>CM039676.1:149811368-151011368 GCA_022496015.1 Hordeum marinum
CCTCATCATCGATGGAGGGAGTTGCAATAACTTGGCTAGCATGGAGATGGTGGAGAAGCTGTCTCTAACCACCAGACCACATCCTCATCCTTATTACATCCAATGGTTCAACAATAGTGGCAAGGTTAAGGTAACACGTACTGTTCGTGTGCATTTTAGCATGCTACATATTCTGATTATGTGGATTGTGAGTGGTACCCATGCAGCATGTTCTGTTTTACTTGGTAGACCATGGCAGTTTGATAAAAATTCTGTACACCATGGTAGGACAAATCAGTATACTCTTGTTCATAAGGATCATAATATCACTTTGCTTCCTATGTCTCCCGAACATATTATGAAAGATGACATTGCTAGAGCTAGTAAAGCAAAACAGGAGAAAATAAGAGTGAAAATCAGATTGTAGCACAGGAATTTGAGCAACACCATAAGCATAATAAACCATCATCTACTGATGCATCCGAAATAAAATTGAAGAGTGGATGTTTACTTGCTACTAAATCTGATATTAATGATTTGGATGTTGCTACATATGTTTGCTATGCTTTTGTATGTAAAGAGGTATTATTTTCATTCGAGGACATGCCTCCCTCTTTGCCTCCTGCTGTCATTAACATTTTGCAGGAGTTCGCTGATGTCTTTCCACAAGACGTGCCATCGGGATTACCGCCTATTCGCGGGATTGAGCATCAGATTGACTTAATTCCCGGTGCATCCCTACCCAACCGTGCGCCCTACCGTACCAATCCAGAGGAGACAAAGGAGATTATGCGTCAAGTACAGGAGCTGCTTGACAAAGGTTATATACGTGAATCCCTTAGTCCTTGTGCTGTTCCTATTATTCTAGTGCCTAAAAAGGATGGTACATCGCGCATGTGTGTGGATTGTAGAGGCATTAATAATATTACTATTCGTTATCGTCATCCTATTCCTAGACTAGATGATATGCTTGATGAATTAAGTGGCTCTACAATTTTCTCCAAAGTTGATTTGCGTAGTGGATACCATCAAATTCGTATGAAATTGGGCGATGAATGGAAAACAGCATTTAAAACTAAGTTTGGATTATATGAGTGGCTAGTCATGCCTTTTGGGTTAACTAATGCACCTAGCACTTTCATGAGATTAATGAATGAGGTTTTACGTGCTTTCATTGGACGATTTGTGGTAGTCTATTTTGATGATATATTGATTTTTAGTAGATCTTTGGAGGAACATTTGGAACATTTACGTGCTGTTTTTACTGCGCTACGTGATGCATGTTTGTTTGGTAACCTTGGGAAGTGCACCTTTTGCACCGACCGAGTATCTTTTCTTGGCTATGTTGTTACTCCACAGGGAATTGAAGTTGATACAGCCAAGATTGAAGCTATTGAGAGTTGGCCGCAGCCCAAAACGGTCACACAAGTCAGGAGTTTTCTTGGCCTCGCTGGTTTCTATAGGCGTTTTGTGAGAGATTTCAGCACCATTGCTGCGCCTCTCAATGAGCTTACAAAGAAGGACGTGCCTTTTTCTTGGGGTACCGCACAGGAAGAAGCCTTCACGGTCTTGAAAGATAAGTTAACACATGCTCCTTTACTCCAACTTCCTGATTTTAATAAGACTTTCGAGCTTGAATGTGATGCTAGTGGAATTGGGTTAGGAGGTGTGTTACTACAAGATGGTAAACCTGTTGCGTACTTTTCTGAAAAATTAAGTGGGCCTAGTCTGAATTATTCTACTTATGATAAGGAATTATATGCTCTTGTTCGGACTTTGGAAACATGGCAACATTATTTATGGCCCAAAGAATTTGTTATACATTCTGATCATGAATCTTTGAAACATATTAAAAGTCAAGCAAAACTGAACCGTAGACATGCTAAATGGGTTGAATTCATTGAGACTTTCCCCTTATGTCATTAAACACAAGAAGGGTACAGATAATGTTATTGCTGATGCTTTGTCTCGTCGTTATACTATGCTTTCACAACTTGACTTTAAAATATTTGGTTTGGAGACCATCAAAGATCAATATGTGCATGATGCTGAATTTAGAGACGTGTTGCAGAATTGTAAAGAAGGGAGAACATGGAACAAGTTCGTTATTAATAATGGATTTGTGTTTCGTGCTAACAAGCTATGCATTCCAGCTAGCTCCGTTCGTCTTTTGTTGTTACAGGAGGCGCACGGAGGAGGATTAATGGGACACTTTGGCGTGAAGAAGACGGAGGACGTACTTGCTACACATTTCTTTTGGCCAAAGATGAGACGGGATGTTGAGCGTTTTGTTGCTCGCTGCAGTACATGTCAAAAAGCTAAGTCACGAGTCAATCCTCATGGTTTATATATGCCTTTACCTGTACCTAGTGTTCCTTGGGAGGATATATCTATGGACTTTGTTTTAGGTTTACCTCGAACAAAGAAGGGGAGGGATAGCATATTTGTTGTCGTGGATAGATTTTCTAAAATGGCACACTTTATACCATGTCATAAAAGTGATGATGCTGCTCATGTTGCTGATTTGTTCTTTCGTGAAATTATTCGGTTGCATGGTGTGCCAAATACAATTGTTTCCGATCGTGATGCTAAATTTCTTAGCCACTTTTGGAGATGTTTATGGGCTAAGTTGGGGACTAAACTGCTTTTTAGTACTACATGTCACCCCCCAAACTGATGGCCAAACTGAAGTAGTCAATAGATCATTGTCTACTATGCTTAGGGCTGTTCTGAAGAATAACCTGAAAATGTGGGAAGAATGCTTGCCTCATATTGAATTTGCTTATAATCGTTCGCTACATTCTACCACTAAGATGTGCCCTTTTGAAGTTGTGTATGGTTTCTTACCTCGTGCACCTATTGATTTGTTGCCTCTTCCGTCTTCGGAGAAGGTTAATTTTGATGCTAAAGAACGTGCTGAATTGATATTAAAGATTCATGAGTTAACTAAGGAAAACATTGAGCGTATGAATGCTAAATACAAACTTGCTGGAGATAAGGGTAGAAAACATGTTGTCTTTGCACCTGGAGATCTTGTTTGGTTACATTTGCGTAAGGATAGATTTCCTGATTTGCGCAAGTCAAAGCTAATGCCACGTGCTGATGGTCCTTTTAAGGTGTTAGAGAAAATAAATGATAATGCATATAAACTTGAGCTGCCTGCAGAGTTTGGGGTTAGCCCCACTTTTAACATTGCAGATTTAAAGCCTTATTTGGGTGAGGAAGATGAGCTTCCGTCGAGGACGACGTCAGTTCAAGAAGGGGAGGATGATGAGGACATCCCTACTAATGTTACACCCACCCCGACTGCTATACATACAGGACCAATTACTAGAGCTCGCGCACGTCAATTGAATTACCAGGTACTTTCGTTTCTTGGAAATCCTTCTAATATTCATGAACATATGATGCTGCCTAAATTGGATACTTTTGTTTTACTTATGAATGAAGGACCTAGCATGGATAAGAAGGATGACCATTGGAGCGGGATCAAGCATGGAGGAGAAGGTGCGCGTGCGGGGAAGAACAATGGAGCTTCCAGTGATGATTTTCGCACATTGAAGCCACCATAATGGGAGCGGGAAGCCTTGGACGAAATATGCATGATGCCACTTTATAAAATTCGTCCATAGGCTAATATAGGTGCTGCGTCACCTTATTTTTGGGCCAGGCCCATGTAATTTCGAAATACCATATTATAGGCTCTTTTTATATTCCGTATATATGGGGAAACTGACTTAGGGTCGGTTTCGGACCCCTCCTCCAAGGGGCCACGAAATTCCCTTCTATTCCCCCATATATACAGCCCTTAGGGCTTCGTTTTAGGGTTGGGGTTTTGTTTAGATTACAAGTTTGCCATAGCAGCAACTTCGCGTTCTTCGTTTGTGTTCCACGACCAGACAAAGGCGTCACAGAACCCCACTTCATCAATAAAGCTTTCCTCTTATATTCGCAATATCCAGATTGCAATCTTAGTTTCTTGCTTGTTCTTCGTTTGCGTGCAGGAAATAGACCCTCGTGGTCAGGTTGATCGTGCTCCGGCGTGGTCAATAACCTCTCAGAGTTGGTTTAGCGATTGCTAAGGCGCGACGGCTCACACGTTCGTAGTCGGATCGTCAAAGTCTACTCCACCAAAAACGATAGCCACCATCTCATCGAAAGACAGGGACAACTTCGCCTCTATCACCATCACCACCCATTGAGTGACTCAACCAACCATATGAGTGAGAGCAACTGCGTAAGCAGGATCCACCCACGCCCCGGGCCAAGCAGTGTAAGTACGGTAGGTACTATATCTACAGTGTGTTACTGTAGCTACAGTCAACAAACAAAACAACCTCTACGCCCCGGGCCATGGCCCTGGTAGCCCGGGGCCTGGCTACGCCACTGAGTGAGAGCATCCTAGAGGGAGTGAGTGAGCCACACCACTTAGTGAGTAAGGTAGTTGAGATGGCATGTGAGACCACTATGATTTCTAATAACTTAACCTCTACTCCTATTGTGTCTTCTTGTTGGGTGCAATGTCTCCTACAAAACGACACGCCTACCCTCAACGAGTACATCCCTCCAACGAGAATGACGATGGCCATGGTGGATGATGATGCACCCCCCACATGGTTCCATCATGATGATGACCATGAGTTGGTTTCTCCCACCTCACCTACACCACATGAGCGGAATGAGGAAGGTAAAATAGGTGAAGGTGGTGATCTTGTCCCACTAATGGACTATCTTTACATTGATTGCTTGCATGATGTTGATCACCTTATGGATACTTCACATGCTATGTCTTCTTCATGCTTAGATGTGCCCCCTATTTATGATGAATATGATGATGAGCATGTTGACTTAGCTAGTTTTGATGCTATACTCCATAGGATACCATGTGCAAATTCTATTGCGCACATCATGTTTAACAATCATGTACACTTGTCATATGCTATGTGTGAAATTTCCTATATTGCATCTTTGCAATCTCACCATAGTGTCTATGCATATCCCATAAAACTTAATCCAATTTGTGAATATGGCATGGACGACAAGCCCATGGTTATTGGCATTTGCTTTTATTGTGATGATATTGCCAAGCTTCCTTTGCATCATTTGCACAATAGTTCTAATATGACTTGCCATGACCAACTAGCTTTGGATATGCACTGTTTCAGATGTTGTCATATTCTCCGACTTCTGCTTCCGCTCTGGCACATGAGGAGACCACAATAGTTTCCTCATACATACTAGGAGATTTTGATCCATCCTACACTTTGCATGATCTCCATATTTGTGTGCACAATATTCTTGCCATTGATATGAATAAAATGCTTGTGCCACATACATGCTATAATTGCGTCCCAATCATGTTGAGCATAATAACTATCATTGCATGACGGATGACGTGTTCCTATACCATGCCTCAAACTTATTCGTGCATTGGATATTTTGTTCTAATGAACACAAACACATGCCCATCCTAACGGATGATGTGTACATTTACCACGCACACACTTTGTTCTGTGTATCTCCTTCTTGTGTAGGTACACACGATTCTTCGTCAACCTCGCAAGTGCACGAGTTGACGAAACAAGCTCTAGAGAGCAACGAAGACGTGTGCCACCATGGAGTGCTTACTCTCCACCCACCCACTATGTGCAAATACTTTGTGCATTTCTTCTACATGGCTCTCACATGGTTATGGCTTATTGTGTGTCCATTATATATCCTTTGCCCATATTGCCATGTTCACTTTGCATGATATGCTCGTTTCTATGCCATTCCCATGAATTTGTGACACATGCTTTGCATCTCACATGACACTTCATTGTATGATTTGTATGTGTATTCGCAAGCTTGGTGGAGATATAACTTGCTATTGCCATGTTTGCTATGTGCCCCATGCCTATGATGATACATTGATCATGTTTTGTTTCCATGCTTGCGATATGTCATGTGCATTGCATATGCTTACTATTTGCTCACATGACATAATTGCCATGATTTCCTCTAGTATGTTGCATCTTCGCACTACTAGTTGGCACTACATGATCGCTATGCTTGCTTATGTTGCATCACCGATGTGCTCCTTTTATGCGGTTGATGATGACCATTGCCATGTTTCACACATGATTGATATTGCTTGTTGTCATATGTCTCCATGCATTACCTCACTCATGCTAGATGGTTTGCCATGTATTGCATGCAATAATGCTATTAATATTGCTAATGAGATTGCCCCCATAGCTTTCTCACATATTATTGGAGCTTTTGATATCTTTCATGCAAAGCATGTTTGTCGTTCTTCTTTGCACCATATGCCTAGTGCCATGAATATTGCCATTATTGCATCATATTGTTCATGCACTTTGTTCCTAATGGTTATGTGCAAGAGAGGAGAACCATCATGATGGATGATGTGTTTATCTACCATGCACATACATTCTTTGCTTGTTTATGTGTATGTGTAGGATACGTTGACTACATGTCAACTTCCACTTCACGTGAGTTGACGATTCGAGCTCTTGCGAGCGAGCCATGCTACACCGACACATTTCTACATCGCACTTGCTTGTGCATCGGCATTGTGACGGATGCACAAGGTCACGCTTTTGAGGGGAAATCCTTCTTGTGCATGGATATTTTGGCCCATCCTACTTGTGTTGCTTGTACCATGACATATATTGGTCATCTTGGACCACTTACTTGCACACATGTTAGAGATATTGCTTTCACTCATGATTGCCATCATTCCATGCCTCGTGACCAACTTGTGGATGGTTTGCTCTTATCATATGCTTGGTTGCAACAATATCCATTCTTCACATTTGCCATGCCACATTGCTTGCTACATGCTTGAATTGATTGCCTCACACATGTTGAACACTTGCTCTTTATATTGTGTTGAGTGCCTCACTATCTTCACTACACCATGTGCACATTATGCTTGGATTGTCTTGCACTTGCCCCATGTGTCTAGACATGTCATTTCCTTTGGTGTTGTGAATGATTCCTTTGCCTACCATAGACCTTACGTTGATTGCTATGTGCATGAGTGCTATGACCATGAGGTAGATGCTTGTTCTATTGACACACATATTGGCATCCCTACCTCCCCCAGGCATCCTTATTTCCATGATAGCATTGTGTGTGCTCAATTTATATGCTTACATGCCATGCCACAATCCCTTGTCACACCATATGTTATGCATGATGACAACACTTGTGTGGTGATTCACCACTTGAATGCTTGGTCAGGGAATCGAAGAAGAACCACTCCTAAGTAGCTGAAACACCTTAGGAAGTGGCGAGGCTCGTGACTCAAAATATCAAATGCAAATGGGTTGCGGTAGAAATGGTTGAAGGTTGCGGAAAATCTGTGGTGGGAAAAAACAAGGTAAATGAAAACTGTCGAGGGGAAACTTTCTACAAAGGCTGGAAGGTCCAGGTCGGCCGGAGGTCCCGGGGGACGGAAGATCCGGGGTAGCCGGACTGTCCGGGGGCCGGAAGGTCCGGGTGGAGCCGGCGGTTCCGGGGGTCGGGAAAATTGGGACGAACCCTAATTTCCAGATCTTGGACTTGGGCGGAAAATCGTGAGGAAAAACCCAAATCTGACGGTGAAAAAGAAAAAATGGTGGGGATTGGCTGGATGGGAAGCTAGATCCACACGTCCACAACGAGATCCACGGATCCAAATCAACCAAATTTCATCAAATCCAAGAAATTTGGGTAAGGCTATTTTTGTGGGGATTTTCGAAATTGGGATGAAATCAAACAAAATTAGGCTAGAAACGAGGGGAGGGGACTCAAAATTCGTGATCAACGTGGCTCATGATACCATATGATACGGGGCAAGACCCATGGTGGTCGATCTTTCACGAATTGGAGGGGGGAAACATGATGAACAAGGGGAAGAACGAGAGGAAACACTCAAGAGTAAACTCATTCACACATCAACTAGGTCCATAACATCACAAGAGGTACAAGATCCCAAATCAAGAAATGAAACGAGTATCGACAGTGTCTCTCACTCTGGAGGAGGAGCCTTGAATCCACGGGGATCTTCCCTCTAGAGGGGACTTGGCATCACTTGGATCTACTCCCAAAGGTGGGCAAACTCCCTAGGAGAAGCAAGTAATGGAGCTAATCTCGAGAGAAAACATTATCTAACACTAACTCGAGGTGGAAGACGAGTATATATAGTATAGGGGCGAAGGGGTAAGTGAAAGAGTACATGGGCCTCGGGCCAGAGAGTCTTCACTCTATGAAGGCCGGAAGTTCTGAGCTAGGCCGGCAGTTCCGGGCGCCGAAAGTTCCTGGCTGGTTCCGGGTGAGTTCCGTACTTTCCAGAGAGGCGGCTCGGGCTTTGGTGGCTGGGCTGATGGAGGGCCGCAAGTTCCGGATCGGCCAGAAGTTCCGGGGGCGGAAGCTTCGGGCAGGTTCCGGGCTAACAGGAAAGTATGCATCCGGGTCTATTTCCTGCACGCAAACGAAGAACACCTGCAGGCAGCTCAAGTTTATGTGCATTATCATTTATTTTTTCTAACACCTTAAAAGGACCATCAGCACATGGCATTAGCTTTGACTTGCGCAATTCAGGAAATCTATCCTTACGCAAATGTGACCAAACAAGATCTCCAGGTGCGAAGACAACATGTTTTCTACCCTTATCTCCAGCAATTTCGTATTTAGCATTCATACGCTCAATGTTTTCCTTTGTTAACTCATGCATCTTTAATATCAATTTAGCACGTTCTTTAGCATCAAAATTAAGCTTCTCCGAAGATGGAAGAGGCAACAAATCAATAGGTGCACGAGGTAAGAAACCATACACAACTTCAAAAGGGCACATCTTAGTGGTAGAATGTAGTGAACGATTATAAGCAAATTCAATATGAGGCAAGCATTCTTCCCACATTTTCAGGTTATTCTTCAAAACAGCCCTAAGCATAGTAGACAATGATCTATTGACTACTTCAGTTTGGCCATCAGTTTGGGGATGACATGTAGTACTAAAAAGCAGTTTAGTCCCCAACATAGCCCATAAACATCTCCAAAAGTGGCTAAGAAATTTAGCATCACGATCTGAAACAATTGTATTTGGCACACCATGCAACCGAATAATTTCACGAAAGAACAAATCAGCAACATGAGCAGCATCATCACTTTTATGACATGGTATAAAGTGTGCTATTTTGGAAAATCTATCCACGACAACAAACATGCTATCCCTCCCCTTCTTAGTTCGAGGTAAACCTAAAACAAAGTCCATAGATATATCCTCCCAAGGAACACTAGGTACAGGCAAAGGCATATATAAACCATGAGGATTGAGTCGTGACTTAGCTTTTTGACATGTAGTGCAGCGAGCAACAAAACGCTCAACATCCCGTCTCATCTTTGGCCAAAAGAAATGTGTAGAAAGTACGTCCTCCGTCTTCTTCATGCCAAAGTGTCCCATTAATCCTCCTCCATGTGCCTCCTGTAACAACAAAAGACGAACAAAGCTAGCTGGAATGCATAGCTTGTTAGCACGGAACACAAATCCATCATTAATAACGAACTTGTTCCATGTTCTCCCGTCTTTACAATGCTGCAACACGTCTCTAAATTCAGCATCATGCACATATTGATCTTTGATGGTCTCCAAACCAAATATTTTAAAGTCAAGTTGTGAAAGCATAGTATAACGACGAGACAAAGCATCCGCAATAACATTTTCTCTACCCTTCTTGTGTTTAATGACATAAGGAAAAGTCTCAATGAATTCAACCCATTTAGCATGTCTACGGTTTAGTTTTGCTTGACTTTTAATATGTTTCAAAGATTCATGTTCAGAATGTATAACAAATTCTTTGGGCCATAAATAATGTTGCCATGTTTCCAAAGTCCGAACAAGAGCATATAATTCCTTATCATAAGTAGAATAATTCAGACTAGGCCCACTCAATTTTTCAGAAAAGTACGCAACAAGTTTACCATCTTGTAATAAAACACCTCCTAACCCAATTCCACTAGCATCACATTCAAGCTCGAAAGTCTTATTAAAATCATGAATTTGGAATAAAGGAGCATGTGTTAACTTATCTTTCAAGACCGTGAAGGCTTCTTCCTGTGCGGTACCCCAAGAAAAAGGCACGTCCTTCTTTGTAAGCTCATTGAGAGGCGCAGCAATGGTGCTGAAATCTCTCAAAAAACGCCTATAGAAACCAGCGAGGCCAAGAAAACTCCTCACTTGTGTGACCGTTTTGGGCTGCGGCCAACTCTCAATAGCTTCAGTCTTGGCTTTATCAACTTCAATTCCCTATGGAGTAACAACATAGCCAAGAAAAGATACTCGGTCGGTGCAAAAGGTGCACTTCCCAAGGTTACCAAACAAACGTGCATCACGTAGAGCAATAAAAACAACACGTAGATGTTCCAAATGCTCCTCCAAAGCTCTACTAAAAATCAATATATCATCAAAATAGACTACCACAAATCGTCCAATGAAAGCACGTAAAACCTCGTTCATTAATCTCATGAAAGTGCTAGGTGCATTAGTTAACCCAAAAGGCATGACTAACCAATCATATAATCCAAACTTAGTTTTAAATGCTGATTTCCATTCATCTCCCAGTTTCATACGAATTTGATGGTATCCACTACGCAAATCAACTTTGGAGAAAATTGTAGAACCACTTAATTCATCAAGCATATCATCTAGTCTAGGAATAGGATGACGATGACGAATAGTAATATTATTAATGCCTCTACAATCCACACACATGCACGACGTACCATCCTTTTTAGGCACTAGAATAATAGGAACAACACAAGGACTAAGGGATTCGCGTATATAACCTTTGTCACGCAGCTCCTGTACTTGACGCATAATCTCCTTTGTCTCCTCCGGATCGGTATGGTATGGCGCACGGTTGGGTAGGGATGCACCGGGAATTAAGTCAATCTGATGCTCAATCCCACGAATAGGTGGTAATCCCGGTGACACGTCTTGTGGGAAGACGTCAGCAAACTCTTGGAAAATGTTAACGACAGCAGGAGGCAAAGAGGGAGGCATGTCCTCGAATGAAAATAATACCTCTTTGCATACAAAAGCATAGCAAACAGATGTAGCAACATCCAAATCATTAATATCTGACTTAGTAGCAAGTAAACATCCACTCTTCAATTTTATTTCGGATGTAACATTAGATGATGGTTTATTATGCTTATGGTGTTGCTCAACTTCCTGTGCTACAATATGATTTTCATTCTTATTTTTCTCCTGTGTTGCTTTACTAGCTCTAGCAATGCCATCTTTCATAATATGTTCCGGAGACATAGGAAGCAAAGTGATATTTTGATCCTTATGAACAAGAGTATACTGATGTGTCCTAACATGGTGTACAGAATTTTATTCAAACTGCCATGGCCTACCAAGTAAAACAGAACAGGCTTGCATGGGTACCACATCACAATCCACATAATCAGAATATGTAGCAATGCTAAAATGCACACGAACAGTACGTGTTACCTTAACCTTGCCACTCTTGTTGAACCATTGGATGTAATAAGGATGAGGATGTGGTCTCGTGGTTAGAGACAACTTCTCCGCCATCTCCATGCTAGCCAAGTTATTGCAACTCCCTCCATCGATGATGACGCGAACAGAACGCTCCTTCACAACTCCCTGTGTGCGGAACAAGTTGTGCCTCTGATTTTGTTCAGCCTGTGTAACCTGCACACTGAGAACACGTTGAGCAACTAAACTTTCATACCTGTCAGCATAATCAGCAGCCATGTAGTGTGTCTCTGGTTCTGCATCCTCGCCACCCTGTTCTTCACTTGCAATGAGAGCCAAAGTCTCCTCATCATAATCACTAGCGGACGCATATCCACCATCCTTAGTAACAATCATTACACGCTTAGAAGGGCATTCTCTCACAAAGTGACCTCCACCCTTGCAAATATAACCTCATGTGTTTGCCCTGTGGATGCAATAGATGAAGAAAAGCTCTATGCAGGCCCAGAAGGTGTGCTCTTCGCAGAGGGTGGAGTAGGAGCCTGTTTCCTGGTATCGCGGTTGGAGTTGGAGGTGGGAGTACGTGGTGTTGCAACAGGACGTGCGGAAGTAGAGGAGGTACGTGGCGTCCATGATGAAGTGCGACCTGCAGAAAAAGTAGTTCTCGCCATTGCCTATCGATCCTGCACTTCACGTTTAGCTTTGCAAGCAAGATGAAATAAACGAGTGATAGTGTTATACTCCTTATACTCTAGAATAGTCTGAATCTCTTTATTTAATCCACCCATAAAACGTGCAAGCATAGCTTCATTCTCCTCAACAAGACCACATCTAATCATGCCAGTTTGTAATTCCTGATAATTTTCCTCTACAGATTTTTTTCCTTGTCTTAAATGTTGCAAATTTTGAAGCAATTCACGTTGATAATAAGGTGGCACCCAACGATTATGCATAGCAGTTTTCAAAGCAGCCCAAGTAGTTGGAATATTAGCATGGTGTATTCTACAATGTTCTGATCACCAAACTCAAGCAAAACTAGTGAATGAACAAACAACAGCAGCAATACATCTATCCTTAGTGATGAGGACATCCCTACTAATGTTACACCCACCCCGACTGCTATACATACAGGACCAATTACTAGAGCTCGCGCACGTCAATTGAATTACCAGGTACTTTCGTTTCTTGGAAATCCTTCTAATATTCATGAACATATGATGCTGCCTAAATTAGATACTTTTGTTTTACTTATGAATGAAGGACCTATCATGGATAAGAAGGATGACCATTGGAGCGGGATCAAGCATGGAGGAGAAGGTGCGCGCGCGGAGAAGAACATTGGAGCTTCCAGTGATGATTTTCGCACATTGAAGCCACCATAATGGGAGTGGGAAGCTGTGGACGAAATATGCATGATGCCACTTTATAAAATTCGTCCATAGGCTAATATAGGTGCTGCGCCACCTTAATTTTGGGCCAGGCCCATGTAATTTCGAAATACCATATTATAGGCTGTTTTTAGAGTCCGTATGTATGGGGAAACTGACTTAGGGTCGGTTTAGGACCCCTCCTCCAAGGGGCCACGAAATTCCCTTCTATTCCCCCATATATACAGCCCTTAGGGCTTCGTTTTAGGTTTGGGGTTTTGTTTAGATTACAAGTTCGCCATAGCAGCAACTTCGCGTTCTTCGTTTGTGTTCCACGACCAGACAAAGGCGTCACAGAACCCCACTTCATCAATAAAGCTTTCCTCTTATATTCGCAATATCCAGATTGCAATCTTAGTTTCTTGCTTGTTCTTCGTTTGCGTGCAGGAAATAGACCCTCGTGGTCAGGTTGATCGTGCTCCGGCGTGGTCAATAACCTCTCAGAGTTGGTTTAGCGATTGCTAAGGCGCGACGTCTCACACGTTCGTAGTCGGATCGTCAAAGTCTACTCCACCAAAAACGATACCCACCATCTCATCGAAAGACAGGGACAACTTCGCCTATATCAAGTGGTATCAGATTTCCAGGTTGCTCGGTGAGATTTTACCAGTTTTCGTAGTTTAGATCGCATCTGTTCTTCATACCTTTAGTCCACGAAAAAGCCAAAAAACAAATTAGGGTTAGATCATCATATCCGAACCAATCTGAGCCTTTGCATAGTCTTTTCAGTATTTTGCTTTGTTGAATTGGCGGTTACATCGTCGTGTCGAGTTGCTGGTCTTAGTGTCTAGTCCTTTAGAGTTTCGAGTTCTTTTCACAGGTTGTCACGCCGCCACCGCATCATCTTCATAGTTGCCATATACCACCACCATCATCGCCGCTGCCATATCTCATCATCCATCATCACTCTCCATTGGTGTCCATATATACCACCACAAATCCTCCACCAATCCAAGTCCAGTTCGTTTTAGGTTTAGTTTCGAGATCCTTTTGATTTCGGATCCGTGTTTTGCTACCTGCGCAGGAGTCTGGCACGCTTTGCAGAGCACGTTTTGGCCCAAAAAAATTTCGGCTGAAAATATTTTTTCCCTATCTTGATTTTAGGTTCCCCGGAGCGTTTTGAGACACTTGCTATCATAGTGATTTTTGTCGAAATTTTTGGGTCGTCGCAGCCCCCGGATTGCTCCAGAAAAAAAAAATAGTCCAAAAGAAAAATTCGTGCCCATCTTGCTTATACGACGTGGCAAGAGTTTTGAGACACTCGCCATTGTAGTGAGTTTTTGAAAAAAAAAAAAAAAAAGGCGCCGAAAAAAAAAAAAAAAAAAGAGGCGCCGAAAAAAAAAAAACGAAAAAAAAATTCTGATTGTGCTTTTCCCTTGCTTAGGTGTATCGTCGTGTTTTTGTTGGTGTTTTAGGCTCGCGTCTCTAGCACGGTCTAGCCTAGGACCAGCACAGTACCGTCGTTGAGTGTTTATTCAACCTTGCATCTCTGAATTGATTATTGCTGACCCTTTTTGCTACCATATTATAAGCCATCCCAGCTCCACATACTCCTACGCCGTGTGCTTGACACCACCTGGCAATCGCTCTATCCAAGCTTTGAGAGTTTTGGCTACAACGGTTGCCGATCACCGCCTGCTACTGGGTAAGAACTGGTAAGAAATTGAGATTCGCTTAAAGGATTTGTGCCACACCACCACCACCACCACGTCCCAGCAGTCTGTAGGCTTCATATTGTGTGTTTCCTATTTCTGCTAACCATGCCAGGATCACACAATGACGAGATCGACTGGGAGAGCATGACCAACAAAGCGCTCTATAATAAATTTCAGCAAATGATGGCTGAGCAGGTACAGGACTTCGTGAACAACTTTGGAGTTGCCATGGAGAAGCTAGATGGTTTGGAGAAGACATTCGACTCCAAGATGGACGCCAAGTTCAATGAGGTGCTTGCCCGTCTACCTCCACCAGCTGCAGTTCCTATTCCTTTCGAACGACGAGCGTGACGTGTGCCTCTCGGCCACGCCCAACATCCTGGTACTGTTGATACTGCTGCTACTTCGGTGGCTCGTGCGGCTACTGTCGTTGAGCAGGTTGAAGATTATGATGGTGATTTCGATGATGAGGGAGAGGTTGCTCCAGATCCGCCCCATGGGCAACCACCACCATACGCACCAGGTCGACCACATGGCTACAACCGTAACGGTAGGGCTGCACCACCCCCGCAGGTACGGGATCATGACCATCTCCCTAAACTTAAATTGAATATTCCGACGTTTGAGGGTAGATATGTTCCTGATATATATCTTACATGGGAGTTAGAAACAGAACAACGTTTTACATGCTTACAATTTCCAGAGGATCGACGTGTTGCTGCTGCTGTTTGTTCATTCACTAGTTTTGCTTGTGTTTGGTGGTCAGAACATTGTAGAATACACCCTAATAATATTCCAACTACTTGGGCTGCTTTGAAAACTGCTATGCGAAATCGTTGGGTGCCACCTTATTATCAACGTGAATTGCTTCAAAATTTGCAGCGTTTAAGACAAGGAAAAAATTCTGTAGAAGAATATTATCAGGAATTACAAACTGGTATGATTAGATGTGGTATTGTTGAGGAGAATGAAGCTATGCTTGCACGTTTTATGGGTGGATTAAATAGAGAGATTCAGACTATTCTAGAGTATAAGGAGTATAACACTATCACTCGTTTATTTCATCTTGCTTGCAAAGCTGAACGTGAAGTGCAGGATCGACAGGCAATGGCGAGAACTACTAATTTTGCAGGCCGTACTTCATCATGGACGCCACGTACCTCCTCTGCTTCCGCACGTCCTGCTGCAACACCACCTCCTTCACCCTCCAACTCTAATCGCGATACCAGGCAACAGGCTCCTACTGCACCCTCTACGAAGAGCACACCTTTTGGGCCTGCACAGAGTTCTTCTTCATCTATTGCATCCACAGGGCAAACACATGAGGTTATATGTCGTCGTTGCAAGGGTGGAGGTCACTATGCGAGAGAATGCCCTTCCAAGCGTGTAATGATTGTTACTCAGGATGGTGGATATGCGTCCGCTAGTGATTATGATGAGGAGACTTTGGCACTTATTGCAAGTGACGAACAGGGTGGCGAGGATGCAGAACCAGAAACACAATACATGGCTGCTGATTACGCTGACAGGTATGAAAGTTTAGTTGCTCAACGTGTTCTCAGTGTGCAGGTTACACACGCTGAGCAAAATCAGAGGCATAACTTGTTCCACACAAAGGGAGTTGTGAAAGAGCGTTCTGTTCGCATCATCATCGATGGAGGGAGTTGCAATAACTTGGCTAGCATGGAGATGGTGGAGAAGCTGTCTCTATCCACCAGACCACATCCTCATCCTTATTACATCCAATGGTTCAACAATAGTGGCAAGGTTAAGGTAACACGTACTGTTCGTGTGCATTTTAGCATTGCTACATATTCTGATTATGTGGATTGTGATGTGGTACCCATGCAAGCATGTTCTGTTTTACTTGGTAGACCATGGCAGTTTGATAAAAATTCTGTACACCATGGTAGGACAAATCAGTATACTCTTGTTCATAAGGATCATAATATCACTTTGCTTCCTATGTCTCCCGAACATATTATGAAAGATGACATTGCTAGAGCTAGTAAAGCAAAACAGGAGAAAAATAAGAGTGAAAATCAGATTGTAGCACAGGAATTTGAGCAACACCATAAGCATAATAAACCATCATCTAGTGTTGCATCTGAAATAAAATTGAAGATTGGATGTTTACTTGCTACTAAATCTGATATTAATGATTTGGATGTTGCTACATATGTTTGCTATGCTTTTGTATGTAAAGAGGTATTATTTTCATTCGAGGACATGCCTCCCTCTTTGCCTCCTGCTGTCATTAACATTTTGCAGGAGTTCGCTGACGTCTTTCCACAAGACGTGCCACCGGGATTACCGCCTATTCGCGGGATTGAGCATCAGATTGACTTAATTCCCGGTGCATCCCTACCCAACCGTGCGCCCTACCGTACCAATCCAGAGGAGACAAAGGAGATTATGCGTCAAGTACAGGAGCTGCTTGACAAAGGTTATATACGTGAATCCCTTAGTCCTTGTGCTGTTCCTATTATTCTAGTGCCTAAAAAGGATGGTACATCGCGCATGTGTGTGGATTGTAGAGGCATTAATAATATTACTATTCGTTATCGTCATCCTATTCCTAGACTAGATGATATGCTTGATGAATTAAGTGGCTCTACAATTTTCTCCAAAGTTGATTTGCGTAGTGGATACCATCAAATTCGTATGAAATTGGGCGATGAATGGAAAACAGCATTTAAAACTAAGTTTGGATTATATGAGTGGCTAGTCATGCCTTTTGGGTTAACTAATGCACCTAGCACTTTCATGAGATTAATGAACGAGGTTTTACGTGCTTTCATTGGACGATTTGTGGTAGTCTATTTTGATGATATATTGATTTTTAGTAGATCTTTGGAGGAACATTTGGAACATTTACGTGCTGTTTTTACTGCGCTACGTGATGCACGTTTGTTTGGTAACCTTGGGAAGTGCACCTTTTGCACCGACCGAGTATCTTTTCTTGGCTATGTTGTTACTCCACAGGGAATTGAAGTTGATACAGCCAAGATCGAAGCTATTGAGAGTTGGCCGCAGCCCAAAACGGTCACACAAGTAAGGAGTTTTCTTGGCCTCGCTGGTTTCTATAGGCGTTTTGTGAGAAATTTCAGCACCATTGCTGCGCCTCTCAATGAGCTTACAAAGAAGGACGTGCCTTTTTCTTGGGGTACCGCACAGGAAGAAGCCTTCACGGTCTTGAAAGATAAGTTAACACATGCTCCTTTACTCCAACTTCCTGATTTTAATAAGACTTTCGAGCTTGAATGTGATGCTAGTGGAATTGGGTTAGGAGGTGTGTTACTACAAGATGGTAAACCTGTTGCGTACTTTTCTGAAAAATTAAGTGGGCCTAGTCTGAATTATTCTACTTATGATAAGGAATTATATGCTCTTGTTCGGACTTTGGAAACATGGCAACATTATTTATGGCCCAAAGAATTTGTTATACATTCTGATCATGAATCTTTGAAACATATTAAAAGTCAAGCAAAACTGAACCGTAGACATGCTAAATGGGTTGAATTCATTGAGACTTTCCCTTATGTCATTAAACACAAGAAGGGTAAAGACAATGTTATTGCTGATGCTTTGTCTCGTCGTTATACTATGCTTTCACAACTTGACTTTAAAATATTTGGTTTGGAGACCATCAAAGATCAATATGTGCATGATGCTGAATTTAGCGACGTGTTGCAGAATTGTAAAGAAGGGAGAACATGGAACAAGTTCGTTATTAATAATGGATTTGTGTTTCGTGCTAACAAGCTATGCATTCCAGCTAGCTCCGTTCGTCTTTTGTTGTTACAGGAGGCGCACGGAGGAGGATTAATGGGACACTTTGGCGTGAAGAAGACGGAGGACGTACTTGCTACACATTTCTTTTGGCCAAAGATGAGACGAGATGTTGAGCGTTTTGTTGCTCGCTGCACTACATGTCAAAAAGCTAAGTCACGACTCAATCCTCATGGTTTATATATGCCTTTACCTGTACCTAGTGTTCCTTGGGAGGATATATCTATGGACTTTGTTTTAGGT
This sequence comes from Hordeum marinum, assembly GCA_022496015.1. Taxonomy (NCBI): domain Eukaryota; kingdom Viridiplantae; phylum Streptophyta; class Magnoliopsida; order Poales; family Poaceae; genus Hordeum; species Hordeum marinum. The sequence goes on from CM039676.1 coordinate 149,829,959, forward strand.
TTACCTCGAACAAAGAAGGGGAGGGATAGCATATTTGTTGTCGTGGATAGATTTTCTAAAATGGCACACTTTATACCATGTCATAAAAGTGATGATGCTGCTCATGTTGCTGATTTGTTCTTTCGTGAAATTATTCGGTTGCATGGTGTGCCAAATACAATTGTTTCCGATCGTGATGCTAAATTTCTTAGCCACTTTTGGAGATGTTTATGGGCTAAGTTGGGGACTAAACTGCTTTTTAGTACTACATGTCACCCCCAAACTGATGGCCAAACTGAAGTAGTCAATAGATCATTGTCTACTATGCTTAGGGCTGTTTTGAAGAATAACCTGAAAATGTGGGAAGAATGCTTGCCTCATATTGAATTTGCTTATAATCGTTCGCTACATTCTACCACTAAGATGTGCCCTTTTGAAGTTGTGTATGGTTTCTTACCTCGTGCACCTATTGATTTGTTGCCTCTTCCGTCTTCGGAGAAGGTTAATTTTGATGCTAAAGAACGTGCTGAATTGATATTAAAGATTCATGAGTTAACTAAGGAAAACATTGAGCGTATGAATGCTAAATACAAACTTGCTGGAGATAAGGGTAGAAAACATGTTGTCTTTGCACCTGGAGATCTTGTTTGGTTACATTTGCGTAAGGATAGGTTTCCTGATTTGCGCAAGTCAAAGCTAATGCCACGTGCTGATGGTCCTTTTAAGGTGTTAGAGAAAGTAAATGATAATGCATATAAACTTGAGCTGCCTGCAGAGTTTGGGGTTAGCCCCACTTTTAACATTGCAGATTTGAAGCCTTATTTGGGTGAGGAAGATGAGCTTCCGTCGAGGACGACGTCAGTTCAAGAAGGGGAGGATGATGAGGACATCCCTACTAATGTTACACCCACCCCGACTGCTATACATACAGGACCAATTACTAGAGCTCGCGCACGTCAATTGAATTACCAGGTACTTTCGTTTCTTGGAAATCCTTCTAATATTCATGAACATATGATGCTGCCTAAATTAGATACTTTTGTTTTACTTATGAATGAAGGACCTATCATGGATAAGAAGGATGACCATTGGAGCGGGATCAAGCATGGAGGAGAAGGTGCGCGCGCGGAGAAGAACATTGGAGCTTCCAGTGATGATTTTCGCACATTGAAGCCACCATAATGGGAGTGGGAAGCTGTGGACGAAATATGCATGATGCCACTTTATAAAATTCGTCCATAGGCTAATATAGGTGCTGCGCCACCTTAATTTTGGGCCAGGCCCATGTAATTTCGAAATACCATATTATAGGCTGTTTTTAGAGTCCGTATGTATGGGGAAACTGACTTAGGGTCGGTTTCGGACCCCTCCTCCAAGGGGCCACGAAATTCCCTTCTATTCCCCCATATATACAGCCCTTAGGGCTTCGTTTTAGGTTTGGGGTTTTGTTTAGATTACAAGTTCGCCATAGCAGCAACTTCGCGTTCTTCGTTTGTGTTCCACGACCAGACAAAGGCGTCACAGAACCCCACTTCATCAATAAAGCTTTCCTCTTATATTCGCAATATCCAGATTGCAATCTTAGTTTCTTGCTTGTTCTTCGTTTGCGTGCAGGAAATAGACCCTCGTGGTCAGGTTGATCGTGCTCCGGCGTGGTCAATAACCTCTCAGAGTTGGTTTAGCGATTGCTAAGGCGCGACGTCTCACACGTTCGTAGTCGGATCGTCAAAGTCTACTCCACCAAAAACGATAGCCACCATCTCATCGAAAGACAGGGACAACTTCGCCTATATCACTTAGGAAATTGTAAGCATCTAAAACGTTGTTCTGTTTCTAACTCCCATGTAAGATATATATCAGGAACATATCTACCCTCAAACGTAGGAATATTCAATTTAAGTTTAGGGAGATGGTCATGATCCCGTACCTGAGGGGGTGGTGCAGCCCTACCGTTACGGTTGTAGCCATGTGGTCGACCTAGTGCGTATCATGGTGGTTGCCCCTGAGGCTGATCTGGAGCAACCTCTCCCTCATCATCGTAATCACCATCATAATCTTCAACCTGCTCAACGATAGTAGCAGCAGGAGCCCCAGAAGTAGTAGCATTATCAATAGTACCAGTATGTTGGGCTTGGCCGAGAGGCACACGTCGCGCTCGTCGTTCGAAAGGTATAGGAGCTGCAGCTGGTGGTGGTAAACGGGCAAGCACCTCATTAAACTTGGCGTCCATCTTGGTGTCGAATGTCTTCTCCAAACCATCTAGCTTCTCCATGGCCTATCCAAAGTTGGTCACGAAGTCTTGTACCTGGTCAGCCATCATTTACTGAAATTTATCATAGAGCGCTTTGTTGGTCATGCTCTCCCAGTCGATCCCGTCGTCGTGTGATCCTGGCATGGTTAGCGGAAATAGGAAACACACAAGAATATGAAACCTACAGACTACTGGGACGTGGTGGTGGTTGATGAGGACATCCCTACTAATGTTACACCCACCCCGACTGCTATACATACAGGACCAATTACTAGAGCTCGCGCACGTCAATTGAATTACCAGGTACTTCCGTTTCTTGGAAATCCTTCTAATATTCATGAACATATGATGCTGCCTAAATTAGATACTTTTGTTTTACTTATGAATGAAGGACCTATCATGGATAAGAAGGATGACCATTGGAGCGGGATCAAGCATGGAGGAGAAGGTGCGCGCGCGGGGAAGAACATTGGAGCTTCCAGTGATGATTTTCGCACATTGAAGCCACCATAATGGGAGTGGGAAGCTTTGGACGAAATATGCATGATGCCACTTTATAAAATTCGTCCATAGGCTAATATAGGTGCTGCGCCACCTTAATTTTGGGCCAGGCCCATGTAATTTCGAAATACCATATTATAGGCTGTTTTTAGAGTCCGTATGTATGGGGAAACTGACTTAGGGTCGGTTTCGGACCCCTCCTCCAAGGGGCCACGAAATTCCCTTCTATTCCCCCATATATACAGCCCTTAGGGCTTCGTTTTAGGTTTGGGTTTTGTTTAGATTACAAGTTCGCCATAGCAGCAACTTCGCGTTCTTCGTTTGTGTTCCACGACCAGACAAAGGCGTCACAGAACCCCACTTCATCAATAAAGCTTTCCTCTTATATTCGCAATATCCAGATTGCAATCTTAGTTTCTTGCTTGTTCTTCGTTTGCGTGCAGGAAATAGACCCTCGTGGTCAGGTTGATCGTGCTCCGGCGTGGTCAATAACCTCTCAGAGTTGGTTTAGCGATTGCTAAGGCGCGACGTCTCACACGTTCGTAGTCGGATCGTCAAAGTCTACTCCACCAAAAACGATAGCCACCATCTCATCGAAAGACAGGGACAACTTCGCCTCTATCAGTGGTGGTGGTGGTGTGTCACAAATCCTTTAAGCGAATCTCAATTTCTTACCAGTTCTTACCTAGCAGCAAGCGGTGGTCGGCAACCGTTGTAGTCAAAACTCTCAAAGCTTGGATAGAGCGATTGCCAGGTGGTGTCAAACACACGACGTAGATGTATGTGGAGCTAGGATGGCTTATAATATGGTAGCAAAAAGGGATAGCAATAATCAATTAAGAGATGCAAGGTTGAAAAACGCTCAACGACGGTACTGTGCTGGTCCTAGGCTAGACCGTACTAGAGACGCGAGCCTAAAACACCAACAAAATCACGACGCTACACGTAATCAAGGGAAGAGCACACTCTGATTTTTTTTCGTTTTTTTGGCGCCTCTTTTTTTGCGCTCTTTTTTTTGCTCAAAAAATCACTACAATGGCGAGTGTCTCAAAACTCTCCCCACGTCGTATAAGCAAGATGGGCACGAAATTTGTTGGACTAATTTTTATTTCTGGAGCAATTCGGGGGCTGCGACGACCAAAATTTTTGACAAAAATCACTATGATGGCAAGTGTCTCAAAATGCTCCGGAGAACCTAAAATCGAGATAGGGAAAAAATATTTGCGGCCAAAATTTTTTTGGGCCAAAACGTGCTCTGCAAAGCATGCCAGACTTGTTTTTTTTCCGACACCTACGCAGGTAGCAAAACGAGAATCCGAAATCAAAAGGATCTCGAAACTAAACCTAAAACGAGCTGGATTCGGATTGGTGGCGGATTTGTGGTGGTATATATGGACACCAATGGATAGTGATGATGGGTGGTGATATATGGCAGCGGAGATGGTGGTGGTATATGGCAACTATGAAGACGATGCGGTGGTGGTATATGGCAACTATGAAGATGATGCGGTGGCGGCGTGACAACCTGTGAATAGAACTCGAAACTCTAAAGGACTAGACACTAAGACCAGCAACTCGACACGACGATGTAACCGCAAATTCAACAAAGCAAAATACTGAAAAAACTATGCAAAGGCTCAGATTGGTCCGGATATGATGATCTAACCCTAAAAATTTTTGTGGCTTTTTCGTGGTCTAAAGGTATGAAGAACATATGCGATCTAAACTACGAAAACTGGTAAAATCTCACCGAGCAACCTGGAAATCTGATACCACTTGATAGAGGCGAAGTTGTTCCTGTCTTTCGATGAGATGGTGGCTATCGTTTTTGGTGGAGTAGACTTTGACGATCCGACTACGAACGTGTGATGATGTCGTGCCTTAGCAATCGCTAAACCAACTCCGAGAAGTTATTGACCATGTCGGAGCACGATCAACCTGTCCACGAGGGCCTATTTCCTGCACGCAAACGAGGAATAAGCAAGAAACTAAGATTGCAATCTGGATATTGCGAATATAAGAGGAAAGCTTTATTGATGAAGTGGGGTTCTGTGATGCCTTTGTGTGTTCGTGGAACACAAACGAAGAACGCGAAGTTGCAGCTAAGGCGAACTTGTAATCTAAACAAAACCCCCACCCTAAAACGACGCCCTAAGGGCTGTATATATGGGGAAATAAAGGGGAATTTCGTGGCCCTTTGGAGGAGGGGTCCGAAACCGACCCTAACTCAGTTTCCCCATACATACGGACTCTAAAAACGGCCTATAATATGGTATTTCGAAATTACATGGGCCTGACCCAAAAATAAGGTGGCGCAACACCTATATTAGCCTAGGGACGAATTTTATAAAGTGGCATCATGCATATTTCGTCCAAGGCTTCTCGCTCCCATTATGGTGGCTTCAAAGTGCGAAAATCATCACTGGAAGCTCCATTGTTCTTTCCCGCGTGCGCACCTTCTTCTCCATGCTTGATCCCACTCCAATGGTCATCCTTCTTGTCCATGCTAGTTCCTTCATTCATAAGTAAAACAAAAGTATCTAATTTAGGCAGCATCATATGTTCATGAACATTAGAAGGATTTCCAAGAAACGAAAGTACCTGGTAATTCAATTGAGGTGTGCGAGCTCTAGTAATTGGTCCTGTATATATAGTAGTCGAAGTTGTGGGTGTAACATTAGTAGGGATGTCCTCACCAGTATAAGTCAAGAGTGTCGTCGCGGTTACCGTCCTTGCTTACGGTGTAGTGTCACGGTAGAATTGGTTGTTGACGATCTGGGGCGATGATGAGCGGCGATGTTGATGAAGAACCACTCCTAATTTGCCAAAACACCATAGGAAGTGGCGGGGCTCGCGACTCAAAATCTCAAATATAAATGGGTTGCGGAATAAAATGGTCGAAACAGTGAATCAGCCGAGGTTGAAATTAGGAGGGGCGGTTGTATCGCTTGGGAGGGGTGGTTGTAGCGGTCCTGAAGCGTCCTGGGGATTAGCGGTTGTACCGCTTGTACCGGCGGTTGTACCGCTCCTGGCGAAACTGAAGGTCCAAAAATTCGGGTAGGAAGGAAATTTTGGTCAATTTTGCGGAAGAAAATGATGGGGATGATGGTGCAAAGCTAGATCCACTTGTCCACAGCTGAATCCACAGATCACAATCAACAAAATCTTCTCAAATCCAACGAATCCAAGAAAAGTTGGTATGGCTATTTTTGTGGGGATTTTCGAAATTAGGTCAAATCAAAGCAAAAATTGGCTAGAAAGACGTGGGGGAGACTCCAAATTCGTGACCAACGTGGCTCATGATACCAATATGATACGGGGCAAGACCCGTGGTGGTCGATCTTTCATGAATTGGAGGGGAAAACACGAAGAACACGGGGAAGAAGGAGGGGAAACACTAAGGGCAAACACAATTACATCCATAATAGCACACGAGGAACGAGATACCAAATCAACCAACGATGCAAGTAGCGGTACGCGATCTCCCACTCTGGAGGAGGGGCCTTGAATCCACGAGGGATCTTCCCTCTAGAGGGGCCTTGGGATCACTTGGATCTTCTCCACAAGGAGGTCAAACTCCTCAAGAGAGGCAAGTAATGGAGCTAAGCTCAAGATCAAACATTAGCTAACCCTAGAAATGAGAAGGGGAAGGAGTATATATAGTGCTAGAATGTGAGAGGGAGATACATGGGCCTCGGGCCCGTCCATGCGCACAGGCAGGGCGGTTGTACCGGTCCTGAGACATTAAGCGGAACATCCGGGGTAGTACCGGTCTTGAACCACACCAAAACAGAAACTTGGTTGCGGTTGGAGTGGTTGTTGGCAGTAGTGGACCGGTTGTACGGGCGGAGTGGTGGTTGACCAATGGTGGACTGGTTGTACCCCTAATTCCTGGGCTGTTGCAAATCCCTCTCCTTGTTCTTGTTGTCCCTCTTCTTTCCTTCCTTCTTGGTACCTAAGCACACAAAGTGTCTCTTCTTGAGGTAGGATCCATGTTCGAAAGTATCACATGGGAATTCACTAAGGAGAGATGTCACCTCGGATTCTATGGCACGTGCGCGAGCTCTCGTCAAGGTACCACTTGGAGCTTGAGGTGTTGATGATGGGTCCATGGGGATGTACATGGGATGCTCCGCATCAGATTTGGTATTTGATCTAAGGACAGATCTTTCACAATGGGGAGGGGATGATGCGGAGCATCCTACGGACATCACCATGGCAAGAGTCCCTTTGGCAAGTGACACGTGTGACATCTACTTCACATACATAAAGGTGAATCATCTCCTTTACACGTGTTCACTTGACCCCTTCGAGGATGGTATACTACTTGACACTCCTCTCGTGTGCATGCATAGGTATTGTCGGAGCTTCACAGACGATGAGGAGGAGTGCCAGCACCTACGTACGACTACAACATCTGCAAAGGAAGCTTGTAAGAGAAGGAAGAAGAAGCAAGGACAAGACTCTGGAAGTCCCAGACCTTCCGGCCTGCCCAGAACTTCCGGCCTCAGCGCACCCTAGCCGTGCCAACTCTTTGGAAACCCCGGAACCTCCCTAGGACTTCGGGCACCGGGAACATCCGGCCCGGCCTGGAACCTCCAGCCTGCCTGCGTGCAACCACTTGGGCCCAAGGCCCATGTACCCCTTTGTCACCCCCACTTCGCCCTAGACTATATATACTCATCTCCCACCTCCATTTTAGGGTTAGCTATGGTTTTGCTCTTACTAAGTTGAGCCTAGATCCTTCCACTACCTCTCCCATGGAGTAGATGCCTCTATGAGAAAAGATCCCCTAGTGGATGTCAAGGACCCTCACGAGGGAAGATCCTCTAGGATATCAAGGCCCCATCTCCCCATGGGATTTGGGATGAACTCTACCATGTATCCTTCTTTCCCTTTCTTGTTCATGTACCTTCGTGGATCTCGTGTGTGGTAAGTCTAGTGGATGTGTGATTGGACTTGTTCTTGAGTGTTTCCCTTATGATTTCTCCTTGTTCTTCCCCGTGTTCTTCATGTTCTTCAGAGAATCCCCCTCCAATTCGTGAAAGATCGACACACACGGGTCTTGCCCCGTATCAGTGTGAAAGTATTATATGGCAATAGAGGTAAAGTGGTAAGGATGGCAAAATAATATATGGTGGTGATGGATCTCAATGGATCGTGGCACGACGTCCTCGGATGTTCGTAGTCGGATCCACAAAGTCTATTCCACAAAACACGATAGACACCAGCTCATCGAAAGACATGACACCTTCGCCCTTAATCATGAGCTTAGCTAATGGGATGTATCCTAGGGGGCGTGAAAGCACATTTGTTCCCTTGGTGGGTTTTGTAATTAATAACAACATATATGTCATTGAACTAATGTTTTCAGTAAGTATGTTTCAGGAAAATTTCAATGATGGGTTGGCATAAGGATTGTGGAATACCCCAAGATGCAAGGAAATAGGTTGGCAAAACTTCAAGCAAAGGACTCTGCATTTTATCTTTTTGTGAGAAATCACTTTGAGTCCATAGGAAAGCCAATACTATTAAAAGGGGGTAAAGTTTTGTTGGTGAACAAAATGCTCATACGTGCACAAGTGGTAGTCATCACATACACCCGCAAGCTCTTCCACAAAAGTCTGTCCAAAGCCAAATATTCAAAAATAGTGCAACCAACACTTTCCACTCGGTGCCACCAATTCCAAACCCTAGACAGACTCTGCCAAACCCTAGCTTCCGTGCAACCGATTCTGCTTCGATGCCACCGAGTTTGGGTTGCCAACTTCCTGTTACGCAAGTTTACAAAATCGGTCCCTCCGAGGTTTGTGAACCGACGTCACCGAGATTGGCAATCTGACCGTTGGTCACCTTATCAGTGCAACCGAGTTTCATATATCGGTCTCACCGAGATTCAAAAGTTGCCACCTTTTGGTCACTTTGGTACCACCGAGACTAACACATCGGTGTCACCGAGTTGGTCATTTTGTGTGTAACGGTTGGATTTTTGGAGATGCCTATATATACCCCTCCACCACCACTCACTCACAAGAGAAGCACTCAGAACAGTTCCCCACTCATACCTACTGATTTTCTGAGAGAGAGCCACCTACTCATGTGTTGAGATCATGCCATTCCATTTCTACCATATGAATATTGATCTCTAACCTCCCCAAGTTGTTTTCCATCCAATCAATCTCTTCCACCAAGCCAAATCTATGGGAGAGTGATTGTGTGTTGAGGAGTCTATCATCTTGAAGCACAAGATCAAGGAGTTCATCGACACAATCAAGTCGTTTACCTTTTGGAGGGTGGTGCCTCCTAGATTGGTTAGGTGTCACTTGGGAGCCTCCAACTTCGTGTTCTGGAGTGAACCAAGAAGTTTGCAAGGGCAAGGAGATCGCCTACTTTGTGAAGATCTACCCCGAGTTAGGCTAGTCCTTCGTGGATGTAGGCCATCATGGTATAGTCAAGGTTGCTTCTTCGTGGAACCCTCCGTGGTAGAGCCCTCCGTGGACTCTCGCGACTGTTACCCTCCGTGGGTTCAATACTCCATAAACGTGGATGTACGATAGCGTCACCTATCTCAACCACAGGAAAATACTTGTGTCCCTCATGCATTTGATCTCTCTATCTCAACTCCTTACTTCTGTGTGCAATGTCTTTACTCTCCGCTGCTATACTTGATGACTTGCATGTGTAGGGTGTTCTAGATTTGTTATGTGTGCTAAAAACTGCCAACACTTGATTTATGCTTGAGGTAGTTTTAAATTCCTGCAAATAGTCTATTCACCCCCCTCTAGACATACACTTCTAGTGATCCCGAAATTGGTATCAGAGCATTGGTCTCCATTGCTTCGGTCTCAACACCGTGGAGGAAGATGGATGTGTCTAGTGTGGAGAGTTTGTATTTTAGAGTGCCCATTCTTGATGGAGAGTACAATAGTCGACGGAAGAATGCCATGATTGATCTATTTGATAAATTCCATTTGAGAGGATATATTGAACACCCCTATGTGCTCCCCATTGATGAATTGCATCCCACACACGAAGAGGAAATTAACATGCTTGGTAACCTAAGAACTGTCAATCTTATTGTTAGAGGCTTACCAAGGTTCGTGCTTTCTCAATTGAAGAACTTTGCATGTGCTTATACTTTGTGGACTGATTTGGAGAAACAATATCCAAATCTTTCTTTGGGTACTCTTGATGAAATTCTTCATCAAACCATTGCTTTTCACAAAATGAAGCTTGGTGATCCAAATTTGATAAATGCCTATTTGAGCTCCATGATCTCATGCGCACCAAAGGAGATGTCACAACTATCAACAACATTATCATTGAATCCATTCACATTCATAAACTTGAACGTTTGCATGGTTATGATTCTAATGAGTCTCTTGGTTTCCATGATGAGGAGATTCCGCCTAATGATGACAATGAAGAACATGGCTACTATGATGCAGATGTGTTGTTCGACATTGAGCATGAAAAGATCATGAGGAATCTAAGTCTAATGGCGAACTTCAAGGATTACATGTCCGGCAGAAAAGAGTGGATTCTCGATAGTGGATGCACGGATCACATGACTGGTTATAAAGACATTTTCCAAGAGATCATGCCTAATCAAGGTCCTCGGAGGTACGTGACATTTGGAGAAAACTCTAAGGGTAAGGTACTTGGCCTTGGTAAGGTGGCCATATCTCATGATAGCTCAATTCAAAACTTGATGCTTGTTGAATCCCTTGGCTCCAATCTTCTTTCCATATCTAGACTAGCAGACCTCGGTTTCAATGTGCTATTTACTATAGTAGATTGCCAAGTATTTCGACTGGATAATCATAAAGCTGTCTTTACCGGTATTTGTAGAGGTGATCTATACATTGTTGATTTCACTAAAAAGGTCCAACCTCGTACTTGTCTCGTTGCAAAATCATCTAAAGGTTGGCTGTGGCATAGAAGGCTTTGACATGTACGCATGCGCAATCTAGATAGGCTTATCAAGGGAGATCACATTCCAGGTGTTAAGGATGTTATCTTTGACAAAGATAGACTTTGTAGCACTTGTCAAGCAGGAAAGCAAGTAGGTGGAAGTCATACGGTCAAGAATATCATGACTACTAGGAGACCACTCGAGTTACTTCATATGGATCTCTTTGGTCCCAATGCTTACAAGAATCTCGGTGGAAACTCTTATGGTCTAGTTATAGTTGATGATTTTTCCAGATGTACGTGAGTATTCTTTCTTGATAATAAGTCAGGGGTACAAAATATCTTCAAGAACTTCGCTCGCAAAGCGCAAAATCAGTTTGAAGTGAAGATCAAGAAAGTTTGGAGCGATAATGGATCGGAGATCAAGAACACCCATGTGGATACCATTCTTGACGAAGAAGGTGTCTCACATGAGTTCTCTGCTATGTACACACCTCAACAAAATGGAGTTGTTGAGAGGAAGAACCGGACGCTCATTGAGATGGCAAGAACGATGCTTGACAAATACAAGGCGCCAAAACACTTTTGGGTAGAAGCTGTGGAAACATCATGTCATGCCACAAACCAACTTTACTTGGACAAGCTTCTCGGTAGAACGACATATGAGCTCTCACCGGTAACAAACCCCAAGTTGGATACTTTTTGGTATTCGACTCAAAGTGCTACATTATTGATAAGCATCGCCGTACTAAATTCGCCCCTAAATCTCATGGAGGATTCCTACTTGGTTATAGATCAAACTCTCACACTTACCGTGTCTACAACAACTTCACTCGAAAAGTTGAGGAGATGGTAGATGTAAAGTTTGATGAGTCTAATGGTTCACAAGTAGAACAATTGACAAATGATGTAGGTGATAAGGACCCTTCAGAAGCTATCCAAGACTTGTCTATTGGCAAGATTCGTCCCATGGAGGTGAAGGAAAGCACTTGATCAACCCAAGTGGAAGCTCCTACTTCAGATCAAAGCTACCGACAATACGACATGGAAGCATCCACAAGTGGTACACGACAAGATGAAGGGGAGGAGGAAGTACATCATGAAGATCCACCACAACCTCCTTCACCACCACCTCAACCTCCTTCACCACCACCTCAAGGAGATGGTCACGTCGATAACAACGGAGACGAAGGAGATGATGAAGAAGAAGAATCTCCACCATCCAACAATCGGAAGCTGACCCGAGTTTGAGCACAAGTGACCAAGAACCATCCCCTAAACCAAATCTTTGGTGACATACAAACCGGGAGAATCACTCGCACTAAAACTTGTCTAGCTAACTTTTGTGAGCATTATTCTTTCATTTCTAGCATTGAACCCTTGAAGGTAGAACAAGCTCTTGAAGATGCGGATTGGGTGAATGCTATGCATGAAGAGCTTCACAACTTCGAAAGGAACAAAGTGTGGACACTCATGGAGAAACCCAAGGACGAGCAAAACATCATTAGTACGAAATGGGTGTTTCAGAACTAGAAAGATGAAGACGGTCAAGTCGTACACAACAAGGCTTGCCTCATAGCCCAAAGATACACGCAAGTTGAAGTTATGGACTACGGTGAGACCTACGCCCCCGTTGCTAGATTGGAAGCTGATAGAGGCGAAGTTGTCCCTGTCTTTCGATGAGATGGTGGCTATCGTTTTTGGTGGAGTAGACTTTGACGATCCGACTACGAATGTGTGAGCCGTCGCGCCTTAGCAATCGCTAAACCAACTCTGAGAGGTTATTGACCACGCCGGAGCACGATCAACCTGACCACGAGGGTCTATTTCCTGCACGCAAACGAAGAACAAGCAAGAAACTAAGATTGCAATCTGGATATTGCGAATATAAGAGGAAAACTTTATTGATGAAGTGGGGTTCTGTGACGTCTTTATCTGGTCGTGGAACACAAACGAAGAACGCGAAGTTGCTGCTATGGCAAACTTGTAATCTAAACAAAACCCAACCCTAAAACGATGCCCTAAGGGCTGTATATATGGGGGAATAGAAGGGAATTTCGTGGCCCCTTGGAAGAGGGGTCCGAAACCGACCCTAAGTCAGTTTCCCCATATATACGGAATCTAAAAACAGCCTATAATATGGTATTTCGAAATTACATGGGCCTGGCCCAAAAATAAGGTGGCGCAGCACCTATATTAGCCTATGGACGAATTTTATAAAGTGGCATCATGCATATTTCGTCCAAGGCTTCCCGCTCCCATTATGGTGGCTTCAATGTGCGAAAATCATCACTGGAAGCTCCATTGTTCTTCCCCGCACGCGCACCTTCTCCTCCATGCTTGATCCCGCTCCAATGGTCATCCTTCTTATCCATGCTAGGTCCTTCATTCATAAGTAAAACAAAAGTATCCAATTTAGGCAGCATCATATGTTCATGAATATTAGAAGGATTTCCAAGAAACGAAAGTACCTGGTAATTCAATTGACGTGCGCGAGCTCTAGTAATTGGTCCTGTATGTATAGCAGTCGGGGTGGGTGTAACATTAGTAGGGATGTCCTCATCATCCTCCCCTTCTTGAACTGACGTCGTCCTCGACGGAAGCTCATCTTCCTCACCCAAATAAGGCTTCAAATCTGCAATGTTAAAAAGTGGGGCTAACCCCAAACTCTGCAGGCAGCTCAAGTTTATATGCATTATCATTTATTTTCTCTAACACCTTAAAAGGACCATCAGCACGTGGCATTAGCTTTGACTTGCGCAAATCAGGAAATCTATCCTTACGCAAATGTAACCAAACAAGATCTCCAGGTGCAAAGACAACATGTTTTCTACCCTTATCTCCAGCAAGTTTGTATTTAGCATTCATACGCTCAATGTTTTCCTTAGTTAACTCATGAATCTTTAATATCAATTCAGCACGTTCTTTAGCATCAAAATTAACCTTCTCCGAAGACGGAAGAGGCAACAAATCAATAGGTGCACGAGGTAAGAAACCATACACAACTTCAAAAGGGCACATCTTAGTGGTAGAATGTAGCGAACGATTATAAGCAAATTCAATATGAGGCAAGCATTCTTCCCACATTTTCAGGTTATTCTTCAAAACAGCCCTAAGCATAGTAGACAATGATCTATTGACTACTTCAGTTTGGCCATCAGTTTGGGGGTGACATGTAGTACTAAAAAGCAGTTTAGTCCCCAACTTAGCCCATAAACATCTCCAAAAGTGGCTAAGAAATTTAGCATCACGATCGGAAACAATTGTATTTGGCACACCATGCAACCGAATAATTTCACGAAAGAACAAATCAGCAACATGAGCAGCAGCATCACTTTTATGACATGGTATAAAGTGTGCCATTTTAGAAAATCTATCCACGACAACAAATATGCTATCCCTCCCCTTCTTTGTTCGAGGTAAACCTAAAACAAAGTCCATAGATATATCCTCCCAAGGAACACTAGGTACAGGTAAAGGCATATATAAACCATGAGGATTGAGTCGTGACTTAGCTTTTTGACATGTAGTGCAGCGAGCAACAAAACGCTCAACATCCCGTCTCATCTTTGGCCAAAAGAAATGTGTAGCAAGTACGTCCTCCGTCTTCTTCACGCCAAAGTGTCCCATTAATCCACCTCCGTGCGCCTCCTGTAACAACAAAAGACGAACGGAGCTAGCTGGAATGCATAGCTTGTTAGCACGAAACACAAATCTATTATTAATAACGAACTTGTTCCATGTTCTCCCTTCTTTACAATTCTGCAACACGTCTCTAAATTCAGCATCATGCACATATTGATCTTTGATGGTCTCCAAACCAAATATTTTAAAGTCAAGTTGTGAAAGCATAGTATAACGACGAGACAAAGCATCAGCAATAACATTATCTTTACCCTTCTTGTGTTTAATGACATAAGGGAAAGTCTCAATGAATTCAACCCATTTAGCATGTCTACGGTTCAGTTTTGCTTGACTTTTAATATGTTTCAAAGATTCATGATCAGAATGTATAACAAATTCTTTGGGCCATAAATAATGTTGCCAGGTTTCCAAAGTCCGAACAAGAGCATATAATTCCTTATCATAAGTAGAATAATTCAGACTAGGCCCACTTAATTTTTCAAAAAAGTATGCAACAGGTTTACCATCTTGTAGTAACACACCTCCTAACCCAATTCCACTAGCATCACATTCAAGCTCGAAAGTCTTATTAAAATCAGGAAGTTGGAGTAAAGGAGCATGTGTTAACTTATCTTTCAAGACCGTGAAGGCTTCTTCCTGTGCGGTACCCCAAGAAAAAGGCACGTCCTTCTTTGTAAGCTCATTGAGAGGCGCAGCAATGGTGCTGAAATCTCTCACAAAACGCCTATAGAAACCAGCGAGGCCAAGAAAACTCCTTACTTGTGTGACCGTTTTGGGCTGCGGCCAACTCTCAATATCTTCAATCTTGGCTGTATCAACTTCAATTCCCTGTGGAGTAACAACATAGCCAAGAAAAGATACTCGGTCGGTGCAAAAGGTGCACTTCCCAAGGTTACCAAACAAACGTGCATCACGTAGCGCAGTAAAAACAGCACGTAAATGTTCCAAATGTTCCTCCAAAGATCTACTAAAAATCAATATATCATCAAAATAGACTACCACAAATCGTCCAATGAAAGCACGTAAAACCTCGTTCATTAATCTCATGAAAGTGCTAGGTGCATTAGTTAACCCAAAAGGCATGACTAGCCACTCATATAATCCAAACTTAGTTTTAAATGCTGTTTTCCATTCATCGCCCAATTTCATACGAATTTGATGGTATCCACTACGCAAATCAACTTTGGAGAAAATTGTAGAGCCACTTAATTCATCAAGCATATCATCTAGTCTAGGAATAGGATGACGATAACGAATAGTAATATTATTAATGCCTCTACAATCCACACACATGCGCGATGTACCATCCTTTTTAGGCACTAGAATAATAGGAACAGCACAAGGACTAAGGGATTCACGTATATAACCTTTGTCAAGCAGCTCCTGTACTTGATGCATAATCTCCTTTGTCTCCTCTGGATTGGTACGGTAGGGCGCACGGTTGGGTAGGGATGCACCGGGAATTAAGTCAATCTGATGCTCAATCCCGCGAATAGGCGGTAATCCCGATGGCACGTCTTGTGGAAAGACATCAGCGAACTCCTACAAAATGTTAATGACAGCAGGAGGCAAAGAGGGAGGCATGTCCTCGAATGAAAATAATACCTCTTTACATACAAAAGCATAGCAAACATATGTAGCAACATCCAAATCATTAATATCAGATTTAGTAGCAAGTAAACATCCACTCTTCAATTTTATTTCGAATGCAACAGTAGATGATGGTTTATTATGCTTATGGTGTTGCTCAAATTCCTGTGCTACAATCTGATTTTCACTCTTATTTTTCTCCTGTTTTGCTTTACTAGCTCTAGCAATGTCATCTTTCATAATATGTTCGGGAGACATAGGAAGCAAAGTGATATTATGATCCTTATGAACAAGAGTATACTGATTTGTCCTACCATGGTGTACAGAATTTTTATCAAACTGCCATGGTCTACCAAGTAAAACAGAACATGCTTGCATGGGTACCACATCACAATCCACATAATCAGAATATGTAGCAATGCTAAAATGCACACGAACAGTACGTGTTACCTTAACCTTGCCACTATTGTTGAACCATTGGATGTAATAAGGATGAGGATGTGGTCTGGTGGTTAGAGACAGCTTCTCCACCATCTCCATGCTAGCCAAGTTATTGCAACTCCCTCCATCGATGATGATGCGAACAGAACGCTCTTTCACAACTCCCTTTGTGTGGAACAAGTTGTGCCTCTGATTTTGCTCAGCGTGTGTAACCTGCACACTGAGAACACATTGAGCAACTAAACTTTCATACCTGTCAGCGTAATCAGCAGCCATGTATTGTGTTTCTGGTTCTGCATCCTTGCCACCCTGTTCGTCACTGGCAATAAGTGCCAAAGTCTCCTCATCATAATCACTAGCGGACGCATATCCACCATCCTCAGTAACAATCATTACACGCTTGGAAGGGCATTCTCTCGCATAGTGACCTCCACCCTTGCAACGACGACATATAACCTCATGTGTTTGCCCTGTGGATGCAATAGATGAAGAAGAACTCTGTGCAGGCCCAGAAGGTGTGCTCTTCGCAGAGGGTGCAGTAGGAGCCTGTTTCCTGGTATCGCGATTAGAGTTGGAGGTTGAAGGAGGTGGTGTTGCAGCAGGACGTGCGGAAGTAGAGGAGGTACGTGGCGTCCATGATGAAGTACGGCCTGCAAAATTAGTAGTTCTCGCCATTGCCTGTCGATCCTGCACTTCACGTTCAGCTTTGCAAGCAAGATGAAATAAACGAGTGATAGTGTTATACTCCTTATACTCTAGAATAGTCTGAATCTCTCTATTTAATCCACCCATAAAACGTGCAAGCATAGCTTCATTCTCCTCAACAATACCACATCTAATCATACCAGTTTGTAATTCCTGATAATATTCTTCTACAGAATTTTTTCCTTGTCTTAAACGCTGCAAATTTTGAAGCAATTCACGTTGATAATAAGGTGGTACCCAACGATTTCGCATAGCAGTTTTCAAAGCAGCCCAAGTAGTTGGAATATTATCAGGGTGTATTCTACAATGTTCTGACCACCAAACACAAGCAAAACTAGTGAATGAACAAACAGCAGTAGCAACACGTCGATCCTCTGGAAATTGTAAGCATGTAAAACGATGTTCTGTTTCTAACTCCCATGTAAGATATATATCAGGAACATATCTACCCTCAAACGTCGGAATATTCAATTTAAGTTTAGGGAGATGGTCATGATCCCGTACCTGCGGGGGTGGTGCAGCCCTACCGTTACGGTTGTAGCCATGTGGTCGACCTGGTGCGTATGGTGGGGGTTGCCCCTGGGGCGGATCTGGAGCAACCTCTCCCTCATCATCGAAATCACCATCATAATCTTCAACCTGCTCAACGACAGTAGCCGCACGAGCCACCGAAGTAGCAGCAGTATCAACAGTACCAGGATGTTGGGCGTGGCCGAGAGGCACACGTCGTGCTCGTCGTTCGAAAGGAATAGGAACTGCAGCTGGTGGAGGTAGACGGGCAAGCACCTCATTGAACTTGGCGTCCATCTTGGCGTCGAATGTCTTCTCCAAACCATCTAGCTTCTCCATGGCCACTCCAAAGTTGTTCACGAAGTCCTGTACCTGCTCAGCTATCATTTGCTGAAATTTATCATAGAGCGCTTTGTTGGTCATGCTCTCCCAGTCGATCTCGTCATCGTGTGATCCTGGCATGGTTAGCAGAAATAGGAAACACACAATATGAAACCTACAGACTACTGGGACGTGGTGGTGGTGGTGGTGTGGCACAAATCCTTTAAGCGAATCTCAATTTCTTACCAGTTCTTACCCAGTAGCAGGCGGTGATCGGCAACCGTTGTAGCCAAAACTCTCAAAGCTTGGATAGAGCGATTGCCAGGTGGTGTCAAGCACACGGCGTAGAAGTATGTGGAGCTGGGATGGCTTATAATATGGTAGCAAAAAGGGTCAGCATTAATCAATTCAGAGATGCAAGGTTGAATAAACGCTCAACGACGGTACTGTGCTGGTCCTAGGCTAGACCGTGCTAGAGACGCGAGCCTAAAACATCAACAAAAGCACGACGATACACGTAAGCAAGGGAAAAAGCACACTCGGATTATTTTTTTCGTTTTTTTTTTGTTTTTTCGGCGCCTCTTTTTTTTTCAAAAACTCACTACAATGGCGAGTGTCTCAAAATTCTTGCCACGTCGTATAAGCAAGATGGGCACGAATTTTTCTTTTGGACTATTTTTTTTTTCTGGAGCAATCCGGGGGCTGCGACGACCCAAAAATTTCGACAAAAATCACTATGATAGCAAGTGTCTCAAAACGCTCCGGGGAACCTAAAATCAAGATAGGGAAAAAATATTTTCGGCCGAAATTTTTTTGGGCCAAAACGTGCTCTGCAAAGCGTGCCAGACTCTTTTATTTTTTCGACACCTGCGCAGGTAGCAAAACACGGATCCGAAATCAAAAGGATCTCGAAACTAAACCTAAAACGTACTGGACTTGGATTGGTGGAGGATTTGTGGTGGTATATATGGACACCAATGGATAGTGATGATGGATGATGAGATATGGCAGCGGCGATGATGGTGGTGGTATATGGCAACTATGAAGATGATGCGGTGGCGGCGTGACAACCTATGAAAAGAACTCGAAACTCTAAAGGACTAGACACTAAGACCAGCAACTCGACACAACGATGTAACCGCCAATTCAACAAAGCAAAATACTGAAAAGACTATGCAAAGGCTCAGATTGGTTCGGATATGATGATCTAACCCTAATATTTTTTTTGGCTTTTTCGTGGACTAAAGGTATGAAGAACAGATGCGATCTAAACTACGAAAACTGGTAAAATCTCACCGAGCAACCTGGAAATCTGATACCACTTGATAGAGGCGAAGTTGTCCCTGTCTTTCGATGAGATGGTGGCTATCGTTTTTGGTGGAGTAGACTTTGACGATCCGACTACGAACGTGTGAGCCGTCGCGCCTTAGCAATCGCTAAACCAACTCTGAGAGGTTATTGACCACGCCGGAGCACGATCAACCTGACCACGAGGGTCTATTTCCTGCACGCAAACGAAGAACAAGCAAGAAACTAAGATTGCAATCTGGATATTGCGAATATAAGAGGAAAACTTTATTGATGAAGTGGGGTTCTGTGACGTCTTTGTCTGGTCGTGGAACACAAACGAAGAACGCGAAGTTGCTGCTATGGCAAACTTGTAATCTAAACAAAACCCAACCCTAAAACGATGCCCTAAGGGCTGTATATATGGGGGAATAGAAGGGAATTTCGTGGCCCCTTGGAGGAGGGGTCCGAAACCGACCCTAAGTCAGTTTCCCCATATATACGGAATCTAAAAACAGCCTATAATATGGTATTTCGAAATTACATGGGCCTGGCCCAAAAATAAGGTGGCGCAGCACCTATATTAGCCTATGGACGAATTTTATAAAGTGGCATCATGCATATTTCGTCCAAGGCTTCCCGCTCCCATTATGGTGGCTTCAGTGTGCGAAAATCATCACTGGAAGCTCCATTGTTCTTCCCCGCACGCGCACCTTCTCCTCCATGCTTGATCCCGCTCCAATGGTCATCCTTCTTATCCATGCTAGGTCCTTCATTCATAAGTAAAACAAAAGTATCCAATTTAGGCAGCATCATATGTTCAT
This sequence comes from Hordeum marinum, assembly GCA_022496015.1. Classification (NCBI taxonomy): domain Eukaryota; kingdom Viridiplantae; phylum Streptophyta; class Magnoliopsida; order Poales; family Poaceae; genus Hordeum; species Hordeum marinum. Next base: position 149,849,927 of record CM039676.1, read on the forward strand.
GAATATTAGAAGGATTTCCAAGAAACGAAAGTACCTGGTAATTCAATTGACGTGCGCGAGCTCTAGTAATTGGTCCTGTATGTATAGCAGTCGGGGTGGGTGTAACATTAGTAGGGATGTCCTCATCAGAAGCTATTCGAATTCTTCTTGCCTATGCTAATCACCATGATATCACGCTTTATCAAATGGATATTAAAAGTGCTTTCTTAAATGGTGAGATTGAATAAGAGGTTTATGTTAAGAAACCACCTAGTTTTGTAAATCCTAAGAAACCTGACCATGTTTACAAACTTCAGAAAGCTTTATATCGACTTAAGCAAGCTCCTCGTGCTTGGTATGAATGCCTAACGAAGTTTCTCATTGAAAGAGGATTTGTAATTGGTAAAATTGACGCAACCTTATTCACAAAGAGGGTTAATGGTGAATTATTTGTGTGCCAAATTTATGTGGATGATCTTATCTTTGGTTCTACTAACCCACAATTTAGTGAGAAGTTTGGAAGGTTGATGTTAGAGAAGTATGATATGTCTATGATGTGTGAGCTGGAATTCTTTCTTGGTTTGCAAATTAAGCAATCAAGAGAAGGAACTTTCATCTCTCAAACTAAGTACACTAAGGACTTAATCAAGAAGTTCAACATGTAGGAGTGCAAAGGTATGAAACTCCCATGCCCACTAGCGGTCACGATGATCTCACTAAGGAGTCTGAACTGGTTGATCAAAAGGTTTATTGATCAATGATTGGTTCGTTGCTTTATCTAAGTGCATCCCGTCCCGATATTATTCTTAGTGTTTGCATGTGTGCTAGATATCAAGCTACTCCTAAAGAATGTCATCTTAAGGCTGTGAAACGTATTGTGAGATACTTGATACATACACCAAACTTTGGCATTTGGTATCCCAAGGGATCTTCTTTCAATCTTTTTGGCCACTCCGACTCGGACTATGCCGGTGACAAGGTTGATAGAAAATCCACCTCGAGTACATGTCAATTTCTTGGTAGATCTCTTGTGTCTTGGTCCTCCAAGAAACAAACCTCGGTATCTCTATCTACCGCTGAAGCTGAATATATTGTTGTTGGATCATGTTGTGCGCAGTTGTTATGGATGACACAAACGCTTAAAGATTACGGAATCTGTGTTACAAATGTGCCCTTACTTTGTGACAATGAGAGTGCTATTAAGATTGGTCATAATCCTGTGCAATATTCTCGAACCAAGCATATTCAAGTTTGACATCATTTCATTTGTGATCATGTTGCCATAGGAGATATTAATCTTAAGCATGTCCGTACTAACAAGAAATTGGCCGATATCTTTACTAAGCCACTTGATTAAAAAGTATTTTGTCATTTGAGGAGTGAGTTCAACATCATTGATGCTTCAAACTTGAGCTAATCTCGCTCGGATACTTGCAAGGGGATGATCTTTATTGATTATTCCATGATATTATCTTGAATATCATATATCTTGGAATTCCATGCTCCCTTGTCTTGCATCTAACCCTTTTGTAGGTACTTGGAAGAACAACACTCCACAAGATCATCAACAACTCGTACCTTAAGCAATCTTGTCATGAACAAATATCTACAACCTCCCTATTATGATTAAAGGAAGAAGACAACAAAACATATCCTTGACCTATATCCCTCAGTTTCTAAATCTCAATTGCTATCAACTCATTTGGATATATCATGTTTTTCCTTGTGTGACTAACCTATGTAGGTGAAAAGTGAATGAAAACAACAAGGATTGCTCCCAACTCAAGATGATCTTCATCAACTTCGAGCATCCTCATCAAGTTCACCTACAAGCTACGTCAACAACATCAATCAAAGGTATTTACTCATATTCTTGATATAGCTTTACTCCGAGTCATGAGATAAAGCAACTCAAGAGATGTGAAGACATTGAAATGCTGAATCGAAAAATGGTAACCCCATTTTGAGCTTAACGATGAGTATGACCTATGATCAAGCATACTTGCTTGGCTCCTAAGTCAATATACTCTAATATAGGTGACCTAGTCACTGCCCATCATCTAGTTAAGAATCTTGGTTGGTCCATTCTCTATTGCACAATTCCATGGAACCATTCAAATCTTTTCTAGTTGATACCTCACTATAAATTATTTGCAATTTGTGCAAATTGTTTGTTTCTCTTCCCTATTTGATTTTCAATTGCAACTTTCTCTTTGGACCAAATTTTCACTTTTGCCAAGTTTCTGTTTTTTGTCTCAGAGCCGCCAATACAAATATCTCGGTCCTACCGATTTAGCAAATGAGCTGCAAAACTTCATCTCGGTTCCACTCATTTATTTTTTCTGGAGTCGTCGATTTTATTTATTCTCTTAGTTTGTATTTTTTTTAGTGACTTTTTATTGGTATCTTTGAAGTGATGTCCTTGTTACTTCAATGATCCCTTATTATCAAAAAAAACTTGAAAATGGGAGAAATACACTCAAGGATCCCTAACTCAAAGGAGGAGAAGTTCTACAAATTCTCAGTTTATCTAAAGGGAGAGAAATCATTTTCAATGATCCCCTCATTGTTTCTCATGATTTTCACATTCTACGAGTCCTACTTTCAATGACCCTTGTTCTCAAGGATCCTTTATTATTCTGTGATCCCTGTATCTGGTCCTATGTCTGCCTTTTTGGAAATTAATGCCAAAGGGGGAGAGATATACAAAGCTTCAAAGCTAAAGAGGGAGATGCATGCTTAGGCAAAGGGGGAGATATAATTTAGGGGGAGAGAAGAATATCAAGAGTCAATACTTACCAAGAGGAGTATACCAAAGTAGGGGGAGAAAAATATGTTTTGGAGAAAGATTCATTTACTGCATTTTGATTCTCTCATGTTAGAATTTTCTCACCCTATCCAATCCCAATATCTACATGCTAAGATTCAGGGGGGAGGATGATCCATCATTTTCATATCTAAAGGGGAGAAACTTCTAAATGATCTTGGAGACATATCAATCCTAAAGAATACTATCATCTATATGTTCTCCATATCTTGGTTCTTTTGAGTTCTATTGCTTTTTGGTTGGTAGAATACTCTTGTGTTTCCTAACATTGCTTTCTAAAGAGTACTAGAATGCTCAAGAACTCAAGGTAAGTATATGCATCATATCTTTCATCAAGATGATCTCTTGCTTCTTGCACATATTGTTTGCAAGAGGGAAGTCTTGATCAAGGATACATCTCATTCATATACATTTGATGCATATAGCCAAGATACACATGACTTCTTCATGTCCCTTCTATACATGTGTGTCATGCATTCCAAAGAAACTATCCTTTAGATGGATTGCGGGGAGGAAGTCTAAGTCATGATTTTCTCAAAGTCTTCATTATATCCATGCATATCTTTATTTGAAGCTTTGATTGTATGTTGTCATCAATTACCAAAAAGGGGGAGATTGAAAGCATATTTGCTCCCTTGGTGGTTTTGGTAATTAATAACAACATATTTGTCATTGAACTAATGTTTTCACTAAGTATGTTTTAGGAAAAGTTCAATGATGGGTTGGCATAAGGATTGTGGAATACCCCAAGATGCAAGGAAATAGATTGCCAATACCATGTTTGGTTTTCAAACCCAGAGGCTACTTAACGCCCGTGTCCATGAGTGTTTGATTTCTCTCTTGATTTCTCATTCCTGCCCTCAAAGTGTGAAAAGATTGATGCACATGGGCGTGCCCTGTATCTTATTGGTATCATGAGCCATGTTGATTCACACCTTGGAGTCTCTCCCTCCACTTTCTAGCAGAATTTTGCTTTGATTTGACCTAATTTCAAAAATAGCCATACCAAATTTTCTTGGATTCGTTGGATTTGAGGATATTTTGTTGATTTGGATCCGTGGATCTCGTAGCGGACGAGTGGATTTACCTTTCCCCCATCATCTTCATCGATTTCCACCGCCAAATCGCCCCCAGTTTGCAAAAAAAATCGTGTTCATACCCTAGTTCATAGGGAATTCTGAGATCCAATCTGGAACGCCCCCCCAGACATTCGGTCTGGACCCCGGACATCCGGCCCCTGGCAACCAGCAAAACTGTCTTGCCTCGTTTTGGGCAGATTTTGACCTTGTCCATCATTTCTTCCCTAGTATTTCCGCCAGTTCTCCCACAACCCTTTTGCATTTGAGATTTGAGTCGCGAGCATTGCCACTTCGTAAGGTGTTTCAGCTACTTAGGAGTGGTTCTGCATCGACATCACCGCTCATCATCGCCACGGATCATCACGAACCAACTCATCGTTCACACCACACTAGAAGTAAGGAAGGTAACCGCGACGACACTTTTGACATATAGCCTTGCCATTGCATTGTTAACCGACCATTTTGTGTTACTTGCCTATAGAAACTAGCCTTTGAGTATTGTCGGGCTATGCCACTTGTACACTTTTGGGATACTTACTCCACATAGCTACAATTAGCGTGCATTATCATTGTATCTTATTTTGTGTTGCAGTGCCCGCTTACATCATTGCTATATTGGTGTGCACGTCCTACATAGTGATCATTCAAAATATCATCCTCCAAAGAAGAAGCATAGCCAAGCTTTTAAGCAAAGGTAAAAGAGTAATACCATCGCAAGGTTGCATATCATATTCGATCATTTGAGCGAGAGAGTTTGTGCCAAACACATAAATAGCAAAAGTTGGGTATAGGAAGACGTCCAGTTTTGCTTCGTATAGGTGTGCACAAGTCCGTATCGCGGCCATTCGTGCAATCGTGCTAACGTCTCTCTACTACTGTGCACCTTGAGCTTATCGTGGATTCCACATTTTGCGCTCATTTTTCAGTGTTCCAATACCACTTTCCTATACGTGTGTGTTTCCGTGCTTACTATTTGCTAGAAGTCTACCTCGTCTCATTTACGGATTTGCGGCTCTACCTCAACTTGATTGAATCTTATTCTCAAATTACATGAATATTTAGCCAAATCCTAACCAAGCTACTCCATAAGCATTATTTGTGTAATTGTGAGCGGGACAATCTTCGGTACCAATTCTACTACTTTCATGCTTGCACATTGAGTGTACTTGATCCACTCCCAACCTTTGGAACAGTAATTGGTAGTGTCTTCTCACTTTTCCACTTATATCTTGTTGAGTTCTATGGATAGGAACATCATGTCGAACCCGGCATTCGACAAGCATGACGACGACGTGAACAACTACGCCACCAAACTACAATTCTTCTGCGCACAAAAGGGGAATGCGATAAGTACATGATGTCATCATGGACCGCATCAAGCACCTCGCCACCAACATACGTGAATCCGAGGAGCGGACTCGGGACTTCGTGACAACCCAAATGGACGAGCTCCACGCCTTGATGGTGAACCACGCCTCATCCACTTGTACCTCAACTCAACGGTGCTCCGCAAGTCAACACTCCTCCGAGGACTCCTTCGGTGAGAGTCTCCTCCTCGAGCTCGACCAACAACATGACGTGCGTTGCCTCTCTCAAGACTCAAGCAATCCTTTCCACGACGACGAGCCTCAAGGTCAACATCGCGAGCATGACCATCGTCACCAACAAGAGCAAGACGCCTACGAGCAAGAATGCCTACGTCACCGCCGTAAGGAATAGCGGCTCCGTGAAGAGCAAGGCATGAGAAGCACAATGACCGGTGCCTTGCAAGAACGTAACCGACTAGATCGTGAGGAACAAGAAGCTCTACTCGAGAATGCCAAGAAGAATCCACAAGTCCAAAGGAGCACCAAGAATGCCAACAACAGATGCGACAATGACGTCAACAACACCCAAGGCAAGAGGAGCAACACATTGATGAGCTCACTCCAAGGCAAGATCAAGACCAACATGACAACAATGCCCCTCCATGACAAGATACACGACCTCAAGCAAATCCCGTTGACCACGTGGATGATCACGCTCCAAGGCAAGGCCAACGTCAAAAACATAACTATGCTCCTCCTCGACAAGGATACCGCAATAACAACAACAATGAGGAAAATCGCTTTGGCAAGCTCAAGTTCACTATGCCTAAGTTCTCTGGAAGCAACGATCCTGAAGACTACCTCTCTTGGGCACTCAAGGTTGACAAAATATTTCGGCTGCATAACTATGAAGAAGATAAGAAGATTGCCATGGCCTCCCTCGAGTTCCAAGATTACGTGCTCATTTGGTGGGAACAAGTGATTGAGCGAAGAAGAGAAAGAGGTGACCCTCCAATCACAACTTCGGCACAAATGAAAGACCTCATTAGAGCTCGATTCGTCCCAACACACTACAATCGCGATCTCTTCAAGAAGCTACAACTACACAAGCAAGGCACCAAGTCGGTGGAAGAGTACTATCAAGAGATGGAGGTGGCCACAATAAGAGCCAATGTGAAGGAGGACGGTGAGCAAACTATGGCGCGTTTCTTGAATGGTCTAAACTACCAAATCAAGAAAATTGTGGATTTCCAACCATACTCCAACTTGATCGAGCTAGTGCATCAAGCCACCAAGGCGAAACGTCAAGTTCAAGAGGACTACAAGTACTCCTAAACCTCCTACAAGACCTATGGTGCAACTACTCAAGCTTCTTAGACTACGACACCTTCCTCAACAAGAAACTCTAGGACAAAAGATGACAAGTCAAGCTACAAGGACAAGTCGTCTTCATCATCCTGCAACGCTCCTCCAAGAAAAACAAGAGCGTCATCCTCTACACCAACATCGGATGACCCAAAAACAAACTCCACCAAGTGTTTCACATGCCAAGGCCGAGGACACAAGATGAGTGTCCCACAAGGCAGACCACGATTCTTCAAGATGACGGCTCCTATGACTCCATGAGTGAAGATGATATGGAAGCTTTGGAACAAGTGGCGATGAATTGGCAAGTCAATGAAGATGAAGACTCCACCAAGTGTTTCACATGCCAAGGCCGAGGACACAAGATGAGTGTCCCACAAGGCAGACCACGATTCTTCAAGATGACGGCTCCTATGACTCCATGAGTGAAGATGATATGGAAGCTTTGGAACAAGTGGCGATGAATTGGCAAGTCAATGAAGATGAAGACTCCCAAATCTTTTGTGACAATGACCCGAGCCCCGCTCTCGTTGTCTCAAAGGTTTTGACACTTTAACAATAACAAGACGAGGACCAACATTGCCACATCTTCCACACCAAAGCCGGTATCCAAGGGAGATCCGTCAAGGTCATCATCGACGGAGGAAATTGCCACAATTTGGCAAGTGAGGAACTTTGCTCCAAGTTGCACTTGATCAAGAAAAAGCATTCTCACCCCTACAAGGTCCAATGACTAAGTGACTCCGGCACAATACAAGTTGACCACACCATGCAAGTTTCTTTCAAGATTGCAGCTTACGAAGACACCGTGGAGTGTGATGTGGTGCACATGTCCGTTTGCCACCTACTCCTTGGGAGACCTTGGCAATTCGATCGTGGCGTCATATAAAATGGGTGCACAAATCAATATAGCTTCAAGATGAAGGGCACCGAATATGTGTTTCGCCCTATGTCTCCAAGTCAAGTAACCGCCGACAAGCAAGCTTCATCCCATCGTGGGGAGAAAAGTAAGAGAGTGATCCACCTAAAAGCAAGTGAGCGCCACAAGCCAAATTTCAATGACTCCACAATGAGGGACATGAATTACCTAGTCCTTTTTGCCACCAAAAGAGATTTGAGGGATGTGAGTGAGAGCCCATCGACCGTCCTTCACTACGTGATAGTGTGAAAGGATGATGTTACCTGGCCTAACCCTTCACAACATCTTCCTCTTGTGTTATCTCAATTGTTGCAAGAATTTCAAGATGTGTTCCCCGATGAGCTACCTCTGGGACTACCACCAAAGCATGGGATCGAACACCACATCGACCTAATCCCCGGCGCACTGCTTCCCAACAAAGCTCCCTACCGCGTCAACCATGACGAAACAAAGGAGATACAAAGGAAAGTCCAAAAACTCCTAGAAAAAGGGCATGTTTGTGAAAGTTTGAGTCCTTGTGCGGTTCCCATGATCCTAGTGCCTAAACATGATGGTAGTATGGGCATGTGTTCCGATTGTCGTCCTATAAATGCTATCACCATTCGCTACCATCACCCTATCCCATGCTTAGATGACATGGTAGATTAACTTAGTGGTGCTTCTATATTTTACAAAATAGACTTGAAAAGTGGTTACTACCAAATTCGCATACAAAAGGGTGATGAGTGGAAAACAGCTTTCAAAACTAAATTTGGTCTCTATGAATGGTTAGTGATGTCCATGGGCTTATCCGAAGCACCGGGTACATTCATGCGCATGATGCATCATGATCAAGAAGATCATGGGTTGGCACAGGCAACGAACGCATGCGTATCGTGCTAGCTTTAATTTTGACTTGAGGTTTTCTCATGTGAAGCATCCCATGATCACCACCATGGACCCATCACCAACACCTGAAGCTACGAAAGGTCCCATGACGAGAGCCCGTGCACGTGCCATTACAAATGAGGTGACATCCCTCCTATATGATTCTCCTTTTGATGTTCTTGGAACATGGATGCTACCTGAAGCAGAGACTCTTTGCGTGATTAGGTACTATGGAGACGACTTAGGAGATGCTCGGAGTGAAAGCCAAGTCACTATAAAGATGGATCCGAAGATGCGTGGACGTGAGGACCAAAGGAAGGCCAAATCACCTCCTATGACCTGGACATCTGGCCACCAGCCCGGACATCCGGCACCTGGGGACTCCAAGAGCGCACAGGCAAACCTACAAGAGCCGGACTTCCGGACCCGCCCCGGCCATCCGACACCTCCCCGGAAAACCGGCCACCAGCCCCGGATATCCGACGAGCCAGCGGCCGAACCGAGTGGAAACCAGCCTCGCCAGCCCGGACATTCGGCCGACCACTGAAGCCCCGGACATCTGGCCCTTTGCCCGGACATCCGACCCCTGCGTGGGGAGACTCGGGCCTGAAGGGCCATGTATCCTCTTCTTCGCCCTTTCCCCCTAGTACTATATAAACACCTCCTCCACCTCTTTGTAGGGTTAGCTAATGTTCGCACTTGAGTTTAGCTCCATTACTTGCTTCTCCTAGGGAGTTTGCCCTCCTTTGGGAGTAGATCCAAGTGATGCCAAGGCCCCTCTAGAGGGAAGATCCCCCGTGGATTAAAGGCCTCCGCCCCGGAGTGGGGAAGAAATACCGATTACTTGTATCCATCCGTTGCTTGTGGATCGAATTACCTCATGTGTTTGCTTGTTCTTAGTGGATGTGTGATCAGATTTTGTCCATGAATATTTGATTTATCTCTTGATTTCTCATTTTTTTCCCGTCCAAGTGTGAAAAGATCGATGCACATAGGCGTGCCCCATATCACCACGGGACCCCGTGCCCACGGGACATGCTTGTGCGCACGGGTTAAGTGACTGGCTGACCTGGAGACCATGTGCGCACGGGCTCCACTTACCCCGTGCACACAGGGCTGCCTGCGGGCACTGATTGGGCTTGGCCCATGTCGAACCCGGCATTTGAGGAGCACGACGACGATGCGAACACCTACGTCACCAAACGAAAATTCTTCACCGCACAAAAGGGAATGCGCCAAGCACATGACGTCCTCACGGACCGCATCAAGCACCTCGCCACCAACATACGTGAATCCGAGGAGCATACGCGGGACTTCATGACAACGCAAATGGACGAGCTCCGCACTTTGGTGATCAATCGCGCATCCTCCACTTCTACTTCTACGCACCAGCGCACCACAAGTTGACACTCCTCCAAGGACTCCTCCGGCGAAAGCCCTCTTCCGTGAGCTCGACCTCAACAACGTGATGCGCGTCGCCTCTCTCAGGACTCAGGCAATCCCTTCCATGACGAGCCACAAGGTCGACATCGTGAGCGCCACCACCGTCGCCAACACGAGCAAGATGACTATGAGCAAGATCACCTACATCACCCCCGTGAAGAAGACCGGTGCCATGAAGATCAAGCACGTGAGGCACAACGGGCGCTCTGTGATGCAACCTATGTCGTGCAGGAACGCAACCGTCTAGCTCATGAGGAACAAGAAGCTCTTCATCAGAATGCCAAGAAGAAGAAGCATGTAAAGAGGAGCACCAAGAACGCCAACAAAGGGTGTGACCATGACTTCAACAACAACCAAGACAAGAGGAGCAACACATTGATGAGCTCGCCCCAAGGCAAGAGCACAACCAACATGATCGCAATGTCCCTCGTCAACATGATGTGCACCCTCAAGCAAACCCTATTGACCATGTGGATGATCACGCACCAAGACAAGGCCAACGTCACCAAGACAACTATGTTCCTCCAAGACAAGGTTACCGCAATCACAACAACGATGAGGAAAATCGCTTTGGCAAGCTCAAGTTCACCATGCCTAAGTTCTCCGGAAGCAACGACCCCGAAGACTACCTCTCTTGGGCCCTCAAGGTCAACAAAATATTCCGGTTGCACAACTATGAAGAAGACAAGAAGATTGCCATGGCCTCCCTCGAGTTTCAAGATTGCGTACTCATTTGGTGGGAACAAGTGACTAAACGACGAAGAGAAAGAGGTGAACCTCCAATCACAACTTAGGAACAAATGACAGAACTCATGATAGCGCGATTTGTCCCAACATACTATAATTGCGATCTCTTCAAGAAACTCCAACTACTCAAGCAAGGCACCAAGTCCGCGGAAGAGTACTACCAAGAGATGGAGATGGCTATGATAAGAGCAAATGTAACGGAGGACGATGAGCAAACTATGTCACGTTTCTTGAATGGCCTCAATTACCAAGTCAAGAAAATTGCGGATTTCCAACCCTACTCCAACTTGCTCGAGCTAGTGCATCAAGCCACCAAGGCGGAACGACAAGTTCAAGAGGACTACAAGTACTCCAAGACCTCCTACAAGACCTACAGTGCAACTACACAAGCTACTCCAACTACGACTCCTTCTACAAGAATCCCCACAACAAAAGATGACAAGTCAAGTTTCAAGGACAAGTCGTCTTCATCCTCACGCAACGCCTCTACAAGCAAAACAAGAGCGTCATCCTGTACATCAACACCGGATGACGTGAAAACAAGCTCCATCAATTGTTTCACATGCCAAGGCCGAGGCCACAAGATGCATGAGTATCCCACAAGGCGAACCATGATACTCCAAGATGACGACTCCTATGACTCCATGAGTGAAGATGAGACGGAAGCTTTGGAACAAGTGGCCATGCATCGGCTAGTCAATGAAGATGATGACTCTCAAATCTTTTGTGACAATGATCCGAGCCCTGCTCTCGTCGTCTCCAAGGTTTTCACTCTTCAACAACATCAAGACGAGGACCAATGTTGCCACATCTTCCACACCAAGGTAGGTATCCAAGGGAGATCCGTCAAGGTCATCATCTATGGAAGAAGTTGCCATAATTTGGCAAGTGAGGAACTTTGCTCCAAGTTGCACTTGACCAAGAAAAAGCATCCTTGCGCCTACAAGGTCCAATGGCTAAGCGACTCTGGCACAATACAAGTCGACCACACCATGCAAGTTTCCTTCAAGGTCGGCGCTTACGAAGACACCTTGGAGTGTGATGTGGTGCCCATGTCCGTTTGCCACCTCCTCCTTGGGAGACCTTGGCAATTCGACCGTGGCACCATACACAATGGGTGCACAAATCAATATATCTTCAAGATGAAGGGCACCAAATATGTGATTTGACCCATGTCTCCTAGTCAAGTGATCGCCGACAAGCAAGCTTCATCCCATCATGGAGAGAAAAGTGAGAGAGTGATCCACCTCTAAGCAAGTGAGCGCCACAAGCCAAACTTGAGTGACTCCACGATGAGGGACATGAGTGACCTAGTTCTATTTGCCACCAAAGAGATTTGAGGGATGTGAGTGAGAGCCCATCAATCGTCCTTCACTACGTAATAGTGTGCAAGGATAATGTTACCCGGCCTAACCCTTCACAACATCTTCCTCTTGTGCTTTCTCAATTATTACAGGAATTCCAAGATGTGTTCCCCGACGAGCTACCTCCGGGGCTACCTCCAAAAAGAGGGATCAACCACCGCATCGACCTCATCCCCGACGCACCGCTTCCCAACAAGGCTCCCTACCACGTCAGCCCCGACGAAACAAAGGAGATACAAAGGCAAGTCCAGAATCTCCTAGATAAAGGGCATGTTCACGAGAGTTTGAGTCCTTGTGCGGTTCCCGTGATCCTAGTGCCTAAACATGATGGTAGTATGCGTATGTGTTCCGATTGCTGCCCCATAAATGCTATCACCATTCGCTACTGTCACCCTATCCCACACTTAGATGACATTCTAGATGAAATTAGTGGTGCCACTATATTTTCCAAGATAGACTTGAAAAGTGGTTATTACCAAATTCGCATACAAGAGGATGACGAGTGGAAAACCGCTATCAAAACCAAATTTGGTCTCTATGAATGGCTAGTGATGCCCATGGGCTTATCCGAAGCACCGAGTACGTTCATTTGCATGATGCATCATGTGTTGCGGCCCGACATTGCGTATTGTGTTGTGGTCTACTTTGATGACATCCTTGTTTTTACAAAATCTCTAGAACAACATGCCACACATGTTCGAAATGTTTTGCCAACTCTTTTGATGAGGACATCCCTACTAATGTTACACCCACAACCCCGACTGCTATACATACATGACCAATTACTAGAGCTCGCACGCGTCAATTGAATTACCAGGTACTTTTGTTTCTTGAAAATCCATCTAATGTTCATGAACATATGATGCTGCCTAAATTAGATACTTTTGTTTTACTTATGAATGAAGGACCTAGCATGGAAAAGAAGGATGACCATTGGGGCGGGATCAAGCATGGAGGAGAAGGTGCGCGCGTGAGAAAGAACAATGGAGCTTCCGATGATGAATTTAGCACTTCGAAGCCACCATAATGGGGGCGAGAAGCCTTGGACGAAATATGCATGATGCCACTTTATAAAACGCGTCCATAGGCTAATATAGGTCCTGCGCCACGTTATTTTTGGGCCAGGCCCATGTAATTTCGAAATACCATATTATAGGCTATTTTTAGAGTTCGTTTGTATGGGGAAACTGAGTTAGGGTCCGTTTCGGACCCCTCCTCCAAGGGGCCACGAAATTCCCCTCTATTCCCCCATATATCCAACCCTTAGGGCGTCGTTTTAGGTTACAATCTTAGTTTCTTGCTTGTTCTTCGTTTGCGTGCAGGAAATAGACCCTCGTTGTCAGGTTGATCGTGCTCCGGCGTGGTCAATAACCTCTCGGAGTTGGTTTAGCGATTGCTAAGGCGCGACGTCATCACGCGTTCTTAGTCAGATCTTCAAAGTCTACTCCACCAAAAACGATAGCCACCATCTCATCGAAAGACAGGGACACTTTGCCTTTATCAAGTGGTATCAGATTTCCAGGTTGCTTTGCGAGATTGTAACAGTTTTTCGTAGTTTAGATCGCATATGTTCTTCATACCTAGTCCACGAAAAAGCCACACAGAAAAAGAGTCTAGCACGCTTTTCAGAGCATGTTTTGGACCAAAATTTTCGGGGGTGAAAATATTTTTCCCTATCCTGATTTTAGGTTCTCCGGAGCGTTTTGAGACACTTGCCATCATAGTGATTTTACTCGAAATTTTTGGTCGTCGCAGCCCCCGAATCGCTCCAGAAAAAAAAGTCGTCAAAAAAAATTCGTGCCTATCCTGCTTATACTACTTGGGAAGGGTTTTGAGACACTCGCCATTATAGTGATTTTCTTAGCAAAAAAAGAGCGCAAAAAACAGAAAAAATCAGAGTGTGCTTTTCCCTTGTTTTCGTGTAGCTTCGTGACTTTTTTTTTGCTCGCGTCTCTAGCACGGTCTAACCTAGGACTAGCGTAGTACCATCGTTGAGCATTTGTTAAACTTTGCATCCCTAAATTGATTATTGCTGACCCTTTTTGCTACCATATTATAAGCCATCCCAGCTCCACATACATCTACGTAGTGTGTTTTGACACCACCTGGCAATCGCTCTATCCAAGCTTTGAGAGTTTTGACTAAACTGGTTGCCGATCACCGCTTGCTGCTGGGTAAGAACTGGTAAGAATTTGAGATTCGCTTGAAGGATTTGTGACACACCACGGACACCACCACCACTTCCCTGTAGTCTCTAGGTTTAATATTCGTGTGTGTTTCCTCTTGCTGCTAACCATGTCAGGATCACAAGACGACGAGATTGACTGGGAGAGCATGACAAACAACGCGTTCCATGATAAATTTAGGCAAATGATGGTTGACCAAGTACAAGACTTCGTGAACAACCTTGGAGAGGCCATGGAGAAGCTAGATGGTTTGGAGAAGACATTCGACACCAAGATGGACGCCAAGTTCAATGAGGTGCTTGCCCATCTACCACCACCAGCTGCAACTCGTATCCCTCTCGAACGACGAGCGCGACGTGTGCCTCTGGGCCAAGCCCAACATAGTGGTACTATTGACACTACTGCTACTTCTATGGCTCCTGCTGCTACTGTCGTTGTGCAGGTTGAGGATTATGATGGTGATTATGATGATGAGGGAGAGGTTGCTCCACATTAGCCTCAAGGGCAACCACCACCATACGCACCAGGTCATCCACGTGGCTACAATCGTAATGGTAGGGCTGCACCACCCCCTCAGGTACGGGATCATGACCATCTCCCTAAACTTAAATTGAATATTCCGATGTTTGAGGGTAGATATGTTCCTGATATATATCTTACATGGGAGTTAGAAACAGAACAGAACAACATTTTACATGCATACAATTTCCTGAGGATAGACGTGTAGCTGCTACTGTCTGTTCATTCACTAGTTTTGCTTGTGTTTGGTGGTCAGAACATTGTAGAATACATCATGCTAATATTTCAACTACTTGGGCTGCTTTGAAAACTGCTATGCGTAATCGTTGGGTGCCACCATATTATCAACATGAATTGCTTCAAAATTTGCAGCGTTTAAGACAAGGAAAAAATTATGTAGAGGAATATTATCAGGAATTACAAACTAGCATGAGTAGATCTGGTATTGTTGAGGAGAATGAAGCTATGCTTGCACGTTTTATGTGTGGATTAAATAGAGAGATTCAGACTATTCTAGAGTATAAGGAGTATAACACTATCACTCGTTTATTCCATCTTGATCGCAAAGCTGAGCGTGAAGTGCAGGATTGAGAGGCATTGGCGAGAACTACTTTTTCTACAGGTCGCACTTCATCATGGACGCCACATACCTCCTCTACTTTCGCACGTCCTGCTACAACACCACCTACTTCAACCTCCAACTCCAACCGAGATACCAGGAAACAGGCCCCTGCCCCACCCTCCGCGAAGAGCACACCTTCTGGACCTGCATAGAGCTCTTCTTCATCCATTGTATCCACAGGGCAAACACATGAGGTTATATATCGATGTTGCAAGGGGGGAAGTCACTATGTGAGGGAATGCTCATCCAAGCGTGTGATGATTGTGACAGATGATGGTGGATATGACTCCGCTAGTGATTATGATGTGGTGACTTTGGCTCTAATCGCACGTGAAGAACAGGGTGCCGAGGATACTGGACCAGAGATGCATTACATGGCTGCTGACTATGCGGACATGTATGAAAGTTTAGTTGCTCAACGTGTTTTGAGTGTGCAGGTTACACAGGCTGAGCAGATTAAGAGGCACAACTTGTTCCATACAACCGGAGTTGTGAAGGAGCGTTCTCTTCGCGTCATCATCGATGGAGGGAGTTGTAACAACTTGGCTACCATGGAGATGGTGGAGAAGCTGTCTCTAACCACGAGACCACATCCTCATCCTTATTACATATAATGTTTCAACAATAGTGGCAAGGTTAAGGTAACACGTATTGTTCGTGTGCATTTTAGCATTGCTACATATTCTGATTATGTTGATTGTAATGTGGTACCCATGCAAGCATGTTCTATTTTACTTGGTAGACCATGGCAATTTGATAAAAATTATGTACACCATGGTAGGACAAATCAATATACTCTTGTTCATAAGGATCAAAATATCACTTTGCTTCCTATGTCTCCTGAACATATTATGAAAGATGACATTGCTAGAGCTAGTAAAGCAAAACAGGAGCTACATAAGAGTGAAAATCAGATTGTAGCAAAGGAATTTGAGCAACACCATAAGCCTAATAAACCATCATCTAATGTTGCATTTGAAATAAAATTAAAGAGTGGATGTTTACTAGCTACTAAATCTGATATTACTGAGTGGGATGTTACTAAATCTGTTTGCTATGCTTTTGTATGCAAAGAGGTGTTATTTCATTTGAGGACATGCCTCCCTCTTTGCCTGCTGCTGTCATTAATATCCTGCAGGAGTTTGCTAACATCTTTCGACAAGACATGCCACCGGGATTGCCACCTATTTGATGGATTGAGCATCAGATTGACTTAATTCCTGGTGCATCGCTACCCAACCGTGCGCCATACCGTACCAATCCAGAGGAGACGAAGGAGATCATGCATCAAGTACAGGAGCTGCTCGACAAAGGTTATATATGCGAATCCCTTAGTCCTTGTGATGTTCCTATTATTTTAGTGCCGAAAAAGGATGCTACATCGCGTATGTGTGTGGATTGTAGAGGCATTAATAATATTACTATTCGTTAGCGGCATCCTATTCCTAGGCTAGATGATATGCTTGATGAATTAAGTGGCTCTACAATTTTCTCCAAAGTTGATTTGCGTAGTGGATACCATCAAATTTGTATGAAATTGGGAGATGAATGGAAAACAGCATTTAAAACTAAGTTTGATTATATGAGTGGTTAGTCTTTTGGGTTAACTAATGCACCTAGCACTTTCATGAGATTAATGAACGAGGTTTTACGTGCTTTCATTTGGAACATTTGGATGGTATATTTTGGAACATTTGATGGTATATTTGGAACGAGATTAATGGTTAGTCTTTTGTGGTAGTCTATTTTGATGGTATATTGATTTTTAGTAGATCTTTAGAGGAACATTTGGAACATTTACGTGATGTTTTTACTGCGCTACGTGATGCACGTTTGTTTGGTAACCTTGGGAAGTGCACCTTTTGCACCGACCGAGTATCTTTTCTTGGCTATGTTGTTACTCCACAAGGAATTGAAGTTGATAAAGCCAAGATTGAAGCTATTGAGAGTTGGCCGCAGCCCAAAACGGTCACACAAGTAAGGAGTTTTCTTGGCCTCGCTGGTTTCTATAGGCGTTTTGTGAGAGATTTCAGCACCATTGCTGCGCCTCTCAATGAGCTTACAAAGAAGGACGTGCCTTTTTCTTGGGGTACCGCACAGGAAGAAGCCTTCAAGGTTTTGAAAGATAAGTTAACACATGCTCCTTTACTCCAACTTCCTGATTTTAATAAGACTTTCGAGCTTGAATGTGATGCTAGTGGAATTAGGTTAGTGAGATTTTCGACAAATCTGAAAATCTATCCATACTTCAATATTTCTATGATAATTGATGAGGACATCCCTGCTAATGCTACACCCACAACTCCGACTGCTATACATACAGGACCAATTACTAGAGCTCGCGCACATCAATTGAATTACCAGGTACTTTTGTTTCTTGCAAATTCTTCTAATGTTCATGAACATATGATGCTGCCTAAATTAGATACTTTTGTTTTACTTATGAATGAAGGACCTAGCATGGATAAGAAGGATGACCATGGGAGCGGGATCAAGCATGGAGAAGAAGGTGCACGCGTGGGAAAGAACAATGGAGCTTCCAGTGATGATTTTCGCACTTTGAAGCCACCATAATGGGAGCAAGAAGCCTTGGATGAAATATGCATGATGCTACTTATAAAATTTGTCCCTAGGCTAATATAGGTGCTGCGCCACCTTATTGTTGGGCCAGGCCCATGTAATTTCGAAATACCATATTATAGGCTGTTTCTAGAGTCCGTATGTATGGGGAAACTGAGATAAGGTCTGTTTCGGACCCCTCCTCCAAGGGGCCACGAAATTCCCCTCTATTCCCCCATATATACAGCCCATAGGGCGTCGTTTTAGGGTTGGGTTTTGTTTAGATTACAAGTTCGCCATAGTTGCAACTTCGCGTTCTTCGTTTGTGTTCCACGACTAGATAAAGGCTCACAGAACCCCACTACATCAATAAAGCTTTCCTCTTATATTCGCAATATCCAGATTGCAATCTTAGTTTCTTGCTTGTACTTCGTTTGCGTGTAGGAAACAGACCCTCATGGTCAGGTTGATCGTGCTCCGGCGTGGTCAATAACCTCTCGGAGTTGGTTTAGCGATTGCTAAGGCGCGACATCATCACACGTTCGTAGTCGGATCGTCAAAGTCTACTCCACCAAATATGATAGCCACCATCTCATCGAAAGACAGGGACAACTTCGCCTCTATCAAGTGGTATCAGATTTCCAGGTTGCTCGGTGAGATTTTACCAGTTTTCGTAGTTTAGATCGCATATGTTCTTCATACCTTTAGTCCACGAAAAAGCCACAAAAAAAGATTAGGGTTAGATCATCATATCCGAACCAATCTGAGCCTTTGCATAGTCTTTTCAGTATTTTGCTTTGTTGAATTTGCGGTTGCATCGTCGTGTCGAGTTCCAGGTTGTCACGCCGCCACCGCATCGTCTTCATAGTTGCCATATACCACCACCATCATCACTGCTGCCATATATCACCATCCATCATCACTATCCATTGGTGTCCATATATACCACCACAGATCCTCCACCAATCCGAATCCAGCTCGTTTTAGGTTTAGTTTCGAGATCCTTTTGATTTCGGATTCGTGTTTTGCTACCTGCGTAGGTGTCGAAAAAAAAAGAGTTTGGCACGCTTTGCAGAGCACGTTTTGGCCCCAAAAAATTCGGCTGAAAATATTTTTTCCCTATCTTGGTTTTAGGTTCTTCGGAGCGTTTTGGGACACTTGCCATCATAGTGATTTTTGTCGAAATTTTGGTCGTCGCAGCCCCCGAATTGCTCCAGAAAAGGAAAAAAAATAGTCCAACAAATTTCGTGCCCATCTTGCTTATACGACGTGGGAAGAGTTTTGACACACTCGCCATTATAGTGATTTTTTTGAGCAAAAAAAAAGAGCACAAAAAAAAGAGGCGCCAAAAAAACCCAAAAAAAACAAAGTGTGCTTTTCCCTTGATTACGTGTAGCGTCGTGATTTTGTTGGTGTTTTAGGCTCGCGTCTCTAGTACAGTCTAGCCTAGGACCAACACAGTACCGTCGTTGAGCGTTTATTCAACCCTGCATCTCTGAATTGATTATTGCTGACCCTTTTTGCTACCATACTATAAGCCATCCCAGCTCCACATACATCTACGTCGTGTATTTGACACCACCTGGCAATCGCTCTATCCAAGCTTTGAGAGTTTGACTACAACGGTTGCCGATCACCGCCTGCTGCTGGGTAAGAACTGGTAAGAATTTGAGATTCGCTTAAAGCATTTGTGACACACCACCACCATCACCACCACGTCCCAGTAGTCTGTAGGTTTCCTATTTCTGCTAACCATGTTAGGATCACACGACGACGGGAGCGACTGGGAGAGCATGACCAACAAAGCGCTCTATGATAAATTTCAGGAAATGATGGCTGACTAGGTACAAGATTTCGTGACCAACTTTGGAGAAGCCATGGAGAAGCTCGTTGGTTTGGAGAAGACATTCGACACCAAGATGGACGCCAAGTTCAATGAGGTGCTTGCCCGTCTACCACCGCTAGCTGCAGCTCCTATCCCTTTCGAACGACGAGCGCGACGTGTGCCTCTCGGCCAAGGCCAGCATACTGGTAGTGTTGATACTGCTGCTACTTCTGTGGCTCCTGCTGCTACTGTCATTGAGCAGGTTGACGATTATGATGGTGATTATGATGATGAGGGAGAGGTTGCTCCAGATCAGCCTCCGGGGTAATCACCCCGATGCGCACCTGGTCGACCACATGGCTACAACCGTAACGGTAGGGCTGCACCACCCCCTCAGGTACGGGATCATGACCATCTCCCTAAACTTAAATTGAATATTCCGACGTTTGAGGGTAGATATGTTCCTGATATATATCTTACATGGGAGTTAGAAACAGAACAACGTTTTACATGCTTACAATTTCCTTAGGATAGACGTGTTGCTGGTGCTGTTTGTTCATTCACTAGCTTTGCTTGTGTTTGGTGGTCAGAACATTGTAGAATACACCATGCGAATATTCCAACTACTTGGGCTGCTTTGAAAACTGCTATGCGTAATCGTTGGGTGCCACCTTATTATCAACGTGAATTGCTTCAAAATTTGCAGCGTTTAAGACAAGGAAAAAATTCTGTAGAAGAATATTATCAGGAATTACAAACTGGCATGATTAGATGTGGTATTGTTGAGGAGAATGAAGCTATGTTGCACGTTTTATGGGTGGATTAAATAGAGAGATTCAGACTATTCTAGAGTATAAGGAGTATAACACTATCACTCGTTTATTTCATCTTGCTTGCAAAGCTGAACGTGAAGTGCAGGACCGACAGGCAATGGCGAGAACTCCTTTTTCTACAGGTCGCACTTCATCATGGACGCCACGTACCTCCTCTACTTCCGCACGTCCTGCTGCAACGCCACCTACTCCCACCTCCAACTCCAACCGCGATACCAGAAAACAGGCTCCTAATCCACCCTCTGCAAAGAGCACACTTTCTGGGCCTGCACAGAGCTCTTCTTCATCTATTGCATCCACAGGGCAAACACATGAGGTTATATGTCGTCGTTGCAAGGGTGGAGGTCACTTTGCGAGAGAATGCCCTTCCAAACGTGTTATGATTGTTACTGAGGATGGTGGATATGCGTGCGCTAGTGATTATGATGAGGAGACTTTAGCTCTCATTACAAGTAAAGAACAGGGTGGCGAGGATGCAGAACAAGGGACACACTAAATGGCTGCTGATTAGGCTGATAGGTATGAAAGTTTAGTTGCTCAACGTGTTCTCAGTGTGCAAGTTACACAGGCTGAGCAAAATCAGAGGCACAACTTGTTCCACACAAAGGGAGTTGTGAAGGAGCGTTCTGTTCGCGTCATCATCGATGGAGGGAGTTGCAATAACTTGGCTAGCATGGAGATGGTGGAGAAGCTGTCTCTAACCACCAGATCACATCCTCATCCTTATTACATCCAATGGTTCAACAACAGTGGCAAGGTTAAGGTAACACGTACTGTTCGTGTGCATTTTAGCATTGCTACATATTCTAATTATGTGGATTGTGATGTGGTACCCATGCAAGCATGTTCTATTTTACTTGGTAGGCCATGGCAGTTTGATAAAAATTCTGTACACCATGGTAGGACAAATCAGTATACTCTTGTTCATCAGGATCAAAATATCACTTTGCCTCCTATGTCTCCGGAACATATTATGAAAGATAACATTGCTAGAGCTAGTAAAGCAAAACAGGAAAAAAATAAGAGTGAAAATCAGATTGTAGCACAGGAATTTGAGCAACACCATAAGCATAATAAACCATCATCTAATGTTGCATCCGAAATAAAATTGAAGAGTGGATGTTTACTTGCTACTAAATCTGATATTAATGATTTGGATGTTGCTACATCTGTTTGCTATGCTTTTGTATGCAAAGAGGTATTATTTTCATTCGAGGACATGCCTCCCTCTTTGCCTCCTACGGTCATTAACATTTTGCAGGAGTTCGCTGACGTCTTCCCACAAGACGTGCCACCGGGATTACCACCTATTCGCGGGATTGAGCATCAGATTGACTTAATTCCTGGTGCATCCCTACCCAACCGTGCGCCATACCGTACCAATCCAGAGGAGACAAAGGAGATTATGCGTCAAGTACAGGAGCTGCTTGACAAAGGTTATATACGCGAATCCCTTAGTCCTTGTGCTGTTCCTATTATTCTAGTGCCTAAGAAGGATTGTACATCGCGCATGTGTGTCGATTGTAGAGGCATTAATAATATTACTATTCGTTATCGTCATCCTATTCCTAGACTAGATGTTATCCTTGATGAATTAAGTGGTTCTACAATTTTCTCCAAAGTTGATTTGCGTAGTGGATACCATCAAATTCGTATGAAATTGGGAGATGAATGGAAAACAGCATTTAAAACTAAGTTTGGATTATATGAGTGGTTAGTCATGCCTTTTGGGTTAACTAATGCACCCAGCACTTTCATGAGATTAATGAACGAGGTTTTACGTGCTTTCATTGGACGATTTGTGGTAGTCTATTTTGATGATATATTAATATTTAGTAGATCTTTGGAGGAACATTTGGAACATCTAGGTGCTGTTTTTATTGCTCTACGTGATGCACGTTTTTTTGGTAACCTTGGGAAGTGCACCTTTTGCACCGATCGAGTATCTTTTCTTGGCTATGTTGTTACTCCACAGGGAATTCAAGTTGATAAAGCCAAGATTGAAGCCATTGAGAGTTGGCCGCAGCCCAAAACGGTCACACAAGTGAGGAGTTTTCTTGGCCTCGCTGGTTTCTATAGGCGTTTTGTGAGAGATTTCAGAACCATTGCTGCGCCTCTCAATGAGCTTACAAAGAAGGACGTGCCTTTTTCTTGGGGTACCGCACAGGAAGAAGCCTTGAAGATTTTGAGAGATAAGTTAACACATGCTCCTTTACTCCAACTTCCTAATTTTAATAAGACTTTCGAGCTTGAATGTGATGCTAGTGGAATTGGGTTAGGAGGTGTACTTTTCTGAAAAACTGAGTGGGCCTAGTCTGAATTATTCTACTTATGATAAGGAATTATATGCTCTTGTTCGGACTTTGGAAACATGGCAACATTATTTATGGCCCAAAGAATTTGTTATACATTCTGATCATGAATCTTTGAAACATATTAAAAGTCAAGCAAAACTGAATCGTAGACATGCTAAATGGGTTGAATTCATTGAGACTTTCCCTTATGTCATTAAACACAAGAAGGGTAAAGAAAATGTTATTGCTGATGCTTTGTCTCGTCGATATACTATGCTTTCACAACTTGACTTTAAAATATTTGGTTTGGAGACCATCAAAGATCAATATGTGCATGATGCTGAATTTAGAGATGTGTTGCAGCATTGTAAAGAAGGGAGAACATGGAACAAGTTCGTTATTAATGATGGATTTGTGTTCTGTGCTAACAAGCTATGCATTCCAGCTAGCTCCGTTCGTCTTTTGTTGTTACAGGAGGCACATGGAGGAGGATTAATGGGACACTTTGGCGTGAAGAAAACGGAGGACATACTTTCTACACATTTCTTTTGGCCAAAGATGAGACGGGATGTTGAGCGTTTTGTTGCTCGTTTCACTACATGTCAAAAAGCTAAGTCACGACTCAATCCTCATGGTTTATATATTCCTTTGCCTGTACCTAGTGTTCCTTGGGAGGATATATCTATGGACTTTGTTTTAGGTTTACCTCGAACTAAGAAGGGGAGGGATAGCATGTTTGTTGTCGTGGATAGATTTTCCAAAATGGCACACTTTATACCATGTCATAAAAGTGATGCTGCTGCTCATGTTACTGATTTGTTCTTTCGTGAAATTATTCGGTTGCATGGTGTGCCAAATACAATTGTTTCAGATCGTGATGCTAAATTTCTTAGCCACTTTTGGAGATGTTTATGGGCTAAGTTGGGGACTAAACAACTTTTTAGTACTACATGTCATCCCCAAACTGATGGCCAAACTGAAGTAGTCAATAGATCATTGTCTACTATGCTTAGGGCTGTTTTGAAGAAGAACCTGAAAATGTGGGAAGAATGCTTGCCTCATGTTGAATTTGCTTATAATCATTCGCTACATTCTACCACTAAGATGTGCCCTTTTGAAGTTGTGTATGGTTTCTTACCTCGTGCACCTATTGATTTGTTGCCTCTTCCATCTTCGGAGAAGGTTAATTTTGATGCTAAAGAACGTGCTGAATTGATATTAAAGATGCATGAGTTAACGAAGCAAAACATTGAGCGTATGAATGCTAAATACAAAATTGCTGGAGATAAGGGTAGAAAACATGTTGTCTTTGCACCTGGAGATCTTATTTGGTTACATTTGCGTCAGGATAGATTTCCTGATTTGCGCAAGTCAAAGCTAATGCCACGTGCTGATGGTCCTTTTAAGGTGTTAGAGAAAATAAATGATAATGCATATAAACTTGAGCTGCCTCTAAAGTTTGGGGTTAACCCCACTTTTAACATTGCAGATTTGAAGCCTTATTTGGGTGAGGAAGATGAGCTTCCATCGAGGACGACTTCAATTCAAGAAGGGGAGGATGGTGAGGACATCCCTGCTAACGCTACACCCACAACTCCGAGTGCTATACATACAGGACCAATTACTAGAGCTCGCGCACGTCAATTGAATTACCAGGTACTTTCGTTTCTTGCAAATCCTTCTAATGTTCGTGAACATATGATGCTGCCTAAATTAGATACTTTTGTTTTACTTATGAATGAAGGACCTAGAATGGATAAGAAGGATGACCATGGGAGCGGGATCAAGCATGGAGAAGAAGGTGCACGCGCGGGAAAGAACAATGGAGCTTCCAGTGATGATTTTCGCACTTTGAAGCCATCATAACGGGAGCAAGAAGCCTTGGACGAAATATGCATGATGCCACTTTATAAAATTCGTCCCTAGGCTAATATAGGTGTTGCGCCACCTTATTTTTGGGCCAGGCCCATGTAATTTCGAAATACCATATTATAGGCTATTTTTAGAGTCCGTATGTATGGGGAAACTAAGATAAGGTCTGTTTTGGACCCCTCTTCCAAGGGGCCACGAAATTCCCCTCTATTCCCCCATATATACAGCCCTTAGGGCGTCGTTTTAGGGTTGGGTTTTGTTTAGATTACAAGTTCGCCATAGCTGCAACTTCGCGTTCTTCGTTTGTGTTCCACGACCAGACAAAGGCGTCACAGAACCCCACTTCATCAATAAAGCTTTCCTCTTATATTTGTAATATCCAGATTGCAATCTTAGTTTCTTGCTTGTTCTTCGTTTGCATGCAGGAAACAGACCCTCGTGGTCAGGTTGATCGTGCTCCGGCGTGGTCAATAACCTCTCGGAGTTGGTTTAGCGATTGCTAAGGCGCGACATCATCACAAGTTCGTAGTCGGATCGTCAAAGTCTACTCCACCAAAAACGATAGCCACCATCTCATCGAAAGACAGGGACAACTTCGCCTCTATCATTGCGCCTCTCAATGAGCTTACAAAGAAGGATGTGCCTTTTGCTTGGGGTATCGCACAGGAGGAAGCCTTCACGGTCTTGAAAGATAAGTTAACACATGCTCCTTTGCTCCAACTTCCTGATTTTAATAAGACTTTCGAGCTTGAATGTGATGCTAGTGGAATTGGATTAGGAGGTGTGTTATTACAAGATGGTAAACCTGTTGCGTACTTTTCTGAAAAATTTAGTGGGCTTGGTCTGAATTATTCTACTTATGATAAGGAATTATATGCTCTTGTTTGGACTTTGGAAACATGGCAACATTGTTTATGGCCCAAAGAATTTGTTATACATTCTGATCATCAATCTTTGAAAACATATTAAAAGTCAAGCAAAATTGAACCATAGACATGCTAAATGGGTTGAATTCATTGAGACTTTCCCTGATGTCATTAAACACAAGAAAGGTAAAGACAATGTTATTGCTGATGCATTGTCTCGTCCTTATACTATGCTTTCACAACTTGACTTTAAAATATTTGGTTTGGAGACCATCAAAGATCAATATGTGCATGATGCTGAATTTCGAGATGTGTTGCAGAATTCTAAAGAAGGGAGAACATGGAACAAGTTTATCATTAATGATGGATTAGTGTTCCGTGCTAACAAGCTATGCATTCCTGCTAGCTCCGTTCGTCTTTTGTTGTTACATGAGGTGCATGGAGGAGGATTAATGGGACACTTTGGCATGAAGAAGACGGAGGACGTACTTGCCACACATTTCTTCTGGCCAAAGATGAGACGGGATGTTGAGCGTTATGTTGCTCGCTGCACTACATGTCAAAAAGCTAAGTCACAACTCAATCCTCATGGTTTATATATGCCTTTGCTTGTACCTAGTGTTCCTTGGGAGGATATATCAATAGACTTTGTTTTAGGTTTACCTCGAACAAAGAAGGGGAGAGATAGCATATTTGTTGTCGTGGATAGATTTTCAAAATTGCACACTTTATACCATGTTATAAAAGTGATGCTACTGCTAATGTTGCTGATTTGTTCTTTCATGAAATTATTCGGTTGCATGGTGTGCCAAATACAATTGTTTCAGATCGTGATGATAAATTTCTTAGCCACTTTTGGTGATGTTTATGGGCTAAGTTGGGTACTAACCTGCTTTTTAGTACTACATGTCATCCCCAAACTGATGGACAAACTGATGAGGACATCCCTGCTAATGCTACACCCACAACTCCGACTGCTATACATACAGGACCAATTACTAGCGCTCGCGCACGTCAATTGAATTACCAGGTACTTTCGTTTCTTGCAAATCCTTCTAATGTTCATGAACATATGATGCTGCCTAAATTAGATACTTTTGTTTTAATTATGAATGAAGGACCTAGCATGGATAAGAAGGATGACCATGGGAGCGGGATCAAGCATGGAGAAGAAGGTGCGCGCGCGGGAAAGAACAATGGAGCTTCCAGTGATGATTTTCGCACTTTGAGGCCACCATAATGGGAGCAAGAAGCCTTGGACGAAATATGCATGATGCTACTTACAAAATTAGTCCCTAGGGCGTTGTTGTTGGACGAAATATGCTGCGCCACCTTATTGTTGGGCCAGGCCCATGTAATTTCGAAATACCATATTATAGGCTGTTTCTAGAGCCCGTATGTATGGGGAAACTGAGATAAGGTCTGTTTCGGACCCCTCCTCCAAGGGGCCACGAAATTCCCCTCTATTCTCCCATATATACAGCCCTTAGGGCGTCGTTTTAGGGTTGGGTTTTGTTTAGATTACAAGTTCGCCATAGCTGCAACTTCGCGTTCTTCGTTTGTGTTCCACGACCAGACAAAGGCGTCACAGAACCCCACTTCATCAATAAAGCTTTCCTCTTATATTCGCAATATCCAGATTGCAATCTTAGTTTCTTGCTTGTTCTTCGTTTGCGTGCAGGAAATAGACCCTCGTGGTCAGGTTGATCGTGCTCCGGCGTGGTCAATAACCTCTCGGAGTTGGTTTAGCGATTGCTAAGGCGCGGCGTCATCACACGTTCGTAGTCGGATCGTCAAAGTCTACTCCACCAAAATGATAGCCACCATCTCATCGAAAGACAGGGACAACTTCACCTCTATCACAAACTGAAGTAGTCAATAGATCATTGTCTACTATGCTTAGGGTTGTCTTGAAGAATAACCAAAAAATGTGGGAAGAATGCTTGCCTCATATTGAATTTGCTTATAACCGTTCTCTGCATTCTACTACTAAGATGTGCCCTTTTGAAGTTGTGTATGGTTTCTTACCTCGTGCACCTATTGATTTGTTGCCTCTTCCATCTTCGGAGAAGGTTAATTTTGATGCTAAAGAGCATGCCGAATTGATATTAAATATTCATGAGTTAACTAAGGAAAACATTGAGCATGTGAATGCTAAATACAAACTTGCTGGACATAAGGGTAGAAAACATGTTGTTTTTGCACCTGGAGATCTTGTTTCGTTACATTTGCATAAGGATAGATTTCCTGATATGCGCAAGTCAAAGCTAATGCCACGTGCTGATGGTCCTTTTAAGGTGTTAGAGAAAATAAATGATAATGCATATAAACTTGACCTGCCTGCAGAGTTTGGGGTTAGCCCCACTTTTAACATTGCAGATTTGAAGCCTTATTTGGGTGAGGAAGATGAGCTTCCGTCGAGGACGACTTCAGTTCAAGAAGGGGAGAATGATGAGGACATCCCTACTAATGTTATACCCACAACCCCGACTACTATACATACAAGACCAATTACTAGAGCTCGTGCACGTCAATTGAATTACGAGGTACTTTCATTTTTGGAAATCCTTCTAATGTTCATGAACATATGATGCTGCCTAAATTAGATACTTTTGGTTTTACTTATGAATGAAGGACCTAGCATGGACAAGAAGGATGACCATTGGAGCGGGATCAAGCATGGAGGAGAAGGTGCGTGTGCGGGAAAGAACAATGGAGCTTCCGGTGATGATCTTCGCACTTTGAAGCCACCATAATGGGGGCGAGAAGCCTTGGAAGAAATATGCATGATGTCACTTTATAAAATTCGTCCATAGGCTAATATAGGTCCGGCGCCATGTTATTTTGGGCCAGGCCCATGTAATTTCGAAATACCATATTATATGCTATTTTTAGAGTCCGTATGTATGGGGAAACTGAGTTAGGGTCGGTTTCCGACCCCTCCTCCAAGGGGCCATGAAATTCCCCTCTATTCCCCCATATATATAGCCCTTAGGGCGTCGTTTTAGGGTTGGGTTTTGTTTAGATTACAAGTTCGCTATAGCTGCAACTTTGCGTTCTTCGTTTGTGTTCCACGACGAGACAAAGGCGTCATAGAACCCCACTCCATCAATAAAGCTTTCCTCCTATATTCGCAATATCCAGATTGCAATCTTAGTTTCTTGCTTGTTCTTCGTTTGCGTGTAGGAAATAGACCCTCGTGGTCAGGTTGATCGTGCTCCGGTGTGGTCAATAACCTCTCGGAGTTGGTTTAGCGATTGCTAAGGCGCGGCTTCATCACACGTTCGTAGTCGGATCGTCAAAGTCTACTCCACCAAAAATGATAACCACCGATTCATCAAAAGACAGGGACAACTTTGCCTTTATCATCTTCAGAAAGAAAAACTTTATGCTAACATGGACAAATGCAAATTTTGTATGGAAAAAGTTGTTTTCCTAGGATTTGTGGTTTCCTCTAAGGGTGTACATGTTGATGAGTCTAAGATTGAGGCAATTACAAATTTGCCTACACCCACCAACTTGCTACAAGTACGTAGCTTTCTAGGTCTTGCCGGTTTTTACCATCGCTTTGTGAAAGACTTTAGCCCTATTGCTACTCCTCTACATGCTTTGAGCAAGAAAAATGCATTATTTGTTTGGGGACCATCCCAAGACACCGCATTTCATGAACTTATGAATTTTCTTACTCGTGCACCTTTGCTTGCCTTGCCCAATTTTGACAAAACTTTTGAAGTGCATTGTGACGCTAGAGGTAATGGCATAGGAGGCGTGCTTATGCAAGAAAAGATCCGTATTGCATATTTTAGTGAGAAACTTTCCGGCACTCAACTCAATTATCCTATCTATGACAAGGAATTGTATGCTTTCGTGAGAGTCTTACAAGCTTGGGAACATTATTTGCGACCGCATGAATTTGTCATTCATACTGATCATGAAACTCTAAAGTACCTCAAGGGTCAAACTAAGTTGAACAAACGACATGCTAAATGGAGTGAATTTATTGAGTCTTTCCCTTATGTCATCAAATACATTAAGGGCAAAGAAAATGTTGTGGCAGATGCTCTTTCCCGCAAATGCATGCTCATTACTCAACTTGAATTGAATGTTGTTGCGTTTGAGCACATAAAAGACTTGTATGTGTATGATGATTCTTTTGCGATTCCTTATGCCAACTGCAAATTTAAACCTTGTTGGGAGAACTACTACATGAAAGACGAATATCTTGTGTGTAGAAGCTTTGTATCCCAAAGTCCTCTCTTCATTTGTTACTTTTGCAAGAGGCACATGGTGGAGGACTAATGGGTCACTTTGCACGCGACAAGACATATGCCACCCTCCCTAACAAGTTCTATTGGCCAAAGATGCTCTGTGATGTTGCAAGTTTCACCAACCGATGCTCTACATGCCGCAAAGCTAAGTAAAAAGCTCAATCCCATGGTCTTTACATGCCTCTTCCTATTCCGTTCCAACCTTGGGAGGCTATTAGCATGGATTTTGTGCTTGGATTGCCACGAACAAGAAATGGGCATGATTCCATCTTTGTTGTTGTGGATTGCTTTTACAAAATGGCTCATTTCATTCCTTGTCACAAGATCGATGATGCTTCACGTATCGAAAATCTCTTTTGTAGGGACATCTTACGCCTACACACAGTACCAAAGACCATTGTCTCGGATCGCGACGTCAAGTTCTTGATCTACTTTTGGAAGACCCTTTGCGCCAAGCGTGGCATCAAGTTACTCTTGTCTTCGGCCTACCACCCACAAACCGATGGTCAAACGAAGGTGACAAACCGAACACTTGGAACTCTCCTCCACGTGTCGATCAAGAAGAAAATCAAGGAATGGGAAGATTGCCTACACATCGCCGAGTACGCCTACAATCGCGCATGACACTTCACCACCAACAAGTCTCCTTTCGAGGTGGTCTACTACTTCAACCGATTGTCCCCAATGGACATTCTTCCGCTACCACTTCAAGAATGCGTCAACATGGACGCCAGTGCACGGGAAAGCTACATCAAGATACAAGGAACACCATTGAGCGCCAAGTGGAATGCATCGCCGCCAAGCGCAACATCAACAAACACCCCATGGTGTTCGAACCCGGCGATCTTGTGTGGCTACACCTCTGGAAGGAACGCTTTCCCAATGAGCGCAAGTCCAAGCTACTACCTCGTGCCAATGGGCCATTCAAGGTGTTGCAGCGCTACAACAACAACACCTACAAGATCGACATTCCGCACGACAAGTACACTATGAGCGACACACTCAACATCACGGACCTCTCCCCATTTCATGGTGATGAGGATCTTGAACCAAGGTTGGATCTTCCCCAAGGGGGAGATGATGCGGAGCATCCCACCATCATCCCCATGAAGATGGCACCACCAAGCCAACCACCAAGTGACCCTATGAAAAGAGCACACGCACACGACATTGAAGCTAAGGTGAACTCACTCCTCATCGAGCAGGACTTTGATGGCAAAGGAACTTGGATGCTACCTCACAATGAGACCCTGTGTATCCTCATGTGTGCGGGAGATGACCCCGAAGTACCAAGGAATCATCCCCAAGACCAAGGTCGAGGAGGAGAATGAGCTAACACCAAGGACAAGCTTCTGGCTAGCCCGGAACTTCCGGCCAGCCCGGAGCTTCCGGCCACCGTCGACCCAAGGTCAAGTCCAGGGGTGGAAATTTCTGGTTAGCCCGGAAGAAGCCCGGAACCTGCCCGGAACCTCTGGCCCCTGGTGATGAGGAGGTCCCTACTAATGCTACACCCACAACTCCGACTGTTATACATACAGGACCAATTACTAGAGCTCGCGCACATCAGTTGAATTACCAGGTACTTTCGTTTCTTGCAAATCCTTCTAATGTTCATGAACATATGATGCTGCCTAAATTAGATACTTTTGTTTTACTTATGAATGAAGGACCTGGCATGGACAAGAAGGATGACCATTGGAGCGGGATCAAGCATGGAGAAGAAGGTGCGCACGCGGGAAAGAACAATGGAGCTTCCAGTGATGATTTTCGCACTTTGAAGCCACCATAATGGGAGCAAGAAGCCTTGGACGAAATATGCATGATGCCACTTTATAAAATTCGTCCCTAGGCTAATAATATAGGTGTTGCGCCACCTTATTTTTGGGCCAGGCCCATGTAATTTTGAAATACCATATTATAGGCTATTTTTAGAGTTCGTATGTATGGGGAAACTGAATTAGGGTCGTTTTCGGACCCCTCCTCCAAGGGGCCACGAAATTCCCCTCTATTCCCCCATATATACAGCCCTTAGTGATGAGGACATCCCTACTAATGCTACACCCACAACTCCGACTGCTATACATACAGGACCAATTACTAGAGCTCGCGCACATCAATTTAATTACCAGGTACTTTCGTTTCTTGCAAATCTTTCTAATGTTCATGAACATATGATGCTGCCTAAATTAGATACTTTTGTTGTACTTGTGGATGAAGGACCTGGCATGGACAAGAAGGATGACCATTGGAGCGGGATCAAGCATGGAGAAGAAGGTGCGCGCGCGGGAAAGAACAATGGAGCTTCCAGTGATGATTTTCGCACTTTGAAGCCACCATAATGGGAGCAAGAAGCCTTGGACGAAATATGCATGATGCCACTTTATAAAATTCGTCCCTAGGCTAATATAGGTGTTGCGCCACCTTATTTTTGGGCCAGGCCCATGTAATTTCGAAATACCATATTATAGGCTATTTTTAGAGTCCGTATGTATGGGGAAACTGAGTTAGGGTCGGTTTCGGACCCCTCCTCCAAGGGGCCACGAAATTCCCCTCTATTCCCCCATATATACAGCCCTTAGGGCGTCGTTTTAGGTTTGGGTTTTGTTTAGATTATAAGTTCGCCATAGCTGCAACTTCGCATTCTTCGTTTGTGTTCCACGACCAGACAAAGGCGTCACAGAACCCCACTTCATCAATAAAGCTTTCCTCTTACATTCGCAATATCCAGATTGCAATCTTAGTTTCTTGCTTGTTCTTCGTTTGCGTGCAGGAAACAGACCCTCGTGGTCAGGTTGATCATGCTCCGGCATGGTCAATAACCTCTCGGAGTTGGTTTAGCGATTGCTAAGGTGCGACGTCATCACACGTTCGTAGTCGGATCGTCAAAGTCTACTCCACCAAAACAATAGCCACCATCTCATCAAAAGACAGGGACAACTTCGCCTCTATCAAGTGGTATCAGATTTCCAGGTTGCTCGGTGAGATTTTATCAGTTTTCGTAGTTTAGATCGCATCTGTTTCGTCATACCTTTAGTCCACGAAAAAGCCAAAAAAAATTTAGATTAGATCATCATATCCGAACCAATCTGAGCCTTTGCATAGTCTTTTCAGTATTTTGCTTTGTTGAATTTGCGGTTACATCGTCGTGTCGAGTTGCTGGTCTTAGTGTCTAGTCCTTTAGAGTTTCGAGTTCTATTCACAGGTTGTCACGCCGCCAACGCATCGTCTTCATAGTCGCCATATACCACCACCATCATCACCGCTGCTAGATATCACCACCCACTATCCATTGGTGTCCATATATACCACCACCAATTCGAGTCCAGCTCGTTTTAGATTTTGTTTCGAGATCTTTTGATTTGGGATTCGCGTTTTGCTACCTGCGTAGGAGTCTGCACGCTTTGCAGAGCATGTTTTGGCCCAAAAAAAATTTGGCCAAAAATATTTTTTCCCTATCTTGATTGTAGGTTCTCCGGAGCGTTTTGAGACACTTGCTATCATAGTGATTTTTGTCGAAATTTTTGGTCGTCGCAGCCCCCGGATTGCTCCAGGAAAAAAAATAGTCCAAAAAATTTCGTGCCCATCTTGCTTATACGACGTGGCAAGAGTTTTGAGACACTCGGCATTGTGGTGATTTTTTGAGCAAAAAAAAAAAGAGGCGCCGACAAAAGAAATAAAAATAAATTCAAAGTGTACTCTTCCCTTGATTACGTGTAGCGTCGTGATTTTGTTGGTGCTTTAGGCTCGCGTCTCTAGTACGGGTCTAGCCTAGGACCAGCACAGTACCGTCGTTGAGCGTTTATTCAACCTTGCATCTCTGAATTGATTATTGCTAACCCTTTTTGCTACCATATTATAAGCCATCCCAGCTCCACATACATCTACGTCGTGTGTTTGACACCACCTGGCAATCGCACTATCCAAGCTTTGAGAGTTTTGACTACAACGGTTGCCGATCACCGCCTGCTGCTGGGTAAGAACTGGTAAGAAATTGAGATTCGCTTAAAGGATTTGTGACACACCACCACCACCACCACCACCACGTCCCAGTAGTCCGTAGGTTTCATATTCTTGTGTGTTTCCTATTTGCTAACCATGCCAGGATCACATGACAATGAGATCGACTGGGAGAGCATGACCAACAAAGCGCTATATGATAAATTTCAGCAAATGATGGCTGACCAGGTACAAGACTTCGTGACCAACTTTGGAGAGGCCATGGAGAAGCTAGATGGTTTGGAGAAGACCTTTGACACCAAGATGGACGCCAAGTTCAATGAGGTGCTTGCCCGTCTACCACCACCAGCTGCAGCTCCTATTCCTTTCGAACGACAAGCACGACATGTGCTTCTCGGCCAAGCCCAACATACTGGTACTGTTGATACTGCTGCTATTTCTGTGGCTCGTGCTGCTACTGTCGTTGAGCAGGTTGACGATTATGATGGTGATTACGATGATGAGAGAGAGGTTGCTCCCGATCAGCCTCAGGGGCAACCACCACCATACGCACCAGGTCGACCACATGGCTACAACCGTATCGGTAGGGCTGCCCCACCCCCTCAGGTACGAGATCATGACCATCTCCCTAAACTTAAATTGAATATTCCAACGTTTGAGGGTAGATATGTTCCTGATATATATCTTACATGGGAGTTAGAAACAGAACAACGTTTTACATGCTTACAATTTCCTGAGGATAGACGTGTTGCTGCTGCTGTTTGTTCATTCACTAGTTTTGCTTGTGTTTGGTGGTCAGAACATTGTAGAATACACCATGCTAATATTCCAACTACTTGGGCTGCTTTGAAAACTGCTATGCGTAATCGTTGGGTGCCACCTTATTATCAACGTGAATTGCTTCAAAATTTGCAGCGTTTAAGACAAGGAAAAAATTCTGTAGAAGAATATTATCAGGAATTACAAACTGGTATGATTAGATGTGGTATTGTTGGGGAGAATGAAGCTATGCTTGCACGTTTTATGGGTGGATTAAATAGAGAGATTCAGACTATTCTGGAGTATAAGGAGTATAACACTATCACTCGTTTATTTCATCTTGCTTGCAAAGCTGAACGTGAAATGCAGGATCGACAGGCAATGGCGAGAACTACTTTTTCTGCAGGTCGCACTTCATCATGGACGCCGCGTACCTCATCTACTTCCACACGTCCTGCTGCAACACCACCTACTTCAACCTCCAACTCCAACCGCGATACCAGGAAACAGGCTCCTACTCCATCCTCTACGAAGAGCACACCTTCTGGGCCTGCACAGAGCTCTTCTTCATCTATTGCATCCACAGGGCAAACACATGAGGTTATATGCCGTCGTTGCAAGGGTGGAGGTCACTTTGCGAGAGAATGCCCTTCCAAGCGTGTCATGGTTGTTACTGAGGATGGTGGATATGCGTCTGCTAGTGATTATGATGAGGAGACTTTGGCTCTCATTGCAAGTGAAGAACACGATGGCGACGATGCAGAACCAGAAACACACTACATGGCTGCTGATTACGCTGACAGGTATGAAAGTTTAGTTGCTCAACGTGTTCTCAGTGTGCAGGTTACACAGGCTGAACAAAATCAGAGGCACAACTTGTTCCACACAAAGGGAGTTGTGAAGGAGCATTCTATTCGCATCATCATCGATGGAGGGAGTTGCAATAACTTGGCTAGCATGGAGATGGTGGACAAGCTGTCCCTAACCACCAGACCACATCCTCATCCTTATTACATCCAATGGTTCAACAATAGTGGCAAGGTTAAGGTAACACGTACTGTTCGTGTGCATTTTAGCATTGCTACATATTCTGATTATGTGGATTGTGATGTGGTACCCATGCAAGCATGTTCTGTTTTACTTGGTAGACCATGGCAGTTTGATAAAAATTCTGTACACCATGGGAGGACAAATCAGTATTCTCTTGTTCATAAGGATCATAATATCACTTTGCTTCCTATGTCTCCCAAACATATTATGAAAGATGACATTGCTAGAGCTAGTAAAGCAAAACAGGAGAAAAATAAGAGTGAAAATCAGATTGTAGCACAAGAATTTGAGCAACACCATAAGCATAATAAACCATCATCTACTGTTGCATCCGAAATAAAATTGAAGAGTGGATGTTTACTTGCTACTAAATCTGATATTGATGATTTGGATGTTGCTACATCTGTTTGCTATGCTTTTTGATAGGGGCGAAGTTGTCCCTGTCTTTCGATGAGATGGTGGCTATCGTTTTTGGTGGAGTAGACTTTGACGATCCGACTACGAACGTGTGAGCCGTCGCGCCTTAGCAATCGCTAAACCAACTCTGAGAGGTTATTGACCACGCCGGAGCACGATCAACCTGACCACGAGGGTCTATTTCCTGCACGCAAACGAAGAACAAGCAAGAAACTAAGATTGCAATCTGGATATTGCGAATATAAGAGGAAAACTTTATTGATGAAGTGGGGTTCTGTGACGCCTTTGTCTGGTCGTGGAACACAAACGAAGAACGCGAAGTTGCTGCTATGGCAAACTTGTAATCTAAACAAAACCCCCCACCCTAAAACGAAGCCCTAAGGGCTGTATATATGGGGGAATAGAAGGGAATTTCGTGGCCCCTTGGAGGAGGGGTCCGAAACCGACCCTAAGTCAGTTTCCCCATATATACGGACTCGAAAAACAGCCTAAAATATGGTATTTCGAAATTACATGGGCCTGGCTCAAAAATAAGGTGGCGCAGCACCTATATTAGCCTATGGACGAATTTTATAAAGTGGCATCATGCATATTTCGTCCAAGGCTTCCCGCTCCCATTATGGTGGCTTCAATGTGCGAAAATCATCTCTGGAAGCTCCATTGTTCTTCCCCGCACGCGCACCTTCTCCTCCATGCTTGATCCCGCTCCAATGGTCATCCTTCTTATCCATGCTAGGTCCTTCATTCATAAGTAAAACAAAAGTATCCAATTTAGGCAACATCATATGTTCATGAATATTAGAAGGATTTCCAAGAAACGAAAGTACCTGGTAATTCAATTGACGTGCGCGAGCTCTAGTAATTGGTCCTGTATGTATAGCAGTCGGGGTGGGTGTAACATTAGTAGGGATGTCCTCATCATCCTCCCCTTCTTGAACTGACGTCGTCCTCGACGGAAGCTCATCTTCCTCACCCAAATAAGGCTTCAAATCTGCAATGTTAAAAGTGGGGCTAACCCCAAACTCTGCAGGCAGCTCAAGTTTATATGCATAATCATTTACTTTCTCTAACACCTTAAAAGGACCATCAGCACGTGGCATTAGCTTTGACTTGCGCAAATCAGGAAATCTATCCTTACGCAAATGTAACCAAACAAGATCTCCAGGTGCAAAGACAACATGTTTTCTACCCTTATCTCCAGCAAGTTTGTATTTAGCATTCATATGCTCAATGTTTTCCTTAGTTAACTCATGAATCTTTAATATCAATTCAGCACGTTCTTTAGCATCAAAATTAACCTTCTCCGAAGACGGAAGAGGCAACAAATCAATAGGTGCACGAGGTAAGAAACATTACACAACTTCAAAAGGGCACATCTTAGTGGTAGAATGTAGCGAACGATTATAAGCAAATTCAATATGAGGCAAGCATTCTTCCCACATTTTCAGGTTATTCTTCAAAACAGCCCTAAGCATAGTAGACAATGATCTATTGACTACTTCAGTTTGGCCATCAGTTTGGGGGTGACATGTAGTACTAAAAAGCAGTTTAGTCCCCAATTTAGCCCATAAACATCTCCAAAAGTGGCTAAGAAATTTAGCATCACGATCGGAAACAATTGTATTTGGCACACCATGCAACCGAATAATTTCACGAAAGAACAAATCAGCAACATGAGCAGCATCATCACTTTTATGACATGGTATAAAGTGTGCCATTTTAGAAAATCTATCCACGACAACAAATATGCTATCCCTCCCCTTCTTTGTTCGAGGTAAACCTAAAACAAAGTCCATAGATATATCCTCCCAAGGAACACTAGGTACAGGTAAAGGCATATATAAACCATGAGGATTGAGTCGTGACTTAGCTTTTTGACATGTAGTGCAGCGAGCAACAAAACGCTCAACATCCCGTCTCATCTTTGACCAAAAGAAATGTGTAGCGAGTACGTCCTCCGTCTTCTTCACGCCAAAGTGTCCCATTAATCCTCCTCCGTGCGCCTCCTGTAACAACAAAAGACGAACGGAGCTAGCTGGAATGCATAGCTTGTTAGCACGAAACACAAATCCATTATTAATAACGAACTTGTTCCATGTTCTCCCTTCTTTACAATTCTGCAACACGTCTCTAAATTCAGCATCATGCACATATTGATCTTTGATGGTCTCCAAACCAAATATTTTAAAGTCAAGTTGTGAAAGCATAGTATAACGACGAGACAAAGCATCAGCAATAACATTGTCTTTACCCTTCTTGTGTTTAATGACATAAGGGAAAGTCTCAATGAATTCAACCCATTTAGCATGTCTACGGTTCAGTTTTGCTTGACTTTTAATATGTTTCAAAGATTCATGATCAGAATGTATAACAAATTCTTTGGGCCATAAATAATGTTGCCATGTTTCCAAAGTCCGAACAAGAGCATATAATTCCTTATCATAAGTAGAATAATTCAGACTAGGCCCACTTAATTTTTCAGAAAAGTACGCAACAGGTTTACCATCTTGTAATAACACACCTCCTAACCCAATTCCACTAGCATCACATTCAAGCTCGAAAGTCTTATTAAAATCAGGAAGTTGGAGTAAAGGAGCATGTGTTAACTTATCTTTCAAGACCGTGAAGGCTTCTTCCTGTGCGGTACCCCAAGAAAAAGGCACGTCCTTCTTTGTAAGCTCATTGAGAGGCGCAGCAATGGTGCTGAAATCTCTCACAAAACGCCTATAGAAACCAGCGAGGCCAAGAAAACTCCTTACTTGTGTGACCGTTTTGGGCTGCGGCCAACTCTCAATAGCTTCAATCTTGGCTGTATCAACTTCAATTCCCTGTGGAGTAACAACATAGCCAAGAAAAGATACTCGGTCGGTGCAAAAGGTGCACTTCCCAAGGTTACCAAACAAACGTGCATCACGTAGCGCAGTAAAAACAGCACGTAAATGTTCCAAATGTTCCTCCAAAGATCTACTAAAAATCAATATATCATCAAAATAGACTACCACAAATCGTCCAATGAAAGCACGTAAAACCTCGTTCATTAATCTCATGAAAGTGCTAGGTGCATTAGTTAACCCAAAAGGCATGACTAGCCACTCATATAATCCAAACTTAGTTTTAAATGCTGTTTTCCATTCATCGCCCAATTTCATACGAATTTGATGGTATCCACTACGCAAATCAACTTTGGGGAAAATTGTAGAGCCACTTAATTCATCAAGCATATCATCTAGTCTAGGAATAGGATGACGATAACGAATAGTAATATTATTAATGCCTCTACAATCCACACACATGCGCGATGTACCATCCTTTTTAGGCACTACAATAATAGGAACAGCACAAGGACTAAGGGATTCACGTATATAACCTTTGTCAAGCAGCTCCTGTACTTGACGCATAATCTCCTTTGTCTCCTCTGGATTGGTACGGTAGGGCGCACGGTTGGGTAGGGATGCACCGGGAATTAAGTCAATCTGATGCTCAATCCCGCGAATAGGCGGTAATCCCGGTGGCACGTCTTGTGGAAAGACATCAGCGAACTCCTGCAAAATGTTAATGACAGCAGGAGGCAAAGAGGGAGGCATGTCCTCGAATGAAAATAATACCTCTTTACATACAAAAGCATAGCAAACATATGTAGCAACATCCAAATCAATAATATCAGATTTAGTAGCAAGTAAACATCCACTCTTCAATTTTATTTCGGATGCAACAGTAGATGATGGTTTATTATGCTTATGGTGTTGCTCAAATTCCTGTGCTACAATCTGATTTTCACTCTTATTTTTCTCCTGTTTTGCTTTACTAGCTCTAGCAATGTCATCTTTCATAATATGTTTGGGAGACATAGGAAGCAAAGTGATATTATGATCCTTATGAACAAGAGTATACTGATTTGTCCTACCATGGTGTACGGAATTTTTATCAAACTGCCATGGTCTACCAAGTAAAACAGAACATGCTTGCATGGGTACCACATCACAATCCACATAATCAGAATATGTAGCAATGCTAAAATGCACACGAACAGTACGTGTTACCTTAACCTTGCCACTATTGTTGAACCATTGGATGTAATAAGGATGAGGATGTGGTCTGGTGGATAGAGACAGCTTCTCCACCATCTCCATGCTAGCCAAGTTATTGCAACTCCCTCCATCGATGATGATGCGAACAGAACGCTCTTTCACAACTCCCTTTGTGTGGAACAAGTTGTGCCTCTGATTTTGCTCAGCGTGTGTAACCTGCACACTGAGAACACGTTGAGCAACTAAACTTTCATACCTGTCAGCGTAATCAGCAGCCATGTATTGTGTTTCTGGTTCTGCATCCTCGCCACCCTGGTCGTCACTTGCAATAAGTGCCAAAGTCTCCTCATCATAATCACTAGCGGACGCATATCCACCATCCTCAGTAACAATCATTACACGCTTGGAAGGGCATTCTCTCGCATAGTGACCTCCACCCTTGCAACGACGACATATAACCTCATGTGTTTGCCCTGTGGATGCAATAGATGAAGAAGAACTCTGTGCAGGCCCAAAAGGTGTGCTCTTCGCAGAGGGTGCAGTAGGAGCCTGTTTCCTGGTATCGCGATTAGAGTTGGAGGTTGAAGGAGGTGGTGTTGCAGCAGGACGTGCGGAAGTAGAGGAGGTACGTGGCGTCCATGATGAAGTACGGCCTGCAAAATTAGTAGTTCTCGCCATTGCCTGTCGATCCTGCACTTCACGTTCAGCTTTGTAAGCAAGATGAAATAAACGAGTGATAGTGTTATACTCCTTATACTCTAGAATAGTCTGAATCTCTCTATTTAATCCACCCATAAAACGTGCAAGCATAACTTCATTCTCCTCAACAATACCACATCTAATCATACCAGTTTGTAATTCCTGATAATATTCTTCTACAGAATTTTTTCCTTGTCTTAAACGCTGCAAATTTTGAAGCAATTCACGTTGATAATAAGGTGGCACCCAACGATTTCGCATAGCAGTTTTCAAAGCAGCCCAAGTAGTTGGAATATTATCAGGGTGTATTCTACAATGTTCTGACCACCAAACACAAGCAAAACTAGTGAATGAACAAACAGCAGCAGCAACACGTCGATCCTCTGGAAATTGTAAGCATGTAAAACGTTGTTCTGTTTCTAACTCCCATGTAAGATATATATCAGGAACATATCTACCCTCAAACGTCGGAATATTCAATTTAAGTTTAGGGAGATGGTCATGATCCCGTACCTGCGGGGGTGGTGCAGCCCTACCGTTACGGTTGTAGCCATGTGGTCGACCTGGTGCGTATGGTGGTGGTTGCCCGTGGGGAGGATCTGGAGCAACCTCTCCCTCATCATCGAAATCACCATCATAATCTTCAACCTGCTCAACAACAGTAGCCGCACGAGCCACCGAAGTAGCAGCAGTATCAACAGTACCAGGATGTTGGGCGTGGCCGAGAGGCACACGTCGCGCTCGTCGTTCGAAAGGAATAGGAACTGCAGCTGGTGGAGGTAGACGGGCAAGCACCTCATTGAACTTGGCGTCCATCTTGGTGTCGAATGTCTTCTCCAAACCATCTAGCTTCTCCATGGCCACTCCAAAGTTGTTCACGAAGTCCTGTACCTGCTCAGCCATCATTTGCTGAAATTTATCATAGAGCGCTTTGTTGGTCATGCTCTCCCAGTCGATCTCGTCATCGTGTGATCCTGGCATGGTTAGCAGAAATAGGAAACACACAATATGAAACCTACAGACTACTGGGACGTGGTGGTGGTGGTGGTGTGGCACAAATCCTTTAAGCGAATCTCAATTTCTTACCAGTTCTTACCCAGTAGCAGGCGGTGATCGGCAACCGTTGTAGCCAAAACTCTCAAAGCTTGGATCGAGCGATTGCCAGGTGGTGTCAAGCACACGGCGTAGAAGTATGTGGAGCTGGGATGGCTTATACTATGGTAGCAAAAAGGGTCAGCAATAATCAATTCAGAGATGCAAGGTTGAATAAACGCTCAACGACGGTACTGTGCTGGTCCTAGGCTAGACCGTGCTAGAGACGCGAGCCTAAAACACCAACAAAAGCACGACGATACACGTAAGCAAGGGAAAAGCACACTCGGAATTTTTTTTTTTTTTTTTCGTTTTTTTTTTCTTTTTTTTTCGGCGCCTCTTTTTTTTTCAAAAACTCACTACAATGGCGAGTGTCTCAAAACTCTTGCCACGTCGTATAAGCAAGATGGGCACGAATTTTTTCTTTTGGACTATTTTTTTTTCTGGAGAAATCCGGGGGCTGCGACGACCCAAAAATTTCGACAAAAATCACTATGATAGCAAGTGT
The DNA here is from genome assembly GCA_022496015.1 of Hordeum marinum. Lineage (NCBI taxonomy): Eukaryota > Viridiplantae > Streptophyta > Magnoliopsida > Poales > Poaceae > Hordeum > Hordeum marinum. The sequence goes on from CM039676.1 coordinate 149,892,178, forward strand.
CTCAAAACGCTCCGGGGAACCTAAAATCAAGATAGGGAAAAAATATTTTCGGCCGAATTTTTTTTGGGCCAAAACGTGCTCTGCGCAGGTAGCAAAACACGGATCCGAAATCAAAAGGATCTCGAAACTAAACCTAAAACGAACTGGACTTGGATTGGTGGAGGATTTGTGGTGGTATATATGGACACCAATGGATAGTGATGATGGATGATGAGATATGGCAGCGGCGATGATGGTGGTGGTATATGGCAACTATGAAGACGATGCGGTGGCGGCGTGACAACCTGTGAAAAGAACTCGAAACTCTAAAGGACTAGACACTAAGACCAGCAACTCGACACGACGATGTAACCGCCAATTCAACAAAGCAAAATACTGAAAAGACTATGCAAAGGCTCAGATTGGTTCGGATATGATGATCTAACCCTAATTTTTTTTGTGGCTTTTTCGTGGACTAAAGGTATGAAGAACAGATGCGATCTAAACTACGAAAATTGGTAAAATCTCACCGAGCAACCTGGAAATCTGATACCACTTGATAGGGGCGAAATTGTCCCTGTCTTTCGATGAGATGGTGGCTATCGTTTTTGGTGGAGTAGACTTTGACGATCCGACTACGAACGTGTGAGCCGTCGCGCCTTAGCAATTGCTAAACCAACTTTGAGAGGTGATTGACCACGCCGGAGCACGATCAACCTGACCACGAGGGTCTATTTCCTGCGCGCAAACGAAGAACAAGCAAGAAACTAAGATTGCAATCTGGATATTGCGAATATAAGAGGAAAACTTTATTGATGAAGTGGGGTTCTGTGACGCCTTTGTCTGGTCGTGGAACACAAACGAAGAACGCGAAGTTGCTGCTATGGCAAACTTGTAATCTAAACAAAACCCCCCACCCTAAAACGAAGCCCTAAGGGCTGTATATATGGGGGAATAGAAGGGAATTTCGTGGCCCCTTGGAGGAGGGGTCCGAAACCGACCCTAAGTCAGTTTCCCCATATATACGGACTCTAAAAACAGCCTAAAATATGGTATTTCGAAATTACATGGGCCTGGCCCAAAAATAAGGTGGCGCAGCACCTATATTAGCCTATGGACGAATTTTATAAAGTGGCATCATGCATATTTCGTCCAAGGATTCCCACTCCCATTATGGTGGCTTCAATGTGCGAAAATCATCACTGGAAGCTCCATTGTTCTTCCCCGCACGCGCACCTTCTCCTCCATGCTTGATCCCGCTCCAATGGTCATCCTTCTTATCCATGCTAGGTCCTTCATTCATAAGTAAAACAAAAGTATCCAATTTAGGCAGCATCATATGTTCATGAATATTAGAAGGATTTCCAAGAAACGAAAGTACCTGGTAATTCAATTGACGTGCGCGAGCTCTAGTAATTGGTCCTGTATGTATAGCAGTCGGGGTGGGTGTAACATTAGTAGGGATGTCCTCATCACTTTTGTATGCAAAGAGGTATTATTTTCATTCGAGGACATGCCTCCCTCTTTGCCTCCTGCTGTCATTAACATTTTGCAGGAGTTCGCTGACGTCTTTCCACAAGACGTGCCACCGGGATTACCGCCTATTCGCGTGATCGAGCATCAGATTGACTTAATTCCCGGTGCATCCCTACCCAACCGTGCGCCCTACCGTACCAATCCAGAGGAGACAAAGGAGATTATGCGTCAAGTACAGGAGCTGCTTGACAAAGGTTATATACGTGAATCCCTTAGTCCTTGTGCTGTTCCTATTATTCTAGTGCCTAAAAAGGATGGTACATCGCGCATGTGTGTGGATTGTAGAGGCATTAATAATATGACTATTCGTTATCGTCATCCTATTCCTAGACTAAATGATATGCTTGATGAATTAAGTGGCTCTACAATTTTCTCCAAAGTTGATTTGCGTAGTGGATACCATCAAATTCGTATGAAATTGTGAGATGAATGGAAAACAGCATTTAAAACTAAGTTTGGATTATATGAGTGGCTAGTCATGCCTTTTGGGTTAACTAATGCACCTAGCACTTTCATGAGATTAATGAACGAGGTTTTACGTGCTTTCATTGGACGATTTGTGGTAGTCTATTTTGATGATATATTGATTTTTAGTAGATCTTTGGAGGAACATTTGGAACATTTATGTGCTGTTTTTACTGCGCTACGTGATGCACGTTTGTTTGGTAACCTTGGGAAGTGCACCTTTTGCACCGACCGAGTATCTTTTCTTGGCTATGTTGTTACTCCACAGGGAATTGAAGTTGATACAGCTAAGATCGAAGCTATTGAGAGTTGGCCGCAGCCCAAAACGGTCACACAAGTAAGGAGTTTTCTTGGCCTCGCTGGTTTCTATAGGCGTTTTGTGAGAAATTTCAGCACCATTGCTGCGCCTCTCAATGAGCTTACAAAGAAGGACGTGCCTTTTTCTTGGGGTACCGCACAGGAAGAAGCCTTCACGGTCTTGAAAGATAAGTTAACACATGCTCCTTTACTCCAACTTCCTGATTTTAATAAGACTTTCGAGCTTGAATGTGATGCTAGTGGAATTGGGTTAGGAGGTGTGTTACTACAAGATGGTAAACCTGTTGCGTACTTTTCTGAAAAATTAAGTGGGCCTAGTCTGAATTATTCTACTTATGATAAGGAATTATATGCTCTTGTTCGGACTTTGGAAACATGGCAACATTATTTATGGCCCAAAGAATTTGTTATACATTCTGATCATGAATCTTTGAAACATATTAAAAGTCAAGCAAAACTGAACCGTAGACATGCTAAATGGGTTGAATTCATTGAGACTTTCCCTTATGTCATTAAACACAAGACGGGTAAAGACAATGTTATTGCTGATGCTTTGTCTCGTCGTTATACTATGCTTTCACAACTTGACTTTAAAATATTTGGTTTGGAGACCATCAAATATCAATATGTGCATGATGCTGAATTTAGAGACGTGTTGCAGAATTGTAAAGAAGGGAGAACATGGAACAAGTTCGTTATTAATAATGGATTTGTGTTTCGTGCTAACAAGCTATGCATTCCAGCTAGTTCCGTTCGTCTTTTGTTGTTACAGGAGGCGCACGGAGGAGGATTAATGGGACACTTTGGCGTGAAGAAGACGGAGGACGTACTTGCTACACATTTCTTTTGGCCAAAGATGAGACGGGATGTTGAGCGTTTTGTTGCTCGCTGCACTACATGTCAAAAAGCTAAGTCACGACTCAATCCTCATGGTTTATATATGCCTTTACCTGTACCTAGTGTTCCTTGGGAGGATATATCTATGGACTTTGTTTTAGGTTTACCTCGAACAAAGAAGGGGAGGGATAGCATATTTGTTGTCGTGGATAGATTTTCTAAAATGGCACACTTTATACCATGTCATAAAAGTGATGATGCTGCTCATGTTGCTGATTTGTTCTTTCGTGAAATTATTCGGTTGCATGGTGTGCCAAATACAATTGTTTCCGATCGTGATGCTAAATTTCTTAGCCACTTTTGGAGATGTTTATGGGCTAAGTTGGGGACTAAACTGCTTTTTAGTACTACATGTCACCCCCAAACTGATGGCCAAACTGAAGTAGTCAATAGATCATTGTCTACTATGCTTAGGGCTGTTTTGAAGAATAACCTGAAAATGTGGGAAGAATGCTTGCCTCATATTGAATTTGCTTATAATCGTTCGCTACATTCTACCACTAAGATGTGCCCTTTTGAAGTTGTGTATGGTTTCTTACCTCGTGCACCTATTGATTTGTTGCCTCTTCCGTCTTCGGAGAAGGTTAATTTTGATGCTAAAGAACGTGCTGAATTGATATTAAAGATTCATGAGTTAACTAAGGAAAACATTGAGCGTATGAATGCTAAATACAAACTTGCTGGAGATAAGGGTAGAAAACATGTTGTCTTTGCACCTGGAGATCTTGTTTGGTTACATTTGCGTAAGGATAGATTTCCTGATTTGCGCAAGTCAAAGCTAATGCCACGTGCTGATGGTCCTTTTAAGGTGTTAGAGAAAGTAAATGATAATGCATATAAACTTGAGCTGCCTGCAGAGTTTGGGGTTAGCCCCACTTTTAACATTGCAGATTTGAAGCCTTATTTGGGTGAGGAAGATGAGCTTCCGTCGAGGACGACGTCAGTTCAAGAAGGGGAGGATGATGAGGACATCCCTACTAATGTTACACCCACCCCGACTGCTATACATACAGGACCAATTACTAGAGCTCGCGCACGTCAATTGAATTACCAGGTACTTTCGTTTCTTGGAAATCCTTCTAATATTCATGAACATATGATGCTGCCTAAATTAGATACTTTTGTTTTACTTATGAATGAAGGACCTATCATGGATAAGAAGGATGACCATTGGAGCGGGATCAAGCATGGAGGAGAAGGTGCGCGCGCGGGGAAGAACATTGGAGCTTCCAGTGATGATTTTCGCACATTGAAGCCACCATAATGGGAGTGGGAAGCTTTGGACGAAATATGCATGATGCCACTTTATAAAATTCGTCCATAGGCTAATATAGGTGCTGCGCCACCTTAATTTTGGGCCAGGCCCATGTAATTTCGAAATACCATATTATAGGCTGTTTTTAGAGTCCGTATGTATGGGGAAACTGACTTAGGGTCGGTTTCGGACCCCTCCTCCAAGGGGCCACGAAATTCCCTTCTATTCCCCCATATATACAGCCCTTAGGGCTTCGTTTTAGGTTTGGGTTTTGTTTAGATTACAAGTTCGCCATAGCAGCAACTTCGCGTTCTTCGTTTGTGTTCCGCGACCAGACAAAGGCGTCACAGAACCCCACTTCATCAATAAAGCTTTCCTCTTATATTCGCAATATCCAGATTGCAATCTTAGTTTCTTGCTTGTTCTTCGTTTGCGTGCAGGAAATAGACCCTCGTGGTCAGGTTGATCGTGCTCCGGCGTGGTCAATAACCTCTCAGAGTTGGTTTAGCGATTGCTAAGGCGCGACGTCTCACACGTTCGTAGTCGGATCGTCAAAGTCTACTCCACCAAAAACGATAGCCACCATCTCATCGAAAGACAGGGACAACTTCGCCTATATCAGGGGCCGGATGTCCAGGGCTCGGGCGCATGGCTTCACTCGAATCGGGACTCCTCGCGCTAGATTTCCGAGCAGGGGCGCTGGATATCTGGCCAGTCTTGTGGCGGCGGATGTCTGGAGGTCAGCTGGATGTCCAGTCCCTGTAGCTTCGACTGCAGCTTTCCCTTGGCGCCAGAGGGATCTCCAGGGGCCGGATGTCCGGGGTGTAGGCCCGGTGTGCGGGGCCTGGGAGGTGGCTTGGCCTTCTTCCGTCGTCGCTTCCATGCTTCCTTCGCGGATGGTGTAGTTGTTCCTTGGCACTTGCACTACTCCTCGTCATCCATGAAGCTCCGACAATATCTATGTATGCACACGAGGGGAGTGTTAAGTAGTATACCATCCTGGAAGGGGACAAGTTGACACTGTAAAGGAGAAGATTCACCTTTGTATGTTTGAAGTAGATGCCACACGTGTCACTTGGCAAAGGGGCTCTTGCCATGGTGATGTCCATAGGATGCTCTGCATCATCCCCTCCCCCTTGGGAAAGATCCGTCCTTGGATCAAAATCCAAAGCACAATGGGAAGGAGATGGCGTCGTCGTGTAGAAGTGGATGATCACCAAGCACTCATCATCATCAAGCTCTAAATGGGCACTCTTCAATGTCTCACCATCTTGGAATTCCTTCAGAAGGAAAATACGACAAACACTTGGAAAAACAAATGTGGTTAGCGTTAGTGCAAAACCAAGCATTCAAGTGGTGAATCACCGCACAAGTGTTTTCATCATCCATAACATATGGTGTGACATGGGATTGTGTCATGGCATGTAAGCATACAAATCGAGCACAAGGAATGCAATCATGGAAACAAGTATGCCTAGGTGAGGTAGGGATGCTAATATGTGTGACAAAATAACAAGCATCTACCTCATGGTCATAGCACATATGCACAAAGAAGTCAATGGTCTACGGTAGGCATAGGAATCATTCACCACACCAAGTAATATGAAGTGTCTAAACACACGGGGCAAGCGCAAGACAATCCAAGCATAATGTGCACATGGTGGGGTGAAGATAGTGAGGCACTCAACACGATAGAAAGAGAAAGTGTTCAACATGTGTGAGGCAATCAAGTCAAGCATGTAGCAGGTAATGGGGCATGGAAAATGTGAAGAATGGACATTGTTGCAACCAAGCATATGATAAGAGCAAACAATCCACAAGTTGGATGCAACACACAAGGCATATATATCATGAGGCATGAAAATGTCACCTTGAAATGGCAAGCAATATGATCCACAATACCCATTCTCAAGATGGATGTCACCTTGAAAACATGTCCTTGCGCGTCCTTCACAATGTCGATGTGCAAGCAAGTGCGATGTAGAAACGGAGCGATGTAGCATGGCTCGCTCTCATAGCTCCAATCGCCAACTCACGTGAAGTGGAGGTTGACTTGTAGTCGAAGTATCCTACACATATAAACAACAAAGCAAAAAATGTATGTGCACTGTATACAAACACATCATACATCATGATGGTTCTCTTCTCTTGCACCTGTTAGGATCAAAATTGCATGAACAATATGATGCAACAATGGCTATATTCATGGCACGAGGCATATGGTGCAAAGAAGGAAGACAAGCATGTTTCACATGAAAGATGTCGAAAGCACCAACAAATATGTGAGAAAGCTATGGGGGCAATCTCATTAGCAAGAGTAGAAGCATGAGAGAGGCAACACATGGAGACATATGACAATATTCAATAGCAAGCATGTGCAAAGCATGGCAATGGTTTTCATGAACCACATGAAAGGAGCATGTAGTAATCATCATTGATGCAACACGAGTAAGCGTAGTAATCATGTCGTGCAAGCTAGTAGTGCGAAGATGCAACACACTAGAAGAAATTAGGGCAATCATGTCATATGGACTGATAGTGGGCACAAATAATGCACATGACACATCGTGAGCACGTACACAAAGCAAGAGCAAAGCATCATCATAGTCATGGGTCAACAAGCAAACATGGCAATAGCAAGTAAATCCTCCACCAAGCTTGCAAATACACATACGAATATGAGAATCAAGTGACATGTGAGATGCAAGGCATGGGTCACAAATGCATGGCAAAGGCATAGAAATGAATATATCATTCAAAGTGAACATGTCAATATGGGCATAATAAGTGTAATTGGAAATAAGCATAGCCATGTGAGAGCCATGTAGAAGAGATGCACGTAGTCCTTGCGTGAGGGGAATGGTTGGAGACACATTCCGATGAATCCCAAAGCGTCGTTGCTCTCAAGATCTCTCTTCATCAACTCATGGGATTGTGAGGTTGATGAGTAATCATGAGTACCTACACACAACAAAGGCAAAGCGAAAATTGTGTGCGTGTGGTATATGTACACATCATCTGTTAGGATGTGCATGTGTTTGTGTTCGTTAGCATAAAATATCCAATGCTCAAATAAATGCGATGCATGATATAAGAACATGTCATCCATCATGAAAGAATAGGTATTGTGTTCAACATGATGGGGACACATATTGAGCATGCAAATATATGGCACATCAGCAACATTCATATTAATGGATAGCTTATTGTGCACACAAATATGGAAGTCATGCCAAGGATGGGATGGAACAAAATCTCCTAATATGTATGAGAAAGTATGGGGGTCTCCTCATGTGTAATAGAGGAAGCATAATATGGAGAATAAGGACGACATCCAAAACAATGCATATTCAAAGCTAGGTGGTCATGGCATGCCAGAGGAGACTTATTGTGCAAATGATGCAAAGGAAGCATGGCAATATCATCACAATAAAAACAAATGTCAATAACAATGGGTTTGTCATCTATGCCATATGAGCAAATGGGATTTACTTTTATGGTGTATGCATAGTCACTATGGTGAGATTGCAAAGATGCAATATGGAAAATTTCACGCATAGCATATGACAAGTCAAGCGGATTGTCAAACATGATGTGACCAATAGAGTTTTCACATGTTATCATATGGAGTGTAGCATCACAACTAGGTAATTCAACATGATCATCATCATATGCATCATAAATTTGTGGCACATCTTAGCATGAAGAAGAGATAGCATGCGAGATATCCATAAGGTGATCAACATCATGCAAGCAATCAATGTCCACTAGTGGGACAAGAGCATCACCTTCACCTATTTTACCTTTCTCATTCCACTCATGTGGTGTAGGTGTGGTGGGACAAACCAACTCGTGGTCCTCATCATCGTGATGGAACCATGTGGGGGGTGCATGATATTCCACCATGGCCATCATCTTGGGAGGACGAAGTCGTCAAGGATCGGCACGTCGTCGTATATGGGACCTAGCACCAAATGATAAGACACACTAGAGGTAGAGGTTAGGTTTTTATAAATCGAAATGGCCTCACATGCCTTATCAACTACCCCACTCGCTCTATGTGGTAGTGGCTCACTCACTCCCTCTAGGTAGTTGCGCTCATACTCACATATGGTGGAGTCACTCCTCTCACTCAAGTGGTGTGGGTTGTGGCTCTCCTCACATGGAAATGGGGGCAACTCATCATATATGGGGCTAGTGGTGAAGTCACTCTCACTCTCAATTGGTGGCAAAAGTCTCTCAACTCATCACCAAATGTCGTTGTGGTCGAAGGGAAAATCCCATGCTCAATCAACTCGTCATCGTCGTGAATGAAGGCCGAAGATGGCACATCATCACTCGCCTCCATGACCGAAGGGAAATTCCCACGCTCAGTCATCTTCCTTGGGATGCTTCCCAAGCTGGAAGGGTCATCCATGCATGTAGTCGATCACCTTGATCTTGGCATCGAAGCTTGATCTTGTTGGTGATCTTGGTCGTCACGCACTTGGTTCTTTGAAGATGTGCGACTTGAGCGTCTATGCCTTGACGATGACGAAGGGGAAGAGGACTTGTAGTTGGCCACCATGTGTCGAAGTTGCTCCATGTCTACGACCACCATGTCTCTATTTCGAGCTTCGGAGTGTCGTATGTCGATGGCGAGTCGCTCGAGTTGTTGGTTGATGTGGTTGCTCATGTGATGTAGTCGTGGAAGAACGAAGATGGTGTGCTTTGCCTAGCCATCACAAGACTCAAGCGAAGGTGAGTGGGAAATGAGATAAACAATACGAAGATACCGTTCCCAAAGTTGAGGATGTATCCCGTTTCACTCAATGTGAATTGAGAGAATAGATTGGTACCGGACTTGTTCACTCACACCTACAATATATAGCTTATCGAGTGGCTTGGTCAGGACAAGTGGCACAAAATTCAAGAAAAATGAAGTCCAATATATTGTAAATGTTTAAATAAATCCAATGGACTCAAAATGCAAAGCAAGTGACCGCAAATATAGAGGAGGGCAATAGGGAAACACACACGATGGGATAATGGGGCTTGTGCAACTATAGGGATGAGCAATACGAAATTGCCTAATGAAGATTAAGCTCACATTGCACAAACACAACGAGAGACGCTAGCTTGATTGCACGTTTGGGCACGATTCACCACTTGGCACCAATCCTATTTTATGCAAGCAAAACGTTTCCTATTCCAAGTATCCTCATGCACAAGTATCTCTTTTCATGCTCAACTCTTTGCTTATAAGCTTATGATCTTTCCTTCTTTCTTAGAAGCTTTTTTTCTCTTCCTTTCCACTATTCTTATTGGGCCTCAACCAAATATACGAGACAATTATCAGAACATATGCACGGGAGCAAGGAATTGCACTATATGAGATTTTCAATGATGCAACAATCTGATATCGTATCACAAAGGTGCACAAGTTTTCGCGAAGCCCGATAATACTCGGATAGCTAGTCTCAATAGGTATGAAGGTCATATCAATAGGTATGATGGTAATCGCAAAGATGGTGGGGCTAACAAGGAAGGTAGAGTGTATGACAGATTGTATACCTTCGTCACACTTAAGCTTTCACGAAGTCGGGGTAAACCGGCCTTGGTTCCGGTTGAAGATGGTCTCAAAGGATGGATGGTCGTCATCGATGTCGAACGTCGGTAGTCGATGTAGATGATGGACCTATACAAGTCACCGGTGATTGATGAAGAAAACTGTGCCTAAGTGATGAGGATATCCCTGGTTCACCTCATTTGTCATCTTCTCCTCATGATAAATCTCAGCTGTCAAATGAAGCTTCTACAAAGAAGACCTATTTGGGTCCCATGACAAGGAGCCATGCCAAACAAATAGAACAAGAAGTTCTGGAACGCGCTCCTAACTGATCATAATTCAACTATGCATGAGAACTTTATACTACCTAAATCTTGTGTGCTGATTTTACTCGGGTACAATGCTGAGCACAACCTACAACTTTCAGCACATGAGGAAACAAGTTTTGAAGCCCATACAACAAGTTTGAAGAGAACAAGCTTCAACTCTGATGCAAACCATGTTTTGGTGACAAGGGCAACTAATTACATCCCACGGAAGAATAGCAAGCCATCCCAACAATCTATTGTTGCATGCCCAGTTCTAGAATTCGTCCCAGAACTTGTTGCACCTTGCTGCACAAATATGTGAGTATCCAGCACCTGTGGGAGTACAAATTGGACAGCATTTGAAGTCTACTTTCAGGAAAATCAAACGGCGCAACATTTGGAGTCCTGAGTCAAAGGATATGAGAGTTCCAATGCAAGCTGTCCAGAGCATTAATTGCTGCGCGAGGCTCCATGTATTTGCTCCCTTACCAGCTGGTTACCACGAATTTGAGCCTCTCTTTTTGACTGGTTTCACACCTACACTAGGAGGGTTGTTCCTTGTATAAATACCCCTTCCCCCACTTCAGCCACAACTCTTTGGCAATTTGACTTCAGCATAGGTTAGCTAAGTGCAACCAGAATCTTGTTTGAGTTCACTTCCTCCTTAGCTCTTGTAATCTTGCCTTGTGAGAGGGTAAACTCACTTTGTGATTTTACATCAGCAGCCGTTGAGGCGGCGACCAGTTCGTGCTTCCAACTTCGTGCGTGGTTGCATGGATTGGAATCCTAAGAGTGTGGTTGGGTGAATACTTGTTGCTGGTTGTTGCATGTGCCGTAGCTAGTTTCGGTCTCGTCAGGTTGCACTAGTTATCCATTACCCAACATCGTTGTTGGCTGGGATCGAGGGTTACCTTCGTACCCTTCAGGTGGTGTTGATTCGCATCGAGCAGATCCTCCGTGAAGATCGGACAAACCCCGTATCATCTTGGCATCAGAGCTTCGGTTCACACGGTAGGATCTTGTATCCCTAGCTTAGTTCGTGTTCTTGTTCATCCTAAAGTCCAGAAAATAGCCCCACAAAAAAAACCACCTTTACCTAGCCCTTTGCAGCCTTTAATCTGTTATTTGGTGAATTTTATCAAGTTCTTATCCACTAGTTTTTTGTTTTTAATTGCTGAGTTCTTCCCCATCCAATCTTGTGTGTTTGTGTTCATTTTCGCGCACAGATTTCAGATGTGCATCCTCCACCAAATCGTGTGTATCTTTGTCATCCGGAGTCCATTTTGGGTGTTTTTGTACATTTTGGAAAGCCCACACCGTGTCCCTTCCATCCATCATTGTTAGATCTGATTTCCGACATGTTTTCCACCCAGAAAAATCAGATCAGTTCGTGTGTGTTTGCTGCTAAGGTTTTAGCTGCATGTTCTTGTTGTTTGAGCTCGTCCATTGTAATTTTCGTGATTCCCCCAAAGTGTGTGTTCAGATTGAAGTCCCTTGTTGAAAGTTTGTCCAAAAAAAAGAGGCAAAAAAAAAAAGAAAGAAAGATCTGCCCAAAGAAAGAAAGTGTGTGCAAGAAGCAAAAGAAAGAATTTGGGACTGTTCTTCACTTATATCTTGAGAAATCCCTGTTTGTGTTGTGAGCTGAAACATGTCAAGTGTGCAAGTCTTCAATCCTTGCTTGCAGCAAATTTGATTCCTTGGTGTGAGTTGCATGTTCTTCACTTATATCCCATTCAGCAACTAAGGCAATTAGAAACTTGTGTGGATGATTACTTGGTTCAACAATACCTAGATTGCAGATTAGTGTTTCTTTTGCTACATCTATACACCCACCCAAGCTCCACCAAACAGCCCCGCATGTGCATCCATTGGCTTGTATTCGCTTGATTATCACTCTTGGTATACCAACCACCGACACCACGGTTGAGCACGATTCTGCTCTCACTTGGAAGTTACATGAGCTTCGGTTGGTAAGTGAGGTGAGCTTGAGTTGTTACCCACATATATGCTTCTAGTACTATAGGGTTTTGCAAAAACTAACCATGGCAGGTGATGAAAACGAGTATGATGTTGAAGGAAATGGGCATCTCAATCAGCCTGTCACACGGTTTCACTTCAATGCATTACGTGATCATCTACGCCGAGAGTTCAAAAACAGCCTTGATCCAATTGAAGAGAAGCAAGACAAGTTGTCAAGAGATTTGCAGCAACTTATGGGTAATGTTAATGAGCAGCTCACTCAGAATATGGCAGCCATGAGGACCGATATAGTTGCTGATATTGTGCAAGAGCTTCGTCAAGGCCGAGAAGATGCAAGTGTCCAAGGTGATGAACATCATGCAACTGATGGGGACGCTGCTGCATCCGATGCACAAGCTAGAAGAAACCGTGCTCCTACCCCCCATGCCATGAGTGATAGAGGCGAGGGTCCCGATCTTTCGATGAGATGATAACTATCGATTTGGTGGAGAAAACTTTGATGATCCGACTACGAACGTGCACGACATTGCGCCTTAGCAATCGCTAAACTAATCTCCAAGAGGTTATTGACCACGCTGGAGCACGATCAACCTGACCACGAAGGTCTATTCCTGCAAGCAATCGAAGAACAAGCAAGAATATGATAATGCAATCTGAATATTGCGAATATATATGAAGTATTGATAAGGGTGGGGTTCCAAAAGCGGTCTTGGTCTCGTCGTTGGACACAAACGAAGTACACGAAGTTGCAATGGCTAACTTTTAACTAAACAAAACCCAAACCTAAAACGACGCCCTAAGGGCTGTATATATGGGGGAATAGAGGGGAATTTCGTGGCCCCTTGGAGGAGGGGTCCGAAACCGACCCTAACTCAGTTTCCCCATGATGAGGACATCCTTACTAATGTTACACCCACCCCGACTGCTATACATACAGGACCAATTACTAGAGCTCGCGCACGTCAATTGAATTACCAGGTACTTTCGTTTCTTGGAAATCCTTCTAATATTCATGAACATATGATGCTGCCTAAATTAGATACTTTTGTTTTACTTATGAATGAAGGACCTATCATGGATAAGAAGGATGACCATTGGAGCGGGATCAAGCATGGAGGAGAAGGTGCGCGCGCGGGGAAGAACAATGGAGCTTCCAGTGATGATTTTCGCACATTGAAGCCACCATAATGGGAGTGGGAAGCTTTGGACGAAATATGCATGATGCCACTTTATAAAATTCGTCCATAGGCTAATATAGGTGCTGCGCCACCTTAATTTTGGGCCAGGCCCATGTAATTTCGAAATACCATATTATAGGCTGTTTTTAGAGTCCGTATGTATGGGGAAACTGACTTAGGGTCGGTTTCGGACCCCTCCTCCAAGGGGCCACGAAATTCCCTTCTATTCCCCCATATATACAGCCCTTAGGGCTTCGTTTTAGGTTTGGGTTTTGTTTAGATTACAAGTTCGCCATAGCAGCAACTTCGCGTTCTTCGTTTGTGTTCCACGACCAGACAAAGGCGTCACAGAACCCCACTTCATCAATAAAGCTTTCCTCTTATATTCGCAATATCCAGATTGCAATCTTAGTTTCTTGCTTGTTCTTCGTTTGCGTGCAGGAAATAGACCCTCGTGGTCAGGTTGATCGTGCTCCGGCGTGGTCAATAACCTCTCAGAGTTGGTTTAGCGATTGCTAAGGCGCGACGTCTCACACGTTCGTAGTCGGATCGTGAAAGTCTACTCCACCAAAAACGATAGCCACCATCTCATCGAAAGACAGGGACAACTTCGCCTATATCAAGTGGTATCAGATTTCCAGGTTGCTCGGTGAGATTTTACCAGTTTTCGTAGTTTAGATCGCATCTGTTCTTCATACCTTTAGTCCACGAAAAAGCCAAAAAAAAAATTAATTAGGGTTAGATCATCATATCCGAACCAATCTGAGCCTTTGCATAGTCTTTTCAGTATTTTGCTTTGTTGAATTGGCGGTTACATCGTTGTGTCGAGTTGCTGGTCTTAGTGTCTAGTCCTTTAGAGTTTCGAGTTCTTTTCACAGGTTGTCACGCCGCCACCGCATCATCTTCATAGTTGCCATATACCACCACCATCATCGCCGCTGCCATATCTCATCATCCATCATCACTCTCCATTGGTGTCCATATATACCACCACAAATCCTCCACCAATCCAAGTCCAGTTTGTTTTAGGTTTAGTTTCGAGATCCTTTTGATTTCGGATCCGTGTTTTGCTACCTGCGCAGGTGTCGGAAAAAAAAAAAAAAAAAAAAAAAAAAAAAAAAAAAAAAAAAAAAAAAAAAAAAAAAAAAAAAAAAAAAAAAAAAAAAGAGTCTGGCACGCTTTGCAGAGCACGTTTTGGCCCAAAAAAATTTCGGCTGAAAATATTTTTTCCCTATCTTGATTTTAGGTTCCCCGGAGCGTTTTGAGACACTTGCTATCATAGTGATTTTTGTCGAAATTTTTGGGTCGTCGCAGCCCCCGGATTGCTCCAGAAAAAAAAAAATAGTCCAAAAGAAAAATTCGTGCCCATCTTGCTTATACGACGTGGCAAGAGTTTTGAGACACTCGCCATTGTAGTGAGTTTTTGAAAAAAAAAAAAGAGGCGCCGAAAAAAAAAAAAAAAAGAGGCGCCGAAAAAAAAAAACGAAAAAAAAAATCCGATTGTGCTTTTCCCTTTCTTAGGTGTATCGTCGTGTTTTTGTTGGTGTTTTAGGCTCGCGTCTCTAGCACGGTCTAGCCTAGGACCAGCACAGTACCGTCGTTGAGCGTTTATTCAACCTTGCATCTCTGAATTGATTATTGCTGACCCTTTTTGCTACCATATTATAAGCCATCCCAGCTCCACATACTCCTACGTCGTGTGCTTGACACCACCTGGCAATCGCTCTATCCAAGCTTTGAGAGTTTTGGCTACAACGGTTGCCGATCACCGCCTGCTACTGGGTAAGAACTGGTAAGAAATTGAGATTCGCTTAAAGGATTTGTGCCACACCACCACCACCACCACGTCCCAGCAGTCTGTAGGCTTCATATTGTGTGTTTCCTATTTCTGCTAACCATGCCAGGATCACACAATGACGAGATCGACTGGGAGAGCATGACCAACAAAGCGCTCTATGATAAATTTCAGCAAATGATGGCTGAGCAGGTACAGGACTTCGTGAACAACTTTGGAGTTGCCATGGAGAAGCTAGATGGTTTGGAGAAGACATTCGACTCCAAGATGGACGCCAAGTTCAATGAGGTGCTTGCCCGTCTACCTCCACCAGCTGCAGTTCCTATTCCTTTCGAACGACGAGCGCGACGTGTGCCTCTCGGCCACGCCCAACATCCTGGTACTGTTGATACTGCTGCTACTTCGGTGGCTCGTGCGGCTACTGTCGTTGAGCAGGTTGAAGATTATGATGGTGATTTCGATGATGAGGGTGAGGTTGCTCCAGATCCGCCCCATGGGCAACCACCACCATACGCACCAGGTCGACCACATGGCTACAACCGTAACGGTAGGGCTGCACCACCCCCGCAGGTACGGGATCATGACCATCTCCCTAAACTTAAATTGAATATTCCGACGTTTGAGGGTAGATATGTTCCTGATATATATCTTACATGGGAGTTAGAAACAGAACAACGTTTTACATGCTTACAATTTCCAGAGGATCGACGTGTTGCTGCTGCTGTTTGTTCATTCACTAGTTTTGCTTGTGTTTGGTGGTCAGAACATTGTAGAATACACCCTGATAATATCCCAACTACTTGGGCTGCTTTGAAAACTGCTATGCGAAATCGTTGGGTGCCACCTTATTATCAACGTGAATTGCTTCAAAATTTGCAGCGTTTAAGACAAGGAAAAAATTCTGTAGAAGAATATTATCAGGAATTACAAACTGGTATGATTAGATGTGGTATTGTTGAGGAGAATGAAGCTATGCTTGCACGTTTTATGGGTGGATTAAATAGAGAGATTCAGACTATTCTAGAGTATAAGGAGTATAACACTATCACTCGTTTATTTCATCTTGCTTGCAAAGCTGAACGTGAAGTGCAGGATCGACAGGCAATGGCGAGAACTACTAATTTTGCAGGCCGTACTTCATCATGGACGCCACGTACCTCCTCTGCTTCCGCACGTCCTGCTGCAACACCACCTCCTTCAACCTCCAACTCTAATCGCGATACCAGGAAACAGGCTCCTACTGCACCCTCTGCGAAGAGCACACCTTTTGGGCCTGCACAGAGTTCTTCTTCATCTATTGCATCCACAGGGCAAACACATGAGGTTATATGTCGTCGTTGCAAGGGTGGAGGTCACTATGCGAGAGAATGCCCTTCCAAGCGTGTAATGATTGTTACTGAGGATGGTGGATATGCGTCCGCTAGTGATTATGATGAGGAGACTTTGGCACTTATTGCAAGTGACGAACAGGGTGGCGAGGATGCAGAACCAGAAACACAATACATGGCTGCTGATTACGCTGACAGGTATGAAAGTTTAGTTGCTCAACGTGTTCTCAGTGTGCAGGTTACACACGCTGAGCAAAATCAGAGGCACAACTTGTTCCACACAAAGGGAGTTGTGAAAGAGCGTTCTGTTCGCATCATCATCGATGGAGGGAGTTGCAATAACTTGGCTAGCATGGAGATGGTGGAGAAGCTGTCTCTATCCACCAGACCACATCCTCATCCTTATTACATCCAATGGTTCAACAATAGTGGCAAGGTTAAGGTAACACGTACTGTTCGTGTGCATTTTAGCATTGCTACATATTCTGATTATGTGGATTGTGATGTGGTACCCATGCAAGCATGTTCTGTTTTACTTGGTAGACCATGGCAGTTTGATAAAAATTCTGTACACCATGGTAGGACAAATCAGTATACTCTTGTTCATAAGGATCATAATATCACTTTGCTTCCTATGTCTCCCGAACATATTATGAAAGATGACATTGCTAGAGCTAGTAAAGCAAAACAGGAGAAAAATAAGAGTGAAAATCAGATTGTAGCACAGGAATTTGAGCAACACCATAAGCATAATAAACCATCATCTACTGTTGCATCTGAAATAAAATTGAAGAGTGGATGTTTACTTGCTACTAAATCTGATATTAATGATTTGGATGTTGGTACATATGTTTGCTATGCTTTTGTATGTAAAGAGGTATTATTTTCATTCGAGGACATGCCTCCCTCTTTGCCTCCTGCTGTCATTAACATTTTGCAGGAGTTCGCTGACGTCTTTCCACAAGACGTGCCACCGGGATTACCGCCTATTCGCGGGATTGAGCATCAGATTGACTTAATTCCCGGTGCATCCCTACCCAACCGTGCGCCCTACCGTACCAATCCAGAGGAGACAAAGGAGATTATGCGTCAAGTACAGGAGCTGCTTGACAAAGGTTATATACGTGAATCCCTTAGTCCTTGTGCTGTTCCTATTATTCTAGTGCCTAAAAAGGATGGTACATCGCGCATGTGTGTGGATTGTAGAGGCATTAATAATATTACTATTCGTTATCGTCATCCTATTCCTCGACTAGATGATATGCTTGATGAATTAAGTGGCTCTACAATTTTCTCCAAAGTTGATTTGCGTAGTGGATACCATCAAATTCGTATGAAATTGGGCGATGAATGGAAAACAGCATTTAAAACTAAGTTTGGATTATATGAGTGGCTCGTCATGCCTTTTGGGTTAACTAATGCACCTAGCACTTTCATGAGATTAATGAACGAGGTTTTACGTGCTTTCATTGGACGATTTGTGGTAGTCTATTTTGATGATATATTGATTTTTAGTAGATCTTTGGAGGAACATTTGGAACATTTACGTGCTGTTTTTACTGCGCTACGTGATGCACGTTTGTTTGGTAACCTTGGGAAGTGCACCTTTTGCACCGACCGAGTATCTTTTCTTGGCTATGTTGTTACTCCACAGGGAATTGAAGTTGATACAGCCAAGATCGAAGCTATTGAGAGTTGGCCGCAGCCCAAAACGGTCACACAAGTAAGGAGTTTTCTTGGCCTCGCTGGTTTCTATAGGCGTTTTGTGAGAAATTTCAGCACCATTGCTGCGCCTCTCAATGAGCTTACAAAGAAGGACGTGCCTTTTTCTTGGGGTACCGCACAGGAAGAAGCCTTCACGGTCTTGAAAGATAAGTTAACACATGCTCCTTTACTCCAACTTCCTGATTTTAATAAGACTTTCGAGCTTGAATGTGATGCTAGTGGAATTGGGTTAGGAGGTGTGTTACTACAAGATGGTAAACCTGTTGCGTACTTTTCTGAAAAATTAAGTGGGCCTAGTCTGAATTATTCTACTTATGATAAGGAATTATATGCTCTTGTTCGGACTTTGGAAACATGGCAACATTATTTATGGCCCAAAGAATTTGTTATACATTCTGATCATGAATCTTTGAAACATATTAAAAGTCAAGCAAAACTGAACCGTAGACATGCTAAATGGGTTGAATTCATTGAGACTTTCCCTTATGTCATTAAACACAAGAAGGGTAAAGACAATGTTATTGCTGATGCTTTGTCTCGTCGTTATACTATGCTTTCACAACTTGACTTTAAAATATTTGGTTTGGAGACCATCAAAGATCAATATGTGCATGATGCTGAATTTAGAGACGTGTTGCAGAATTGTAAAGAAGGGAGAACATGGAACAAGTTCGTTATTAATAATGGATTTGTGTTTCGCGCTAACAAGCTATGCATTCCAGCTAGCTCCGTTCGTCTTTTGTTGTTACAGGAGGCGCACGGAGGAGGACTAATGGGACACTTTGGCGTGAAGAAGACGGAGGACGTACTTGCTACACATTTCTTTTGGCCAAAGATGAGACGGGATGTTGAGCGTTTTGTTGCTCGCTGCACTACATGTCAAAAAGCTAAGTCACGACTCAATCCTCATGGTTTATATATGCCTTTACCTGTACCTAGTGTTCCTTGGGAGGATATATCTATGGACTTTGTTTTAGGTTTACCTCGAACAAAGAAGGGGAGGGATAGCATATTTGTTGTCGTGGATAGATTTTCTAAAATGGCACACTTTATACCATGTCATAAAAGTGATGATGCTGCTCATGTTGCTGATTTGTTCTTTCGTGAAATTATTCGGTTGCATGGTGTGCCAAATACAATTGTTTCCGATCGTGATGCTAAATTTCTTAGCCACTTTTGGAGATGTTTATGGGCTAAGTTGGGGACTAAACTGCTTTTTAGTACTACATGTCACCCCCAAACTGATGGCCAAACTGAAGTAGTCAATAGATCATTGTCTACTATGCTTAGGGCTGTTTTGAAGAATAACCTGAAAATGTGGGAAGAATGCTTGCCTCATATTGAATTTGCTTATAATCGTTCGCTACATTCTACCACTAAGATGTGCCCTTTTGAAGTTGTGTATGGTTTCTTACCTCGTGCACCTATTGATTTGTTGCCTCTTCCGTCTTCGGAGAAGGTTAATTTTGATGCTAAAGAACGTGCTGAATTGATATTAAAGATTCATGAGTTAACTAAGGAAAACATTGAGCGTATGAATGCTAAATACAAACTTGCTGGAGATAAGGGTAGAAAACATGTTGTCTTTGCACCTGGAGATCTTGTTTGGTTACATTTGCGTAAGGATAGATTTCCTGATTTGCGCAAGTCAAAGCTAATGCCACGTGCTGATGGTCCTTTTAAGGTGTTAGAGAAAGTAAATGATAATGCATATAAACTTGAGCTGCCTGCAGAGTTTGGGGTTAGTCCCACTTTTAACATTGCAGATTTGAAGCCTTATTTGGGTGAGGAAGATGAGCTTCCGTCGAGGACGACGTCAGTTCAAGAAGGGGAGGATGATGAGGACATCCTTACTAATGTTACACCCACCCCGACTGCTATACATACAGGACCAATTACTAGAGCTCGCGCACGTCAATTGAATTACCAGGTACTTTCGTTTCTTGGAAATCCTTCTAATATTCATGAACATATGATGCTGCCTAAATTAGATACTTTTGTTTTACTTATGAATGAAGGACCTATCATGGATAAGAAGGATGACCATTGGAGCGGGATCAAGCATGGAGGAGAAGGTGCGCGCGCGGGGAAGAACAATGGAGCTTCCAGTGATGATTTTCGCACATTGAAGCCACCATAATGGGAGTGGGAAGCTTTGGACGAAATATGCATGATGCCACTTTATAAAATTCGTCCATAGGCTAATATAGGTGCTGCGCCACCTTAATTTTGGGCCAGGCCCATGTAATTTCGAAATACCATATTATAGGCTGTTTTTAGAGTCCGTATGTATGGGGAAACTGACTTAGGGTCGGTTTCGGACCCCTCCTCCAAGGGGCCACGAAATTCCCTTCTATTCCCCCATATATACAGCCCTTAGGGCTTCGTTTTAGGTTTGGGTTTTGTTTAGATTACAAGTTCGCCATAGCAGCAACTTCGCGTTCTTCGTTTGTGTTCCACGACCAGACAAAGGCGTCACAGAACCCCACTTCATCAATAAAGCTTTCCTCTTATATTCGCAATATCCAGATTGCAATCTTAGTTTCTTGCTTGTTCTTCGTTTGCGTGCAGGAAATAGACCCTCGTGGTCAGGTTGATCGTGCTCCGGCGTGGTCAATAACCTCTCAGAGTTGGTTTAGCGATTGCTAAGGCGCGACGTCTCACACGTTCGTAGTCGGATCGTGAAAGTCTACTCCACCAAAAACGATAGCCACCATCTCATCGAAAGACAGGGACAACTTCGCCTATATCACCCCATACATACGAACTCTAAAAATAGCCTATAATATGGTATTTCGAAATTACATGGGCCTGGACCAAAAATAAGGTGGCGCAACACCTATATTAGCCTAGGGACGAATTTTATAAAGTGGCATCATGCATATTTCGTCCAAGGCTTCTTGCTCCCATTATGGTGGCTTCAAAGTGCGAAAATCATCACTGGAAGCTCCATTGTTCTTTCCCGCGCGCGCACCTTCTTCTCCATGCTTGATCCCGCTCCAATGGTCATCCTTCTTGTCCATGCCAGGTCCTTCATTCACAAGTAAAACAAAAGTATCTAATTTAGGCAGCATCATATGTTCATGAACATTAGAAGGATTTGCAAGAAACGAAAGTACCTAGTAATTCAATTGATGTCCGCGAGCTCTAGTAATTGGTCCTGTATCTATAGCAGTCGGAGTTATGGGTGTAGCATAGTAGGGATGTCCTCATCATCCTCCCCTTCTTGAACTGAAGTCGTCCTCGACAGAAGCTCATCTTCCTCACCCAAATAAGGCTTCAAATCTGCAATGTTAAAAGTGGGGCTAACCCCAAACTCTACAGGCAGCTCAAGTTTATATGCATTATCATTTATTTTCTCTAACACCTTAAAAGGACCATCAGCACGTGGCATTAGCTTTAACTTGCGCAAATCAGGAAATCTATCCTTACGCAAATGTAACCAAACAAGATCTCCAGGTGCAAAGACAACATGTTTTCTACCCTTATCTCCAGCAATTTTGTATTTAGCATTCATACGCTCAATGTTTTCCTTCGTTAACTCATGCATCTTTAATATCAATTCAGCACGTTCTTTAGCATCAAAATTAACCTTCTCCGAAGATGGAAGAGGCAACAAATCAATAGGTGCACGAGGTAAAAAACCATACACAACTTCAAAAGGGCACATCTTAGTGGTAGAATGTAGCGAACGATTATAAGCAAATTCAATATGACGCAAGCATTCTTCCCACATTTTCAGGTTATTCTTCAAAACAGCCCTAAGCATAGTAGACAATGATCTATTGACTACTTCAGTTTGGCCATCAGTTTGGGGATGACATGTAGTACTAAAAAGTAGTTTAGTCCCCAACTTAGCCCATAAACATCTCCAAAAATGGCTAAGAAATTTAGCATCACGATCTAAAACAATTGTATTTGGTACACCATGCAATCGAATAATGTCACGAAAGAACAAATCAGCAACATGAGCAGCATCATCACTTTTATTACATGGTATAAAGTGTGCCATTTTGGAAAATCTATCCACGACAACAAATATGCTATCCCTCCCCTTCTTTGTTCGAGGTAAACCTAAAACAAAGTCCATAGATATATCCTCCCAAGGAACACTAGGTACAGGCAAAGGCATATATAAACCATGAGGATTGAGTCGTGACTTAGCTTTTTGACATGTAGTGCAACGAGCAACAAAACGCTCAACATCACGTCTCATCTTTGGCCAAAAGAAATGTGTAGAAAGTACGTCCTCCGTCTTCTTCATGCCAAAGTGTCCCATTAATCCTCCTCCGTGCGCCTCCTGTAACAACAGAAGACGAACGAAGCTAGCTGGAATGCATAGCTTGTTAGCACGGAACACAAATCCATCATTAATAACGAACTTGTTCCATGTTCTCCCTTCTTTACAATTCTGCAACACGTCTCTAAATTCAGCATCATGCACATATTGATCTTTGATGGTCTCCAAACCAAATATTTGAAAGTCAAGTTGTGAAAGCATAGTAAAACGACGAGACAAAGCATCAGCAATAACATTTTCTTTACCCTTCTTGTATTTAATGACATAAGGGAAAGTCTCAATGAATTCAACCCATTTATCATGTCTACGGTTCAGTTTTGCTTGACTTTTAATATGTTTCAAAGATTCATGATCAGAATGTATAACACATTCTTTGGGCCATAAATAATGTTGCCATGTTTCCAAAGTCTGAACAAGAGCATATAATTCCTTATCATAAGTAGAATAATTCAGACTAGGCCCACTTAATTTTTCAGAAAAGTACGCAACAGGTTTACCATCTTGTAATAACACACCTCCTAACCCAATTCCACTAGCATCACATTCAAGCTCAAAAGTCTTATTAAAATCAAGAAGTTGGAGTAAAGGAGCATGTGTTAACTTATCTTTCAAGACCGTGAAGGCTTCTTCCTGTGCGGTACCCCAAGAAAAAGGCACGTCCTTCTTTCTAAGCTCATTGAGAGGCGCAGCAATGGTTCTGAAATCTCTCACAAAACGCCTATAGAAACCAGCGAGGCCAAGAAAACTCCTTAGTTATGTGACCGTTTTGGGCTGCGGCCAACTCTCAATAGCTTCAGTCTTGGCTTTATCAACTTCAATTCCCTGTGGAGTAACAACATAGCCAAGAAAAGATACTCAGTCGGTGCAAAAGGTGCACTTCCCATGGTTACCAAACAAACGTGCATCACGTAGCGCAGTAAAAACAACACGTAAATGTTCCAAATGTTCCTCCAAAGATCTACTAAAAATCAATATATCATCAAAATAGACTACCACAAATCGTCCAATGAAAGCACGTAAAACCTCGTTCATTAATCTCATGAAAGTGCTAGGTGCATTAGTTAACCCAAAAGGCATGACTAGCCACTCATATAATCCAAACTTAGTTTTAAATGCTGTTTTCCATTCATCTCCCAATTTCATACGAATTTGATGGTATCCACTATGCAAATCAACTTTGGAGAAAATTGTAGAGCCACTTAATTCATCAAGCATATCATCTAGTCTAGGAATAGGATGATGATAACGAATAGTAATATTATTAATGCCTCTACAATCCACACACATGCACGATGTACCATCCTTTTTAGGCACTAGAATAATAGGAACAGCACAAGGACTAAGGGATTCACGTATATAACCTTTGTCAAGCAGCTCCTGTACTTGACGCATAATCTCCTTTGTCTCCTCTGGATTGGTACGGTAGGGCGCACGGTTGGGTAGGGATGCACCGGGAATTAAGTCAATCTGATGCTCAATCCCGCGAATAGGCGGTAATCCCGGTGGCACGTCTTGTGGAAAGACGTCAATGAACTCCTGCAAAATGTTAATGACAGCAGGAGGCAAAGAGGGAGGCATGTCCTCGAATGAAAATAATAGCTCTTTGCATACAAAAGCATAGCAAACAGATGTAGCAACATCCAAATCATTGATATCAGATTTAGTAGCAAGTAAACATCCACTCTTCAATTTTATTTCAGATGCAACAGTAGATGATGTTTTATTATGCTTATGGTGTTGCTCAAATTCCTGTGCTACAATCTGATTTTCACTCTTATTTTTCTCCTGTTTTGCTTTACAAGCTCTAGCAATGTCATCTTTCATAATATGTTCGGGAGACATAGGAAGCAAAGTGATATTATGATCCTTATGAACAAGAGTATACTGATTTGTCCTACCATGGTGTACATAATTTTTATCAAACTGCCATGGTCTACCAAGTATAACAGAACATGCTTGCATGGGTACCACATCACAATCCACATAATCAGAATATGTAGCAATGCTAAAATGCACACGAACAGTACGTGTTACCTTAACCTTGCCACTATTGTTGAACCATTGGATGTAATAAGGATGAGGATGTGGTGTGGTGGTTAGAGATAGCTTCTCCACCATCTCCATGCTAGCCAAGTTATTGCAACTCCCTCCATCGATGATGATGCAAATAGAACGCTCCTACACAACTCCCTTTGTGTGGAACAAGTTGTGCCTCTGATTTTGTTCAGCCTGTGTAACCTGCACACTGAGAACACGTTGAGCAACTAAACTTTCATACCTGTCACCGTAATCAGCAGCCATGTAGTGTGTTTCTGGTTCTGCATCATCGCCATTGTGTTCTTCACTTGCAATGAGAGCCAAAGTCTCCTCATCATAATCACTAGCAGACGCATATCCACCATCCTCGGTAACAATCATGACACGCTTGGAAGGGCATTCTCTCGCAAAGTGACCTCCACCCTTGCAATGACGGCATATAACCTCATGTGTTTGCCATGTGGATGCAATAGATGAAGAAGAGCTCCGTGCAGGCCCAGAAGGTGTGCTCTTCGTAGAGGGTGGAGTAGGAGCCTGTTTCCTGGTATCGCGATTGGAGTTAGAGGTTGAAGTAGGTGGTGTTGCAGCAGGACGTGTGGAAGTAGATGAGGTACGTGGCGTCCATGATGAAGTGCGACCTGCACAAAAAGTAGTTCTCGCCATTGCCTGTCGATCCTGCACTTCACGTTCAGCTTTGCAAAGCAAGATGAAGTAAACGAGTGATAGTGTTATACTCCTTATACTCCAGAATAGTCTGAATTTCTCTATTTAATCCACCCATAAAACGTGCAAGCATAGCTTCATTCTCCTCAACAATACCACATCTAATCATACCAGTTTGTAATTCCTGATAATATTCTTCTACAGAATTTTTTCCTTGTCTTAAATGCTGCAAATTTTGAAGCAATTCACGTTGATAATAAGGTGGCACCCAACGATTACGCATAGCAGTTTTCAAAGCAGCCCAAGTAGTTGGAATATTAGCATGGTGTATTCACAATGTTCTGACCACCAAACACAAGCAAAACTAGTGAATGAACAAACAGCAGCAGCAACATGTCTATCCTCAGGAAATTGTAAGCATGTAAAACGTTGTTCTATTTCTAACTCCCATGTAAGATATATATCAGGAACATATCTACCCTCAAACGTCGGAATATTCAATTTAAGTTTAGGGAGATGGTCATGATCCCGTACCTGAGGGGGTGGGGCAGCCTACCGTTATGGTTGTAGCCATGTGGTCGTCCTGGTTCGTATGGTGGTGGTTGCCCTTGAGGCTGATCGGGAGCAACCTCTCCCTCATCATCGTAATCACCATCATAATCGTCAACCTGCTCAACGACAGTAGCAGCACGAGCCACGGAAATAGCAGCAGTATTAACAGTACCAGTATGTTGGGCTTGGCCGAGAGGCACACGTCGTGCTCGTCGTTCGAAAGGAATAGGAGCTGCAGCTGGTGGTGGTAGACGGGCAAGCACCTCATTGAAATTGGCATCCATCTTGCTGTCAAAGGTCTTCTCCAAACCATCTAGCTTCTCCATGGCCTCTCCAAAGTTGGTCACGAAGTCTTGTACCTGGTCAACCATCATTTGCTGAAATTTATCATATAGCGCTTTGTTGGTCATGCTCTCCCAGTCGATCTCATTGTCGTGTGATCCTGGCATGGTTAGCAAATAGGAAACACACAAGAATATGAAACCTACGGACTACTGGGATGTGGTGGTGGTGGTGGTGGTGGTGTGTCACAAATCCTTTAAGCGAATCTCAAATTCTTACCAGTTCTTACCCAGCAGCAGGCGGTGATCGGCAACCGTTGTAGTCAAAACTCTCAAAGCTTGGATAGAGCGATTGCCAGGTGGTGTCAAACACACGACGTAGATGTATGTGGAGCTAGGATGGCTTATAATATGGTAGCAAAAAGGGTTAGCAATAATCAATTCAGAGATGCAAGGTTGAATAAACGCTCAACAACGGTACTGTGCTGGTCCTAGGCTAGACCCGTACTAGAGACGCGAGCCTAAAGCACCAACAAAATCACGACGCTACACGTAATCAAGGGAAGAGCACACTTTGAATTATTTTTTTTGAATTTTTTTTGTCGGCTCCTCTTTTTTTTTGCTCAAAAAAATCACTACAATGGCGAGTGTCTCAAAACTCTTGCCACGTCGTATAAGCAAGATGGGCACGAAATTTTTTGGACTATTTTTTTTCTCTGGAGCAATCCGGGGGCTGCAACGACCAAAATTTTCGACAAAAATCACTATGATAGCAAGTGTCTCAAAACGCCCCGGAGAACCTAAAATCAAGATAGGGAAAAAATATTTTTGGCCGAATTTTTTTTGGGCCAAAACGTGCTCTGCAAAGTGCCACTTTTTTTCCGACACCTACGCAGGTAGCAAAACACGGATCCGAAATCAAAAGGATCTCAAAACTAAACCTAAAATGAGCTGGACTCGGATTGGTGGAGGATTTGTGGTGGTATATATGGACACTAATGGATAGTGATGATGGATGGTGATATATGGCAGCGGTGATGATGGTGGTGGTATATGGCAACTATGAAGACGATGCGGTGGCGGTGTGACAACCTGTGAATAGAACTCGAAACTCTAAAGGACTAGACACTAAGACCAGCAACTCGACACGATGATGTAACCGCAAATTCAACAAAGCAAAATACTGAAAAGACTATGCAAAGGCTCAGATTGGTTCGGATATGATGATCTAACCCTAATTTTTGTGTGGCTTTTTCGTGGACTAAAGGTATGAAGAACAGATGCGATCTAAACTATGAAAACTGATAAAATCTCACCGAGCAACCTGGAAATCTGATACCACTTGATAGAGGCGAGGGTCCCGATCTTTCGATGAGATGATAACTATCGATTTGGTGGAGAAGACTTTGACGATCCGACTACGAACGTGCACGACGTTGCGCCTTAGCAATCGCTAAACCAATCTCCAAGAGGTTAGTGACCATGCCGGAGCACGATCAACCTGACCACGAAGGTCTATTCCTGCAAGCAATCGAAGAACAAGCAAGAATATGATAATGCAATCTGAATATTGCGAATATATATGAAGTATTGATAAGGGTGGGGTTCCGAAAGCGGTCTTGGTCTGGTCGTTGGACACAAACGAAGTACACGAAGTTGCAATGGCTAACTTTTAACTAAACAAAACCCAAACCTAAAACGATGCCCTAAGGGCTGTATATATGGGGGGAATAGAGGGGAATTTCGTGGCCCCTTGGAGGAGGGGTCCGAAACCGACCCTAACTCAGTTTCCCCATACATACGGACTCTAAAAATAGCCTATAATATGGTATTTCGAAATTACATGGGCCTGGACCAAAAATAAGGTGGCGCAACACCTATATTAGCCTAGGGACCAATTTTATAAAGTGGCATCATGCATATTTCGTCCAAGGCTTCTTGCTCCCATTATGGTGGCTTCAAAGTGCGAAAATCATCACTGGAAGCTCCATTGTTCTTTCCCGCGCGCGCACCTTCTTCTCCATGCTTGATCCCGCTCCAATGGTCATCCTTCTTGTCCATGCCAGGTCCTTCATTCACAAGTAAAACAAAAGTATCTAATTTAGGCAGCATCATATGTTCATGAACATTAGAAGGATTTGCAAGAATAGAAAGTACCTGGTAATTCAACTGATGTGCGCGAGCTCTAGTAATTGGTCCTGTATGTATAGCAGTCGGAGTTGTGGGTGTAGCATTAGTAGGGATGTCCTCATCAATGAGAGCTCCCGGTCCTCGACGTGGAAATGCTCATGCTTATGGTCGTGGTCATCATGAAGCTGCTGCTGGTCGTGGTCTTAGAGGAGGCCACCGGAGAGCAAATCTGCACCATGAAGATAGTGAAGATGAGTTTGATGAAGATGAAGATGGCATGCACCAGAATGATAGGTTTCATCGTCCAAGAAACTATGGTCGTGGACGGCAAGAGGAGGAGAGGTTTGGAAAGCTGAAATTTACCATGCCCAAGTTTGATGGTGGATCTGATCCAGAAAGTTATCTTACATCGGATTGAAGGTTGACAAGATTTTCCGCATGCACAACTACTCCGAAGAGAAGAAATTAGCTATGGCCTCACTTGAGTTTGAAGACTATGCTCTAATCTGGTGGGAGCAAGTTCAGAATCAGCGAGAAGAAGAAGGAGAACCTGATGTTGCTACATGGACAGAAATGAAAAGAGAGATGAGAGCAAGATTTGTCCCAAGGCATTATAGGCGTGATGTCTTTGATAAGCTCCAGAATTTGAGGCAAGGAAAGTTATCTGTTGAGGAGTATCATAAGGAGATGGAGAAGGCAATGATAAGAGCCAACATACATGAAGAAGAGGAGCAGTCCATGGCAAGGTCTCTATATGGCCAGAATCCTAATGTCAAGCGAATTGTTGATTTGCAGCCATATCGGAATGTGGTAGAGCTTGTACATCTTGCTTCTAAGGCTGAACGTCAATTGTAAGAAGACACAAAGCAAAACAGAACTACCTCCTTCACAGCTAGAGCTACACAAGTGGGAGTAAGTTTGTACCTCAATTCAATGTTGGTCGAGGTATCATGAGTAGCTCTGGTGGTGGAAATCGGTCCCATACACGTGCAGCCATGATTAGAAATGATGCATCAAATTCAAAGGAGAAGAGCAGATTTGCAGCCCCTAGTTCATCCTCCATTGGCTCCACGGGAAAAACTAGTGATATAGAGTGCTTCACATGCAAGGGACGTGGCCACATGAAGAAAGATTGTCCCAACAAGCGTACCATGCTGATTACAGAGAATGGAGAATATGAGTCTTGTAGTGAACCTGAAGAAGAAACTGAGAATGGTGAAAATTCAGATGGAAACGAGCATACCTATTGTGATTATGAGCAAGGTGCCTCTCTTGTTGTCACTAGAGTTTTGAGTGTGCAGCTCAAAGAAGCTGAGAATGGACAACGGCACAA
The DNA here is from genome assembly GCA_022496015.1 of Hordeum marinum. Classification (NCBI taxonomy): domain Eukaryota; kingdom Viridiplantae; phylum Streptophyta; class Magnoliopsida; order Poales; family Poaceae; genus Hordeum; species Hordeum marinum. Next base: position 149,921,786 of record CM039676.1, read on the forward strand.
TTTGTTTCAAACAAGAGCAAAGGTGCAAGACAAGGTATGCAAAGTAATTGTTGATGGTGGAAGTTGTCACAATCTTGCTAGTAGAGAAATGTGTGATAAGCTTAGGCTGAAGCTGCTGCAACACCCCCATCCATATCATATCCAATGCTTGAGTGAGTGTGGAGAGTTGAAGGTCACACACATGGTACAAGTGCAATTCAAGATTGGAGACTATATTGACACCGTTGAGTGTGATGTTGTGCCCATGAAGGTGTGTCACTTGCTGTTGGGCAGACCATGGCAATATGACCTTTCAGCTCAACATTGTGGCAAAACCAATCAATACACCATCAAGTGGAAAGGGAAAGACTTGGTGCTAAGGCCCATGACACCCCAACAAATCATGGATGAGCACATGCAAAAGGCTTCTGAAGTAAAAGTAGTGAGTAAGAAAGAGGGAGAGAAAAAAGAGTGAGAGAGAGATCCACAAATCTGTGAGTGAGCGCCACAAGTCAAATCTAAGAGATAAAAATAAAAGAGAGGGAGAGAACTTGGTCATGTTAGCCACCAAATCAGAACTAAGAGATGTGAGGCTCAACCCAAATCAAGTGGTCGTTGTACTTGTGTATAAAGACACTTTGCTTTCAGCTAACGACTTAACTTGTCTCCCTAGTGCTGTTTGCGATGTCTTGCAGGATTTTGCGGATGTTTTTTCGGAGGAAGTACCCGCTGGTCTACCTCCCTTGCGTGGCATAGAACATCAGATTGACCTCATTCCAGGAGATCACTCCCGAATCGACCTCCCTACCGCACCAATCCTGAAGAAACAAAGGAGATACAAAGGCAGGTACAAGAACTTTTAGAAAAAGGTTATGTGCGTGAAAGCTTAAGTCCTTGTGCTGTACCTGTGATTTTGGTGCCTAAGAAAGATGCAACATGGCGATTGGTTATGGATTGTAGGCCTATCAATATTATAACAATTAGGTATCGTCATCCTATTCCTAGGTTAGATGATATGCTTGATGAATTGAGTGGCTCTACTATTTTCTCTAAAATTGATTTGAGAAGTGGATACCATCAGATTAGGATGAAAGAAGGAGATGAATGGAAAACTGCTTTCAAAACAAAATTTGGGTTGTATGAGTGGTTAGTCATGCCTTTTGGGTTAACTAATGCACCAAGTACATTCATGAGATTGATGAACCATGTTTTGAGAGCTTACATTGGCAAATTTGTTGTTGTGTACTTTGATGACATCCTAATCTATAGCAGGTCCATTGAGGAACATATTGAACATCTAAAACAAGTTCTGAATGTGCTAAGGATAGAAAAACTATATGCTAACGTTGAGAAGTGCTCCTTTTGCACAAACAAGGTTGTTTTTCTTGGCTATGTTGTTTCAGGACAGGGAATTGAAGTGGATGAATCTAAGGTGGAAGCAATCAAGAATTGGCCAACTCCAGTGAATGTAAGCCAGGTGAGAAGTTTTCATAGCCTTGCTGGTTTCTACAGGATATTTGTGAAAGATTTTAGTACAATTGCTGCACATTTGAGTGAATTAACAAAGAAAGGTATTGCTTTCAAATGGGGTGCACCACAAGAAGAAGCATTTCTTGAGCTTAAGAAACAATTAACTGAAGCACCTTTGCTGATTTTACCTCACTAAAACTTTTGAGATAGAATGTGATGCTAGTGGAATAGGTATTGGAGGTGTCTTAATGCAAGAAAGAAAACTAGTAGCATGTTTTAGTGAGAAGCTGAGCGGTGCACAACTGAATTATTCTGTTTATGATAAAGAGTTGTATGCTTTGGTTAGAGTGCTTGAAACATGGCAACACTACTTATGGCCTAAGGAATTTACTGTGCATTCTGATCATGAGGCTTTGAAACATTTGAAAAGCCAAGCTAAATTGAATCGTAGGCATGCTAAATGGGTAGAATTCATTGAAACTTTTTCATATGTTGTGAAGTACAAGAAAGGAAAGGAAAACATGGTTGCTGATGCTTTGTCTCGTAGGCATGTTCTTCTGACACAATTAGAAGTGAACGTACCAGGACTTGAGAGCTTAAAAGAATTGTACTGCACTGATCATGTATTTCCAGAACCATATGCAAAATGTAAGGATGGGAAAGGTTGGGATAAATACCATATTCATGATGGGTTCCTTTTTAGGCTAACAAATTGTGTGTTCCAGATTCGTCGGTTAGACCCTTGTTGTTGCAGGAATCACATGCAGGAGGATTAATGGGACACTTTGGTCGTGAGAAGACTTATGAGCTACTGGCTGATCATTTTTATTGGCCAAAGATGAGGAAGGACGTTGAGAGATTTGTGCAGCGATGCATCACGTGCCACAAAGCTAAGTCTAAACTGAACCCCCATGGTTTATATACTCCATTACCTGTTCCAAATGCTCCTTGGGAAGATATTAGCATGGATTTTGTTTTAGGACTACCTAGGACTAAAAGGGGGAGAGATTCAATTTTTGTTGTGGTTGATAGGTTCTCAAAAATGGCACATTTCATTCCATGCCACAAGAACGACGATGCTTCACATGCTGCTGATTTGTTTTTCAGGGAAGTTGTCCGCTTGCATGGAATGCCAAGGACCATTGTTTCAGACCGTGATGTGAAGTTCATGAGCTACTTTTGGAAAACATTATGGGCAAAGTTGGGAACCAAGCTGCTGTTTTCAACAACATGTCACCCACAAACTGATGGACAGACAGAGGTGGTGAACCGCACAATCTCAGCCTTGTTGCGTACAATGATTAAGAAGAATTTGAAGGAGTGGGACGAGTGTTTGCCACACGTGGAGTTTGCTTACAATAGAGCAGTCCACTCTGATAGAGGCGAAGTTGTCCCTGTCTTTCGATGAGATGGTGGCTATCGTTTTGGTGGAGTAGACTTTGACGATCCGACTACGAACGTGTGGTGACGCCGCGCCTTTGCAATCGCTAAACCAACTCCGAGAGGTTATTGACCACGCCGGAGCACGATCAACCCGACCATGAGGGTCTGTTTCCTGCACGCAAACGAAGAACAAGAAAGAAACTAAGATTGCAATCTGGATATTGCGAATATAAGAGGAAAGCTTAATCGATGAAGTGGGGTTCTGGGACGCCTTTGTCTGGTCGTGGAACACAAACGAAGAATGCGAAGTTGCAGCTATGGCGAACTGATAATCTAAAGAAAACCCAAACCTAAAACGACGCCCTAAGGGTTGTATATATGGGGGAATAGAGGGGAATTTCGTGGCCCCTTGGAGGAGGGGTCCGAAACCGACCCTAACTCAGTTTCCCCATACATACGGACTCTAAAAATAGCCTATAATATGGTATTTCGAAATTACATGGGCCTGGCCCAAAAATAAGGTGGTGCAACACCTATATTAGCCTAGGGACGAATTTTATAATGTGGCATCATGCATATTTCGTCCAAGGCTTCTTGCTCCCATTATGGTGGCTTCAAAGTGCGAAAATCATCACTCGAAGCTCCATTGTTCTTTCCCGCGTGCGCACCTTCTTCTCCATGCTTGATCCCGCTCCAATGGTCATCCTTCTTGTCCATGCCAGGTCCTTCATTCACAAGTAAAACAAAAGTATCTAATTTAGGCAGCATCATATGTTCATGAACATTAGAAGGATTTGCAAGAAACGAAAGTACCTGGTAATTCAATTGATGTGCGCGAGCTCTAGTAATTGGTCCTGTATGTATAGCAGTCGGAGTTGTGGGTGTAGCATTAGTAGGGATGTCCTCATCACACTCTACCACAAGCATGTGCCCATTTGAAGTGGTATATGGATTCAAAAACTTGCACCAATCGACTTGCTGCCACTTCCAAGTACTATGCAGCTAAGGCAAACAAAAACCGCAAGAAGGTGAGTTTTGAGCCCGGAGATCTGGTTTGGGTACATTTGTGCAAAGAAAGGTTTCCAGAGAAGCGCAAATCTAAGCAAATGCCTCGTGGAGATGGATCATTCAAAGTTTTCGCAAAGATCAATGACAATGCTTACAAGATTGAGCTCCCCGACGACTATGCTGTTAGCCCAACATTCAATGTCGCTGATTTGTCTCCATGCCTCAGTCAAGAGGGTCAAGAGTCGAGGAAGACTCCTTTTGAAGAGGGGGAGGATGATGAGGATATCCCTGGTTCACCTCATTTGTCATCTTCTCCTCATGATAAATCTCAGCTGTCAAATGAAGCTTCTACAAAGAAGACCTATTTGGGTCCCATGACAAGGAGCCGTGCCAAACAAATAGAACAAGAGGTGAACGCGCTCCTAACTGATCACAATTCAACTATGCATGAGAACTGTATACTACCTGAATCTTGTGTGCTGATTTTACTCAGGTACAATGCTGAGCACAACCTACAACTTTCAGCACATGAGGAAACAAGTTTTGAAGCCCATACAACAAGTTTGAAGAGAACAAGCTTCAACTCTTATGCAAACCATGTTTTGGTGACAAGGGCAACTAATTACATCCCACGGAAGAATAGCAAGCCATCCCAACAATCTATTGTTGCATGCCCAGTTCCAGAATTCATCCCAGAACTTGCTGCACCTTGCTGCATAAATATGTGAGTATCCAGCACGTGTGGGAGTACAAATTGGACAGCATTTGAAGTCTACTTTCAGGAAAATCAAACGGCGCAACATTTGGAGTCCTGAGTCAAAGGATATGAGAGTTCCAATGCAAGCTGTCGAGAGCATTAATTGCTGCGCGAGGCTCCATATATTTGCTCCCTTGACCAGCTGGTTACGACGAATTTGAGCCTCTCTTTTGGACTGGTTTCACACCTACACTAGGAGGGTTGTTCCTAGTATAAATACCCCTTCCCCCACTTCAGCCACAACTCTTTGGCAATTTGATTTCAGCATAGGTTAGCTAAGTGCAACCAGAATCTTGTTTGAGAGTTCACTTCCTCCTTAGCTCTTGTAATCTTGCCTTGTGAGAGGGTAAACTCACTTTGTGATTTTACATCAGCAGTCATTGAGGCGGCGACCAGTTCGTGCTTCCAACTTCGTGTGTGGTTGCGTGGATTGGAATCCTAAGAGTGTGGTTGGGCGAATACTTGTTGCTGGTTGTTGCATGTGCAGTAGCTAGTTTCGGTCTCGTCAGGTTGCACTAGTCATTACCCAACATCGCTGTTGGCTGGGATCGAGGGTTGCCTTCGTACCCTTCAGGTGGCGTTGATTCGCATCGAGCAGATCCTCCGTGAAGATCGGGCAAACCCCGTATCACTAAGTAGCCTAAACACCTTAGAAGACTCAAATCACAACTCAAGCAACCACAAATGCAAATGGAACTAAAATGAGTTAGGTTGCAGAAGTCTATGGCAGAATTGCGGATGATATGGTGGAGGGCCTAGGCAAACCTGCCAAAATTTGAAACATATGATGGTGTCAAATGTTGGTGGAACTAATTTTGTTGGATGGTGGATGTCAATAGCTACGAAACGAGTTAAAGAACGCCTAAATCGGAGTCCACTTGCCAAACACCAAATCCATGGATCAAAATCAACAAAAACTCACAAGAACAACAAATCACAAGAAACATTTTGAGGCTATTTTGTGGGAAATTTTCAAAATTAGGATGAAATCAAAAAATAGGTTAGAAAACGATGGAGAGGACTCCAAATTAGTGAGAAAAGTTGGTCTAGATACCAATATGATACGTCGCAAGCCCGTGTGTGTCGCTCTTTCATGAATTGGAGGGGGGTACCACAAAGAACATGAAGAACACGGGGAAGAACGAGGAGACATCACAAGTGAAACACTCAAGAAAAAGTCCAATCACACATCCACTAGACTCACCACACAAGATCCACAAAGGTACATGAACAACAAAGTGAAAGAAGGATACATGATAGAGTTCGTTCCAAATCCCATGGGAAGATGGGGCCCGGAGGATCTTCCCTCAAAAGCGGCCTTGACATCCACTGGGGGATCTTCTCCTATTGAGGCATCTACTCCATGGGATAGGTAGTGGAAGGAGCTAGGCTCAACTTACTAAGAGCAAAACCATAGCTAACACTAGAAAGGAGGAGGAGGGGTCTCTTATATAGTGCTAGTGGATATAGAGCAGAGGGAGAGGATACATGGTCCATTGGCCCGCGTCTGCCCGCACAAGGGTCGGATGTCCGGGCTAGGGGGCGGATGTCCGGGGCTTCAAGGGGGTGCCAGATGTCCGGGGCAGGGGCCAGATGTTTGGGGCTCGAGCGCCGGGCTTCACTCAGAACGGGACTCCTCATGCCGGATTTCCGGGAAGGGGCGCCGGATATCCGACCTGTCTTGTGGCGCCGGATGTTCGGGGTTCGGCCGGATGTTCGTGCCCTATAGCTTCGGCTGCAGCTTCCCATTGGCTTCAGAGGGATCTCCATGGGCCGGATGTCCGGGGTGTAGGTCGGATGTCCGGGTCCTGTGAGGTGGTTTGGCCTTTTTCCATCGTCGCTTCCATGCTTCCCTCGCGGATGGTGTAGTTGTGTTCTGGGCACTTGCACTGCTCCTCGTCATCCATGAAGCTCCGACAATATCTATGTGTGCACACGAGGGGAGTGTCAAGTAGTATACCATCCTCGAAGGGGACAAGTTGACACGTGTAAAGGAGAAGATTCACCTTTGTATTTTTGAAGTAGATGTCGCACATGTCATTTGGCAAAGGGGCCCTTGCCATAGTGATGTCCGTGGGATGCTCCACATCACTTGCCCTTGCACTTGCATCCATGTTGACGCGTTCTTGTAGTGGTAGTGGAAGAATGTCCAATGGGGACAATGGGTTGAAGCCATAGACCACCTCGAAGGGAGACTTGTTGGTGGTGAAGTGTCATGTGCGATTGTAGGTGTACTCGGCGATGGGGAGGCAATCTTCCCATTCCTTGATGTTCTTCTTGATCAACACGCGGAGGAGAGTTCCAAGTGTCCGGTTCGTCACCTCCGTTTGGCCATCTGTTTGTGGATGGTAGGCCGAAGAGAAGAGTAACTTGATGTCGAGCTTGGCACAAAGTGTCTTCCAAAAGTAGCTCAAGAACTTGACGTCGCGATCCAAGACAATGGTCTTTGGTATTCCCTGTAGGCGTAAGATGTCCCTACAAAAGATATTGGCAATATGTGAAGCGTCATCAATCTTATGCCAAGGAATGAAATTAGCCATTTTGGAAAAATGATCAACAACAATGAAAATGGAATCATTGCCATTTTTTGTTCATGGCAACCCAAGCACAAAATCCATGCTAATATCCTCCCAAGGTTGGAACAGAATAGGAAGAGGCATGTAAAGACTATGGGATTGAGATTTTGACTTAGCTTCGCAGCATGTAGAGCATCGGTTAGTGAAATGTGCATCGTCACGAAGCATCTTTGGCCAATAGAGCTTGTCGGAGAGGGTGGCATATGTCTTGTTGCGTCCAAAGTGACCCATTAGTCCTCCACCGTGAGCCACTTGCAAAAGCAACAAATGAAGAGAAGAGCTGGGAATGCAAGGTTTGTTAGCACGCATAAGATATCCATCTTTCATGTAGTAGTTATCCCAACAAGTTTTCACTTTGCAATTGGCATAAGGAATAGCAAAATAATCATTATGCTCCTACACATCATTTATGTGATCAAAACCAACAAAATTCAATTCAAGTTGAGTAACGAGCATGCATTTGCGGGAAAGAGAATCCGCCACAGCATTTTCTTTACCCTTAATGTATTTGATAACATAAGGGAAAGACTCAATAAATTCCCTCCATTTAGCGTGATGTTTGTTCAACTTAGTTTGACACTTAAGGTACTTTAGAGTTTCATGATCGGTATGAATGAGAAATTCACGCGGTCGAAAATAATGTGATAGAGGCGGAGTTGTCCCTGTCTTTCGATGAGATGGTGGCTATCGTTTTTGGTGGAGTAGACTTTGACGATCCGACTACGAACGTGTGAGACGTCGCGCCTTAGCAATCGCTAAACCAACTCTGAGAGGTTATTGACCACGCCGGAGCACGATCAACCTGACCACGAGGGTCTATTTCCTGCACGCAAACGAAGAACAAGCAAGAAACTAAGATTGCAATCTGGATATTGCGAATATAAGAGGAAAGCTTTATTGATGAAGTGGGGTTCTGTGACGCCTTTGTCTGGTCGTGGAACACAAACGAAGAACGCGAAGTTGCTGCTATGGCGAACTTGTAATCTAAACAAAACCCAAACCTAAAACGAAGCCCTAAGGGCTGTATATATGGGGGAATAGAAGGGAATTTCGTGGCCCCTTGGAGGAGGGGTCCGAAACCGACCCTAAGTCAGTTTCCCCATACATACGGACTCTAAAAACAGCCTATAATATGGTATTTCGAAATTACATGGGCCTGGCCCAAAATTAAGGTGGCACAGCACCTATATTAGCCTATGGACGAATTTTATAAAGTGGCATCATGCATATTTCGTCCAAAGCTTCCCACTCCCATTATGGTGGCTTCAATGTGCGAAAATCATCACTGGAAGCTCCATTGTTCTTCCCCGCGCGCGCACCTTCTCCTCCATGCTTGATCCCGCTCCAATGGTCATCCTTCTTATCCATGATAGGTCCTTCATTCATAAGTAAAACAAAAGTATCTAATTTAGGCAGCATCATATGTTCATGAATATTAGAAGGATTTCCAAGAAACGAAAGTACCTGGTAATTCAATTGACGTGCGCGAGCTCTAGTAATTGGTCCTGCATGTATAGCAGTCGGGGTGGGTGTAACATTAGTAGGGATGTCCTCATCATCCTCCCCTTCTTGAACTGAAGTCGTCCTCGACAGAAGCTCATCTTCCTCACCCAAATAAGGCTTCAAATCTGCAATGTTAAAAGTGGGGCTAACCCCAAACTCTGCAGGCAGCTCAAGTTTATATGCATTATCATTTATTTTCTCTAACACCTTAAAAGGACCATCAGCACGGGGCATTAGCTTTGACTTGCGCAAATCAGGAAATCTATCCTTATGCAAATGTAACCAAACAAGATCACCAGGTGCAAAGACAACATGTTTTCTACCCTTATCTCCAGCAAGTTTGTATTTAGCATTCATACACTCAATGTTTTCCTTCGTTAACTCATGCATCTTTAATATCAATTCAGCACGTTCTTTAGCATCAAAATTAACCTTCTCTGAAGATGGAAGAGGCAACAAATCAATAGGTGCACGAGGTAAGAAACCATACACAACTTGAAAAGGGCACATCTTAGTGGTAGAATGTAGCGAACGATTATAAGCAAATTCAATATGAGGCAAGCATTCTTCCCACATTTTCAGGTTATTCTTCAAAACAGCCCTAAGCATAGTAGACAATGATCTATTGACTACTTCAGTTTGTCCATCAGTTTGGGGATGACATGTAGTACTAAAAAGTAGTTTAGTCCCCAACTTAGCCCATAAACATCTCCAAAAATGGCTAAGAAATTTAGCATCACGATCTGAAACAATTGTATTTGGTACACCATGCAATCGAATAATTTCACGAAACAACAAATCAGCAACATGAGCATCATCATCACTTTTATTACATGGTATAAAGTGTGCCATTTTGGAAAATCTATCCACGACAACAAATATGCTATCCCTCCCCTTCTTTGTTCGAGGTAAACCTAAAACAAAGTCCATAGATATATCCTCCCAAGGAACACTAGGTACAGGTAAAGGCATATATAAACCATGAGGATTGAGTCGTGACTTAGCTTTTTGACATGTAGTGCAGCGAGCAACAAAACGCTCAACGTCCCGTCTCATCTTTGGCCAAAAGAAATGTGTAGCAAGTACGTCCTCCGTCTTCTTCACGCCAAAGTGTCCCATTAATCCTCCTCCGTGTGCCTCCTGTAACAACAAAAGACGAACGGAGCTAGCTGGAATGCATAGCTTGTTAGCACGAAACACAAATCCATTATTAATAACGAACTTGTTCCATGTTCTCCCTTCTTTACAATTCTGCAACACGTCTCTAAATTCAGCATCATGCACATATTGATCTTTGATGGTCTCCAAACCAAATATTTTAAAGTCAAGTTGTGAAAGCATAGTATAACGACGAGACAAAGCATCAGCAATAACATTGTCTTTACCCTTCTTGTGTTTAATGACATAAGGGAAAGTCTCAATGAATTCAACCCATTTAGCATGTCTACGGTTCAGTTTTGCTTGACTTTTAATATGTTTCAAAGATTCATGATCAGAATGTATAACAAATTCTTTGGGCCATAAATAATGTTGCCATGTTTCCAAAGTCCGAACAAGAGCATATAATTCCTTATCATAAGTAGAATAATTCAGACTAGGCCCACTTAATTTTTCAGAAAAGTACGCAACAGGTTTACCATCTTGTAATAACACACCTCCTAACCCAATACCACTAGCATCACATTCAAGCTCGAAAGTCTTATTAAAATCAGGAAGTTGGAGTAAAGGAGCATGTGTTAACTTATCTTTCAAGACCATGAAGGCTTCTTCCTGTGCGGTACCCCAAGAAAAAGGCACGTCCTTCTTTGTAAGCTCATTGAGAGGCGCAGCAATGGTGCTGAAATCTCTGACAAAATGCCTATAGAAACCAGCGAGGCCAAGAAAACTCCTTACTTGTGTGACCGTTTTGGGCTGCGGCCAACTCTCAATAGCTGCAATCTTGGCTTTATCAACTTCAATTCCCTGTGGAGTAACAACATAGCCAAGAAAAGATACTCGGTCGGTGCAAAAGGTGCACTTCCCAAGGTTACCAAACAAACGTGCATCACGTAGCGCAGTAAAAACAGCACGTAAATGTTCCAAATGTTCCTCCAAAGATCTACTAAAAATCAATATATCATCAAAATAGACTACCACAAATCGTCCAATGAAAGCACGTAAAACCTCGTTCATTAATCTCATGAAAGTGCTAGGTGCATTAGTTAACCCAAAAGGCATGACTAGCCACTCATATAATCCAAACTTAGTTTTAAATGCTGTTTTCCATTCATCTCCCAATTTCATACGAATTTGATGGTATCCACTACGCAAATCAACTTTGGAGAAAATGGTAGAGCCACTTAATTCATCAAGCATATCATCTAGTCTAGGAATAGGATGACGATAACGAATAGTAATATTATTAATGCCTCTACAATCCACACACATGCGCGATGTACCATCCTTTTTAGGCACTAGAATAATAGGAACAGCACAAGGACTAAGGGATTCACGTATATAACCTTTGTCAAGCAGGTCTTGTACTTGACGCATAATCTCCTTTGTCTCCTCTGGATTGGTACGGTAGGGCGCACGGTTGGGTAAGGATGCACCGGGAATTAAGTCAATCTGATGCTCAATCCCACGAATAGGCGGTAATCCCGGTGGCACGTCTTGTGGAAAGACGTCAGCGAACTCCTGCAAAATGTTAATGACAGCAGGAGGCAAAGAGGGAGGCATGTCCTCGAATGAAAATAATACCTCTTTGCATACAAAAGCATAGCAAACAGATGTAGCAACATCCAAATCATTAATATCAGATTTAGTAGCAAGTAAACATCCACTCTGCAATTTTATTTCGGATGCAACAGTAGATGATGGTTTATTATGCTTATGGTGTTGCTCAAATTCCTGTGCTACAATCTGATTTTCACTCTTATTTTTCTCCTGTTTTGCTTTACTAGCTCTAGCAATGTCATCTTTCATAATATGTTCGGGAGACATAGGAAGCAACGTGATATTATGATCCTTATGAACAAGAGTATACTGATTTGTCCTACCATGGTGTACAAAATTTTTATCAAACTGCCATGGTCTACCAAGTAAAACAGAACATGCTTGCATGGGTACCACATCACAATCCACATAATCAGAATATGTAGCAATGCTAAAATGCACACGAACAGTACGTGTTACCTTAACCTTGCCACTATTGTTGAACCATTGGATGTAATAAGGATGAGGATGTGGTCTGGTGGTTAGAGACAGCTTCTCCACCATCTCCATGCTAGCCAAGTTATTGCAACTCCCTCCATCGATGATGATGCGAATAGAACGCTCCTTCACAACTCCCTTTGTGTGGAACAAGTTGTGCCTCTGATTTTGCTCAGCCTGTGTAACCTGCACACTGAGAACACGTTGAGCAACTAAACTTTCATACCTGTTAGCGTAATCAGCAGCCATGTAGTGTGTTTCTGGTTCTGCATCGTCGCCATTGTGTTCTTCACTTGCAATGAGAGCCAAAGTCTCCTCATCATAATCACTAGCAGACGCATATCCACCATCCTCAGTAACAATCATGACACGCTTGGAAGGGCATTCTCTCGCAAAGTGACCTCCACCCTTGCAACGACGGCATATAACCTCATGTGTTTGCCCTGTGGATGCAATAGATGAAGAAGAGCTCGGTGCAGGCCCAGAAGGTGTGCTCTTGGTAGAGGGTGGAGGAGGAGCCTGTTTCCTGGTATCGCGGTTGGAGTTGGAGGTTGAAGTAGGTGGTGTTGCAGCAGGACGTGTGGAAGTAGAGGAGGTACGTGGCGTCCATGATGAAGTGCGACCTGCAGAAAAAGTAGTTCTCGCCATTGCCTGTCGATCCTGCACTTCACGTTCAGCTTTGCAAGCAAGATGAAATAAACGAGTGATAGTGTTATACTCCTTATACTCCAAAATAGTCTGAATCTCTCTATTCAATCCACCCATAAAACGTGCAAGCATAGCTTCATTCTCCTCAACAATACCACATCTAATCATACCAGTTTGTAATTCCTGATAATATTCTTCTACAGAATTTTTTCCTTGTCTTAAACGCTGCAAATTTTGAAGCAACTCACGTTGATAATAAGGTGGCACCCAACGATTACGCATAGCAGTTTTCAAAGCAGCCCAAGTAGTTGGAATATTAGCATGGTGTATTCTACAATGTTCTGACCACCAAACACAAGCAAAACTAGTGAATGAACAAACAGCAGCGGCAACACGTCGATCCTCAGGAAATTGTAAGCATGTAAAACGTTGTTCTGTTTCTAACTCCCATGTAAGATATATATCAGGAACATATCTACCCTCAAACGTCGGAATATTCAATTTAAGTTTAGGGAGATGGTCATGATCCCGTACCTGCGGGGGTGGTGCAGCCCTACCGTTACGGTTGTAGCCATGTGGTCGACCTGGTGCGTATGGTGGTGGTTGCCCCTGGGGCGGATCTGGAGCAACCTCTCCCTCATCATCGAAATCACCATCATAATCTTCAACCTGCTCAACGACAGTAGCCGCACGAGCCACCGAAGTAGCAGCAGTATCAACAGTACCAGGATGTTGGGCGTGGCCGAGAGGCACACGTCGCGCTCGTCGTTCAAAAGGAAGAGGAGCTGCCGCTGGTGGAGGTAGACGGGCAAGCACTTCATTGAACTTGGCGTCCATCTTGGTGTCGAATGTCTTCTCCAAACCATCTAGCTTCTCCATGGCCACTCCAAAGTTGTGGATATGATTGGTTCGGATATGATGATCTAACCCTAATTTTTTTTTGTGGCTTTTTCGTGGACTAAAGGTATGAAGAACAGATGCGATCTAAACTACGAAAACTGGTAAAATCTCACCGAGCAACCTGGAAATCTGATACCACTTGATAGAGGCGGAGTTGTCCCTGTCTTTCGATGAGATGGTGGCTATCGTTTTTGGTGGAGTAGACTTTGACGATCCGACTACGAACGTGTGAGACGTCGCGCCTTAGCAATCGCTAAACCAACTCTGAGAGGTTATTGACCACGCCGGAGCACGATCAACCTGACCACGAGGGTCTATTTCCTGCACGCAAACGAAGAACAAGCAAGAAACTAAGATTGCAATCTGGATATTGCGAATATAAGAGGAAAGCTTTATTGATGAAGTGGGGTTCTGTGACGCCTTTGTCTGGTCGTGGAACACAAACGAAGAACGCGAAGTTGCTGCTATGGCGAACTTGTAATCTAAACAAAACCCAAACCTAAAACGAAGCCCTAAGGGCTGTATATATGGGGGAATAGAAGGGAATTTCGTGGCCCCTTGGAGGAGGGGTCCGAAACCGACCCTAAGTCAGTTTCCCCATACATACGGACTCTAAAAACAGCCTATAATATGGTATTTCGAAATTACATGGGCCTGGCCCAAAATTAAGGTGGCACAGCACCTATATTAGCCTATGGACGAATTTTATAAAGTGGCATCATGCATATTTCGTCCAAAGCTTCCCACTCCCATTATGGTGGCTTCAATGTGCGAAAATCATCACTGGAAGCTCCATTGTTCTTCCCCGCGCGCGCACCTTCTCCTCCATGCTTGATCCCGCTCCAATGGTCATCCTTCTTATCCATGATAGGTCCTTCATTCATAAGTAGAACAAAAGTATCTAATTTAGGCAGCATCATATGTTCATGAATATTAGAAGGATTTCCAAGAAACGAAAGTACCTGGTAATTCAATTGACGTGCGCGAGCTCTAGTAATTGGTCCTGTATGTATAGCAGTCGGGGTGGGTGTAACATTAGTAGGGATGTCCTCATCATCATCAACACGTACCTGTCAGATGTTCACAAGATCTACAGACGACGCTAGAGGGGTTGGCGCACCGAGCGGTGCATTAAGGACATAAGCCTTCTGTGCAGCAACGAGGACAATCCTCAGATCACGGATCCAATCCGCAATATTGCTACCATCATATTTCAACTCTATTTCTCTAAGAACATAAAAAAATCAAGGGAGCTACAGCACGAGCAAGTAATCTACAACATAATTTGCAAAGACACTACTGACTATGTTCATGATAATGAGTTCAATTAATCATATTACTTAAGAACTCCCACTCAAATTGACATCCCTCCGGTCATCCGAGTGATACATGATCCAAATTCACCAACTCAAGTCCGATCATCACGTGAGTTGAGGTGGTTACAATGGTGAACATCATCATGTTGATCATATCTATTATATGACTCATGTTCGACCTTTCGGTCTCTTGTGTTCCGAGGCCATGTCTGTACATGCTAGGCTTGTCAAGTTTAACCCGAGTGTTCTGCGTGTGCAACACTGGCTTGCAGCCGTTGTATGTGAACGTAGAGTCTATCACACCCGATCATCACGTGGTGTCTCAACACGATGAACTTTCGCAACGATGCACACTCGAGGAGAACACAATTTATCTTGAAATTTAAGTGAGGGATCACCTTATAATGCTACCGTCGTACTAAGCAAAACAAGGTGCATAAAAGGATTAACATCACATGCAGTTCATAAGTGACATGATATGGCCATGAACTTGTGCTTTAGATCTCCATCTTGAAAGCACCGGCATGATCTCCATCGTCACCGGCATGACACCATGATCTCCATCATCTTGATCTCCATCAATGTGTCGCCATCGGGGTTGTCACGCCCTGCATGCTTCTACTACTATTGCTACCGTTTAGCGATAAAGTAAAGCATTACATAGCGCTTAATGATTGACACACGGGTCATACAATAATTAAAGACAACCCTATGGCTCCTGTCGGTTGCCTTACTCATCGACATGCAAGTCGTGAAATTCTATACATCACATGATCATCTCATACATCACATATATCACATCATGTAATTGGCCATATCACATCACAACATACCCTGCAAAAACAAGTTAGACGTCCTCTAATTGTTATTGCATGTTTTACGTGGCTGCTACGGGTATCTAGCAAGAACAATTCTCATCTACGCAAAAACCACAATGATGATACACTAGTTGCTTTTCAACCTTCTCAAGGACCGCCTTTGTCGAATCCGATCCAACTAAAGTGAGAGAAACTGGCACCCGCAAGCCATCTATGCAACAAGTTGCGATTGAGGGAACCGGTCTCTCGTAAGCGTACGAGTAATGTTGGTCCGGGCCGCTTCATCTCACAATACCGCTGAACCAAAATCCGACCAAGGGAGGAAGCAATCTAAGCATCAACGCCCACAAACTCTTTGTGTTCTACTCGAGATCTCATCTACACATAGACCTAGCTCTGATACCACTGTTGGGAAACGTTGCATGGGAAACAAAAAATTTCCTACGCACACGCAAGATCTATCCATGGTGATGAGCATCTACGAGAGGGAGAGTGGATCTACATACCCTTGTAGATCGCTAAGCGGGACGCGTTAAGAAACGCGGTTGGTGTAGTCGAACGTCTTCGCGATCCAAATCGCCGAGCGTCCTGCGATCTCATCATGATCCGTCCCGCGATCCAATCACGATCCGTCCCGTGAACTCATCACGATCCATCCCGTGATCTCATCATGATCCGTCTCACGAACTCATCACGATCCGTTCCGCGATCTCATCACGAACCGTCTCGCGATCTCGATCACGGTCCTTCCGATCTAGCGCCGAACGGACGGCACCTCCGCGTTCAGCACACGTACAGCTTGATGACGATCTCCGCCATCTTGATCTAGCAAGAGAGAGCGGAGAGGTAGAAGAATTCGCCAGCAGTGTGATGGCGCTCCGGCGATGGTGGTGGAGCTATTCCGGCAGGGCTTCGCCTAAGCACTGCCGAACTAGTCTAGTTTAGAGGAACTTGATCTAGAGGTAGGGTTTAGACGTGGCTGAAAATCCCTATCCAAAAAACCCTAAAACCACTCATATATATAGGAGGAGGGGAGAGGAGGCTGCGCCCAAAGGAGGGATCTCCTTTTGGTTCGGCCGAACTGGTGGAGGGAGAGTCCTCCTCCACCTGAGAGTCCACCTCTCACACTAGAGGTGGAACTTGGGGAGGACTCCACCCCAATTCGGTTTGGGCCTTCTCTTCCTGCGCCTAGGCCACCTTGGCCGACCCCACCAGGCCACTAGGGGCTGGTGGGTCGCCACTTTGGCCCATGGGGTGGGTTGGCCCCACTGGTGGACCCCCGGGACCCATTCGTCACTCCCGGTACGCTACCGAAAGTGTCCGAAATCTTTCCGGAGTCCAAAACAGGACTTCCTATATATTAATCTTTACCTCCGAACCATTCCGGAGCTCCTCGTGACGTCCGGGATCTCATCCGGGACTCCGAACTATCTTCGGTCACCACCATTCATAACTCTATACTATCGAAACGTCACCAAACCTTAAGTGTGCAGACCCTGCGGGTTCGAGAACTATGTAGACATGACCGAGACACCTCTACGGTCAATAACCAATGGCGGGACCTGGATGTCCACATTGGTTCCTACATATTCTACGAAGATCTTTATCGGTCGAACCTCTATGTCAAGGATTCAGTTAATCCCGTATGATGTTCCCTTTGTTCTTCGGTATGTTACTTGCCTGAGATTCGACCGTCGGTATCTCCATACCTAGTTCAACCTCGTTACCGGCAAGTCTCTTTACTCGTTCCGTAATACAAGATCCCGTGACTAACACTTAGTCACATTGCTTGCAAGGCTTGTTGTGATGTTGTATTACCGAGTGGGCCCTGAGATACCTCTCCGTCACACGGAGTAACAAATCCTAGTCTTGATCCATGCCAACCCAACAGACACCCTCGGGGATACCTGTAGAGTACCTTTATAGTCACCCAGTTACGTTGCGACGTTTGATACACACAAGGCACTCCTACGGTGTCAGTGAGTTGTATGATCTCATGGTCATAGGAATAGATACTTGACATGCAGAAAACAGTAGCAACAAACTGACACGATCATAAGCTACGTTTGTAGTTTGGGTCTTGTCCATCGGAAACCTTAACCATCTTTGATCAACGAGCTAGTCTATTAGAGGCATACTAGGGACATGGTTTTGTCTATGTATCCACACATGCATCTAAGTCTCTGATCAATACAATTATAGCATGGATAATAAACGATTATCATGAACAAGGAAATATGATAATAACTAATTTATTATTGCCTCTAGGGCATATTTCCAACACTTGCCCATGCCAAATTTATTTGAACATATCGTGGCAATTCCCTTCTGTATATAGCCTACGGCACAACACTTTGATTTTTTGACAAGCGGGTATTATAAACATGTTTTTGTTGCAAGAAAAATATTGTATACATGATTTTTTTTTGTTTTATACACGATTATTTTTGTAGAACATGGCAAATTTATTATTAAGAGCATGTCAGATTTAATTGTTGGTAGCATGTCTAGGGCTCGGCTACGGCACCATATCCATCTATCGATATCTCACGTAGCAAGCATACATCCATAACATAGAAAGTAGCAAGCATAGCACAGTTCTTACATAAAACATAGGGTGCCCTACAATCATCCATGACACTAGAGAAAATAACCAGCAACCAGAGTCAGCTAAACATAGCTCAGAGAGCATAATAGCGAAAGCATACAATATATATCCTACGTACTGCCTAGTGCACTACGCGTCTTCGTAGTCGGAGATGGCTTGATCCGCCTGCGCCGAAGTCTGGCCGCCTGCGCCGCCACCTACGCCTCCTCCTGCGCCGCCCGCGCTGCCTCCATCTATTGCTGATGAAGACGTCGGGCTTGCGCAGCTGCTTCCGAGCGGATGGAGTTGAGGATCACCACCTGGTCAGGCCACAGATAGTAGACCGGCGGTGCCTCCACTTCCGGCTCCTCCGGCAGCGCCTCCACGTCCGGCTCCTGCGCCTACGCCTCTGCCTCCTCCTCCCCCATCTTCGACCCCTCCTTGAAATCCTCCTTCGGTTCTAGAGGTAGCCTCGCTTTCCTTCGGATTTGGGACTGTCGAAGAAGGAAGAGACGGTCTTCGATTGTGTAGTACTGGCAGCGTGGTGGCATGGCTGATGGGCTCGAAGAGGGGAGTGCTCGGGTCCCGACGGGGAGAGGGAGCAGGCAGATGAGCTAGGGTTGGGGGACGCTGTCCGGCTTAAATAGCCGTCTACGGATAATGACGGGGAGACGGATAGGTGTCTCGACAGTCACGGAGAGGAGGTCAAAGAAATTTGAATTTGAGACGCGTGCTAGAAGAGAGGAACCAGCGGCAGCGATCATCACTGCGTCTGTGGTGGCGCGCATGCAGGCGGGCTAGCTCGATCACATGGCATGCATAGCAGGCTTCTGTATCGTGGCGGCGCACGTCGATCGGTATGCCCTAGACTTTAATTGCCGCGCTGAATTGATGCTGCGGAGGTCAAAGGTGCTGAGACGGTGTGAACTGTGAATCGATCAAGGAGGCGCTTGCGAGAAGGGACGAATCGGCAGCAGCGACAGAAGCTGCGTCACGTGGCGGCTCACAAGAAGGTTGTGTCCCGCGTCGGCGCATGCAGGCAGGCTGGCTGGTTCATATCGCGCATGCATAGCAGGCTTATCGTGGCAATGTGCATCAGCGCATGATGCACACGAGCGTTTAATGCAATGGCCCAAACAAAACCACGGCCCAACGGTCCAACCAGCACCACGGTCCAACGCGACCCCACTTGGCAGGTCCAACGGGTGACACAGTCCAACGCGGCCCCACACGTCAGAATGGTCAAAGGAGGGCGACACGGTCCAACGCGGCCCCACTTGACAGGTCCAACGGGCGACACAGTCCAGCGCGGCCCCACTCGTCTGAGTTAACGGTCAAGCCATTGACCCGACGGCAACATCCGCTATGACCAGTTCCTAAGGTTTCGGGCACGGGAGTAGGGAAAAATGAGCGAAAGTTAAGAGCGTGAGGATGAATGAGTACAACTAAGGAACGAAGGGCACAGAAATAAAAATTCCTATAATGATAAAGATTAGAAGGACTAAACCTGGACATGGACAACCCAGCCCGTCAACCTAGCCTGAAAAAACTGGGGCAGGCCTGATCAGACTCGGACTGTAGGGCATGTCCGGTAGTCACCCAGCTCCCGACTCCACCTAGTCCGGATCCGGAGCTAGCATGAACAGTTCAACTCCAGGATTGCCTAAAATAAAATCAACTCCAGGATTTTCGGGAGAGAACTCATAGTAAATTTGAGCTGGGAAAGTCAAGCTCCTCCGTTGATATGAACTGTAAAATTTTCGGGAGAGAAGCTGGCAATCACAATGGAACAGCTTGTTTCCCTTTTTTCAAGTTGGGATTAGCTTGTTTTCGGAACCAAGATCATTGCGGGTATGGCATAAAGCCCAGATTAGCACCAAAGCACAATCCCATTTATTGTGCTGAATATCTCCGTCCAAGCTTCTAACCCAAATCAGGAGCTGGCCTGCATTTTCTGGGCCATCATGCAACCCACAAGCATATCACAGACAACAGAAAAAGGCATTTGCCATTTGTATCATTGTGTTGAGAAAATAATTGTATAGTCCTTCCGTCCCATTTCTGTGACAAGTAATTTGGAAAGAAGTAGTTAATATCAAGATATAATTGTTTGCATTACCACAAGTATGTACCCTTCAAACCAACTCAACAAGAGTACTCATCTTCACAATAAAAAAGTGTGCTAGGAAACAAGCTTCCCAAAATGTTAAGGATAACATATATACACTAACCCTACTACTGTACTTGAGTTCACCCCTCTAGTATTAACTACCAGAGTTCGTTCCGAAAGAAAAAAAACATTTTATCAATCCATGCCAATAGCCTGATAGTCCTAAAGACATGGGGGATAACAATTGGGACACATCAAAACAGCAATTTGAATAAGAGGATAAAATTAGTACAACACAAATACAGATCATGTGTACCAAATACATAAGATCGACAACTTTTTACTGGTAATCGGTACATCTTACTATCCCGTACATCTACCCCTTGCCGCCCTTCTCTCCAGATCCAACCTCGGATGCACAAGCATCCCTCACAAGCTGGTGGCAACTGGCATGCAACTCAACAGCAAAAGAATTCACCCCCTATGTACCCTCCGCACTTGGACATAAGTCATCAGAACCTCTGGGCTGAGATTAAGCACTGAAGCTTCAGGCAGTGGTTAAAGTATTACATGGTGTACACGTGAAGCCTAATGTTCCATCAAAGCTGCATCAGTTTCTGATAATGGTGCTGCAAAACAGACAAGTTATCAGTTGGTGTCAAACAGGAAGTAAAACAGACAAGTGACTTGAACCAGAAAAGGGTGCGGCAAACCCTATCCTTTTCTAGATCAATTCAGACAACACAACTACTTACAAAGTAGCACCGGTATGGAAAAGACATACCAAGCAAGTCCTCGTACGTATCATGGAACAAGGAAGACTCCAGCAGAAGTGGCGGGGAGAATACTTGATCAAGAGCATCATCTGTCATAAACGACTGACCACTGACTGGATAAAAAAAGTTTGCAGCACTGCTTGGATCCTCATGGCCATTCGGTTTACATGACACAGCTGGGGTTGTATGCATTGGGCTGTCAGGATTGAAGTAAAGATCGCTTGTGCTCTTGGGTAACTCCGACTGTGGCGGCGATGGACCTATCTTTTGTTTTCTTCGGTTTGCCACGGCATCCACATCCTTCCTTGCAGCACTTGTTGAGAGGGGAATGAAGAAGTGCTCTGAACCATCATCACTACTCTTGTCCTGTGGACTCTCCATGTTGCTCAATGGCTTTGATAGAGCAGCTTCACGAACAGAACGTCTGATGTCATGAGCAAAATAACCATCATTTTCTGCAAAGAAAATATAGAGTAGCAAATAATTAAATGAAACAAGACCCATCAAAAGTGGACTATAATCAGCAAAATAACAAGGACCATAAAGAAGAGGAAGCATATTTTTACAGTTGGGCATTCCCTACAGTTTTCAGTTAAGAAAGAAGCTCTTCTAGCCTATGTATTAAGATATGAATACCATGCATTGAACCATTTGCTTGATCTTTGGTTGAGGGGTGGATAAGTGCTTTCTCTTCAGGCATAATTTCTTGGCTAGGTTGGTGTGCTAGGGCATTCCGTCTTTGTGTCTGTGTTCCTTTTCCAGAAGCACTTGGAGTCAGACTAAATAAAGGAGGTAGCTTTAGAGCAGGACTACTCCCAGCCTTGCTGATCTGTGTTGAACAGAGCTTAGAAGTCATTTCTGAGACTTCACCGCTGCTTTCCTGCTTGAAAGTAGATAAGTAGTTAGAAATTATGTAAAGAAATAAATAGAGAAAGGTGCAAAAAAATGTTTCACCCACTAGCACCCTCGTGAGTGGTTTTTAGAGTGGTTTTGCCTATGAGGAGGTTGTTTTGTTTTGTCAGCAAGGCTTGACCGAGGCATGTAAAGAAGGCAGGAGACGGCTGAGAGATTCCTCCTAACGTGCGATCTCACTGGTCCTCCACTTCCTTGATTCGGTGCAGGGATTTGGGCCGGCACCGTCATCTCTCTCGGCTCCGGTGAGCGCTGCCACAATACCCCCTCGACATCGTCCTCCCTGAGCACTTCTGGTGGACCTATAGAAGTTCCTGGTTCCTCGGTGAATCCTCCCGACCAATGCCCAAAGCCCATCCTTCCTCCTCCCAGACGCCGGCAGCTGCAGCCCCATCGCCTCGGTTGTTCGCGAACTCGTCCGATCACGAATTCAAACTCAGGGTGAGCTCCCGGTTCCTTCACCGACTCATCCTCCCTCTCCCTCCCTCTGTCTCTCTAGCGCCTGCTCCATCCCATTCCAGACGTCACCAGCAGAGATCATGGCACCATCTCCGGTGGCCTTCTGACCCCGGACCGACACGGGTGCGCTCGTAGCTTTAGCCGCTCCCGTTTGGTGCATGTGACGCATCCACAGGCCCATGCAGCGCATGTTCCGGCACTGCCGCAAAGGTCGCTGGAATTGGCATGGCAAGGGTGTCCTGCAGGCCGATGTAGGAGAAGCCATCAAGAATGCCATGCCGGATTACAAGACAAAGATAGCAGGAAGCCGCTGCTGGAGTTATGCTGCTAGGAAGAATGTCGTGGGAACGCAGAGGCACAAGACTGCTGCTGCGCGCACGCGCCGTGATGATGAGGGCTGGCGGCTCCGTGCGTGTGTCCTCCGTCTTATCTGGCAGCATGACACGGGCATTGGCGCCAAACACCGAGGCGTGCATGTTTTTTGGCTGAGGTGACTGCCATATCACGCCCCACAGAGGCAAAAACACTAAAAAAAACATACGTGGGGGCTACGGGGTGATCTGTCCGGTTTTTGGAAGTTGGGGGGATTAGGTAAGCCATTTTGAAGTTCAGGGGGTATTGTGGCCGAAACCTGCAAGTTTAGGGGTCTATAATGTCACTGAAAAGGTGTCATATGATGTGATGATCTGTGAGAAAACAATGGTCCATTTGGTTTGACAAAGGCCCCTATGCTAGAATATCTCCTCACTCATTGAGAGGATTGGAGCCATAGTCATGTGACTGCCTCTTGCTTCCGACACTCCTGCCCTTCAGGAATAGTCAATGCTAGCATGAGTTCACCCCATTGCACCAACCAAAACGCAAGCCTCTTGGATCCTAAGATTCAACGGTGATCACCCAAATTTTTCACCTTTCAACAATTATATTATTACCAGGATGGAGGTGTTCCTCACAGCAAACAACCCTAATGATATGAAAGAAAACTAAATATGCTGGCATGAACACGAGGAATGACAGTAGTACAAAGGAAAAAATGTACAATCAGAAAAGGAGTTGCATTCTCTTCCATATTGAACAAGTTAAACAGGAAATACGATAAATCATCAAACAGTAGAATCAAGCAAATGAGTGATTCCGTACTTCTGGTCTTCCAAGCAACTGTCTGGAGTTTGTTTGATCCATCGGATTACTAGGTACACTATTCACTTCTTCAGAAAGTTTTGTTATTGACTGCTGCATTGCTGGAATAGCTTCCTTGAGTTGATTAATTAGGCCCTAGAAAAGGAAAAATAACGGTAAATGATTAAACAATCAGTCAAATGCCACATAAAGTCATCCTCGGTAAAATCTGTAAACGAGGTGCATCTTGGCAAGCCATGCTTACAACAGATGAATGGAGAAATCAGCATAGCTTCTCAAGGATGTTGTTATTACCTGTATACTGACTAAATGCTGGCGATGTTCGGCCAATGTTGCAGTTAATGAGTCGGCATGGCTACTAGTTTCGCTGTCAGACGCACTGCGGAGTAATTCTGGCCCCTCCCCATCATTTGCTTTGGCCTACACCATTAGTTGGTTGTATGTTACAAGGTAACCAAATACATTGGTTCAGAACATGTGATGTACCTGTACTTCAGGATGTGACCATACCACTATGCAATACCGATTCGTCATCAATACACCCAGAAATATGCATGGGTGGTACGTAAGGTTATTTTCATCTTTATAAGAAAAGAAAAACAGATGGGGATTAAATGTCCCTGTTTCTTAATATCATCTAGTCCATGGACCATTTAATTATATGCCGTTTGTCTTGTGGTCTATTAAAAATTTAATCGTATAATTCTTCATAGGTGGTTATACTTGACCCAGAATAAAATATCAACGATTTAGAGAAAATGATGCATCGTCGCTATACCGGCATTGCTGGCTAGATTTCACTAACCAAAATGAAATTAAGTCAGAAGGTACAGAACGACCACACAAAACATGAGAGAAACAACGATCTGAAAGATTGAAACAATTAAGAACTGGAAGAATATTTCAGAAATTTTGAACTAAATATGGCTATTAACACTTTGCAGAAGTTAATAGACCTTGAAGCATGAAAAAAAGGGACGTGACAGGAGCTCTCAATGCTAAATTTTGGTTAGCAAAGAATGCTGCTATTTTGTATAAAATGGCCATCAAGTGAAATGGACTGCGACAATTCATGAGTTATCTCCAGGTTAATAGGTGTGTCGCTTAGCGTAAAAATGATACTGCTGCACAAGGGCACAAGCCATAGTGAAACACTGAAACTGAAAAGATCACTAAAGATAAGAGAGGCCAGCATATTACTAGGGACAAAGCAGTTCTTTGCCAGCTCTAGCACTATAAAATATAGATAGTTCTGGAGGCTCAAGGCCTTTTGGCTATTTGCAGGTTGTGCCACAGATGATGTTGTTTGTCTGTAATCCTCAAAATCAATGTGTGTCTACCACAGCTTATTATTGCAATAATCTTATGCTTTGTAGCAGATCTAATGGGAGGTTGAACTCCCAGTCGAAAAAATTGAAATGTTGAACCCTTTAGAAAAAGAACATTTGAGCTAAAAAAAATATGTGTGGAACATATTCAAATTATTGATGATTACAAACCAATGTTAGCACATAATCTGTGATACTAAACTTTGTATAGGTGCCAAAGTTCTTTTACCAGAGTCACCAGGAGAATTGACAACACTTTTTACCCAAATATTACACAGAAAGAACATGAGCTATAACTTTGTACTGCTTGATGGAGAACTATAACAGCATTGTGCAGAAAAAAGCTGGTCTAATATAGGGATCGGTTTACTCACAACTCACAGTGCATGACATTTGATGCTTCCATAGGATCAGTGAGTTTAAATTAATATTTAAGATGACTGCAGCATATTAGACTGAAGAGAGAATATCACCTGGAAACCAAGTTTCGAAGAAAACTTTATGGGAACCACGTTTGGAAGTTTCGAAAAAAAACTGAAAAAAATACAGGATGGTAAGAGAATGATGTTCTATTCCGATGCGAATTTTAAGTTCGTTACCATTTACGAGTTATGAAAAGAACAAATTTAGCATGAATAGTGGTGTTTATTGGTCAACACTATTCGATGCTGATTTTGTTTTTTTCATACCCCGTAAATGGTAATGTGTTTGAACTTGGGAATTTCACATGCTAATAGAACATCACACTCTTAACATCCCTTATTTTTTTTACGATTTTTTCGAAACTACAAAACATCATTTCCACGTGGTTTTCACCGGTTTCCATCTGATATTCTCTCTAGAATGCAAACTATGGTAAAACTGGTAGTTTGATCATGCTCCGAGATTAAATAAATTCATGGTTTAAAAAGGTGTGCCTGCGCAATTGCAGAACGCCTAGCTGCTAGACTGCTAGGCATGTGCTTAAACATGCCTAGGTGTGTGCTTAGGCAAGACAGTCGCTACACAGATACAAGATTAGGAATTTAACCTGGTGCTTCTTTTTAACCCTGCACAAATTAAACAATTGCTTACCAAATGAAGAGATTGTTTATGAATACGCTGCAAAGCATGAGTCCAACGTCGAAGAATTTCAGCTACGTCAACAGTTTGTTGGACACGTCCATTCCTATCATCTAATCTTGGAAGAGCCTCTTCCTTTCCCTGGAATAAAGATATCTGCTCCTGTTTGTCCAAATTTTGAGACGTTTCACCAGCTCGAGCTGATAGTAATTCGGAAGGTGGAACGCTTGAACTCGTATCCATTGCTGCTAGCAATTGTGATCCAGATATACGGTACCTAAAAAGAACGTATTTTGTGGAGCAAGGTGAATAGTGATGATTAAGGATATTTGGATCAAAATTTAAAATCTAACAGAAAGTGGATCACACCTATGCTCACGGTGTGCTATAAGATCTTCAATTGGCCCAGAAGCTAAAACCTCATGCTGGCCTGCAAGGGTATTTCCATTACCATCTAGAAGAAGCTAAAACATCATGTTGTTGTGCATGACATGAATAGTTTGAGCATGCTGACTTCATTGAATGTACCTTTGCGAGCCAGTATCGATTCCCACAAACGTGTTGCCTTAGATACCAAATGTGAATTCTGTCCAGAAGAGCTTGAGATACGTTCGTCCCACAGTTCTCCCTCTAGCTTGGCTTTGTTCCTCATATCTTGTAGCTTCTCTAACTCCTGTTGCAGATATGCCTGAAAACTCCATGCAAACATCATAAGAAATGAAAACAGGACCCAACATAACCATCTGAATGGACTGTATAGAAGTTACTGTGTACCTCTTCAGCACGTAGACTTCGGAATTCAGCTGTCATTTCATGGGCTAAATTTGACCAGGTTGTCTGCCTTTGAACAGCAATGTTTGCATTTTTAAGAAATTTAAGCCTCTCAAGAGCAATCCTTGCCTGTTAGGAATATCACATATGAACTCGCAGATAAACTTACAAAGAGAAATAAGCCCTCAGATAACAGGGTATTTTTACTACAAAGACAAACACCAGAGACCAATTTTCCTCAACAGTAGCAACTAGCAAAGGTGGTCCATGGACTGGATAAATTATGCTATCAGGGCAGGCTCAGTTTGTTGTTGCTGAACTGTGTTGTGATGTGCGTATTTGTTAAGCTACTGCATATAAGAACTCAAAAAGGATCCACTGCTCTTCTTTAGAAATCAAATAAAATGTACATAAATCAGGTTGACTAATGGACTAATGGTTGTCCTCTCACATTTCATCTTGCATCTTCTGCAACGAAAAGAAGAGTGCATTTGCAAAATGACTACGTAAGCGAGCAGCCAAACAATCAAAATCCAACAGCAGTTCAACGCATCATCATCATCATCATCATCATCATCATCATCATCATCATCATCATCATCATCATCATCATTATTATTATTATTATTATTATCCGCCTCAATGCATCAGTTGTTATACATGCCTACTAGCTTCCTACTCCCTCTATTCATATATATAGGGCCTAATACGCTTTTCGAGGTTACCTTTGACCACGGGTTGGAGAAACAATATATGACATGCACGTTAAACAAAGCATATCATCAAATTCGTATGTGAAAGGAGTTTCTAGTGATACAATTTTTTATGTCATCCATTTCATATATTATTAATCTTATTAGTGGTCAAAGGCAACATTGAAAAACGAATTAGGCCCTATATATGTGGATGGAGGGAATAAGATTCATTGGGTTTGCATCTTGTACAAGATTCAAATTATTCTGTTGTGTTTATTTCCTAGGTAAGGATATACTTACTGAAGTGGAATCATACTCAAATTCTACAAGTGAAGTCATCAGGTTCAACAAAGAAGTTAGCTTGCTAAGGGGTATATTATCTTGTCATGCTCAAGAAAGGAACAGATAAATCTTGCTTCACTAAACTGAATTACTGTGCATAAGACATAACTAAGCCTGAAGTAGTGTAGTCTGTTGTATCCATGTTATTGGTCTCGCATCAAAAAATCAAACTGTACCTCATGTGAGGAGCCCAAAGTCCCGAGCATTAAAGTATAAAGGGCAGCCCGGTGCATGTAGCTCCCGCTTGCGCAGAGTCCGGGGAAGGGCCCGACCACTTTGGGCCTATTGTACGCAGCCTTTCCCTACATTTCTGCAAGAAGCTGTTTCCAGGACTTGAACCCGTGACCTCATGGTCACAAGGCAGCAGCTTTACCACTGCGCCAAGGCTCCCCTTCCCCGAGCATTAAAGTATACCAAACAAAATACTCGCCAGTCTAGAAAGTTTCGTACTGATAAAAAAAATTAGGACTTCATGTTCTCTTTATAAATGATTTAGGATAGAAGGTAACCTAAAAGAGGGTCACCGTACGATATAACATAAATTAACAGTTCAGAAAATTTAAGAGCAAGCTATCCTTGCCTTCGTTACAGGAAGTAATGCAGCTGCATGAAGATAAGAAACGTCTGTGAGTGCTGCCGGCAGTGGATTTGATGCTACATCAGCCGCAAATGTTCTTCTATGGACTTCCCTCAAGGCATGTACAGAGAGTTGCCACAAAAGCTCAACAAATCTGCATCAGTGTAGGGAGTGTAAGCTATTACAAGGACAATTCTGAAAATATACCAAGTTTTCTGATCAGCTGATTTACAAGCAGTTAGTTTACATCAATAACTATTGGACTTTGTTTTCTAAGAGTGAGAACCGAGTGGCTACATATTGTAGTCACGTTTTCGATATCTTAAAGCTGAGCCTCGTGCCATAAGTTCTGGCCTTCAGTATGGCACTTGAAACAATACTTGACAAGTTGACCAGTGCAATAAAACTGATTAACACATGTTCCAAATCTATGAAGGAACAATATGGCATCATCAACAGGCACATAAAGTTAAACACAGTCTAAATTGTGTGCCTACAGGGTATGGTGACATGAGGTGAGGTGCGGTGCCTAAGCAGTTCACAGCGCAATATGTAGGCCTAAACATTCCTGTTTTGGTGTGTCGGTGTTTCTCTACTACTAGCTTTTCATGTGCTTTGTGCTTCAGGTGACTTAAGGATCAAGCACACTGAGAGGTGGTGCAACCTTGATTGCATTGCTCAATTCTCATAATACATTGTTTGCTATCTCAGGTGAATAACCAAAGTCTAGAAGCATGTAGAGAAGAGAACTCATTTATAGCACAGTAAATACTATAATCGATCCCCCTTTAAATTCAATTCTAAAGGAGCATAAAGCACTAGCAGTCACTACCTACCTTCAACTTAGCTGACATGACATTTGAGAGAAATCATGAACTTGGATAGAGACAATCAAAGTCGCACGATTGCATCCAGTTTCAGCAGACCTTTTCAACTTAGTAACAACGTTTCAATGAATGCAGTTAAGCTACATTGCACATTTGTGCAGCGCCGCAAGCAGCACAAACAGGACTGGCAGATTTCTGACCGACCAAACTACAGGCATCCATGTGTACTGACCTCGGTCCGCAGCAGGTGGCGAGAGACGAAACTCTGGAGTTGCTCCGTGGCAGCGCTCCCTGCTGCTCCAGCTCGCTGATGATACATTGTACGATCTAACCAACCAACGAAACCAAAAGTCAAAACAAGTCTGCTTCCGCGTGCACCCAATTATCAGAAAAGCTAAGCAAATCTGCAAAATCCAACCTTGCGGAACTCCCTGGACTGCGCGGAATCAAAGATCGGCCACACTTTGTCGAAGTCCTGGGCAACGGAGAATAACGCTCAGAAATCGTATATCTCAAAAGAACCGGAAAAGGAATACCGGCAAATGGGGGTAAAATAGCGAAGAGCCGTAGAGGCCGAGGAGGATTTGAGCGCGCGTGCGTGCCTTGGCGGACTGCGCGGGGCCGCGGAGTGAGGATAGGAGGAAGTAGAGGAGCTGTTCGCCGAGGCGAGGGTTAGAGTGGCGGAAGAGGCCGACGCGAGGAGAGGCCGCGCCGGCGGGGGAGCCGAGGACGACTGGATCGAGGCCGAGGAGGAGGCAGTTGGTGTACATGGCGCCCTCCAGTTCCGCCTCCCGCTCCTTCTCCCTATCTGTCGACATGGTCGCCGGCTTCTACTTGGTGGCTGGGTTGGGGCTAGGTTTAGAAGGAGGCGGGCGCCATTGGAGTTGGAGATCTCGCAAGGCGGAGGCGGAGGTGGGAGACGAACAAAAAAGGTAAAATACGTGCCCGGTCCTAATTCTTTCACCGAACTTTCAACTGAGTCCCTATTTCTTTCAAAATGCATCAAGTTGTAAATCTGTTTAAATGACTTAGGAGTTGTTTGTTTCCATCGACGGTAGTACGGCCATGGCATATACGTCGTACACTTCTCGCATCTCCGTCTTATTGTGATGAGTCTATAAAAAAGAAACAAAGTATTAATAATGGGTAAAACTAGCACTACAAGAATGAATTATAGGAATCATGAAGCAAACCACATACCCAGTTCCGCCCGAACTGATAAATGTTGGCATTGCCTTGATGGTGTGGCACACCGTGCCTTGGCATCGTCGTGGATGACTCGCCATTGGTCAGAGCACCATTTATTCACCAATGCCTTTCGACAACCCATCTTATTCGCACACCATCTCGGGGGACACCTAAGTTAGTAAAGAGGAATTTGAGAGCTACACCTACGAATCAAAGCAAAGGAAACTAAGTACAAGGCCTTAAGAATAGGTAATTACCTTCATGTACTGCTTCTTGTCCAGAAACTTTTGACGGGCGACGACTTGGCCTTCTTAATATGCTGCGAGGCGTAGTAGTCTCAAACAGCTTATACATGAGCCTCGTGCCATAAGTTCTGTAGTAGGCGCCTGCACTCGTAATCGATAAGCTTTGCCGCGGCTCCTCGTATCCTTCCTCACACCTGTAGAAGGTCTGCAATCAAAAGAGACAACATTGATTAGTATAATAACTAGCTATTATTGATTTTTAATTGTGTAAAGGAGAAATTACCCAGAACTTCCTAATGACCATGTCGGCCCTCGTGTGGCACAACACACCGTCGATCATCTCCTCCGGCGGGGCCGGGGCAGCCAAGTAGTGCTTCCATTTCAATCCTATCTCTTTTTGCTGACCCTCGCCGCCGAGACAAGTCGCTAATTCAACCCCGGGATGTTATGTTCATGAGTCCTTCTAGTCTTCTTCGGCTGGAACCAATAACATTTGAAGACTATGACGTTTGGTCTGTTATTACCAAAGAATATAAGTTCATAAATTGCTTCAACTCTTTCATAATACTCGACACCTCCTTCGTCGACAGGGGAGACACAAGAATTTGTAGACTTTCGGTCTGCCATAGATAGCTCTTTGCCAAAAGTACGAAAGCGATACCCGTTGATGTCGTATTTGTCAAATGAACGGACCTTATAGTCAAAACCATTAGCGACTTGTCTCAATTCGGCGTCCATAGATTCTGAATTAGCCTACAAGTTTGATACGAAAGGATTGTTGCATTAGCCACAAACTAGACGAAGAAATGAAATGGTCTAATGGAAATTACCGTTTGTTTGAACCAGGAGATGAAACCGGGATAGCCACTTCCATACTTTGCCAGAAGCTCATACTCTTCGATGGAATCGTTTTGGATCACCGCTCCATCCGAGAATTTGGCAACGTATCGACTGTATCACATATCTGGAAATAAGAGCTATTCAAAGGAATTAGAAGTTACGAAACAATGTACCGAGAACTTACTCGATGTATGGCCGCACTTTTGTTAGGTTGTTGAATATATACAACGAAATGGTCTGCCATTCTTCAACATCCAACGTTATTGCTTTCGAAGCATCGACTGGTACGAGCTTCCCTTGGAATAGGCTGAGGTTGGATCGAACTTTTTTACGGTCGCCATCATTGTATCGAGGCTTCGGATTATGCAAATGACGATTCTTGGCTTCGTAGTGTGATGTCACGAAGTTTGCCGCCTTCTTAGTAATGAATGCCTCGGCCATCGATGCTTCAATTCTACGTTTATTTTTACATTTTGCTCGAAGCGTCTTCTGCATCCTCTTAGTTCCAAAGCACCAACGATTTTGCATGCCCTCCCCCCAATCTTGCCTCTGTCGGGAGATGCAAAATAAAATATTGCATTATATTAAAGAAGCCCGGTGGAAAGATCTTTTCTAACTTGCATATCAACTCCGGCGCCAACTCTTCCAGTTCATCTAGCACGTCAGGCGATAGTTCTTTCACACAAAGAGCGCGAAAGAAATAGCTCAGCTCTGCTAGTACTAGCCATTCATCCTCGGGGATAAAGCCATGCAACATCACCGGCATTACCCGCTCAAGCCATATGTGCCAATCATGACTCTTGAGACCAAATATTTTCAATTTGTCAAGACTCGCTCCCCTCTTTAGATTCGCTGCATACCCCTCGGGGAACATCAACTGCATTTTCACCCGCAAGAGCATTTCCCTCATAGCTGGCCTTCCAAGATTGAACCATGCCTTTGGCTTCCTCCGGTTCTTCTTTCCTAATGGTTGTCGCATGTTTTGTAACGACCTATCACATA
Source organism: Hordeum marinum (assembly GCA_022496015.1). NCBI lineage: Eukaryota > Viridiplantae > Streptophyta > Magnoliopsida > Poales > Poaceae > Hordeum > Hordeum marinum. Next base: position 149,954,197 of record CM039676.1, read on the forward strand.
GAGCCTCCTGATCGACTCTAGCCTTAAGATTATCCTTTGTCTTTCCCTCTATGCCGAATAATGTACCAAGAAGGGCCTCGGCGATATTCTTCTCAGTGTGCATCACGTCGATGTTGTGTGGGCAAAGGAGGTCTTTAAAGTAAGGCAGATCCCACAAGCATATCTTGTGAGTCGAGGTGTGTTTCGTATTATACCCTTTGAAATACCCTAGACGTTTTCGATCCGGCTCGAGAGCGTTTATCTGATCGAGGGTCTGTTGGCCTGTCAATGCAGGTGGTGCAGAGTTTTTGACAACTGTACCTTTCATGAAATTCTTCTTGTCTTTTCTAAACTTATGGCGAGGATCCAGGAACTGTCTATGCAAGTCGAAGCAAGAATACTTGCGACCCGCCTGTAGCCAACGAAACTCAAAAGCTGCCTTGCATGTGGGGCACGAGAACCTTCCATGCACACACGAGCCAATGAATAGTGCATACGCCGGCAAGTCATGCGTCGAGTACATGTACCAGACATGTATTATGAAGTTTTTTTGGAAGCGGTGTCATATGTCTTGATCCCATTATCCCATGCTTCTTGCAATTCATCCTTAAGTGGTTGCATGTACACATTCATATTCTTCCCCGAATAGTTGGGCCCTGGAATTATCAACGTCAAGAAAATGTTCTTTCTTTTCATAATCTCTCTAGGGGGAGATTGAGTGGAATGACAAATACAGGCCAGCAACTGTATTGGGTTGCCGTCATACCAAACACTTGGAACCCATCCATGCTAATGGCGACTCGAGGATGCCTTGGATCTGCCGCTTTATCCTTATGTAATGCATCGAAGTGCTTCCACGCAAAAGCGTCTGAAGTGTGTCCCAACATTGGATTCCCATCTACATCTAGTTCGGTTCTTTTGCCCAATTTATGCCACGTCATCTGTCTGGCCGTCTCTTCGACCATGAAAAGACGTTGAAGTCTTGGTATGATTGGCAGATACCGAAGAACATTAGCTGGGATTTTGGTCTGACTCTTCTCACCCATACCGCTGTCTACCAGAACATACCTAGAAGACTTGCAAATGGGACAATAGTTCAAGCCCGCATACTCAAGTCTAAATAAGGCACATCCATGCTCACAGACATCTATCTTCTCATAGGGCATCTTAAGCGCACGTAGGATTTTTCCACACTGGTACAGGTTTGCTGGCAATACATGGCCTTTGGGTAGAAAGCGTCCAAATATCGTCATCATCGCGTCGTAGCATTCTCTGCCTAGGTTGAACTGAGCCTTCAGAGCCATTACTTGCGCGATGGCATCCAGCTGACAAAGGTTAGTGTGCTCGTGGAGATGACGTTTTGAAGACTCCAACATTTCATAGAAGGCCTTTGTAGATTCCTCCATCTCATCGTACGAATCCCGAGCATCATCAAAGCCTTGCACCATGTCTTCGATCCCGGTACCATGCTCGTCGGTGCGACGACGAACAACCTCACCTCTGACACGTTGGGAAGACTCACCATGAAATCTCCACACCGTATAATCAGGCGTAAAACCCCACTTCTGCAAGTGTTTACCCATTTAATCCCGTGTCCACTTTCTATGGTTGTCGCACCGGACACAGGGGCACCAGGTTATTTCCTGGCCATTTGCAAATGCGGCGCTCAGAAACCCCTTGTTATTTGTTAACCATTCAATGGTCATTTCTTTATGACTAGGGTGACCAGTGTACATCCAAGCGCGATCACTCATCTTGCCTACCTAGTAAACACACAAGAATTATATATATATATATGTTGGGGAACGTTGCATGGGAAACAAAAAATTTCCTACGCACACGAAGATCTATCCATGGTGATGAGCATCTACGGGAGGGAGAGTGGATCTACATACCCTTGTAGATCGCTAAGCGGGAAGCGTCAAGAAACGCGGTTGGTGTAGTCGAACATCTTCGCGATCCAAATCGCTGAGTGTCCTACGATCTCATCACGATCCGTCCCGCGATCCAATCACGATCCGTCCCGTGAACTCATCACGATTTGTCTCGCGATCTCGTCACGATCCGTCCCGCGATCCAATCACGATTGTCTCGTGGCCTTGATCACGATCCTTCTGATATAGTACCGAACGGACGACACCTCCGCATTCAGCACACGTGCAACTTGATGACGATCTCCACCGTCTTGATCCAGCAAGAGGAAGTGGAGAGGAGGAAGAGTTCTCCAGCAGCCTAACGGCGCTCCGGCGATGGTGGTGGAGCAATTCTGGCAGGGCTTCGCCTAAGCACTGCAGAAAACCGATCTAGAGGAGAAACTATGCACTAGAGATTAGGGTTTGCACGTGGCTGAAAATTCTGTGCCAAAACCCTAAAATCCTCTGGTATATATAGGAGGAGAGGAGGAGGAGACTTGGCTGCCAAAAAGCCAGCCCTTGGGTCGACCAAAGTGGGAGGTGGAGGAGGACTCTCCTCCTCCACTCCTAGTAGGACTAGGACTCTTCCTTTTTGCCTTTTTTCCACCTTTTTCCTTTGGGTTTCTTTCTTCCAACCACATGGGCTTTATGTGGAGGTTCCACCAGCCCACTAAGGGCTGGTTAATACTTTCCCACAACCCATGAAGCCTCTTGAGTCGAAATACCCCTCCCGGAGGTCTCCCGGTACACTACCGGCACTCCCGTTACACTACCGATGAGCCCGAAACTTTTCCGGCGACCAAACTGGGACTTCCTATATATGAATCTTTACCTCCGGACCATTCCGGAGCTCCTCGTGACGTCCGGGATCTCATCCGGGACTCCGAACAACCTTCGGTCACCACCATACACAACTCTATACTATCGAAACGTCACCAAACCCTAAGTGTGCAGACCCTGCGGGTTCGAGAACTATGTAGACATGACCGAGACACCTCTACGGTCAATAACCAATGGCGGGACCTGGATATCCACATTGGTTCCTACATATTCTACAAAGATCTTTATCGGTCGAACCTCTATGTCCAGGATTCAATTAATCCCGTATAACGTTCCCTTTGTTCTTCGGTATGTTACTTGCCCGAGATTCGATCATCGGTATCTCCATACCTAGTTCAACCTCGTTACCGGCAAGTCTCTTTACTCGTTCTGTAATACAAGATCCCGTGACTAACACTTAGTCACATTGCTTGCAAGGCTTATTGTGATGTTGTATTACCGAGTGGGCCCTGAGATACCTCTCCATCACACGGAGTAACAAATCCCAGTCTTGATCCATGCCAACTCAACAGACACCCTTGGAGATACCTGTAGAGCACCTTTATAGTCACCCAGTTACGTTGCGACGTTTGATACACACAAGGAACTCCTTCGATGTCCGTGAGTTGCATGATCTCATGGTCATAGGAACATATACTTGACTTGTAGAAAACAGTAGCAATAAACTGACATGATCATATGCTACGTTTGTAGTTTGGGTCTTGTCCATCACATCATTCTCCTAATGATGTGATCCCGTTATCAAATGACATCTTGTGTCCATGGCTAGGAAACCTTAACCATCCTTTGATCAACGAGCTAGTCCATTAGAGGCATACTAGGGACATGGTTTTGTCTATGTATCCACACATGCATTTAAGTCTCCGATCAATACAATTATAGCATGGATAATAAACGATTATCATGAACAAGGAAATATGTTAATAACCAATTTATTATTGCCTCTAGGGCATATTTCCAACAATATATATATATATATATATATATATAATTCATCATCTATATTCATCCGTTAATCAAGTTTGTCAGCTTTATTACGTCCATGCAACCTACATGCTAATAGGTAGAGATAGGTCCTAATCCCACCCGTGTATGTGTAGATTGGGTTCGTTTTCTCATATGCTCTACTCCGGATCCGATGCATAATTTCGGCAGCACCACCCCGCTGTTCTTCCGATGCACGTCTCGGCAATAAGCAAAGAGGTTGTGTACCCGGAGAACAATAGGGAGGCACTAACGAAATTTCACATATGATTCGGAGCAGAGCATATGGGAAAACGAACCCAATCTACACATACTCGTGCTGTCCATGGATAACGTTGGACAATTCCAAAGGATGGCGGTTATAAATATGCAAAGACATGCATATTTATAGATGTCGCCCTTTCGAATGGGAGACGCATATTGGTCACGCATACTGATGATTGAAGACACCTATAGCTAGCAAGTTTCATCGGCACGAAGATCGGAACCGAGCAAATTAAGGGGGCCAGGGGAGAAGATGTCATTTGTGCTCACCAACGAACGTAACAGGGGTGCTCGTCAAACGTACGGGGAGGTCGTCGAACAACTACACATTGAAATTCACCCGGTCAACACAAATATGATGTTTTTATAAAAAACATCAGAAAATATTTGACCTAATCCATAATTTACAAAACTATGACCTCCTCGGCCTCCTCGACCTTCATCTTTTTCCTTATTCTTTTCCTTATTATTATCTAAACACTAGCACTAGCACTAACACTAATAACTAGGACTAAACTAAACTAAATTAGCACTATCACTAACCTAAACTAAACAATAAAAACAGAAAAAACACTAAACTAAACTAAACTAGCACTAGAACTAACCTAAACTAACCTAAACAGAAAAAACAAGCACTGGTAACATAAACTAAAAAGTAAAAAAAGAAGAAGAAATAAATAAAAACCTCACATTGCAGGGCCGATGGAGGAGGGCCGGCACGGGGGAGGAAGGCCGCGGAGAGGGGGTCGGCGCCGCGTCGAGCTCCAACGAGTGGGCGCCGCGGGGAGGCACAGGTGGAGGAGGGCCGGGGCGGGGGAGGGGCGGCGCGGGTGGGGGGCTCGCCGTGGTGGTGGGGGTGGCACGGGGGAGAAGGCAACGAGGGGGGATGGAGCTTGTTGCGGTAAGGGTGCTCATCGTGGGGAGGGGGCTCGTCACGGGGAGCAACGCTGGGGAGGGGCGGCGCTGGGGAGGGGTGGCGACAGGGGAGGAGCAGCGCTGGGGAGGGGCGGCGCTGGGGAGGGGCGATGCTAGGGAGTTCCGGTGGTGGGGGCAGTGCGGTGGAGCATGGGGGTGCTACTTCTCAAGCATGTGTTGGTTTCCGTAAAGAGGAACGGGTGATGCAGCAAAGTAGATAAGTATTTCCCTCAGTTGTTGAGAACCAAGGTATCAATCCAATAGGAGATACAAGCAAGTCCCCAATAGGTGTACCTACACAAGGAATCAAACTCTTGCACCCAACGCTATAAAGGGGTTGTCAATCCCTTTAAGGTTACTTGCAAGGATAAGATCTGATAGAGATAGATTGCTTGAACGAAAAGTAACACAAAAGGTAAAAATAATGCAGCAAAGTATTCTTGGTATTTTTGGTTTTAGATCTGAAAGTATAAGATGGAAAATAGACCCGGGGGCCATAGGTTTCACTAGAGGCTTCTCTCGTGATAGCAAGTATTACGGTGGATGAACAAATTACTGTCGAGCAATTGATAGAAAAGCGAATAATTATGAAGATATCCAAAGCAATGATTATGCATATAGGCATCACGTCCGTGTCAAGTAGACCGAAACGATTCTGCATCTATTACTATTACTCCACACATCGACCGACTCATGCGTGCATCTAGAGTATTAAGTTCATAAAGAACAGAGTAACGCATTAGGTAAGATGACATGATGTAGAGGGATAAACTCAAGCAATATGATGAAAACCCCATCTTGTTATCCTTGATGGCAACAATACAATACGTGCCTCCTTACCCCTACTTTGTCACTGGGTGAGGACACCGCAAGATTGAACCCAAAACTAAACACTTCTCCGATTGCAAGAATTACCAATCTAGTTGGCTAAACCAAACCAATAACTCGAAGAGACTTGCAAAGATATGAAATCATGCATATAAGTATTCCAAAAAGACTTAAATAATATTCATGGATAATCTGAACATAAACCCACAATTCATCGGATCTCGACAAACACACCACAAAAGAGTATTACATCGGATAGATCTCCATGAAGATCATGAAGAACATGGTATTGAAGAGCAAAGAGAGAGAAGAAGCCATCTAGGTACTAGCTATGGACCCATAGGTCTGTGGTGAACTACTCATGCATCATCGGAGGGGCAATGGAGTTGATGTAGATGCCTTCCGTGATCAAATCCCCCTCCGACAGATTACCGAAAAAGGCTCCAAGATTGGATCTCTCGGGAACGGAGGCTTCTGGTGGCAGAAAAGTGTTTTTGTGGATTGTTCTGATAATGATGGAATATTTGGGAATTTATAGGCCGAAGATTGGGGTTGGGAGAGCTGTCGTGGGCCCACAAGCCTGCCCGGCGTGCCCTACCCCCTGGGCGCGCCCCTAGTGATATAGGCGAAGTTGTCCCTGTCTTTCGATGAGATGGTGGCTATCGTTTTTGGTGGAGTAGGCTTTGACGATCCGACTACGAACGTGTGAGACGTCGCGCCTTAGCAATCGCTAAACCAACTCTGAGAGGTTATTGACCACGCCGGAGCACGATCAACCTGACCACGAGGGTCTATTTCCTGCACGCAAACGAAGAACAAGCAAGAAACTAAGATTGCAATCTGGATATTGCGAATATAAGAGGAAAGCTTTATTGATGAAGTGGGGTTCTGTGACGCCTTTGTCTGGTCGTGGAACACAAACGAAGAACGCGAAGTTGCTGCTATGGCGAACTTGTAATCTAAACAAAACCCAAACCTAAAACGAAGCCCTAAGGGCTGTATATATGGGGGAATAGAAGGGAATTTCGTGGCCCCTTGGAGGAGGGGTCCGAAACCGACCCTAAGTCAGTTTCCCCATACATACGGACTCTAAAAACAGCCTATAATATGGTATTTCGAAATTACATGGGCCTGGCCCAAAATTAAGGTGGCGCAGCACCTATATTAGCCTATGGACGAATTTTATAAAGTGGCATCATGCATATTTCGTCCAAAGCTTCCCACTCCCATTATGGTGGCTTCAATGTGCGAAAATCATCACTGGAAGCTCCAATGTTCTTCCCCGCGCGCGCACCTTCTCCTCCATGCTTGATCCCGCTCCAATGGTCATCCTTCTTATCCATGATAGGTCCTTCATTCATAAGTAAAACAAAAGTATCTAATTTAGGCAGCATCATATGTTCATGAATATTAGAAGGATTTCCAAGAAACGAAAGTACCTGGTAATTCAATTGACGTGCGCGAGCTCTAGTAATTGGTCCTGTATGTATAGCAGTCGGGGTGGGTGTAACATTAGTAGGGATGTCCTCATCATCCTCCCCTTCTTGAACTGACGTCGTCCTCGACGGAAGCTCATCTACCTCACCCAAATAAGGCTTCAAATCTGCAATGTTAAAAGTGGGGCTAACCCCAAACTCTGCAGGCAGCTCAAGTTTATATGCATTATCATTTACTTTCTCTAACACCTTAAAAGGACCATCAGCACGTGGCATTAGCTTTGACTTGCGCAAATCAGGAAATCTATCCTTACGCAAATGTAACCAAACAAGATCTCCAGGTGCAAAGACAACATGTTTTCTACCCTTATCTCCAGCAAGTTTGTATTTAGCATTCATACGCTCAATGTTTTCCTTAGTTAACTCATGAATCTTTAATATCAATTCAGCACGTTCTTTAGCATCAAAATTAACCTTCTCCGAAGACGGAAGAGGCAACAAATCAATAGGTGCACGAGGTAAGAAACCATACACAACTTCAAAAGGGCACATCTTAGTGGTAGAATGTAGCGAACGATTATAAGCAAATTCAATATGAGGCAAGCATTCTTCCCACATTTTCAGGTTATTCTTCAAAACAGCCCTAAGCATAGTAGACAATGATCTATTGACTACTTCAGTTTGGCCATCAGTTTGGGGGTGACATGTAGTACTAAAAAGCAGTTTAGTCCCCAACTTAGCCCATAAACATCTCCAAAAGTGGCTAAGAAATTTAGCATCACGATCGGAAACAATTGTATTTGGCACACCATGCAACCGAATAATTTCACGAAAGAACAAATCAGCAACATGAGCAGCATCATCACTTTTATGACATGGTATAAAGTGTGCCATTTTAGAAAATCTATCCACGACAACAAATATGCTATCCCTCCCCTTCTTTGTTCGAGGTAAACCTAAAACAAAGTCCATAGATATATCCTCCCAAGGAACACTAGGTACAGGTAAAGGCATATATAAACCATGAGGATTGAGTCGTGACTTAGCTTTTTGACATGTAGTGCAGCGAGCAACAAAACGCTCAACATCCCGTCTCATCTTTGGCCAAAAGAAATGTGTAGCAAGTACGTCCTCCGTCTTCTTCACGCCAAAGTGTCCCATTAATCCTCCTCCGTGCGCCTCCTGTAACAACAAAAGACGAACGGAGCTAGCTGGAATGCATAGCTTGTTAGCACGAAACACAAATCTATTATTAATAACGAACTTGTTCCATGTTCTCCCTTCTTTACAATTCTGCAACACGTCTCTAAATTCAGCATCATGCACATATTGATCTTTGATGGTCTCCAAACCAAATATTTTAAAGTCAAGTTGTGAAAGCATAGTATAACGACGAGACAAAGCATCAGCAATAACATTGTCTTTACCCTTCTTGTGTTTAATGACATAAGGGAAAGTCTCAATGAATTCAACCCATTTAGCATGTCTACGGTTCAGTTTTGCTTGACTTTTAATATGTTTCAAAGATTCATGATCAGAATGTATAACAAATTCTTTGGGCCATAAATAATGTTGCCATGTTTCCAAAGTCCGAACAAGAGCATATAATTCCTTATCATAAGTAGAATAATTCAGACTAGGCCCACTTAATTTTTCAGAAAAGTACGCAACAGGTTTACCATCTTGTAGTAACACACCTCCTAACCCAATTCCACTAGCATCACATTCAAGCTCGAAAGTCTTATTAAAATCAGGAAGTTGGAGTAAAGGAGCATGTGTTAACTTATCTTTCAAGACCGTGAAGGCTTCTTCCTGTGCGGTACCCCAAGAAAAAGGCACGTCCTTCTTTGTAAGCTCATTGAGAGGCGCAGCAATGGTGCTGAAATTTCTCACAAAACGCCTATAGAAACCAGCGAGGCCAAGAAAACTCCTTACTTGTGTGACCGTTTTGGGCTACGGCCAACTCTCAATAGCTTCGATCTTGGCTGTATCAACTTCAATTCCCTGTGGAGTAACAACATAGCCAAGAAAAGATACTCGGTCGGTGCAAAAGGTGCACTTCCCAAGGTTACCAAACAAACGTGCATCACGTAGCGCAGTAAAAACAGCACGTAAATGTTCCAAATGTTCCTCCAAAGATCTACTAAAAATCAATATATCATCAAAATAGACTACCACAAATCGTCCAATGAAAGCACGTAAAACCTCGTTCATTAATCTCATGAAAGTGCTAGGTGCATTAGTTAACCCAAAAGGCATGACTAGCCACTCATATAATCCAAACTTAGTTTTAAATGCTGTTTTCCATTCATCGCCCAATTTCATACGAATTTGATGGTATCCACTACGCAAATCAACTTTGGAGAAAATTGTAGAGCCACTTAATTCATCAAGCATATCATCTAGTCTAGGAATAGGATGACGATAACGAATAGTAATATTATTAATGCCTCTACAATCCACACACATGCGCGATGTACCATCCTTTTTAGGCACTAGAATAATAGGAACAGCACAAGGACTAAGGGATTCACGTATATAACCTTTGTCAAGCAGCTCCTGTACTTGACGCATAATCTCCTTTGTCTCCTCTGGATTGGTACGGTAGGGCGCACGGTTGGGTAGGGATGCACCGGGAATTAAGTCAATCTGATGCTCAATCCCGCGAATAGGCGGTAATCCCGGTGGCACGTCTTGTGGAAAGACGTCAGCGAACTCCTGCAAAATGTTAATGACAGCAGGAGGCAAAGAGGGAGGCATGTCCTCGAATGAAAATAATACCTCTTTACATACAAAAGCATAGCAAACATATGTACCAACATCCAAATCATTAATATCAGATTTAGTAGCAAGTAAACATCCACTCTTCAATTTTATTTCAGATGCAACAGTAGATGATGGTTTATTATGCTTATGGTGTTGCTCAAATTCCTGTGCTACAATCTGATTTTCACTCTTATTTTTCTCCTGTTTTGCTTTACTAGCTCTAGCAATGTCATCTTTCATAATATGTTCGGGAGACATAGGAAGCAAAGTGATATTATGATCCTTATGAACAAGAGTATACTGATTTGTCATACCATGGTGTACAGAATTTTTATCAAACTGCCATGGTCTACCAAGTAAAACAGAACATGCTTGCATGGGTACCACATCACAATCCACATAATCAGAATATGTAGCAATGCTAAAATGCACACGAACAGTACGTGTTACCTTAACCTTGCCACTATTGTTGAACCATTGGATGTAATAAGGATGAGGATGTGGTCTGGTGGATAGAGACAGCTTCTCCACCATCTCCATGCTAGCCAAGTTATTGCAACTCCCTCCATCGATGATGATGCGAACAGAACGCTCTTTCACAACTCCCTTTGTGTGGAACAAGTTGTGCCTCTGATTTTGCTCAGCGTGTGTAACCTGCACACTGAGAACACGTTGAGCAACTAAACTTTCATACCTGTCAGCGTAATCAGCAGCCATGTATTGTGTTTCTGGTTCTGCATCCTCGCCACCCTGTTCGTCACTTGCAATAAGTGCCAAAGTCTCCTCATCATAATCACTAGCGGACGCATATCCACCATCCTCAGTAACAATCATTACACGCTTGGAAGGGCATTCTCTCGCATAGTGACCTCCACCCTTGCAACGACGACATATAACCTCATGTGTTTGCCCTGTGGATGCAATAGATGAAGAAGAACTCTGTGCAGGCCCAAAAGGTGTGCTCTTCGCAGAGGGTGCAGTAGGAGCCTGTTTCCTGGTATCGCGATTAGAGTTGGAGGTTGAAGGAGGTGGTGTTGCAGCAGGACGTGCGGAAGCAGAGGAGGTACGTGGCGTCCATGATGAAGTACGGCCTGCAAAATTAGTAGTTCTCGCCATTGCCTGTCGATCCTGCACTTCACGTTCAGCTTTGCAAGCAAGATGAAATAAACGAGTGATAGTGTTATACTCCTTATACTCTAGAATAGTCTGAATCTCTCTATTTAATCCACCCATAAAACGTGCAAGCATAGCTTCATTCTCCTCAACAATACCACATCTAATCATACCAGTTTGTAATTCCTGATAATATTCTTCTACAGAATTTTTTCCTTGTCTTAAACGCTGCAAATTTTGAAGCAATTCACGTTGATAATAAGGTGGCACCCAACGATTTCGCATAGCAGTTTTCAAAGCAGCCCAAGTAGTTGGAATATTATCAGGGTGTATTCTACAATGTTCTGACCACCAAACACAAGCAAAACTAGTGAATGAACAAACAGCAGCAGCAACACGTCGATCCTCTGGAAATTGTAAGCATGTAAAACGTTGTTCTGTTTCTAACTCCCATGTAAGATATATATCAGGAACATATCTACCCTCAAACGTCGGAATATTCAATTTAAGTTTAGGGAGATGGTCATGATCCCGTACCTACGGGGGTGGTGCAGCCCTACCGTTACGGTTGTAGCCATGTGGTCGACCTGGTGCGTATGGTGGTGGTTGCCCATGGGGCGGATCTGGAGCGACCTCTCCCTCATCATCGAAATCACCATCATAATCTTCAACCTGCTCAACGACAGTAGCCGCACGAGCCACCGAAGTAGCAGCAGTATCAACAGTACCAGGATGTTGGGCGTGGCCGAGAGGCACACGTCGCGCTCGTCGTTCGAAAGGAATAGGAACTGCAGCTGGTGGAGGTAGACGGGCAAGCACCTCATTGAACTTGGCGTCCATCTTGGAGTCGAATGTCTTCTCCAAACCATCTAGCTTCTCCATGGCAACTCCAAAGTTGTTCACGAAGTCCTGTACCTGCTCAGCCATCATTTGCTGAAATTTATCATAGAGCGCTTTGTTGGTCATGCTCTCCCAGTCGATCTCGTCATCGTGTGATCCTGGCATGGTTAGCAGAAATAGGAAACACACAATATGAAACCTACAGACTGCTGGGACGTGGTGGTGGTGGTGGTGTGGCACAAATCCTTTAAGCGAATCTCAATTTCTTACCAGTTCTTACCCAGTAGCAGGCGGTGATCGACAACCGTTGTAGCCAAAACTCTCAAAGCTTGGATAGAGCGATTGCCAGGTGGTGTCAAGCACACGGCGTAGAAGTATGTGGAGCTGGGATGGCTTATAATATGGTAGCAAAAAGGGTCAGCAATAATCAATTCAGAGATGCAAGGTTGAATAAACGCTCAACGACGGTACTGTGCTGGTCCTAGGCTAGACCGTGCTAGAGACGCGAGCCTAAAACACCAACAAAAACACGACGATACACCTAAGCAAGGGAAAAGCACAATCGGATTTTTTTTTTTCGTTTTTTTTTTTCGGCGCCTCTTATTTTTTTTTTTTTTTTTTTCGGCGCCTCTTTTTTTTTTTTTTTTCAAAAACTCACTACAATGGCGAGTGTCTCAAAACTCTTGCCACGTCGTATAAGCAAGATGGGCACGAATTTTTCTTTTGGACTACTTTTTTTTTCTCTGGAGCAATCCGGGGGCTGCGACGACCCAAAAATTTCGACAAAAATCACTATGATAGCAAGTGTCTCAAAACGCTCCGGGGAACCTAAAATCAAGATAGGGAAAAAATATTTTCAGCCGAAATTTTTTTGGGCCAAAACGTGCTCTGCAAAGCGTGCCAGACTCTTTTTTTTTTTTTTTTTTTTTTTCCCGACACCTGCGCAGGTAGCAAAACACGGATCCGAAATCAAAAGGATCTCGAAACTAAACCTAAAACGAACTGGACTTGGATTGGTGGAGGATTTGTGGTGGTATATATGGACACCAATGGAGAGTGATGATGGATGATGAGATATGGCAGCGGCGATGATGGTGGTGGTATATGGCAACTATGAAGATGATGCGGTGGCGGCGTGACAACCTGTGAAAAGAACTCGAAACTCTAAAGGACTAGACACTAAGACCAGCAACTCGACACAACGATGTAACCGCCAATTCAACAAAGCAAAATACTGAAAAGACTATGTAAAGGCTCAGATTGGTTCGGATATGAGGATCTAACCCTAATTTTTTTTTTTTGGCTTTTTCGTGGACTAAAGGTATGAAGAATAGATGCGATCTAAACTACGAAAACTGGTAAAATCTCACCGAGCAACCTGGAAATCTGATACCACTTGATATAGGCGAAGTTGTCCCTGTCTTTCGATGAGATGGTGGCTATCGTTTTTGGTGGAGTAGGCTTTGACGATCCGACTACGAACGTGTGAGACGTCGCGCCTTAGCAATCGCTAAACCAACTCTGAGAGGTTATTGACCACGCCGGAGCACGATCAACCTGACCACGAGGGTCTATTTCCTGCACGCAAACGAAGAACAAGCAAGAAACTAAGATTGCAATCTGGATATTGCGAATATAAGAGGAAAGCTTTATTGATGAAGTGGGGTTCTGTGACGCCTTTGTCTGGTCGCGGAACACAAACGAAGAACGCGAAGTTGCTGCTATGGCGAACTTGTAATCTAAACAAAACCCAAACCTAAAACGAAGCCCTAAGGGCTGTATATATGGGGGAATAGAAGGGAATTTCGTGGCCCCTTGGAGGAGGGGTCCGAAACCGACCCTAAGTCAGTTTCCCCATACATACGGACTCTAAAAACAGCCTATAATATGGTATTTCGAAATTACATGGGCCTGGCCCAAAATTAAGGTGGCGCAGCACCTATATTAGCCTATGGACGAATTTTATAAACTGGCATCATGCATATTTCGTCCAAAGCTTCCCACTCCCATTATGGTGGCTTCAATGTGCGAAAATCATCACTGGAAGCTCCAATGTTCTTCCCCGCGCGCGCACCTTCTCCTCCATGCTTGATCCCGCTCCAATGGTCATCCTTCTTATCCATGATAGGTCCTTCATTCATAAGTAAAACAAAAGTATCTAATTTAGGCAGCATCATATGTTCATGAATATTAGAAGGATTTCCAAGAAACGAAAGTACCTGGTAATTCAATTGACGTGCGCGAGCTCTAGTAATTGGTCCTGTATGTATAGCAGTCGGGGTGGGTGTAACATTAGTAGGGATGTCCTCATCACCTAGGGCTTGTGGCCCCACGGTGGCTCCTCTGCCTTGGTTCTCAAGTCTCCTGGTTTCCTTCCGTTCCAAAAAAAATCATTCCGAAGGTTTTATTCCATTTGGACTCCGTTTAATATTCCTTATCTGCAATTCTCAAAAACAAGGAAAAAACGGAAACTGGCACTAGGCTCTAGATTAATAGGTTAGTCCCAAAAATAATATAAAATAGCATATTAATGCATATAAAACATCCAAAATAGATAATATAATAGCATGAAACAATCAAAAATTATAGATACGTTGGAGACGTATCAGCATCCCCAAGCTTAATTCCTGCTCGTCCTCGAGTAGGTAAATGATAAATACAGATTTTTTGATGTGGAATGCTACCTAACATATTTATCCATGTAATATTCTTTATTGTTGCATGAATATTCAGATCCGTAAGATTCAAAACAATAGTCTAATATTGACATAAAAACAATAATACTTCGAGCACACCAACAAGGTAGTCGTGTCCTTCCGAAATAACATGGCCTTAGAGAGTTATCCCTACAAAATCATATGGTCTGTCTATGCTCCATCTTCCCCACACAAAGTATCTAAATCATGCACAACCCCGATGAACAAGTCAAGCAATTGATTCACACTTTTGGTGTTCTCAAACGTTTTCATCTCTCACGCAATACATGAGCGTGAGCCATGGATATAGCATTATAGGTGGAATAGAATATGGAGGAGGTGCAAGGAGAAAAAGGAGAAGATAGTCTTACATCAACTAGGTGTATCGACGGGCTATGGAGATGCCCATCAACAGATATCAATGTGAGTGAGTAGGGATTGTCATGCAACAAATGCACTTAGAGCTATAAGTGTATGAAAGCTCGAAAAAGGAAAACTAATTGGTCGTGCAAAATGAATATCCACTAGTTATATGAAAGTGACAAAATAGGAGACTCTCTATCATGAAGATAATGGTGCTACTTTGAAGCACAAGTGTGGAAAAGGTAGTAGCAATTGTCCCTTGTCTCTTTCTCTCATTTTGTCTTTTTCTTTTTTTTTCTTTTTTTTCTTTTGGTGGGCTTCTTTGGCCTCTTTTTTTTGTTTGGGCTTCGCTGGCCTCTTTTATTTTTGTAAAGTCTGGATACTCATCCCAACTTGTGAGGGAGTCATGGCTTCCATCATCCTTTTCTCTCACAGGACAATGCTCTATTAATGAAAAATCATCACACTTTTATTTACTTATAACTCAAAGAAAAGGAAATTACAACTTGATTCCTATGACAAAATATGACTCTATATGCAATATAAAGTGATGATGCAAGTCATAAAAAACTACATGGTGGAATTTGCATGGCAATATATCTCGGAATGGCTATGGAAATGCCATAATAGGTAGGTATGGTGGCTGTTTTGAGGAAGGGAGGTTTGGTGTACCGGCAAAAGTTGCGCGTTACTAGAGAGGCTAGCAAAAATGGAAGGGTGAGAGTGCTATTAATCCATGGACTCAACATTAGGCATAAAGAACTCACATACTTATTACAAAAGTCTATTAGTTATCAAACAAAGCATTAGACGGATGCTCCTAGGGGAGAGGTTGGTAGGAGTTAACCATCGCGCGCTCCCGACCCTCACACAAAGGTCGACAATCATTAAACAAATCATGCTCCGACTTCGTTACGTAACGGTTCACCATACGTGCATGCTACGGGAATCACAAGCTTTAACACAAGTATCTCTTCCAATTCACAACTACTCACTAGCATGACTCTCGTATTACCATCTCTATTATCTCAAAACTATATGCAAGGAATCAAACTTCTCATAGTTTTTAATGCACTTAATATGAAAGTTTTTATTATATCCCTCTTGGATGCCCATTATATTAGGACTAAATTTATAACCTAAACAAATTAACATGCTGTTTTAAGAAACTCTAAAAATAATATAAGTGAGGAACGGGAGTTCAATAATTTCTATAAAATATAACACCATCGTGCTCTATAAAGATATAAGTGAAGCACTAGAGCAACATTGCCTAGCTCAAAAGATATAAGTGAAGCACATAGAGTATTCTAATAAATTCACGATTCAGAGTGTCTCTCTCAAAAGATGTGTGCAGCAAGGATGATTGTGGCAAACTAAAAAGCAAAGACTCATGTCATACAAGACGCTCCAAGCAAAACACATATCATGTGGTGAATAAAAATATAGCCTCAAGTAAATTTATCGATGGATTGAAGACGAAAGAGGGGATGCCTTCCGGGGAATCCCCAAGATTAGGCTTTTTGGTATCCTTGAATATGACTTGGGGTGCCTTGGGCATCCCCAAGCTTAGGCTCTTGCCAAAACTTGAAAACTTCACAACACAAAACTCAACAGAAAACTCATGAGATCCGTTAGTATAAAAAGATAAAACGCCACTTTAGGTACTGTTGTGAACTCCTTCTTTAGTTGTATTTGTGTAATACCTACTGTATTCTAAATTTTCCATGACTCATATCCCCCGACACGACCCATATATACATCAAAATAAGCAAACAACACAAAGAAAACAGAATCTGTCAAAAACACAACAGTCTATAGCAATCTGTAAACTTCGAATACTTCTAGAACTCTAAAAATTCTGGAAAATTAGAACAATCAGTGTAATTTGTATAACAATCTTGTATAAAAATTTCAGATCAATTCGACGCTCTGAAACATTTAGAAAATTCTTGGACTGAGCGCAAAAGTTTCTGCTTTTCAGCAAGATCAAATCAACAACTGCCATAGATCACGCGAAAGGTTTTACTTGGCTCCGACACTAATTAAAACACAAAAATACAATTACTACAAAAGTAATAATGTGCAAAACACACCAAAACAGAAGCAAAAAGCAGAAAGCAAAATAAAATTGGGTTGCCTCCCAACAAGCGCTATTGTTTAACGCCCCTAGCTAGGCAAAACGCAATAGATCTAGGTATTGTCATCTTTGGTATGCAATCCATAAGTAGCTCTCATGATAGATCTAATTTTATTTTATTTATAGTAAAGTGTTCCATGCCTTTCCTTAATGGAAATTGGAATCTAATATTCCCTTCCTTCATATCAATAATTGCACCAATCGTTCTAAGGAAAGGTCTACCAAGAATAATAGGACATTTAGGATTGCAATCTATATCAAGAACAATGAAATCTACGGGCACACAATTCCTATTTGCAACAATAAGAACATCATTAATTCTTCCCATAAGTTTCTTCATAGTGGAATCCGCAAGATGCAAATTTAAGGAACAATCATCAAATTCACGGAAACCTAACACATCACATAAAGTTTTTGGAATCGTGGAAACGCTAGCACCCAAATCACACAAAGCATGGCACTCATAATCTTTAATATTAATCTTAATAGTAGGTTCCCACTCATCATATAGCTTTTTAGGTATAGAAACTTCCAACTCAAGTTTTTCTTCAAAAGCTTTCATCATAACATCAACGATATGTTTAGTAAAAGCTTTTTTTTGATTAAAAGCATGAGGAGAGTTCAACATGGATTGAAACAAGGAAATACAATCAATTAAGGAGCAGCTATCATGATTAAAGTCCTTGAAATCCAAAACGATGGGTTCATTGCTATTTAAAGTTTTGACCTCTTCAATCCCACTTTTATCAATCTTAGCATCAAGGTCTATAAACTCTGAATCATTAGGATGCCTTTTAACTAAAATTGACTCATATCCAGTCCCATCCTTATCAAGATTAACATTGGAAAACAAAGATTCAATAGGAGTCACATCAATCATTTTAAGATCTTCATCAATATTATCACAAGAACACACTTTTTCAAGCCATTCACGCTTAGCACATATTCTAGCGGTTCTTTCCTTACACTCATTAATAGAAATTCTCATGGATTTTAAAGACTCATTAATACCATGTTTGGGTGTAATAGATCTAATTTTTAAAGAATCAATCTCAAGAGAAATTATATCAACGTTCCTAGCCAAATCATCAATCTTGAGCAATTTTTCTTCAATCATAGCATTGAAACCTTTTTGCGTACTAATGAATTCTTTAATATTACTCTCAAGATCAGAGGGTATTTTATTATAATTTCCATAAGAATTGTTGTAGTAATTACCATAATTATTAGAGGAATTACTAGGAAACGGACTAACATTGAAATTACCTCTATAAGCGTTATTACCAAAATTGTTCCTACCAACAAAATTCACATCCATAGATTCATTATCATTTCCAATCAAAGAAGACAAAGGCATATCATTAGGATCAATAGGAGCACTCTTGATAGCAAACAATTTCATCAATTCATCCATCTTTTCACTCAAAGTATTAATTTCTTCAATAGCATGCACTTTTTTACTAGTAGGAGATCTTTCGGTGTGCCATTGAGAGTAATTCGCCATAATATTATCTAGGAGGTTAGTAGCCTCTCCTAATGTGATTTCCATAAAAGTACCACTCGTGGCGGAATCTAAGAGATTCCTAGAAGCAAAATTCAATCTAGCATAGAAAATTTGTATAATCATCCATAAACTCAAACCATGCGGGGGCAATTCCTAATCATAAGTTTCATCCTTTCCCAAGATTGTGCAACATGCTCATGATCAAGTTGCTTAAAATTCATTATATAGTTCCTAAGGGAGATGATTTTAGCGGGCGAAAAGTACTTGGAAATAAAAGCATCTTTACACTTATTCCATGAACCAATACTATTTTTAGGCAAAGATGAAAACCAAGTTTTAGCACGATCTCGTAGTGAGAATGGGAATAGCTTCTGATGAGGACATCCCTGCTAATGCTACACCCACAACTCCGACTGCTATACATACAGGACAAATTACTAGAGCTCGCGCACGTCAATTGAATTACCAGGTACTTTTGTTTCTTGCAAATTCTTCTAATGTTCATGAACATATGATGCTGCCTAAATTAGATACTTTTGTTTTACTTATGAATGAAGGACCTGGCATGGACAAGAAGGATGAGCATGGGAGCGGGATCAAGCATGGAGAAGAAGGTGCGCGCGTGGGAAAGAACAATGGAGTTTCCAATGATGATTTTCGCACTTTGAAGCCATCATAATGGGAGCAAGAAGCCTTGGACGAAATATGCATGATGCTACTTTATAAAATTCATCCCTAGGCTAATATAGGTGCTGCGCCACCTTATTGTTGGGCCAGGCCCATGTAATTTTGAAATACCTTATTATAGGCTGTTTTTAGAGTCCGTATGTATGGGGAAACTGAGTTATGGTCGGTTTCGGACCCCTCCTCCAAGGGGCCACGAAATTCCCCTCTATTCCCCATATATACAGCCCTTAGGGCGTCGTTTTAGGGTTGGGTTTTGTTTAGATTACAAGTTCGCCATAGCTGCAACTTCGCGTTCTTCGTTTGTGTTCCACGACCAGACAAAGGCGTCATAGAACCCCACTTCATCAATAAAGCTTTCCTCTTATATTCGCAATATCCAGATTGCAATCTTAGTTTCTTGCTTGTTCTTCGTTTGCGTGCAGGAAATAGACCCTCGTGGTTAGGTTGATCGTGCTCCGGCATGGTCAATAACCTCTCGGAGTTGGTTTAGCGATTGCTAAGGCGCGGCGTCATCACACGTTCGTAGTCGGATCGTCAAAGTCTACTCCACCAAAAACGATAGCCACCATCTCATCGAAAGACAGGGACAACTTCGCCTCTATCAAGTGGTATCAGATTTCCAGGTTGCTCGGTGAGATTTTACCAGTTTTCGTAGTTTAGATCGCATCTGTTCTTCATACCTTTAGTCCACGAAAAAGCCACAAAAAAATTAGGGTTAGATCATCATATCCGAACCAATCTGAGCCTTTGCATAGTCTTTTCAGTATTTTGCTTTGTTGAATTTGCGGTTACATCGTCGTATCGAGTTGCTGGTCTTAGTGTCTAGTCCTTTAGAGTTTCGAGTTCTATCCACATGTTGTCACGTCGCCACCGCATCGTGTTCATAGTTGCCATATACCACCATCATCATCTCCGCTGCCATATATCACCACCCACCATCACTATCAATTGGTGTCCATATATACCACCACAAATCTGCCACCAATCCGAGTCCAGCTCGTTTTAGGTTTAGTTTCGAGATCCTTTTGGTTTTGGATTCGTGTTTTGCTACTTGCGTAGGTGTCAAAAAAAGAGTCTGGCACGCTTTGCAAAGCACATTTTGGCCCAAAAAAAATTTGGCTAAAAATATTTTTTCCCTATCTTGGTTTTAGGTTCTTCGGAGCATTTTGAGACACTTGCCATCATAGTGATTTTTGTCGAAATTTTTGGTCGTCGCAGCCCCCGAATTGCTCCAGAAAAAGAAAAAAAATAGTCCAACAAATTTCGTGCCCATCTTGCTTATATGACGTGGGAAGAGTTTTGAGATACTCGCCATTGTAGTGATTTTTTGAGCAAAAAAAAGTGCTCAAAAAAAGAGGCGCAAAAAAAAATCAGAGTGTGCTTTTCCCTTGATTACGTGTAGCGTCGTGATTTTGTTGGTGTTTTAGGCTCGCGTCTCTAGTACGGTCTAGCCTAGGACCAGCACAGTACCGTCGTTGAGCGTTTATTCAACCTTGCATCTCTGAATTGATTATTTCTAACCCTTTTTGCTACCATATTATAAGCCATCCCTGCTCCACATACATCTACGTCGTGTGTTTGACACCACCTGGCAATCGCTCTATCCAAGCTTTGAGAGTTTGACTACATGGTTGTCGATCACCGCCTGCTGCTGGGTAAGAACTGGTAAGAATTTGAGATTCGCTTAAAGGATTTGTGACACACCACCACCACCACCACGTCCCAGTAGTCTGTAGGTTTCATATTCTTGTGTGTTTCCTATTTCTGCTAACCATGTCAGGATCACACGACGATGGGAGCGACTGGGAGAGCATGACCAACAGAGCGCTCTATGATAAATATCAGCAAATGATGGCTGACCAGTTACAAGACTTCGTGACCAACTTTGGAGAGGCCATGGAGAAGCTCGATGGTTTGGAGAAGACATTCGACACCAAGATGGACGCCAAGTTCAATGAGGTGCTTGCCCATCTACCACCACCAGCTGCAGCTCCTATCCCTTTCGAACGACGAGCGCGACGTGTGCCTCTCGGCCAAGGCCAACATACTGGTACTGTTGATACTGCTGCTACTTCTGTGGCTCCTGCTGCTACTGTCGTTGAGAAGGTTGAAGATTATGATGGTGATTACGATGACGAGGGAGAGGTTGCTCCAGATCAGCCTCAGGGGCAACCACCACGATACACACCAGGTCGACCACATGGCTACAACCGTAACGGTAGGGCTGCACCACCCCCTCAAGTACGGGATCATGACCATCTCCCTAAACTTAAATTGAATATTCCGACGTTTGAGGGTAGATATGTTCCTGATATATATCTTACATGGGAGTTAGAAACAGAACAACGTTTTACATGCTTACAATTTCCTGAGGATAGACGTGTTGTTGCTGCTGTTTGTTCATTCACTAGTTTTGCTTGTGTTTGGTGGTCGGAACATTGTAGAATACACCATGCTAATATTCCAACTACTTGGGCTGCTTTGAAAACTGCTATGCGTAATCGTTGGGTGCCACCTTATTATCGACATGAATTGCTTCACAATTTGCAGCGTTTAAGACAAGGAAAAATTATGTAGAAGAATATTATCAGGAATTACAAACTGGCATGATTAGATGTGGTATTGTTGAGGAGAATGAAGCTATGCTTGCATGTTTTATGGGTGGATTAAATAGAGAGATTCAGACTATTCTAGAGTATAAGGAGTATAACACTATCACTCGTTTATTTCATCTTGCTTGGAAAGCTGAACGTGAAGTGCAAGATCGACAAGCAATGGCGAGAACTACTTTTTCTGCAGGTCGCACTTCATCATGGACACCACGTACCTCCTCTACTTCCGCACGTCCTGATGCAACACCACCTACTTCCACCTCCAACTCCAATCGTGATACCAGGAAACAGGCTCCTACTCCACCCTCTGCGAAGAGCACACTTTCTGGGCCTACACAGAGCTCTTCTTCATCTATTGCATCCACATGGCAAAAACATGAGGTTATATGCCATCGTTGCAAGGGTGGAGGTCACTTTGCGAGGGAATGCCCTTCCAAGCGTGTAATGATTGTTACTGAGGATGGTGGATATGCGTCCGCTAGTGATTATGATGAGGAGACTTTGGCTGTCATTGCAAGTGAAGAACAAGGTGGCAAGGATGCAGAACGAGAGACACACTACATGGCTGCTGATTACCCTGACAAGTATGAAAGTTTAGTTGCTCAACGTGTTCTCAGTGTGCAGGTTACACAGGCTGAGCAAAATCAGAGGCACAACTTGTTCCACACAAAGGGAGTTGTGAAGGAGCGTTCTGTTCGCGTCATCATTGATGGAGGGAGTTGTAATAACTTGGCTAGCATGGAGATGGTGGAGAAGCTGTCTCTGACCACCAGACCACATCCTCATCCTTATTACATCCAATGGTTCAACAATAGTGGCAAGGTTAAGGTAACACGTACTGTTCGTGTGCATTTTAGCATTGCTACATATTCTGATTATGTGGATTGTGATGTGGTACCCATGCAAACATGTTCTGTTCTACTTGGTAGGCCATGGCAGTTTGATAAAAATTCTGTACACCATGGTAGGACAAATCAATATACTCTTGTTCATAAGGATCAAAATATCACTTTGCTTCCTATGTCTCCGGAACATATTATGAATGATGACATTGCTAGAGCTAGTAAAGCAAAACAGGAGAAAAATAAGAGTGAAAATCAAATTGTAGCACAGGAATTTGAGCAACACCATAAGCATAATAAACCATCGACTAATGTTGCATCCGAAATAAAATTGAAGAGTGGATGTTTACTTGCTACTAAATCTGATATTAATGATTTGGATGTTGCTACATCTGCTTGCTATGCTTTTGTATGCAAAGAGGTATTATTTTCATTCGAGGACATGCCTCCCTCTTTGCCTCCTAGTGTCATTAACATTTTGCAGGAGTTCACTGACGTCTTCCCACAAGACGTGCCACCAGGATTACCACCTATTTGCGGGATTGAGCATCAAATTGACTTAATTCCCGGTGCATCCCTACCCAACCGTGCGCCATACCGTACCAATCCAGTGGAGACAAAGGAGATTATGCGTCAAGTACAGGAGCTGTTTGACAAAGGTTATATACGTGAATCTCTTAGTCCTTATGTTGTTCCTATTATGCGTCAAGTACAGGGACAACTTCGCCTCTATCAGCTTCAATTTAACAATATCATTATGTTGGAAATATGCCCTAGAGGCAATAATAAATTAGTTATTATCATATTTCCTTGTTCATGATAATTGTTTATTATCCATGCTATAAATGTATTGATCGGAGACTTAGATGCATGTGTGGATACATAGACAAAACCATGTCAGTATGCCTCTAATAGACTAGCTCGTTGATCAAAGATGGTTAAGGTTTCCTAGCCATGGACATGAGATGTCATTTGATAACGGGATCACATCATTAGGAGAATGGTGTGATGGACAAGACCCAAACTACAAATGTAGCATAGGATCGTGTCAGTTTATTGCTACTGTTTTCTGGATGTCAAGTATATGTTCCTATGACCATGAGATCATGCAACTCACTGATACCCGAGGAGTGCCTTGTGTGTATCAAACGTCGCAACGTAACTGAGTGACTAGAAAGGTACTCTACAGGTATCTCCGAGGGTGTCTGTTGAGTTGGCATGGATCAAGACTCGGATTTGTTACTCCGTGTGATGGAGAGGTATCTGAGGGCCCACTCGGTAATACAACATCACAACAAGCCTTGCAAGCAATGTGACTAAGTGTTAGTCACGGGATCTTGTATCACGGAACGAGTAAAGAGACTTGCCGGTAACAAGGTTGAACTAGGTATGGAGATACCGATGATCGAATCTCACGCAAGTAACATACCGAAGAACAAAGGGAACATCTTACTGATGAGGACATCCCTACTAATGTTACACCCACCCCGACTGCTATACATACAGGACCAATTACTAGAGCTCGCGCACGTCAATTGAATTACCAGGTACTTTCGTTTCTTGGAAATCCTTCTAATATTCATGAACATATGATGCTGCCTAAATTAGATACTTTTGTTTTACTTATGAATGAAGGACCTATCATGGATAAGAAGGATGACCATTGGAGCGGGATCAAGCATGGAGGAGAAGGTGCGCGCGCGGGGAAGAACATTGGAGCTTCCAGTGATGATTTTCGCACATTGAAGCCACCATAATGGGAGTGGGAAGCTTTGGACGAAATATGCATGATGCCACTTTATAAAATTCGTCCATAGGCTAATATAGGTGCTGCGCCACCTTAATTTTGGGCCAGGCCCATGTAATTTCGAAATACCATATTATAGGCTGTTTTTAGAGTCCGTATGTATGGGGAAACTGACTTAGGGTCGGTTTCGGACCCCTCCTCCAAGGGGCCACGAAATTCCCTTCTATTCCCCCATATATACAGCCCTTAGGGCTTCGTTTTAGGTTTGGGTTTTGTTTAGATTACAAGTTCGCCATAGCAGCAACTTCGCGTTCTTCGTTTGTGTTCCGCGACCAGACAAAGGCGTCACAGAACCCCACTTCATCAATAAAGCTTTCCTCTTATATTCGCAATATCCAGATTGCAATCTTAGTTTCTTGCTTGTTCTTCGTTTGCATGCAGGAAATAGACCCTCGTGGTCAGGTTGATCGTGCTCCGGCGTGGTCAATAACCTCTCAGAGTTGGTTTAGCGATTGCTAAGGCGCGACGTCTCACACGTTCGTAGTCGGATCGTCAAAGTCTACTCCACCAAAAACGATAGCCACCATCTCATCGAAAGACAGGGACAACTTCGCCTATATCAAGTGGTATCAGATTTCCAGGTTGCTCGGTGAGATTTTACCAGTTTTCGTAGTTTAGATCGCATCTGTTCTTCATACCTTTAGTCCACGAAAAAGCCAAAAGAAAAATTAGGGTTAGATCAGCATATCCGAACCAATCTGAGCCTTTGCATAGTCTTTTCAGTATTTTACTTTGTTGAATTGGCGGTTACATCGTTGTGTCGAGTTGCTGGTCTTAGTGTCTAGTCCTTTAGAGTTTCGAGTTCTTTTCACAGGTTGTCACGCCGCCACCGCATCATCTTCATAGTTGCCATATACCACCACCATCATCGCCGCTGCCATATCTCATCATCCATCATCACTCTCCATTGGTGTCCATATATACCACCACAAATCCTCCACCAATCCAAGTCCAGTTCGTTTTAGGTTTAGTTTCGAGATCCTTTTGATTTCGGATCCGTGTTTTGCTACCTGCGCAGGTGTCGGAAAAAAAAAAAGAGTCTGGCACGCTTTGCAGAGCACGTTTTGGCCCAAAAAAAAATTTCGGCTGAAAATATTTTTTCCCTATCTTGATTTTAGGTTCCCCGGAGCGTTTTGAGACACTTGCTATCATAGTGATTTTTGTCGAAATTTTTGGGTCGTCGCAGCCCCCGGATTGCTCCAGAAAAAAAAAAATAGTCCAAAAGAAAAATTCGTGCCCATCTTGCTTATACGACGTGGCAAGAGTTTTGAGACACTCGCCATTGTAGTGAGTTTTTGAAAAAAAAAAAAACGAAAAAAAAATCCGATTGTGCTTTTCCCTTGCTTAGGTGTATCGTCGTGTTTTTGTTGGTGTTTTAGGCTCGCGTCTCTAGCACGGTCTAGCCTAGGACCAGCACAGTACCGTCGTTGAGCGTTTATTCAACCTTGCATCTCTGAATTGATTATTGCTGACCCTTTTTGCTACCATATTATAAGCCATCCCAGCTCCACATACTCCTACGCCGTGTGCTTGACACCACCTGGCAATCGCTCTATCCAAGCTTTGAGAGTTTTGGCTACAACGGTTGCCGATCACCGCCTGCTACTGGGTAAGAACTGGTAAGAAATTGAGATTCGCTTAAAGGATTTGTGCCACACCACCACCACCACCACGTCCCAGCAGTCTGTAGGTTTCATATTGTGTGTTTCCTATTTCTGCTAACCATGCCAGGATCACACAATGACGAGATCGACTGGGAGAGCATGACCAACAAAGCGCTCTATGATAAATTTCAGCAAATGATGGCTGAGCAGGTACAGGACTTCGTGAACAACTTTGGAGTTGCCATGGAGAAGCTAGATGGTTTGGAGAAGACATTCGACTCCAAGATGGACGCCAAGTTCAATGAGGTGCTTGCCCGTCTACCTCCACCAGCTGCAGTTCCTATTCCTTTCGAACGACGAGCGCGACGTGTGCCTCTCGGCCACGCCCAACATCCTGGTACTGTTGATACTGCTGCTACTTCGGTGGCTCGTGCGGCTACTGTCGTTGAGCAGGTTGAAGATTATGATGGTGATTTCGATGATGAGGGAGAGGTTGCTCCAGATCCGCCCCATGGGCAACCACCACCATACGCACCAGGTCGACCACATGGCTACAACCGTAACGGTAGGGCTGCACCACCCCCGCAGGTACGGGATCATGACCATCTCCCTAAACTTAAATTGAATATTCCGACGTTTGAGGGTAGATATGTTCCTGATATATATCTTACATGGGAGTTAGAAACAGAACAACGTTTTACATGCTTACAATTTCCAGAGGATCGACGTGTTGCTGCTGCTGTTTGTTCATTCACTAGTTTTGCTTGTGTTTGGTGGTCAGAACATTGTAGAATACACCCTAATAATATTCCAACTACTTGGGCTGCTTTGAAAACTGCTATGCGAAATCGTTGGGTGCCACCTTATTATCAACGTGAATTGCTTCAAAATTTGCAGCGTTTAAGACAAGGAAAAAATTCTGTAGAAGAATATTATCAGGAATTACAAACTGGTATGATTAGATGTGGTATTGTTGAGGAGAATGAAGCTATGCTTGCACGTTTTATGGGTGGATTAAATAGAGAGATTCAGACTATTCTAGAGTATAAGGAGTATAACACTATCACTCGTTTATTTCATCTTGCTTGCAAAGCTGAACGTGAAGTGCAGGATCGACAGGCAATGGCGAGAACTACTAATTTTGCAGGCCGTACTTCATCATGGACGCCACGTACCTCCTCTGCTTCCGCACGTCCTGCTGCAACACCACCTCCTTCAACCTCCAACTCTAATCGCGATACCAGGCAACAGGCTCCTACTGCACCCTCTGCGAAGAGCACACCTTTTGGGCCTGCACAGAGTTCTTCTTCATCTATTGCATCCACAGGGCAAACACATGAGGTTATATGTCGTCGTTGCAAGGGTGGAGGTCACTATGCGAGAGAATGCCCTTCCAAGCGTGTAATGATTGTTACTCAGGATGGTGGATATGCGTCCGCTAGTGATTATGATGAGGAGACTTTGGCACTTATTGCAAGTGACGAACAGGGTGGCGAGGATGCAAAACCAGAAACACAATACATGGCTGCTGATTACGCTGACAGGTATGAAAGTTTAGTTGCTCAACGTGTTCTCAGTGTGCAGGTTACACACGCTGAGCAAAATCAGAGGCACAACTTGTTCCACACAAAGGGAGTTGTGAAAGAGCGTTCTGTTCGCATCATCATCGATGGAGGGAGTTGCAATAACTTGGCTAGCATGGAGATGGTGGAGAAGCTGTCTCTATCCACCAGACCACATCCTCATCCTTATTACATCCAATGGTTCAACAATAGTGGCAAGGTTAAGGTAACACGTACTGTTCGTGTGCATTTTAGCATTGCTACATATTCTGATTATGTGGATTGTGATGTGGTACCCATGCAAGCATGTTCTGTTTTACTTGGTAGACCATGGCAGTTTGATAAAAATTCTGTACACCATGGTAGGACAAATCAGTATACTCTTGTTCATAAGGATCATAATATCACTTTGCTTCCTATGTCTCCCGAACATATTATGAAAGATGACATTGCTAGAGCTAGTAAAGCAAAACAGGAGAAAAATAAGAGTGAAAATCAGATTGTAGCACAGGAATTTGAGCAACACCATAAGCATAATAAACCATCATCTACTGTTGCATCTGAAATAAAATTGAAGAGTGGATGTTTACTTGCTACTAAATCTGATATTAATGATTTGGATGTTGCTACATATGTTTGCTATGCTTTTGTATGTAAATAGGTATTATTTTCATTCGAGGACATGCCTCCCTCTTTGCCTCCTACTGTCATTAACATTTTGCAGGAGTTCGCTGACGTCTTTCCACAAGACGTGCCACCGGGATTACCGCCTATTCGCGGGATTGAGCATCAGATTGACTTAATTCCCGGTGCATCCCTACCCAACCGTGCGCCCTACCGTACCAATCCAGAGGAGACAAAGGAGATTATGCGTCAAGTACAGGAGCTGCTTGACAAAGGTTATATACGTGAATCCCTTAGTCCTTGTGCTGTTCCTATTATTCTAGTGCCTAAAAAGGATGGTACATCGCGCATGTGTGTGGATTGTAGAGGCATTAATAATATTACTATTCGTTATCGTCATCCTATTCCTAGACTAGATGATATGCTTGATGAATTAAGTGGCTCTACAATTTTCTCCAAAGTTGATTTGCGTAGTGGATACCATCAAATTCGTATGAAATTGGGCGATGAATGGAAAACAGCATTTAAAACTAAGTTTGGATTATATGAGTGGCTAGTCATGCCTTTTGGGTTAACTAATGCACCTAGCACTTTCATGAGATTAATGAACGAGGTTTTACGTGCTTTCATTGGACGATTTGTGGTAGTCTATTTTGATGATATATTGATTTTTAGTAGATCTTTGGAGGAACATTTACGTGCTGTTTTTACTGCGCTACGTGATGCACGTTTGTTTGGTAACCTTGGGAAGTGCACCTTTTGCACCGACCGAGTATCTTTTCTTGGCTATGTTGTTACTCCACAGGGAATTGAAGTTGATACAGCCAAGATCGAAGCTATTGAGAGTTGGCCGCAGCCCAAAACGGTCACACAAGTAAGGAGTTTTCTTGGCCTCGCTGGTTTCTATAGGCGTTTTGTGAGAAATTTCAGCATCATTGCTGCGCCTCTCAATGAGCTTACAAAGAAGGACGTGCCTTTTTCTTGGGGTACCGCACAGGAAGAAGCCTTCACGGTCTTGAAAGATAAGTTAACACATGCTCCTTTACTCCAACTTCCTGATTTTAATAAGACTTTCGAGCTTGAATGTGATGCTAGTGGAATTGGGTTAGGAGGTGTGTTACTACAAGATGGTAAACCTGTTGCGTACTTTTCTGAAAAATTAAGTGGGCCTAGTCTGAATTATTCTACTTATGATAAGGAATTATATGCTCTTGTTCGGACTTTGGAAACATGGCAACATTATTTATGGCCCAAAGAATTTGTTATACATTCTGATCATGAATCTTTGAAACATATTAAAAGTCAAGCAAAACTGAACCGTAGACATGCTAAATGGGTTGAATTCATTGAGACTTTCCCTTATGTCATTAAACACAAGAAGGGTAAAGACAATGTTATTGCTGATGCTTTGTCTCGTCGTTATACTATGCTTTCACAACTTGACTTTAAAATATTTGGTTTGGAGACCATCAAAGATCAATATGTGCATGATGCTGAATTTAGAGACGTGTTGCAGAATTGTAAAGAAGGGAGAACATGGAACAAGTTCGTTATTAATAATGGATTTGTGTTTCGTGCTAACAAGCTATGCATTCCAGCTAGCTCCGTTCGTCTTTTGTTGTTACAGGAGGCGCACGGAGGAGGATTAATGGGACACTTTGGCGTGAAGAAGACGGAGGACGTACTTGCTACACATTTCTTTTGGCCAAAGATGAGACGGGATGTTGAGCGTTTTGTTGCTCGCTGCACTACATGTCAAAAAGCTAAGTCACGACTCAATCCTCATGGTTTATATATGCCTTTACCTGTACCTAGTGTTCCTTGGGAGGATATATCTATGGACTTTGTTTTAGGTTTACCTCGAACAAAGAAGGGGAGGGATAGCATATTTGTTGTCGTGGATAGATTTTCTAAAATGGCACACTTTATACCATGTCATAAAAGTGATGATGCTGCTCATGTTGCTGATTTGTTCTTTCGTGAAATTATTCGGTTGCATGGTGTGCCAAATACAATTGTTTCCGATCGTGATGCTAAATTTCTTAGCCACTTTTGGAGATGTTTATGGGCTAAGTTGGGGACTAAACTGCTTTTTAGTACTACATGTCACCCCCAAACTGATGGCCAAACTGAAGTAGTCAATAGATCATTGTCTACTATGCTTAGGGCTGTTTTGAAGAATAACCTGAAAATGTGGGAAGAATGCTTGCCTCATATTGAATTTGCTTATAATCGTTCGCTACATTCTACCACTAAGATGTGCCCTTTTGAAGTTGTGTATGGTTTCTTACCTCGTGCACCTATTGATTTGTTGCCTCTTCCGTCTTCAGAGAAGGTTAATTTTGATGCTAAAGAACGTGCTGAATTGATATTAAAGATTCATGAGTTAACTAAGGAAAACATTGAGCGTATGAATGCTAAATACAAACTTGCTGGAGATAAGGGTAGAAAACATGTTGTCTTTGCACCTGGAGATCTTGTTTGGTTACATTTGCGTAAGGATAGATTTCCTGATTTGCGCAAGTCAAAGCTAATGCCACGTGCTGATGGTCCTTTTAAGGTGTTAGAGAAAGTAAATGATAATGCATATAAACTTGAGCTGCCTGCAGAGTTTGGGGTTAGCCCCACTTTTAACATTGCAGATTTGAAGCCTTATTTGGGTGAGGAAGATGAGCTTCCGTCGAGGACGACGTCAGTTCAAGAAGGGGAGGATGATGAGGACATCCCTACTAATGTTACACCCACCCCGACTGCTATACATACAGGACCAATTACTAGAGCTCGCGCACGTCAATTGAATTACCAGGTACTTTCGTTTCTTGGAAATCCTTCTAATATTCATGAACATATGATGCTGCCTAAATTAGATACTTTTGTTTTACTTATGAATGAAGGACCTATCATGGATAACAAGGATGACCATTGGAGCGGGATCAAGCATGGAGGAGAAGGTGCGCGCGCGGGGAAGAACATTGGAGCTTCCAGTGATGATTTTCGCACATTGAAGCCACCATAATGGGAGTGGGAAGCTTTGGACGAAATATGCATGATGCCACTTTATAAAATTCGTCCATAGGCTAATATAGGTGCTGCGCCACCTTAATTTTGGGCCAGGCCCATGTAATTTCGAAATACCATATTATAGGCTGTTTTTAGAGTCCGTATGTATGGGGAAACTGACTTAGGGTCGGTTTCGGACCCCTCCTCCAAGGGGCCACGAAATTCCCTTCTATTCCCCCATATATACAGCCCTTAGGGCTTCGTTTTAGGTTTGGGTTTTGTTTAGATTACAAGTTCGCCATAGCAGCAACTTCGCGTTCTTCGTTTGTGTTCCGCGACCAGACAAAGGCGTCACAGAACCCCACTTCATCAATAAAGCTTTCCTCTTATATTCGCAATATCCAGATTGCAATCTTAGTTTCTTGCTTGTTCTTCGTTTGCGTGCAGGAAATAGACCCTCGTGGTCAGGTTGATCGTGCTCCGGCGTGGTCAATAACCTCTCAGAGTTGGTTTAGCGATTGCTAAGGCGCGACGTCTCACACGTTCGTAGTCGGATCGTCAAAGTCTACTCCACCAAAAACGATAGCCACCATCTCATCGAAAGACAGGGACAACTTCGCCTATATCACTTACGGGATTAACCGAATCCTTAACATATAGGTTCGACCGATAAAGATCATCGTAGAATATGTAGGAACCAATATGGGCATCTAGGTCCCGCTATTGGTTATTGACCATAGAGATGTCTCGGTCATGTCTACATAGTTCTCGAACCCGCAGGGTCTGCACACTTAAGGTTTGGTGACGTTTCGGTAGTATAGAGTTATGTATGGTGGTGAACGAAGGTTGTTCAGAGTCCCGAATGAGATCCCGGACGTCACGAGGAGCTTCGGAATGGTCCGGAGGTAAAGATTCATATGTAGGAAGTCCTATTTTGGTCACCGAAAAAGTTTTGGGCTCATCGGTAGTGTACCGGGAGTGCCGATAGTGTACCGAGAGACCATCGGGAGGGGTATTTCGACCCAAGAGGCTACATGGGCTGTGGGAGAGTAAATACCAGCCCTTTGTGGGCTGGTGGAAGTCCCACACAAGGCCCATGCGCCTGGGAAGAAAAGTCCAAAGGGAAAAAGGTGGAAAAAGGCCAAAAAAGGGAGGAATCCTAGTCCTACTAGGATTGGAGGAGTCCTCCTCCTCTCCTCCCCACTTCAGCCGACCCAAGGAGGCTTGGCCCTTGCGCCAAGTCCTCTCCTCCCTCCCTCTTATATATACTGGAGGTTTTAGGTTTTTTTGCACCGAATTTTTAGCCACGTGCTGCCCGTTCCTCCAGTGCATAGTTTCTCCTCTAGATCGGATTTCTACAGTGCTTGGGCGAAGCCCTGCCGGAATTGCTCCACCACCATCACCGCGGTGCCGTCACGCTGCCGGTGAACTCGTCTACCTCTCCGCTCCCTCTTGCTAGATCAAGAAGGCGAAGATCGTCATCGAGCTGTACGTGTGCTGAACGCGGAGGTGCCGTTCGTTCGGTGCTAGATCGGAAGGACCGTGATCAAGATCGCGAGACGGATCATGATGAGTTCGCGGGACGGATCGTGATAAGTTCGCGGGACGGATCGTGATTGGATCGCGGGAAGGATCATGATGAGTTCGCGGGACGGATCATGATTGGATCGCGGGATGGATCGTGATGAGATCATGGGACGCTCGGCGATTTGGATCGTGAAGATGTTCGACTACACCAACCGCGTTTCTTAACGCTTCCCGCTTAGCGATCTACAAGGGTATGCAGATCCACTCTCGCTCTCGTAGATGTTCATCACCATGGATAGATTTTGCGTGCGCGTAGGAAGTTTTTTGTTTCCCATGCGACGTTCCCCAACACATTATCCACGTCTTTCTTCTTTTGCATATCACACAACTCAACGAAAGTATTTAGATGGGATGCGGCATCTTCATTAGCAAGGCCGGAAAATTATTCTTTCATAACAAGATTGAGCAAAGCAGCATTAATTTCATAAGATTCCGCACTAGTGGTGGGAGTAATTGGAGTACTAATAAAATCATTATTATTAGTATTGGAAAAGTCACACAACTTGGTATTCTCTTGAGTCATCGTGACAAAGCAAGCAATCAAGCACACAAGCAAGCAAACGAAAAGATGGACGAAAAAGGGCGAATAAAAAGGCAAATCTTTTTGGTATTTTTTGAAAATCATTTTAGAATTGGGGGAGAGGAAAACGAGAGGCAAATGGCAAATAATGTAAATGCAAGAGATGAGTTTGTGATAGGTACTTGGTAGGCTTGATGTAGATCTCCCCGGCAACGGCGCCAGAAATCCTTCTTGCTACTTCTCGAGCATGCGTTGGTTTCCGTGAAGAGGAACGGGTGATGCAGCAAAGTAGATAAGTATTTCTCTCAGTTGTTGAGAACCAAGGTATCAATCCAGTAGGAGATACAAGCAAGTCCCCAATAGGTTTACCTACACAAGGAATCAAACTCTTGCACCCAACGCTATAAAGGGGTTGTCAATCCCTTTAAGGTTACTTGCAAGTATGAGATCTAATAGAGATAGATTGCTTGAACGGAAAGTAAAACAAAAGGTAAAAATAATGCAGCAAAGTATTTTTGTTATTTTTGGTTTTAGATCTGAAAGTATAAGATGGAAAATAGACCCGGGGGCCATAGGTTTCACTAGAGGCTTCTCTCATGATAGCAAGTATTACGATGGGTGAACAAATTACTGTCGTGCAATTGATAGAAAAATGAATAATTATGAATATATCCAAGGCAATGAATATGCATATAGGCATCACGTCTGTGTCAAGTAGACCGAAACGATTTTGCATCTACTACCATTACTCCACACATCGACCGACTCCTGACTGCATCTAGAGTATTGAGTTCATAAAGAACAAAGTAAGGCATTAGGTAAGATGACATGATGTAGAGGGATAAACTCAAGCAGTATGATGAAAACCCCATCTTGTTATCCTTGATGGCAACAATACAATACGTGCCTCGCTACCCCTACTTTGTCACTGGGTGAGGACACCGCAAGATTGAATCCAAAACTAAGCACTTCTCCCATTGCAAGAATTAACAATCTAGTTGGCCAAACCAAACCAATAACTCAAAGAGACTTGCAAAGATATGAAATCATGCATATAAGAATTCAGAAAAGACTCAAATAATATTCATGGATAATTTGAACATAAACCCACTATTCATCGGATCTCGACAAACACACCGCAAAAGAGTATTACATCGGATAGATCTCCATGAAGATCATGAAGAACATGGTATTGAAGAGCAAAAAGAGAGAAGAAGCCATCTAGATACTAGCTATGGACCCATAGGTCTGTGGTGAACTACTCACGCATCATCGGAGGGGTAATGGAGTTGATGTAGATGCCCTCCGTGATCGAATCCCCCTCCGGAAGATTACCGAAAAAGGCTCCAAGATTGGATCTCTCGGGAACGGAGGCTTTTGGCAGCGGAAAAGTGTTTTCGTGGCTTGTTCTGATAATGATGGAATATTTGGGAATTTATAGGCCGAAGATTAGGGTTGGGAGAGCTGTCGTGGACCCACAAGCCTGCCAGGCGTGCCCTAGCCCACTGGGGGTGCCCCTAGGGCTTGTGGCCCCACGGTGGCTCCTCTGCCTTGGTTCTCAAGTCTCCTGGTTTCCTTCCATACTACAAAAATTCATTCCAAAGGTTTTATTCCGTTTGGACTCCGTTTAATATTCATTATCTGCAATTCTCAAAAACAAGGAAAAACAGAAACTGGCACTAGGCTCTAGATTAATAGGTTAGCCCCAAAAATAATATAAAATAGCATATTAATGCATATAAAACATCCCAAACAACTAATATAATAGCCTGAAACAATCAAAAATTATAGATACGTTTGAGACGTATCAGGGTGGCGGGAGGGGGGAGCCACGGGGAGGGGTCGGTCGGTGCTGGTAGAGAGAGAGAGAGTGGAGTGGATCGCGGGGGGGGGGGGAGTGAGGGGGGGGGATCCGCCGTGATCGTTAAGGGGGGTCATCCTCTTTGCCGTCTGCTAGCGGATGGCAAAGAGGGATGAGGCGGACGGCAAAGAGGTCCCCGACGGCAACAAGGTTGTCCTCTGAACCCACGGTGCAGTGGGGCCCGCCCGTGACCTTTGCCGTCTGCCTGCCCCATCTTTGCAATCGGCTAGCCGACGACAAAGAGTAGGCTGATGGCAAACAAAACCTTTGTCGTCCGCCCCACCTTTGCCGTCGTTTTTTCGCTAGCTGGTGGCAAACGCCTTCTTTGCCGTCCGCCATCCGATGGCAAAGACATGGCAGACGGCAAATGTTCTGATTCCAGTAGTGTATGAATGACAAATTCATGCGGTCACAAATAATGTTCCTAGATATGTAAGATTCTCACCAAAGCATACAATTGTTTGTCAAATATAGGATAGTTCAGTTGAACGCCGGAAAGTTTCTCACTAAAATACACAATTGGGCGCTTTTCTTGCATAAGCACGCCACCTATGCCATTACCACTAGTGTCACAATGCACTTCAAAAGTTTTATCAAAGTTAGGCCAGACAAGCAAAGGCGCATGAGTGAGCAAATTTTTAAGTTCGTGGAAAGCAGTGTCTTGGGAAGGTCCGCAAACAAATGGTGCATTTTCTTGCTCAAAAGATGGAAAGGAGATGCAATAGTGTTAAAGTCTTTCACAAAGTGACGGTAGAAACCGACTAGTCCTTAGGAACTATGCACTTGTTGCAAATTGGTGGGTGTGGGCCAATTTGTAATGGCCTCAATCTTAGTTTCATCAACACGGACACCCTTAGACGAAACCACAAATCCTAGGAAACAACTTTTTAAACACCAAAAATGCATTTGTCCATGTTCGCATAAAGTTTTTCTTTCCGAAGAGTTTGCAAGACCTCCCTAACATGTGTGACGTGTTGCTCTAGAGAGTCGCTAAAAACAAGGATGTCATCAAAATAGACCACAACACAATATCCAATGTAGGGGCGCAAGACATGATGCATCATTCACATAAATGTACCTGGTGCTTGAGATAAGCCCATGGTCATCGCTAGATTCATATAGACCAAAATTAGATTTGAAAGCCGTTTTCCACTCATCACCCTCTTGGGTGCGAATTTGGTAGTAACCACTTTTAAGTCTATTTTGGAAAATGTAGTGGCACCACTAAGTTCACCTAGCATGTCATCTAAGCAAGGAATAGGGTGGCGATGATAGCACTTATAGGTCGGCAATCGGAACACATGCGCATACTTCCATCTTGGTTAGGTACTAGGATCACGGGAACCGCTCAAGGACTCAAACTCTCACGTACATGCCCTTTATCTAGGAGTTTTTGGAATTGCCTTTGTATCTCCTTTGTTTTGTCGGGGTTGACGTGGTAGGGTGCCTTGTTAGGGAGCGGTGTGCCAGGGATGAGGTCGATGCGGTGTTCGATCCCTCGCTTTGGTGGTAGTCTTGGAGGTAGCTCATCGTGAAAAAACATCTTGAAATTCCTGCAACAATTGAGACAACACAAGAGGAAGATGTTGTGAAGGGTTAGGCCGGACGATATCATCCTTGCACACTATCACGTAGTGAAGGACGGTCAATGGGCTCTCACTCACATCCCTCAAATCTCTTTTGGTGGCAAAAAGTATTAGGTCACTCTTGTCCCTCATCGAAGGAGTCACTTAATTTTGGCTTCTGGCTCTCACTCGCTTTGAGGTGGATCACTCTCTCACTTTTCTCTCCACGATGGGATATGATGAGGACATGACTACCTTGGATACGACCAAAAATGTTGCATACATGCATATTTGTGAGGTGATTTCTTATAATAATCATGCAATAATTTATTTATGTTATCCGGAACAAAAATACTTCACCTATTTTTATTTTATGCCTAAATGCAGAATGGTCAAACACTTGTATGAACCACGTGTGATGACAAAGAAAGAGGAAATGGTTGGGTGCTATTAAAGAGGTCCTCTAATGTCAAAGGAAACAATTAGGTGTTGTTCAAGAAGTTCTCTCATGTCACTTTTAGCCCAAGAGAAGATAGAGTCCAAGTCTCTCACGTTCTGGACTCAGATTCGGACTGCACAGACACACCTATCTCAAAACGCCAACAACTTTTTCATACGGACTCCGAATTGGGTGATTCTTTTTTGCTGGAAACTAGATTTCATATGCGTTCCAGCACAGTTGGAATCACCTTAAAATTCGTCCGGATCGCGAAGATATTGACGAAACAATCTGATGTTGCATCAGAATACGAGTCAAACTACAAGTCCAAAGGTGTTGCATCACCTCCACTTGGGCCCATGGGCCTTGTACGACCTAGGGTTTGTTTTAGGGTGTCTTGGGACGTCCTCCCACCTCCTTGGCCGCCACCCCTTGCTCCTATATAAGTAGATCAATCTAGTAGCTTTTCCTTTGGTGTTTTGTTTAGTTAAAAGTTAGCCATTGCAACTTCGTGTACTTCGTTTGTGTCCAACGACCAGACCAAGACTGCTTTCAGAACTCCACCCTTATCAATACTTCATATATATTCGCAATATTCAGATTGCATTATCATATTCTTGCTTGTTCTTCGATTGCTTGCAGGAATAGACCTTCGTGGTCAGGTTGATCGTGCTCCGGCGTGGTCAATAACCTCTTGGAGATTGTTTTGCGATTGCTAAGGCGCAACGTCGTGCACGTTTGTAGTCGGATCTTCAAAGTCTTCTCCACCAAATCGATAGTTATCATCTCATCGAAAGATCGGGACCCTCGCCTCTATCAAGTGGTATCAGTTTTCAGGTTGCTCGGTGAGAATTTCTAGTTATTCATAGATTAGATTTATTTTCCTTACCTATTGCCCAAGAGAAAGCCACACAAAAAGAAGTTAGATCTACTCATCTTTTCTCCAAACCAGTGTGAGCCTTTGCAATTTTCTTTTCAGTGCTTGCATAGTTGAATTATCGGTTGCATCGTCGTGTCGAGTTGCTGGTCTTAGCGTCTAGTCTTTTAGAGTTTCGAGTTCTATTCACAACTTGTCACGCCGGCGTCGCACCATCTTCATTGCTGCTGCCATTACCACCACCACGCCAGCATCATCCCTTTCGTTGTCACCCACCACCAACCATCAATTTTCACCACATGCTACCATTGTTCATTGTCATTATCATACTTGAGGTCGTTCACATGTACGCTTGATCCAATCTACATCTTATCTAATTTGTTGGATAGGAAAAAAAGTGAGGGATAAAAAAAGAAAAAAAAGTGAGAGAAAAAAAGAGAAGAAAAAAAATTAGAGAGAAGAGAAAAAAAACAAATTTCGGATCTACCTAGACTCAATCTCGTATGTGAATTCGGATTGAAATCTATTTTGCGCAGTGTTGAGTAAAACAAGCGTATCTTCCTCATACGAACTCGGAATTGAGTGATTCTTTTTGCATACGAAAGATTGAGTCAGTAGCATTTTTGAGAAAAAATATCAGAATTTCACATAATATTTTCTTGGGGAAAGCTGAAGAGAGAGTTTTGTATATCTTGCTTGTCGGTCATTTATCATCATTGTCTTTACTGCCATTGTGATCTTCACTTATATCTTGCTGTCGAGGGCTAATTCATATCATCCCTTTCTTCTATTTCTCCTACATCGTGACTCCATTAGTGTTCTAGGCTCGCGTCTGTAGTACGGTCTAGCCTAGGACCAGCACAGTACCGTCGTTGAGCGTTTATTCAACATTGCATCTCTGAATTGATTATTGCTAATCTTTTGCTACCATATATTAAGCCTTCCAAGCTCCACATATTTCTACATCGTGTATACATACGTTCACCTGGTAATCGCTTTACCCAATCTTTGGAGATATTGACACAGTCGGTTGCCGGTCGCCACCTGCTGCATGGTAAGAATTTGTAAGACATTGATATTTGCTTTATTGCGAGCGTTTTACCACCACATCCCAGTAGTTCATAGGAACAATATACTTGGATCTTTGTTTCTTGTTTCTACTAGTCATGACAGGATCCAGAGTTGTCAGTTCATGGGCTTCTTCGATCGTGGGAGACGTGTCACCACAAAAACCGATACGAGAGATGCAAAGAGATCCAAATGCACATGATCAGGTTAATGTTTCTATACCTCCATTTAATGGCCGATTTGGATCTACTTTATATATCGAGTGGGAGTTTGAAATAAATGAAATATTTGCTTCCCATAATTTCGCTGCACATAAGAAAGTTAAGGTCGCAGTTTGTTCTTTCACTGGTTATGCTTTAGTTTGGTGGAGTGAATATTGTCGGTTACACAAAGATATTATACCTATTATTCGGGATGATTTGAAACTTGCCATGAGACACACGTTCGTTCCTGCTTATTTTACTCGTGACAAGCTTAAAAAGTTACAATATTTGAAACAAGGTAGTGACACCGTAATGAAATATTATGATGATTTACAAATGACCTTGTTGCATTCATCATTAGAAGAAAGTGAAGAAGATTTTATGGACAGATTTTGGGGAGGATTAAACCTTGATATTCAGGAGATACTAATTCATGAAAAGTGTTATTCTATGGATTGTTTGTTTCGTCTTGCTTGCAAAGCTGAACAGGAAATAAATCAACGTGTTGCCCAAAAGGAAATAGAGCGCAAGGTGCACATTCCAAGAGTTGATACCGTTGTTCCTTCAACTACTAGGCATACTGTGACAACCACATCAAATCTTTTGAGGGCTACATCACCTTCACCATGTAACACGTCACTACCGAGAGTGCCTATATCATCTGAGTTGATCATAAGAGGTAATGCCAAAGGTATTGATCTTCCACCTCCACATGAGTATGATGAATGCCTTGTCAATTCCAATGTACCCTATGATGAGCTACCCATTACTTTGATCACGCCACCTATTTTAGAGGACTATGTTCATGATTATACTTCCGCATGTGATCAAATAACTACAATATCAACAATTGTGAGTGCACCCATTGAATCAGCTATTGATGAGCAAGAACCGTGTGAATCAGTAAATAAATCTAATTTGGGTCAAATATGTTTGAACATAATTCTGCCGGTGTTTAATCATTTTGATATGACCTCCAATCTTGGTGATAATTCTGTGTCAAATGACATGTTGCATGTTTGCTTATTTAAGCATGTTGTAGCATCTAAATTTGAAACGATTCACGTTTATTTACCAATATTGGGATGGTTTAATGATGAACATCATGAATCTTTTGATATGAATAAGGACTTCACTTATATGTGGAAACTGAGTTGCAATATTGTGATGCCTTCTACTTCTTGTCATAATCTTTTGGCTTTATATTTCATGACATGTGATGAGTGCCCTTGTATATATATGTCACATGTGTCACAACTGAGAACAATAAAAATGGATGACATATACATATACAATGTGTATGTCTTTTCTCTTTTGGTAGCCACATTTCAGATTAAGCAACGCCGAGAACGGCTTTGTTTTCAAAAAGGGGAGGATGATGAGGACATGACTACCTTGGATACGACCAAAAATGTTGCATACATGCATATTTGTGAGGTGATTTCTTATAAGAATTATGCAATAATTTATTTATGTTATCCGGAACAAAAATACTTCACCTATTTTTATTTTATGCCTAAATGCAGAATGATCGAACACTTGTATGAACCACGTGTGATGACAAAGGAAGAGGAAATGGTTGGGTGCTATTCAAGAGGTCCTCTAATGTCAAAGGAAACAATTAGGTGTTGTTCAAGAAGTTCTTTCACGTCACTTTTAGCCCAAGAGAAGATAGAGTCCAAGTCTCTCACGTTCTGGACTCAGATTCGGACTGCACAGACACACCTGTCTCAAAACGCCAACAACTTTTTCATACGTACTCGGAATTGGGTGATTCTTTTTTTGCTGGAAACTAGATTTCATATGTGTTACAGCACAGTTGGAATAACCTTGAAATTCGTCCGGATCATGAAGATATCGACGAAACAATCTGACGTTGCATCAGAATCCGAGTCAAACTACAAGTCCAAAGGTGTTGCATCACCTCCACTTGGGCCCATGGGCCTTGTACGACCTAGGGTTTGTTTTAGGGTGTCTTGGAACGTCCTCCCACCTCCTTGGCCGCCACCCCTTGCTCCTATATAAGTAGATCGATCTAGTAGCTTTTCCTTTGGTGTTTTGTTTAGTTAAAAGTTAGCCATTGCAACTTCGTGTACTTCGTTTGTGTCCAACGACCAGACCAAGACCGCTTTCGGAACCCCACTCTTATAAATACTTCATATATATTCGCAATATTCAGATTGCATTATCATATTCTTGCTTGTTCTTCGATTGCTTGCAGGAATAGACCTTCGTGGTCAGGTTGATCGTGCTCCGGCGTGGTCAATAACCTCTTGGAGATTGGTTTAGCGATTGCTAAGGCGCAACGTCGTGCACGTTTGTAGTCGGATCGTCAAAGTCTTCTCCACCAAATCGATAGTTATCATCCCATCGAATGATCGGGACCCTCACCTCTATCAGGATAAAGCTTGCTTGTCGGCGGTCACTTGACTTGGAGACATAGGTCGAAGCACATATTCGGTGCCCTTCATCTTGAAGCTATAGTGATTTGTCCGCCCATCGTGGATGACTCCATGGTCGAATTACCAAGGTCTCCCAAGGAGTATGTAGCAAACGGACATGGGTACCACATCACACTCCATGGTGTCTTCGTAAGCGCCAATCTTGAAGGAAACTTGCACGGTGTGGTCGACTTGTATTATGCCAGAGTCACTTAGCCATTGAACGTTGTAGGGGCGAGGATGATTTTTCTTGACCAACTGCAACTTGGAGCAAAGTTCCTTACTTGCCAAATTGTGGCAACTTCCTCCATCGATGATGACCTTGATGGATCTTCCTTGGATATCGGCCTTGGTGTGGAAGATGTGGCAACGTTTCTCCTCGTCTTGTTGTTGTTGTAGTGTCAAAACCTTTGAGACAACGAGAGCGGGGCTCGGATCGTTATCATAAAAGATTTGAGAATCCTCATCGTCATTGACTTGTCGGTGCATGGCCACTTGTTCCAAAGCTTCCATCTCATCTTCACTCATGGAGTCATAGGTGCCGTCATCTTGAAGGATCATGGTCCGCCTTGTGCGACACTCGTAAGTCTTGTGGCCTCGGCCTTGGCATGTGAAACACTTGGTGGAGCTTGTTTTTGTGGCATCCGGTGTTAATGTAGAGGATGATGCTCTTGGTTTGCTTGTAGTAGCGGTGCGGGTTGACGAAGATGGCTTGCCCTTATAGCTTGACTTGATGTCTTTTCTCATGGAATTTCTTATAGAGGAAGGTGACGTGGTTGGAGAAGCTTGAGTACTTGCATCATAGATCTTGTAGGAGGTCTTGGAGTACTTGTTGTCCTCTTGAACTTGACG
Organism: Hordeum marinum; assembly: GCA_022496015.1. Taxonomy (NCBI): domain Eukaryota; kingdom Viridiplantae; phylum Streptophyta; class Magnoliopsida; order Poales; family Poaceae; genus Hordeum; species Hordeum marinum. The sequence continues at coordinate 149,996,929 of CM039676.1, forward strand.
TTCCACCTTGGTGGCTTGATGCACTAGCTCGAGCAAGTTGGAGTAGTGATGAGGACATACCTAGTCCTTTACCATCTTTTCCTATTGATGATGTTACTCCTTAAGACAAGCCCAATGAAGTGAGGATTGGACCAATGGCAAGAGCTCGTGCAAAGTTAATTGAGCAACATGTGGACTCACTCTTAGTTTGATATGATGTTTGTGTTAATGATTTTATACCACCTAAAACTACGCACTTATGTATGACCGGGTTTATTGATAACACATGCATTGGAGGAGCAACGGAGAGTGCGTTGATGAGGATAGCAAGCATGAGGGAGGCGAGGGAGGAAGTGGTGCCATCAAGGACAAGAAATTCGGTTCGGACTGCCAGAAGTCCCGAATTTGAAAAGGACGTGGTTTCTTCATATGGAGTCCAAATAATGCAAATAAGCACTTATGAAGAGAAAATTCCAGGAGCTTCCCAATGGGTCCGACTCCAAGCACCGGTTCAACTCATACATGGTGTGGTGACAGAAACAAGTCACGAGCCGTTTTCTGGACATGCGTGTCCTTTTAGGCCGAACCCAACATGGTGTTGAAAATATGCCCTAGAGGCAATAAATAAAGTATTTATTATTATATTTCCTTATTCATGATAATCGTTTATTATTCATGCTATATTACATGTGTAGTTAAATAGACAACACTTTATCCCTAGTATGCCTCTAGTGAACTAGCTCGTTGGTCAAAGATGGTCAAGGTTTCCTAGCCATTGACATGTGATGTCATTTGATAACGGGATCACATCATTAGGAGAATGATGTGATGGACAAGACCCAAACTACAAACGTAGCATATGATCGTGTCAGTTTATTGCTACTGTTTTCTGCATGTCAAGTATATGTTCTTATGACCATGAGATCATGCAACTCACGGACACCGGAAGAGTGCCTTGTGTGTATCAAATGTCGCAACGTAACCGGGTGACTATAAAGGTGCTCTACAGGTATCTTCGAGGGTGTCTGTTGGGTTGGCATGGATCAAGACTGGGATTTTGTTACTTCGTGTGACGGAGAGGTATTTCAGGGCCTACTCGGTAATACAACATCACAATAAGCCTTGCAAGAAATGTGACTAAGTGTTAGTCACGGGATCTTGTATTACGGAACGAGTAAAGAGACTTACCGGTAATGAGGTTGAACTAGGTATGGAGATACCGACGATCGAATCTCGGGCAAGTAACATACCGAAGAACAAAGGGAACATCATACGGGATTAACTGAATCCTTGACATAGAGGTTCGATAGATAAAGATCTTCGTAAAATATGTAGGAACCAATACGGGCATCCAAGTCGCTATTGGTTATTGACCGTAGAGGGGTCTCGGTCATGTCTACATAGTTCTCGAACCCGCAAGGTCTGCACACTTAAGGTTTGGTGATGTTTCGGTAGTATAGAGTTATGCATGGTGGTGACCGAAGGTTTTTCGGAGTCTCGGATGAGATCCCGTACGTCACGAGGAGCTCCACGATGGTTCGGAGGTAAAGATTGATATATAGGAAGTCCTATTTTGGTCGCCGGAAAAGTTTCGGGCTCATCGGTAGTGTACCGGGAGTGCCGATAGTGTACCGGGAGACCATCGGAGGGGTATTTCGACCCAAGAGGCTACATGGGCTGTGGGAGAGTGAATATCAGCCCTTAGTGGGATGGTGGAAGTCCCACACAAGGCCCATGCGGCTGGGAAGAAAATCCCAAAGAGAAAAAGGTGGAAAAAGGCAAAAATGCCAAAATAAGGAGGAGTCCTAGTCCTACTAGGATTGGAGGAGGAATCCTCCTCTCCTCTTGGTTCGGCCGAAGCCTAGATGGCTTGGCCCTTGGGCCAAGCCTCCTCCTCTCTTCATCTTATATATACTAGAGGTTTTAGGGTTTTTTGCACGAGATTTTCAGCCACGTGCTACCCGTTCCTCTAGTGCATAGTTTCTCCTCTAGATCGGTTTTTTGTAGTGCTTAGGCGAAGCCCTGCCGGAATTGCTCCACCACCATCGCCGCGGCACCGTCAGGCTGCCGGAGAACTCATCTACCTCTCCGCTCCCTTTTTCTGGATCAAGAAGGCGGAGATCGTCATCAAGCTATACGTGTGCTGAACGCGGAGGTGTCGTCCGTTCAGTGCTTGATCGGGACGGATCGTGATTGGATCGCGGGACGCTCGGCGATTTGGATCACGAAGACGTTCGGCTACACCAACCGCGTTTCTTAACGCTTCCCGCTTAGCGATGTACAAGGGTATGTAGATCCACTCCCCCTCTCGTAGATGCTCATCATCATGGATAGGTCTTGAGTGAGCGTAGGGAATTTTTTGTTTCCCATGCGACGTTCCCCAACAGTGGCATCATCTGCTGGTCTATGTGAAGCCGAGATCTTGAGTAGAACACAAAGAGTTTGTTGGCATTGATGCTTAGATTGCTTCCTCCCTTGGTCGTGTTTTGGTTCAGCGGTATTGTGGGATGAAGCGGCCCGGACCAACATTACTCGTACGCTTACGAGAGACCGGTTCCCTCAACTACAACTTGTTGCAAAAGATGGCTGGCGGGTGTCAGTTTCTCCTACTTTAGTTGGATCGGATTCGACAAAGGCGGTCCTTGAGAAGGTTGAAAAGCAACTTATGTATCACCGTTGCGGTTTTATGCGTAGGTGAGAATTGTTCTTGCTTGATACCCGTAGCAGCCACGTAAAACATGCAACAACAATTAGATGACGTCTAACCTGTTTTTGCAGGGTATGTTGTGATGTGATATGGCTAATTACATGATGTGATATATGTGATGTATGAGATGATCATGTGTTGTATAGAATATCACGACTTGCATGTCGATGAGTACGGCAACCGGCAGGAGCCATAGGGTTGTGTTTAATTATTGTATGACCTGCGTGTTAATCATTAAGCGCTATGTAATGCTTTACTTTATCGCTAAACGGTAGCAATAGTAGTACAAGCATGATGGGCGTGACAACCCCGATGGCGACACCTTGATGGAGATCAAGATGATGGATCATGGTGTCGTGCCGGTGACGATGGAGATCATGCCGGTGCTTTCAAGATGGAGATCAAAAGCACAAGTTCATGGCCATATCATGTCACTTATGATTTGCATGTGATGTTAATTCTTTTATGCACCTTGTTTTGCTTAGGACGACGGTAGCATTATAAGGTGATCCCTCACTTAAATTTCAAGATGAATTGTGTTCTCCCCAAGTGTGCACCGTTGCGAAAGTTCGTCGTGTCGAGACACCACGTGATGATCGGGTGTGATAGACTCTACGTTCACATACAACGGGTGCAAGCCAGTGTTGCACATGCAGAACACTCGGGTTAAACTTGACGAGCCTAGCATGTACAAACATGTCCTCGGAACACAAGAGACCGAAAGGTCGAACATGAGTCATATAGTAGATATGATCAACATGATGATGTTAACCATTGAAACCACCTCAATTCACGTGATGATCGGACTTGAGTTGGTGAATTTGGATCATGTGACACTTAGATGACCTGAGGGATGTCAATTTGAGTGGGAGCTTTAGTAATTTGATTAACTAAACTCATTATCTTGAACAATAGTCTAAGTAACCTTTGCATATTTATGTTGTAGATCAATGGCTCGCGCAGTAGCACTCCTGAATTTTAATGCGTTCCTAGAGAAAGCTAAGTTGAAAGATGATGGATGTAACTTTGTTGACTAGGCCCGTAATCTGAGGATTATCCTCACAGCCTCCCAGAAATCATATGTCCTTGATGCACCGCTTGGTGGCCAACCAGAAGACATGTCATCTGAAGACATTAAGAATGCTTGGGAGGCACGTTCTGGAGATTACTCAATAGTTCAGTGTGCAATATTGTATGGCTTAGAACCGAGACTTCAAAGACGTTTTGAACGTCATGTAGCATATGAGATGTTCCAGGAGTTGAAGTTTATCTTTCAGAAGAATGCCCGAATCAAGAGGTATGAGACCTCCGATAAGTTCTATGCTTGCAAGATGGAGGAGAACGGGTCTATCAGTGAACATATACTCAGAATGTCTAGGTATTCGACTCGTCTAGCGGAGTTAGGAACTTCCCTTCCGCGAGAGGCGATCACTGTCAGAGTTCTTCAATCACTGCCACCTAGTTACAAGAGCTTTGTGATGAACTATAACATGCACGGGATGAACAAGTCAGTTACCGAGCTGTTTGCGATGCTAAAAGTCGCTGAGTCTGAAATCCAGAAAGAACATCAAGTGTTGATGGTCAATAAAATCACTAGTTTCAAGAAGAATGGCAAGGGCAAGGGCAAGAAGGGTAAAACCAAGAAGGATGGCAAAGCAGTTGCTACTCCTGTAAAGAAGCCCAAGCATGGACCCAAGCCAGAAACTGAGTGCTTTCATTGCAAGGGAACTGGTCACTGGAAGCGGAACTGCCCCAAGTACCTGGCTGACAAGAAGGCGGCCAACAACAAACAAGGTATATATGATATACATGTTATTGATGTGTACCTTACTAGCTCTCGTTGTAGTGCGTGGGTATTTGATACCGGTTCGGTTGCTCATATTTGCAACTCAAAACAGGAACTACGGAATAGACGAAGGCTGGCAAAGGATGAAGTGAAGATGCGCGTGGGAAATGGTTCCAAGGTTGATGTGATCGCCGTCGGCACACTCTCTCTTTAATTACCACCGAGATTTCTGATGAACTTGAATAATTGTTATTTAGTGCCTGCGTTAAGCATGAACATTATATCTGGATCTTGTTTATTGCGAGACGGTTACTCATTTAAATCAGAGAATAAAGGTTGTTCTATTTATATGAGTAATATCTTTTATGGTCATGCACCCAATGTGAGGGGTTTATTCATATTGAATCTTGATAGTGATGATATACATGTTCATAACATTGATGCCAAAAGATGTAGAGTTGATAATGATAGTACCACTTTCTTGTGGCACTGCTGTTTAGGTCATATTGGTGTAAAACGCATGAGGAAGCTCCATGCTGATGGACTTTTGGAGTCACTTGATTTTGAATCACTTGACACATGTGAATCATGACTCATGGGCAAGATGACTAAAACGCCGTTCTCTGGAACAATGGAACGGGCAAATGACTTATTGGAAATCATACATACTGATGTGTGCGGTCCAATGAATGTTACAACGCGTGGTGGATATCATTATTTTCTCACCTTCACTGATGACTTAAGTAGATATGGGTATATTTACTTAATGAAACACAAGTCTGAAACGTTTGAAAAGTTCAAGCAATTTCAGAGTGAAGTGAGAATCATCGTAACAAGAATATTAAATTCCTGCAATCCGATCAAGGAGGTGAATATCTGAGTTATGAGTTTGGCAGTCACTTAAGACAGTGTGGAATTGTTTTGCAGTTGACACCGCCTGGAACACCACAACGTAATGGTGTGTCCGAACATCATAATCGAACCTTATTAGATATGGTGCGTTCTATGATGTCTCTTGCTGATTTGCCACTATTGTTTTGGGGTTATGCATTAGAGACAGCTGCATTCACTTTAAATAGGGCACCATCGAAATCCGTTGAGACGACACCATATGAACTATGGTTTGGCAAGAGGCCAAAGTTGTCGTTTCTTAAAGTTTGGGGATGTGATGCTTATGTCAAAAAGCTTCAGCCTAAAAAGCTGGAACCCAAAGCGGAGAAATGCGTCTTCATAGGATACCCGAAAGAGACAGTCGGGTATACGTTCTATCTCAGATCCTAAGGCAAAGTGTTTGTCGCTAAGAACAGAACATTTCTTGAGAAAGAGTTTCTCTCGAAAGAATTGAGTGGGAGGAAAATAGAGCTTGATGAGGTTATTGAACCTTTACTTCAACTAGAGAGTAGCGCAGCGCAGAAAGATGTTTCTGTGGAGCCTACAACTGTTGAAGAGGAAGTTAATGATGATGATCATGAAGCTTTGGATCAAGTTACTATTGAACCTCGTAGGTCGACAAGGGCGCGTACTGCTCCTGAGTGGTACGACAACCCTGTGTTGGAGGTCATGTTGTTGGACACAATGAACCTACTAGCTATGGAGGAGCGGTGATGGGCCCGGATTCTGAGAAATGGTTAGAGGCCATGAAATCCGAGATGGGATCCATGTATGAAAACAAAGTATGGACTTTGGAAGTATTACCTGAAGGGCGAAAGGCCATTCAGAATAAATGGATTTTTAAGAAGAAGACGGACGCGGATGGTAATGCTACCGTCTATAAAGCTCGACTTGTGGCAAAGGGTTTTTCACAAGTTCAAGGAGTTGACTATGATGAGACATTCTCACCCGTAGCGATGCTTAAATCTGTCAGAATCATGTTGGCAATAGCTGCTTATTTCGACTATGAAATTTGGCAGATGGATGTCAAAACAACGTTCCTCAACGGTTTCCTTGAGGAAGAGTTGTATATGATGCAATCAGAAGGTTTTGTCGATCCAGAGAATGCTGACAAAGTTTGCAAACTCCAGTGATCCATTTATGGGCTGGTGCAAGCATCTCAGAGTTGGAATAAGCGCTTTGATGAGGTGATCAAAGCGTTTGGGTTTATACAAGTTTATGGAGAAGCTTGTATTTACAAGAAAGTGAGTGGGAGCTCTATAGCGTTTCTAATATTATATGTGGATGATATATTGCTGATTGGAAACAATATAGAAATGCTGGAAAGCATGAAGGAATATTTGAACAAGAGTTTTTCAATGAAGGACCTAGGAGAAACTGCTTTCATATTAGGCATTAAGATCTATAGAGATAGATCGAGACGCTTAATAGCACTTTCACAGAGCACATACCTTGATAAAGTTTTGAAGAAGTTCAAAATGGATCAGTCCAAGAAGGGGTTCTTGCCTGTGTTACAAGGTGTGAAGTTGAGTAAGACTCAATGCCCAGTGACTGCAGAAGATAGAGAAAACATGAGTGTCATCCCCTATGCTTCAGCCATAGGCTCTATCATGTATGTAATGCTGTGCACAAGACCCGATGTCAGCCTTGCCATAAGTATGGCCAGAAGGTTTCAAAGTGATCCTGGAATGGAACACTGGGCGGCGGTCAAGAATATCCTTAAGTACCTGAAAAGGACTAAGGAAATGTTTCTCGTTTATGGAGGTGATGAAGAGCTCGTCGTAAAGGGTTACGTCGATGCAAGCTTTGACACTGATCCGGATGACTCTAAGTCACAAACCGGATACGTATTTATTCTCAAAAGGGGAGCGGTAAGCTGGTGCAGTTCCAAGCAAAGCGTGGTAGCCGATTCTACGTGCGAAGCGGAGTACATCGCAACCTCGGAGGGAGCGAAGGAAGGTGTCTAGATGAAGGAGTTCATGACAGATCTTGGAGTAGTGCCAAGTGCATTGAATCCAATGGCTCTATTCTGTGACAACACTGGTGCCATTGCTCTGGCCAAGGAACCAAGGTTTCACAAGAGGACCAGACACATAAAGCGATGCTTCAACTCCATCCGCGATTACATCGAGGAAACGGACATAAATATTTGCAAAGTGCACACGGATCTGAATGTTGCAGACCCATTGACTAAACCTCTTCCAAGGGCTAAACATGATCAACACCAGAACTGCATGGGTGTTCGATTCATTACAATGTAAATTACATAGTAATGTGAGCTAGATTATTGACTCTAGTGCAAGTGGGAGACTGTTGGAAATATGCCCTAGAGGCAATAAATAAAGGGTTTATTATTATATTTCCTTGTTTATGATAATCGTTTATTTTCCATGCTATAATTGTATTGATTGGAAACACAATACATGTGTGGGTAAATAGACAACACTTTGTCCCTAGTATGCCTCTAGTGAACTAGCTCGTTGGTCAAAGATGGTCAAGGTTTCCTAGCCATTGACATGTGATGTCATTTGGTAACTGGATCACATCATTAGGAGAATGATGTGATGGACAAGACCCAAACTACAAACGTAGCATATGATCGTGTCAGTTTATTGCTATGTTTTCTGCATGTCAAGTATATGTTCCTATGACCATGAGATCATGCAACTCACGGACACCAGAAGAGTGCCTTGTGTGTATCAAACGTCGCAACGTAACTAGGTGACTATAATGGTGCTCTACAGGTATCTCTGAGGGTGTTTGTTGGGTTGGCATGGATCAAGACTGGGATTTGTTACTCCGTGTGACGGAGAGGTATCTCAGGGCCCACTCGGTAATACAACATCACAATAAGCCTTGCAAGCAATGTGACTAAGTGTTAGTCATGGGATCTTGTATTACGGAACGAGTAAACAGACTTACCGGTAACGAGGTTGAACTAGGTATGGAGATACCGACGATCGAATCTCGGGCAAGTAACATACCGAAGAACAAAGGGAACATCATACGGGATTAGCTGAATCCTTGACATTGACATAGAGGTTCGACCGATAAAGATCTTTGTAGAATATGTAGGAACCAATATGGGCATCCAGGTCCCGCTATTGGTTATTGACCGTAGAGGTGTCTTGGTCATGTCTACATAGTTCTCGAACCCGCAGGGTCTGCACACTTAAGGTGTGGTGACGTTTCGGTAGTATAGAGTTATGCATGGTGGTGATCGAAGGTTGTTCGAAGTCCTTGATGAGATCCCAGACGTCACGAGGAGCTCCGTAATGGTCTAGAGGTAAAGATTGATATATAGGAAGTCCTATTTTGGTCGCCGGAAAAGTTTCGGGCTCATCAGTAGTGTACCGAGAGTGCTGGTAGTGTATCGAGAGACCATCGGGAGGGGTATTTAGACCCAAGAGGCTACATGGGCTGTGGGAGAGTGAATACCAGCCCTTAGTGGGCTTGTGGACGTCCCACACAAGGCCCATGCGGTTGGGAAGAAAAGCCCAAAGAGAAAAAGGTTGAAAAAAAGGCAAAAAGGCCAAAATAAGGAGGAGTCCTAGTCCTACTAGGATTGGAGGAGGAATCCTCCTCTCCTCTTGGTTCGACCGAAGCCTAGATGGATTGGCCCTTGGGCCAAGCCTCCTCCTCTCTTCCTCTTATATATACTAGAGGTTTAAGGGTTTTTTGCACGAGATTTTCAGCCACGTGCTACCCGTTCCTCCAGTGCATAGTTTCTCCTCTAGATCGGTTTTCTGCAGTGCTTAGGCGAAGCCCTGCCGGAATTGCTCCACCAGCATCGTCACGGTGCTGTCACGCTGCCGGAGAACTCGACTACCTCTCTGCTCCCTCTTGCTGGATCAAGAAGGCGGAGATCGTCATCAAGTTGTACGTGTGCTGAACGCGGAGGTGCCGTCCGTTCGGTGCTTGATTCGGATGGATCGTGATTGGATTGCAGGATGCTCGGCGATTTGGATCGCGAAGACGTTCGACTACACCAACCGCGTTTCTTAACGCTTCCCGCTTAGCGATCTACAAGGGTATGTAGATGCACTCTCCCTCTCATAGATGCTCATCACCATGGATAGGTCTTGCATGAGCGTAGGAAATTTTTTGTTTTCCATGCGACGTTCCCCAACACATGGGTCTGTTTGTATCAATTTGAGTCCATACTTTGAGTTCCAAACCGAGTTGGTTTAGTTGCGGGGTGCATTGGCTGCTGTGGCCACACCCTTCCTCCTCATAAATACCTCCAACCTGCGAGTTGAGAAGGTTAGACTACGATAAAACATAATCCCTAGAACCTCTTGTTGAACTGCGAGAAGCATTCATCTTGAAGTATTACCTTTGCAAATTATGCGTGTTATCTGTTGTTCCATTGGGAATAAGAAGATACATGACCACTTGTAGTCGGTGGCTACCTGTGCAAGTGTGTTGAGTTGAGAATATCCAAGGGGTTGCAAGTTGTTGCATTGGCAACATGGATCGACCAGGAGAGTTTTCAGCAAGACACAAGTTATCAAATTCATCCATCCACAATTTCACCAAGTGATCATTGAGAAGATCGGGTCACCCCTTATCATCTTGGTATCAGATTACTGGGTTTACTCAGTGAGCAATTTCCATCCCATCTATTAGTTGTTTTTCATCCTACACGGAAAAAGGCCCACAAAAATATTAGGTTAGATGATTGCCATAGCCTAGATCAGCCCAATTTTGCATACCTAGTTGATGTTTTGTGTTGATCTTTGCATTCCCTTTTATATTTTTGAGTCGTGTGGTTTAGGTTAGGTTTAGGGTTCTAAGTCTAGTCCGAGTTCTTGTTATTTTCTATTCCGCGTCTATATCAAAAATCCTAAAAAAATTGGTTACCCGAGTTGTTTTTCTAGTCCTAGTCGAGTTTGGGTTCAATTCCTAGTGCGGCATAAATTCTCACATTTTTTTGCTGTGCTCTCCTAGCCCCAATCAGATTCCTTTTTCCTGCCGAGCTCGGCACAAAAATGAGTCAAATCACTGCCGCGTCCTAGTGCTAATCAAACTCGTACTCCACTCCCGCCATGACACAAAAACAAAAAAAACGCTGCCGCGCCTAGTGCGAATTGGATTTGGATTCGTTCCTAGTGTCTTATTTCCGTGTTTCTTTAAATTTTCATTAGGTTTTCAATCTGCTCTTTCTAAGCCCTAGACACAGCCTCTCTACAACCATAATTTAGGTACCTTACCCATACGACTAGCTAACATTGTTGCTCAACAGGCTGCTCAATAGGATTGTTGCACGGAACTGTATTTCTGAAATATTTGCTCCGCGATGCGATATATTGTGGCCGAGAGAGAAAGAGGAGAGAGAAAAAGTTTTTTTATAGCTACAATACGTGATATATATATATAAATACAAAACGAGTGAAAAGAGGGAATAGAGTGAAAGAGAGAGAGAGAGAGAAAACAAGCCCGAAAATTGGTGATAGTTGCTACAAGTTTGGAGCTGTTTTATATTGCTGTTTGCACTAATATTTTGAGCAATCTTGCGCCTATTTTCATTAAGCTAATTGCTAGTGTCTTTCTAGTGCATTGCAACAAATTCATCCATATAGTTGCTTGCCACATTTGTCTCCATAATTCTGTGTGTTTCCTTGGTGAGTTTTGGTATCACACAAACAACAAATAGGTTTTGTAAATTAGTGTTGTTAGGTATTCCAACCAAGATCCACCATATACCTTGTTTTTGTCTTTTAATAGCTAAAACCCCACGTATTCTCTTCTTCACATCAAGTCACAATAGTTGTTGCTACTAGGTGGGTAAGTGCAACTCTAGCAGACCCCGCAAAAGCCGCGAACCCGCAAAATTCCGGCAAGTATGCGGGCTCGGCCCAATTTTCCGGCCAGAACAGAGCCTGCATACTCGCCCGACCCATATTTTTTTCCGCGGCCTGCAAACCGCATGCCCCGACCACTATACGTGCGGGTTCGCGACACGTTTGCGGGTCGAAACCCTATCCCCCCCCGCCGCCGAGCTACGTAATTCCCCACCCCCTCTCCACATTTCTTGCTGTCGGCGACCCCCTTCCGCCATGTGGGGCCGCATGTGGAGCTCCGGTCAGACAACGCGAGGAAGTGGACCAACCGCCGCCTCTCACCGCCGCCGAACTTCCGCGTCCGCGAGACGGATGAGTACTGCCATCGGCACGCCCGTACCTCGTCCTCTACAGCGTCCTTCTCCTCCACGGCGAGATCTTCCTACGCCGGGAGCTCCTCCTCTTCCGGCGCGGGCCTTCTCCCCGTGGAGAGGGAGTGGTCAGAGGAGCCCGAGGAGCCAGAGGACGTCGAGTTCGTCCCCGTCAAGGAGGAGACCGAGGAGCCCGAGGGACTTGACCGCCACAGAGTCGTCAGGCCGGAGGATTTCGTCGCCGATGTTGACGTTGTTGCTTTCACCACGAGGAGCTTGAAGACCTCGAGTTTTGGTAGGCAGTCATGGCCAACCTCGCCGCCAAGGAGAAGGACGACGAGTGGTGGCGCATCCGCAAGGAGCAGAGTGATAGAGGCGAAGTTGTCCCTGTCTTTCGATGAGATGGTGGCTATCGTTTTTGGTGGAGTAGACTTTGACAATCCGACTACGAACGTGTGATGACGCCGCGCCTTAGCAATCGCTAAACCAACTCCGAGAGGTTATTGACCATGCCGGAGCATGATCAACCTGACCATGAGGGTCTATTTCCTCCACGCAAACGACGAACAAGCAAGAAACTAAGATTGCAATCTGGATATTGCGAATATAAGAGGAAAGCTTTATTGATGAAGTAGGGTTCTGTGACGCCTTGGTCTGGTCGTGGAACACAAACGAAGAATGTGAAGTTACAACTATGGAGAACTTGTAATCTAAACAAAACCCAACCCTAAAATGACGCCCTAAGGGCTGTATATATGGGGGAATAGAGGGGAATTTCGTGGCCCCTTGGAGGAGTGGTCCGAAACCGACCTTAACTCAGTTTCCCCATACATACGGACTCTAAAAACAGCCTATAATATGGTATTTCGAAATTACATGGGCCCCCAACAATAAGGTGGCGCAACACCTATATTAGCCTAGGGACAAATTTTATAAAGTAGCATCATGCATATTTCGTCCAAGGCTTCTTGCTCCCATTACGGTGGCTTCAAAGTGCGAAAATCATCACTGGAAGCTCCAATGTTCTTTCCCGCGCGCGCACCTTCTTCTCCATGCTTGATCCCGCTCCAATGGTCATCCTTATTGTCCATGCGAGGTCCTTCATTCATAAGTAAAACAAAAGTATCTAATTTAGGCAGCATCATATGTTCATGAACATTAGAAGGATTTGCAAGAAACGAAAGTACCTGGTAATTCAATTGACGTGCGTGAGCTCTAGTAATTGGTCCTGTATGTATAGCAGTTGGAGTTGTGGGTATAGCATTAGCAGGGATGTCCTCATCATCCTCCCCTTCTTGAACTGAAGTCATCCTCGACGGAAGCTCATCTTCCTCACCCAAATAAGGCTTCAAATCTGCAATGTTAAAAGTGGGGCTAACCCCAAACTCTACAGGCAGCTCAAGTTTATATGCATTATCATTTATTTTCTCTAACACCTTAAAAGGACCATCAACGCGTGGCATTAGCTTTGACTTGCGCAAATCAGAAAATCTATCCTTACGCAAATGTAACCAAACAAGATCTCCAGGTGCAAAGACAACATGTTTTCTACCCTTATCTCCAGCAATTTTGTATTTAGCATTCATACACTCAATGTTTTCCTTCGTTAACTCATGCATATTTAATATCAATTCAGCACGTTCTTTAGCATCAAAATTAACCTTCTCCGAAGATGGAACAGGCAACAAATCAATAGGTGCACGAGGTAAGAAACCATACGCAACTTCAAAAGGGCACATCTTAGTGGTAGAATGTAGCGAAAGATTATAAGCAAATTCAATATGAGGCAAGCATTCTTTCCACATTTTCAGGTTATTCTTCAAAACAGCCCTAAGCATAGTAGACAATTATATATTGACTACTTCAGTTTGGCCATCAGTTTGGGGATGACATGTAGTACTAAAAAGTAGTTTAGTCCCCAACTTAGCCCATAAACATATCCAAAAGTGGCTAAGAAATTTAGCATCACGATCTAAAACAATTGTATTTGGCACACCATGCAACCGAATAATTTCACGAAAGAACAAATCAACAACATGAGCAGCATCATCACTTTTATGACATGGTATAAAGTGTGCCATTTTGGAAAATCTATCCACGACAACAAATATGCTATCCCTCCCCTTCTTAGTTCGAGGTAAACCTAAAACAAAGTCCATAGATATATCCTCCCAAGGAACACTACGTACAGTCAAAGGCATATATAAACCATGAGGATTGAGTCGTGACTTAACTTTTTGACATGTAGTGCAGCGAGCAACAAAACACTCAACATCCTGTCTCATCTTTAGCCAAAAGAAATGTGTAGAAAGTACGACCTCCGTCTTCTTCATGCCAAAGTGTCCCATTAATCCTCCTCCGTGTGCCTCATGTAACAACAAATGACGAACGGAGCTAGCTGGAATGCATAGCTTGTTAGCACGGAACACAAATCCATCGTTAATAACGAATTTGTTCCATGTTCTCCCTTCTTTACAATGTTGCAACACATCTCTAAATTCAGCATCATGCACATATTGATCTTTGATGGTCTCCAAACCAAATATTTTAAAGTCAAGTTGTGAAAGCATAGTATAACGACGAGACAAAGCATCAACAATAACATTTTCTTTACCCTTCTTGTGTTTAATGACATAAGGGAAAGTCTCACTGAATTCAACCCATTTAGCATGTCTATGGTTCAGTTTTGTTTGACTTTTAATATGTTTCAAAGATTCATGATCAAATTGTATAACAAATTTTTTGGGCCATAAATAATGTTGCCATGTTTCCAAAGTCCGAACAAGAGCATATAGTTCCTTATCAAAAGTAGAAAAATTCAGACTAGGCGCACTCAATTTTTCATAAAAGTACGCAACAGGTTTACCATCTTGTAATAACACACCTCCTAACCCAATTCCACTAGCATCACATTCAAGCTCGAAAGTCTTATTAAAATCAGGAAGTTGGAGTAAAGGAGCATGTGTTAACTTATCTTTCAAGACCGTGAAGGCTTCTTCCTGTGCGGTACCCCAAGAAAAAGGCACGTCCTTCTTTGTAAGCTCATTAAGAGGCGCATCAATGGTGCTGAAATCTCTCACAAAACGCCTATAGAAACCAGCAAGGCCAAGAAAACTCCTCACTTGTGTGACCGTTTTGGGCTGCGGCCAACTCTCAATAGCTTCAATCTTGGCTTTATCAACTTCAATTCCCTGTGGAGTAACAACATAGCCAAGAAAAGATACTCGGTCGGTGCAAAAGGTGCACTTCCCAAGGTTACCAAACAAACGTGCATCGCGTAGCGCAGTAAAAATAGCACGTAAATGTTCCAAATGTTCCTCCAAAGATCTACTAAAAATCAATATATCATCAAAATAGACTACCACAAATCGTCCAATGAAAGATCTACTAAAGCAATTCACGTTGATAATAAGGTGGCACCCAACGATTACGCATAGCAGTTTTCAAAGCAGCCCAAGTAGTTGGAATATTAGCATGGTGTATTCTACAATGTTCTGACCACCAAACACAAGCAAAACTAGTGAATGAACAAACAGCAGCAGCAACACGTCCTCAGGAAATTGTAAGCATGTAAAACGTTGTTCTGTTTCTAACTCCCATGTAAGATATATATTAGGAACATATCTACCCTCAAACGTCGGAATATTCAATTTAAGTTTAGGGAGATGGTCATGATCCCGTACCTGAGGGGGGGTGCAGCCCTACCTTTACGGTTGTAGCCATGTGGTCGACCTGGTGCGTATCGTGGTGGTTGCCCCTGAGGCTGATCTGGAGCAACCTCTGTAGCGACCCGATCTCAAGGGATTGGAGTCTCTATGCTTAAGTGTCATCCTTGGATCGGTATGCTAACACATAGAGTACTTGAGGATTTACAACAGCGTTCAATCACACATTTATTACATCAAGTATCCTCAAAGAGTATTTGTTACAATAATGTGGCCTATGGCCAAGTAAAACAAAAACATGCGAAAGCAAAAAGTGTAACGAGTCCATCAACTGCACGAGCAAGCTAAGTGCAGAACAACGACCTATCGCACCTTATTCGTCGTCGGATAAATCTGCAACATGATAAGTTGCAGCCGTGTAGGTCAGTACATGGAATGTACTGGCAAGTCACATCATAAAGTGTAATGAGCCTACATAGTACATGCAATTTGGCTGGTGGAAAGCTCTAAGTTTAGTTTTTTGCATAAAGCTAGTTTTTCCCTATCAAAAATAATTGTTCTACTTCTACAAATATCATAAGTCTAAGATGATGCCCATCTCAATCATTCCAGAATTTTGTACCCAGTTGATTAGTTAAGAGTGATGAGATCTCCCTACATTTCCACTACTAAAAGCTCAAGTTGTCCATGACCGGGGACACGGCTAATCGATTAGATTTTAACTCTGCAGAGGTTGTGCACTTTTCCCCAGAAGACTCGACCACATCCTTGATCGAAAGATCGAGACATAGTCTTTCGAAAGCGTTTCCCCTAACCCATGGATAGGCCGGTACACCTACATCATCTAGATCTGCTAGCCTATCCCGCAAGAGGTCACACCATCTACTCAACTAAGCCAGAGCCCACATTGGCTTGGAGAGCACACAGAAGCTTATAGACATGAAAATAAGGTTGATCCCTTTGAGCCTGGGTGGACGGACCACTAGTGTGCACTCCCATGGATTCCCATGAATGCTCCCACTGTACTTCACCACCATACAAACCAATTTCCACCCAGGTAGTTCATTAAAGTTGGTCCTAGTTACTACTTTGTCACTCACATCTCAAGGTGATAACACTCCCCAATCCACGTTTACTTTGGCAAAGCATTGTAACATAACACGGTGGCGACAAAGTTGGTTCGTTTCAGACCTACCTCAAATGAACTACTGGGTGATAATAAATCCAACAAATATAAACTCCTATCATGCACTCCTACATCAAAGGACTATGTGCAAAATAAAACATAGGTAAAAACTGATATGATCAAAATGCAACTTGCCTTCGTGCTGGGAGTGAAGTTCTAGGGAATGGTAGTACTCTGCTTCGCACTTCGGACAATATCGCAAAGTAAATAAACACACATAAACAAGTATTCATATCATTCAAAGAAAACATGCAACAAAAATATTTGCAAAAGCCAAATAAAAACCAGCACAAGTCTTTAACATGATTTTTTTAAAAGTATAAATAGTGTTCAAAATTTCGTGATGCGCACTAATGTTCCTACAAGGCATCCTAGTAAAATTATGGTGAACAGAAAATAATTGTGTAGGATAAATCGTGGCAAAAGTTCATGGCAAAAGATTTAGTTCGTGTGACGTGATGCAAAAAGAATCACTTCAAACGGGTATACCGTTTGAAAGATATGGCCTAATGGAATTTAAATTCAAATCTGAAATAATTTCAAATTTGAACTTGCAAAAATCTACAACTATGGGTTTTCTGGTTAGGGCTATTCAAGAAGAAAATTTAGCCGCTTGTTTCATCTCATTTCGATCTACGGTTAAAAAGTTAAGGCCGTTTGAAGTTTTGAATTAAATCTAAAAAAAAACTGCTACAGGAACGTTTCTGAAAATACTAAATTGCGAACGTTCGCGGCTAGAGCGCGAAGTGGATGGTTCTGGTTGGTTGACTACGTTCACCGCGGCGGCTATGCGGTGAACGCGCGCAAACTACCTAAGGAAAACCGAAAGGTTATTTTAAACAGACCGCGGTTAACCGAAAAAAACAATCTACATCTAATCTACCGATTCGATCTAAGAAAGAAAAAAAACTAACTAATCGAGTGAGGCGACGCTTACAGAGAGGACGAGCACGTCGTCGGCAGGGAGTTCGACGGTGACGGGGCGGCGGCTCCGGCGAGCTCTAGCACGGGCGAGGTGGTCGGGCAGGTGCGGCTCAGCGAGGGCTTCCCGGCGGTGGTGACGGCGGACGATGGCGATGACCGGAGGGAGTGGAGCGAGGGCGGAGCTCCGGTGAACTCCGGCGACACAGGTCATCGGGGCGGCGACTCAGGCGAACCTAGGGGCGCAAAAACATGTCAGGGAGGTGTGCAATGGCGAGGGGATCCGATTCCCGAAGCAAGAAGGGCCGGGAGGCTCACCGGCGTCGGACTTCTCTGGCGAACGGACTCGGCTCCGGCGAGATGCGAACGGACGGTGCATCGGCTATGAGCGGCGAGAGGAGGTGCGGGTCGGCTGAATGGAACGAGGGGGTCAAGGGTCTTTTATAGGCGCGGCGAGGGCGTCCGGGAGCGCGGGATAAGCCTTATCCCGAGAGCTCCGGCCGGCGGTTGCGGACGAGCACGACGCTGGCTTATCTCGTGGTCTTCGCTAGAGGTTGGAGACGATGGGGTTCTGTCCCCACCTGCAGGCTGCGTGAGAGAGGGAGAGAGAGAGAGTTGACCGAGGGAGAGGGAGATCGGGCGAGGGCCTCGCTAGGCCTGGCTGGCTCGGGCGAGCAACCTGGCTGACTCGGCTGGCCTGGCTGGGTGGCTTCGCCGGCCTATGTGCGTGCGTGTGTTTTTTCTGTTTATTTTGAAACCTCTTCTTTTTTAGATCTGAAGCAGAAAATAAAATATAGGGTATTATATACCAAAACGATCAAAAAAAACCCTAAGGCGTGAACTTTTCTTTAGAGTCAAAACAAAAACTTTATAAGAACATTATTTAAAGAAAATCCAACATGAAACCAAATTTGACTTTCAAATAAATTGGCACTATTTTCTTGTGACTTTTGGGGTGTCATGTTACCTCCTCTCATACTTTTTTTTCAAAGTATTTTGTCAGGTAATTGAGTAAACTCAAATGCCAATTGAAAAGAAGTCAAATAAAGAAGATGATAAAATAATTGCCACATTCATTTCAATCATACTGCATAGATGCTTAACTATTAATTGTAAAACATTCCAAATTGAAAATTTGGGATGTTACAAACCTACCCCCCTTAAGATGAATCTCGTCCCCGAGATTCGGGTTGGCCAGCAAAAAGGTGTGGATGGTCACGCTTAAGATCTTCTTCTCGTTCCCAAGTAGCTTCCTCCTCGGTGTGGTGACTCCACTGAACCTTGCAGAATTTGATAACCTTGGTACGAGTGATCCTCTCAGCAGTCTCAAGAATCTTAACAGGCTTCTCCTCATAAGTTAGGTCATTATCCAATTGAATTTCTTCTAGAGGCACTGTGTCCCTCAAAGGAATATCTGCCAACTCTGCATGACACTTCTTCAGCTGGGAAACATGAAATACATCATGAACTCCTGACAAACCCTCTGGTAGTTCCAACTTGTATGCAACTTCTCCTCTGCATTCCAGAACTCTGTATGGCCCCACGAATTGTGGTGCTAACTTTCCTTTGACTCCAAACCTCTTAATACCTCGAAGTGGAGACACTCGAAGATATGCTCTATCTCCCACTTGTGTGACCGTTTTGGGCTGCGGCCAACTCTCAATAGCTTCAATCTTGGCTTTATCAACTTCAATTCCCTGTGGAGTAACAACATAGCCAAGAAAAGATACTCGGTCGGTGCAAAAGGTGCACTTCCCAAGGTTACCAAACAAACGTGCATCGCGTAGCGCAGTAAAAATAGCACGTAAATGTTCCAAATGTTCCTCCAAAGATCTACTAAAAATCAATATATCATCAAAATAGACTACCACAAATCGTCCAATGAAAGATCTACTAAAGCAATTCACGTTGATAATAAGGTGGCACCCAACGATTACGCATAGCAGTTTTCAAAGCAGCCCAAGTAGTTGGAATATT
The DNA here is from genome assembly GCA_022496015.1 of Hordeum marinum. Taxonomy (NCBI): domain Eukaryota; kingdom Viridiplantae; phylum Streptophyta; class Magnoliopsida; order Poales; family Poaceae; genus Hordeum; species Hordeum marinum. The sequence goes on from CM039676.1 coordinate 150,016,195, forward strand.
AGCATGGTGTATTCTACAATGTTCTGACCACCAAACACAAGCAAAACTAGTGAATGAACAAACAGCAGCAGCAACACGTCCTCAGGAAATTGTAAGCATGTAAAACGTTGTTCTGTTTCTAACTCCCATGTAAGATATATATTAGGAACATATCTACCCTCAAACGTCGGAATATTCAATTTAAGTTTAGGGAGATGGTCATGATCCCGTACCTGAGGGGGGGTGCAGCCCTACCTTTACGGTTGTAGCCATGTGGTCGACCTGGTGCGTATCGTGGTGGTTGCCCCTGAGGCTGATCTGGAGCAACCTCTGTAGCGACCCGATCTCAAGGGATTGGAGTCTCTATGCTTAAGTGTCATCCTTGGATCGGTATGCTAACACATAGAGTACTTGAGGATTTACAACAGCGTTCAATCACACATTTATTACATCAAGTATCCTCAAAGAGTATTTGTTACAATAATGTGGCCTATGGCCAAGTAAAACAAAAACATGCGAAAGCAAAAAGTGTAACGAGTCCATCAACTGCACGAGCAAGCTAAGTGCAGAACAACGACCTATCGCACCTTATTCGTCGTCGGATAAATCTGCAACATGATAAGTTGCAGCCGTGTAGGTCAGTACATGGAATGTACTGGCAAGTCACATCATAAAGTGTAATGAGCCTACATAGTACATGCAATTTGGCTGGTGGAAAGCTCTAAGTTTAGTTTTTTGCATAAAGCTAGTTTTTCCCTATCAAAAATAATTGTTCTACTTCTACAAATATCATAAGTCTAAGATGATGCCCATCTCAATCATTCCAGAATTTTGTACCCAGTTGATTAGTTAAGAGTGATGAGATCTCCCTACATTTCCACTACTAAAAGCTCAAGTTGTCCATGACCGGGGACACGGCTAATCGATTAGATTTTAACTCTGCAGAGGTTGTGCACTTTTCCCCAGAAGACTCGACCACATCCTTGATCGAAAGATCGAGACATAGTCTTTCGAAAGCGTTTCCCCTAACCCATGGATAGGCCGGTACACCTACATCATCTAGATCTGCTAGCCTATCCCGCAAGAGGTCACACCATCTACTCAACTAAGCCAGAGCCCACATTGGCTTGGAGAGCACACAGAAGCTTATAGACATGAAAATAAGGTTGATCCCTTTGAGCCTGGGTGGACGGACCACTAGTGTGCACTCCCATGGATTCCCATGAATGCTCCCACTGTACTTCACCACCATACAAACCAATTTCCACCCAGGTAGTTCATTAAAGTTGGTCCTAGTTACTACTTTGTCACTCACATCTCAAGGTGATAACACTCCCCAATCCACGTTTACTTTGGCAAAGCATTGTAACATAACACGGTGGCGACAAAGTTGGTTCGTTTCAGACCTACCTCAAATGAACTACTGGGTGATAATAAATCCAACAAATATAAACTCCTATCATGCACTCCTACATCAAAGGACTATGTGCAAAATAAAACATAGGTAAAAACTGATATGATCAAAATGCAACTTGCCTTCGTGCTGGGAGTGAAGTTCTAGGGAATGGTAGTACTCTGCTTCGCACTTCGGACAATATCGCAAAGTAAATAAACACACATAAACAAGTATTCATATCATTCAAAGAAAACATGCAACAAAAATATTTGCAAAAGCCAAATAAAAACCAGCACAAGTCTTTAACATGATTTTTTTAAAAGTATAAATAGTGTTCAAAATTTCGTGATGCGCACTAATGTTCCTACAAGGCATCCTAGTAAAATTATGGTGAACAGAAAATAATTGTGTAGGATAAATCGTGGCAAAAGTTCATGGCAAAAGATTTAGTTCGTGTGACGTGATGCAAAAAGAATCACTTCAAACGGGTATACCGTTTGAAAGATATGGCCTAATGGAATTTAAATTCAAATCTGAAATAATTTCAAATTTGAACTTGCAAAAATCTACAACTATGGGTTTTCTGGTTAGGGCTATTCAAGAAGAAAATTTAGCCGCTTGTTTCATCTCATTTCGATCTACGGTTAAAAAGTTAAGGCCGTTTGAAGTTTTGAATTAAATCTAAAAAAAAACTGCTACAGGAACGTTTCTGAAAATACTAAATTGCGAACGTTCGCGGCTAGAGCGCGAAGTGGATGGTTCTGGTTGGTTGACTACGTTCACCGCGGCGGCTATGCGGTGAACGCGCGCAAACTACCTAAGGAAAACCGAAAGGTTATTTTAAACAGACCGCGGTTAACCGAAAAAAACAATCTACATCTAATCTACCGATTCGATCTAAGAAAGAAAAAAAACTAACTAATCGAGTGAGGCGACGCTTACAGAGAGGACGAGCACGTCGTCGGCAGGGAGTTCGACGGTGACGGGGCGGCGGCTCCGGCGAGCTCTAGCACGGGCGAGGTGGTCGGGCAGGTGCGGCTCAGCGAGGGCTTCCCGGCGGTGGTGACGGCGGACGATGGCGATGACCGGAGGGAGTGGAGCGAGGGCGGAGCTCCGGTGAACTCTGGCGACACAGGTCATCGGGGCGGCGACTCAGGCGAACCTAGGGGCGCAAAAACATGTCAGGGAGGTGTGCAATGGCGAGGGGATCCGATTCCCGAAGCAAGAAGGGCCGGGAGGCTCACCGGCGTCGGACTTCTCTGGCGAACGGACTCGGCTCCGGCGAGATGCGAACGGACGGTGCATCGGCTATGAGCGGCGAGAGGAGGTGCGGGTCGGCTGAATGGAACGAGGGGGTCAAGGGTCTTTTATAGGCGCGGCGAGGGCGTCCGGGAGCGCGGGATAAGCCTTATCCCGAGAGCTCCGGCCGGCGGTTGCGGACGAGCACGACGCTGGCTTATCTCGTGGTCTTCGCTAGAGGTTGGAGACGATGGGGTTCTGTCCCCACCTGCAGGCTGCGTGAGAGAGGGAGAGAGAGAGAGTTGACCGAGGGAGAGGGAGATCGGGCGAGGGCCTCGCTAGGCCTGGCTGGCTCGGGCGAGCAACCTGGCTGACTCGGCTGGCCTGGCTGGGTGGCTTCGCCGGCCTATGTGCGTGCGTGTGTTTTTTCTGTTTATTTTGAAACCTCTTCTTTTTTAGATCTGAAGCAGAAAATAAAATATAGGGTATTATATACCAAAACGATCAAAAAAAACCCTAAGGCGTGAACTTTTCTTTAGAGTCAAAACAAAAACTTTATAAGAACATTATTTAAAGAAAATCCAACATGAAACCAAATTTGACTTTCAAATAAATTGGCACTATTTTCTTGTGACTTTTGGGGTGTCATGTTACCTCCTCTCATACTTTTTTTTCAAAGTATTTTGTCAGGTAATTGAGTAAACTCAAATGCCAATTGAAAAGAAGTCAAATAAAGAAGATGATAAAATAATTGCCACATTCATTTCAATCATACTGCATAGATGCTTAACTATTAATTGTAAAACATTCCAAATTGAAAATTTGGGATGTTACAAACCTACCCCCCTTAAGATGAATCTCGTCCCCGAGATTCGGGTTGGCCAGCAAAAAGGTGTGGATGGTCACGCTTAAGATCTTCTTCTCGTTCCCAAGTAGCTTCCTCCTCGGTGTGGTGACTCCACTGAACCTTGCAGAATTTGATAACCTTGGTACGAGTGATCCTCTCAGCAGTCTCAAGAATCTTAACAGGCTTCTCCTCATAAGTTAGGTCATTATCCAATTGAATTTCTTCTAGAGGCACTGTGTCCCTCAAAGGAATATCTGCCAACTCTGCATGACACTTCTTCAGCTGGGAAACATGAAATACATCATGAACTCCTGACAAACCCTCTGGTAGTTCCAACTTGTATGCAACTTCTCCTCTGCATTCCAGAACTCTGTATGGCCCCACGAATTGTGGTGCTAACTTTCCTTTGACTCCAAACCTCTTAATACCTCGAAGTGGAGACACTCGAAGATATGCTCTATCTCCCACTTCATAAATTACTTCCTTGCGTTTAGCATCGACATAACTCTTCTGTCTAGACTGAGCTATCCTGAGTCTATCATGGATCAACTTGACCTTCTCCTCAGAATCTCGAATCAAATCTGATCCAAACAATTTGCGATCACCAACTCCATCCCACATCAATGGTGTTCTGCACTTCCTCCCATACAATGCCTCAAAAGGGGCCATCTGCAAACTGGCTTGATAGCTGTTATTGTACGAGAACTCTACATAAGGTAAGTTATCATCCCAACTAGACCTGTAGTCTAGCGCACAAGCTCTCAACATGTCCTCCAGAATCTGATTCACCCTCTCTGTCTGCCCATCTGTCTGTGGATGGAAGGCTGTACTGAACTCTTGCCTGGTACCCAAAGTTTCGTGTAGCTGATGCCGAAACTTTGAAGTAAACTGTGTTCCTCTATCTGATACAATGGTCCTCGGAACTCCATGCAGACATACAATCCTGGTCATATATATCTTCGCCAGCTTAGCACTTGTATAGGTAGTCTTCATAGGAATGAAGTGAGCAACCTTGGTCAAGCGATCAACAATCATCCAAATGGAATCATAACCTGAACGGGTCCTGGGTAATCCCGTGATGAAGTCCATGCCAAGTTTATCCCATTTCCAATCAGGTATCGGCAATGGCTGAAGCAAACCTGCTGGTTTCTGATGCTCTGTCTTTACCCTCTGACATACATCACATACTGCCACATACTCAGCAATTTCCCTCTTCATACCGGTCCACCAAAAACTTTCCTTCAAGTCCAAATACATCTTGGTGTTCCCCGGATGTATCGAGTAAGGCGAATCATGAGCCTCTTGAAGAATCAACTTCCTGATCTCTGGATCATTGGGCACACAAATACGCTGCTCAAACCATATGGTTCCATGCTCATCCTCACGGAATCCTTCTTCCTTTCCTTTGCTAATCCTCTCCTTTATCTCAGCAATACCTTGATCCAACTTTTGAGCTTCTCTGATCTTTCCCAACAAGGTGGACTGAACTTCGAGTGCGGCAACATAGCCTCTTGGAACTATTTCCAACTTGAGATCTCTAAGTTCATCACACAACTCCTGAGGTAATCCTCTTGCGACAAGAGTGTTGACATAGCTCTTACGGCTCAACGCATCTGCCATGACGTTGGCTTTTCCTGGATGATAATGCAAACTCATGTCATAATCCTTGATGAGCTCCAACCATCTCCTTTGCCTAAGGTTCAACTCTTTTTGCATGAAGATGTACTTCAAACTCTTGTGATCGGTGTAAACATCACATTGGTTCCCAATAAGGAAATGTCTCCAGGTCTTGAGTGCATGCACCACTGTTGCTAACTCCAGATCATGCGTGGCATAGTTCAACTCATGAGGTCGAAGCTGACGTGAAGCATAAGCTACAACCTTTCCTTCTTGCATAAGTACGCCTCCAAGTCCTTGGCATGAAGCGTTGCAGTACACCTGAAAATCCTTGTGTATGTTCGGCAGAATTAGCACTGGAGCTGTAACCAAACGTTTCTTCAACTCTTGGAAACTGGCTTCACATTCCTCAGTCCAAATATACTTGGTGTCCTTCTTCAACAACTCCGTCATGGGCTTTGCAATCTTGGAGAAATTCTCAATGAACCTCCGATAATATCCTGCAAGTCCAAGGAAACTGCGGATCTCGCTAACTGAGGTCGGTGCCTTCCATTCTGTGACTGCTTCTACCTTGGAAGGGTCCACGGCAATTCCTTCTCCTGACACAACATGTTCGAGAAATCCGACTTCCTTCAACCAAAACTCACACTTGCTGAACTTGGCATAAAGTTGGTATTCTCTGAGCTTCTCCAGAACTAAGCGCAGATGCTCTACGTGCTCCTCCTCATTCTTGGAGAAAACCAATATATCATCAATGAATACCATAACAAACTTATCCAAGTACTCCATGAATACCTTGTTCATCATGCTCATAAAATAGGCAGGGGCATTAGTCAAACCAAACGACATGACTGTATACTCATAAAGCCCATACCTCGTGGTAAAAGCTGTCTTAGGTATATCCTTCTCACGGATCTTCAACTGATGATAACCCGATCGAAGGTCAATCTTGGAGAAAACACTAGCTCCTTCTAGCTGGTCAAACAAGTCATTGATCATCGGCAGCGGATACTTGTTTTTGATGGTCACCTCATTCAAAGAGCGATAATCCACACACATCCTCAAGGTTCCATCCTTCTTCTCCACTAAGAGTACTGGGGCTCCCCAAGGTGATGAACTCAGGCGAATATACCCCTTCTCCAGCAACTCCTCAATCTGCTTCTTGACTTCCGCTAGATCATTAGCGGGCATCCGGTACGACCTCTTGGAGATAGGTCCGGTGCCTGGCAGCAACTCAATGAGAAACTCAATCTCCTGATCCGGTGGCATACCGGGTAACTCCTCTGGAAATACACCGGGATAATCCTTCACCACCGGTACTTCTTCCTGGACAACTTCCGTAAGAGAGTTCACTTGAGTCCTCTTAGACTTAAGCCTGGATACATACTTGATCCTCTTCTTCTCTGGAGTGGTGAGAAGAATTGACCTACTAGCACAATCAATGCTTCCCTGATACTTGGACATCCAATCCATACCTAGGATTACATCCAACCCTTGTGACTCAAGTACGATCATATCTGTGGGAAAAACATGCCCCCCTATGTTCGAAGGCAACTGAAAACATGCCTGGCTAGTCATAGAGTCTGCTCCTGGGGAACTTACTAGAATTGGTGACTTAAGAGCTATGGTAGGCAACTTATGTTTATCCACAAATCCCCTCGATATGAATGAATGCGATGCACCAGTGTCAAAAAGAATGAGTGCTGGAAAAGAATTAACCAAGAACTTACCAATCACCGCATCCGGTTGTTCATAGACTTCTTCCACGTTGACATGATTCACATGCCCCTTAGTGAAAGGATTGGACTTCTTGCCTCCAGAACTTCCATTGCCATTCTCATTCTGTATCTCGGGACACTCATTGGAGTAGTGCCCTATGTTCTTGCACTTGAAGCAGGTGATGTGAGTCAGATCCTTCCTCACTGGTGTAACAGGGGTAGGGTGATGGTGATTGCCGTTTCCTCCATTCCCATTGCCATTCTTATGGCCATTGTGGTTGTGTCCATTGCCTCCATGCTGAGAATGACCACCATGGTTATGATGGTTGTGCCCTCCAAACTTATTGTGTCCTGTACTAGAATATCCTAAGAAAGGGGTGGAGCGAGGCTTCTACTGAGTTCCAGACTAAAACTTGCCTTGACCATATTTCCTCTTGCGATTTTCCATCTGCTGATGCTTGCCCTCTAGAGTGATCGCCTTGTCCACCAACTCTTGATAGTTATCAAAAGTCGCTACCATCAACTGAATTCCCAGCTCATCATTCAGTCCCTCCAGAAACTTCTCTTGCTTGGCTGCATCGGTTGCCACATCACCTAGGGCGTAACGGGACAACTTGCTGAAGTCATCAACATACTCAGACACTGAGCGACCTCCTTGGCGCAAGTTGTGGAATTCCCTCTTCTTGAGAGCCATAGCTCCTGCTGAAACATGAGCAGTGCAGAACGCCTGCTGGAACTGTGCCCAAGTCACATTCTCCATGGGGTACGTGGCGGTGTAGTTCTCCCACCACGAAGCTGCTGGTCCATCCAGTTGGTGAGAGGCGAACCTAACCTTCTCTTGATCAGTGCATCCTGCTGTGGCTAGCTTCCTACCCCTGTTGCGAAGCCAGTCATCTGCGACGATCGGCTCCGGGCTACTTGTGAAGGTTGGAGGATTCAGCCTCAGAAAACAGGTAAGGCTATCAATTTGTGGTGGAGGTGGAGGTGAAGGCGGGTTGTTGTTGTTGTTGTTCTGGGCCATATTCTGCATCATCAACTGTATCATCTGGTTCTGGGTTTGAAGCAATTGTTCCAAGGCGGGTGGGATATCATTCCCTGAGCCACTCCCGGAAGGGTCGCGCCTTGGTCGCATCTGTTGGGTTAGCATAGATGAGGTATAGATAGAATTAGGCCTAAGGGAGAAACACTACCCATATGCAAATGATGTCAATAAAAATCCAAATCACTCCAATTCAATTCAATCAAAGAGTTCACACGAAACAAATCTAAGGTGAGCCATGTCACAAGGTTTGACAAGGTCCCACAAATAAATCAATCAAAAACTAATCGACTATCGAATCCTAATCTCTCATGGTGGTCTAAATCTACTCCTCATCGGAAGAGAGATCTATCATGTTGATGTCGGCTCCAGCGGCATCACTCTGTATCTCCTCATTGTCATCCTCATAGTCTTTGTCCTGACTGACGTAGTCCCCGTAAGAGTGATCCTCTTGGAGATTCTCCCCGTTATCAAGCTCTTCCTCAGCTTCCTCCAGCTGAAGCTTCAAGTCGTCGAACTTTTCCTACAGTGCATCGAGCTCCTCCTCATGCTCTGCGCGTTCGTTCTAAAGCTCTTCTTCCAGCTCGACCTTGCAGGTAGTCAGGTTGTGGGTGGTGATGAGGCTATCGTCCATCTCTTCCTTCATCCTGGTGATGAGCTCCTCCAGGTCCTCAATGTGTGAGGTGATGGTGTCGTCCTCCCTGGTGCGCACCACATCTCCATCCGAGTCGTGGCACGCGTACAAGACATAGTTAGTCTTCCTGAGATCCTCGCGGTAGTCCTGGCGGATGCGCCCAAGTGCAAGGAGCGCAGCGATCCCTTTGCCAATGCCCCATGATCTTACTTCTATGTAGAAGTCGATCGGCTCAATGGCATTTCCAAAAGTTCGCCCTGGAATGTGGACGTCAATCTTCCAGCGCATCTCCTCAGGTAGGGTGGCCATGAAGGTACCGGTGAAGCTAGGCAAGGCAATGCGCAGATGTCCTGCGATATCCACGAGCTGTCTTCCAAAGGGCATGGTTGCGTCGGCTATGAACGGCGAGAGGAGGTGCGGGTCGGCTGAATGGAACGAGGGGGTCAAGGGACTTTTGTAGGCGGTATAAGCCTTATCCTGAGAGCTCCGGCTGGCGGTTGTGGACGAGCACGGCGCTGGCTTATCTCGTGATCTTCGCTAGAGGTTGGAGACGATGGGGTTGTGGCCCCACCTGCAGGCTGCGTGAGAGAGGGAGAGAGAGTTGACCGAGGGAGAGGGAGATCGGGCGAGCGAACTGCTCGCTGGGCGAGGGCCTCGCTAGGCCTGGCTGGCTCGAGCGAGTAGCCTGGCTGGCTCGGCTGGCCTGGCTGGGTGGCTTCGCCGGCTTGTGTGCATGCGTGTGTTTTTTTCTGTTTTTTTGAAACCTCTTCTTTTTTAGATCTAAAGCAGGAAATAAAATATAGGGTATTATATACCAAAACGATCAGAAAAAAACCCTAAGGCGTGAACTTTTCTTTAGAGTCAAAATAAAAACTTTATCAGAACATTATTTAAAGAAAATCCAACATGAAACCAAATTTGACTTTCAAATAAATTGGCACTATTTTCTTGTGACTTTTGGGGTGTCATGTTACCTCCTCTCATACTTTTTTTTCAAAGTATTTTGTCAGGTAATTGAGTAAACTCAAATGCCAATTGAAAAGAAGTCAAATAAAGAAGATGATAAAATAATTGCCACATTCATTTCAATCATAATGCATAGATGCTTAACTAATAATTGTAAAACATTCCAAATTGAAAATTTGGGATGTTACAACCTCTCCCTCATCATCGTAATCACCATCATAATCTTCAACCTGCTCAATGGCATTAGAAGCAGGAGCCATAGAAGTAGCAGCAGTATCAACAATACTAGTATGTTGGGCTTGGCCGAGAGGCACACGTCGCGCTCGTCGTTTGAAAGGGATAGGAGCTGCAGCTGGTGTGGTAGACGAGCAAGCACCTCATTGAACTTGGCGTCCATCTTGGTGTCGAATGTCTTCTCCAAACCATCAAGCTTCTCCATGGCCTCTCCAAAGTTGGTCACGAAGTCTTGTACCTGGTCAGCCATCATTTGCTGAAATTTATCATAGAGCGCTTTGTTGGTCATGCTCTCCCAGTCGATCCCGCCGTCGTGTGATCCTGACATGGTTAGCAGAAATAGGAAACACACAAGAATATGAAACATACAGACTACTGGGACGTGGTGGTGGTGGTGGTGTGTCACAAATCCTTTAAGTGAATCTCAAATTCTTACCAGTTCTTACCCAGCAGCAGGCGGTGATCGGCAACCGTTGTAGTCAAAACTCTCAAAGCTTGGATAGAGCGATTGCCAGGTGGTGTCAAACACACAACGTAGATGTATGTGGAGCTGGGATGGCTTATAATATGGTAGCTAAAAGGGTTAGCAATAATCAATTCAGAGATACAAGGTTGAATAATCGCTCAACGACGGTACTGTGCTGGTCCTAGGCTAGACCGTACTAGAGACGCGAGCCTAAAACACCAACAAAATCACAACGCTACACATAATCAAGGGAAAAGCACACTCTGATTTTTTTCTTTTTTTCGGTGCCTCTTTTTTTTGCTCAAAAAATCACTACAATGGCGAGTGTCTCAAAACTCTTCCCAAGTCGTATAAGCAAGATGGGCATGAAATTTGTTGGACTATTTTTTTTCTGGAGCAATTCGGGGGCTGCGATGACCAAAAATTTCGACAAAAACCACTATGATGGCAAGTGTCTCAAAACGCTCCGAAGAACCTAAAATCAAGATAGGGAAAAAATATTTTCGGACGATTTTTTTGGCCAAAACGTGCTCTGTAAAGCGTGCCAGACTTTTTTTTTCGACACCTACGCAGGTAGCAAAACACGAATCCGAAATCAAAAGGATCTCGAAACTAAACCTAAAACGAGCTGGACTTGGATTGGTGGCAGATTTGTGGTGGTATATATGGACACCAATGGATAGTGATGGTGGGTGGTGACATATGGCAGCGATGATGATGGTGGTGGTATATGGCAACTATGAAGACGATGCGGTGGCGGCGTGACAACCTGTGAATAGAACTCGAAACTCTAAAGGATTAGACACTAAGACCAGCAACTCGGCACGACGATGTAACCACAAATTCAACAAAGCAAAATACCGAAAAGACTATGCAAAGGCTCAGATTGGTTCGGATATGATGATCTAACCCTAGTTTTTTGTGGCTTTTTCGTGGACTAAAGGTATGAAGAACAGATGCGATCTAAACTACGAAAACTGGTAAAATCTCACCGAGCAACCTGGAAATCTGATACCACTTGATAGAGGCGAAGTTGTCCCTGTCTTTCGATGAGATGGTGGCTATCGTGTTTGGTGGAGTAGACTTTGACGATCCAACTACGAACGTGTGATGACGCCACGCCTTAGCAATCGCTAAACCAACTCCGAGAGGTTATTGACTACGCCGGAGCACGATCAACCTGACCACGAGGGTCTCTTTCCTGCACGCAAACGAAGAACAAGAAAGAAACTAAGATTGCAATCTGGATATTGCGAATATAAGAGGAAAGCTTTATTGATGAAGTGGGGTTATGTGATGCCTTGGTCTGGTCGTGGAACACAAACGAAGAACGCGAAGTTGCAGCTTTGGCGAACTTGTAATCTAAACAAAACCCAACCGTAAAACGATGCCCTAAGGGTTGTATATATGGGGGAATAGAGGGGAATTTCGTGGCCCCTTGGAGGAGGGGTCCGAAACCGACCTTAACTCAGTTTCCCCATACATACGAACTCTAAAAACAGCCTATAATATGGTATTTCGAAATTACATGGGCCTAGCCCAACAATAAGGTGGCGCAACACCTATATTAGCCCAGGGACGAATTTTATAAAGTAGCATCATGCATATTTCTTCCAAGGCTTCTTGCTCCCATTATGGTGGCTTCAAAGTGCTAAAATCATCACTGGAAGCTCCATTGTTCTTTCCCGCGCACGCACCTTCTTCTCCATGCTTGATCCCGCTCCAACGGTCATCCTTATTGTCCATGCCAGGTCCTTCATTCATAAGTAAAACAAAAGTATCTAATTTAGGCAACATCATATGTTCATGAACATTAGAAGGATTTGCAAGAAACGAAAGTACCTGGTAATTCAATTGACGTGCGTGAGCTCTAGTAATTGGTCTTGTATGTATAGCAGTCGGAGTTGTGGGTGTAGCATTAGCATGGATGTCCTCATCACAGAGGGCGAAGTAGATCGACCTCGGCAGCTCCGACAAGGAGGATTGAGCTCCTCCACGGCATCGTCCATGGCTGCGAGCTCACCGCCATGAGATCCCCACCCCTCTAGTACTAGTATTGATGTAGTATGTAGTATGACCTGGTGTTTTTAGTGTTTGATCATGTAAAATATATGTAGTACGTGATGAACTACGAGGTGCAATTTCTCCCACGAAACTATTTTTCTAAATTATGCATTTTCATCTACGGTTTCTGTCCGGCCGCGCTCGTTGTCAACCCGCAAACGAGATCTTCGTCGAACTGCAGACTCGTTTTGCGGGTCGAGATTTTGCGGGGTCTGCTAGAGTTGCTCTAAGTATTTCTATTCACTTTGGAATGGTAAGATACACTTTATTTGTTGTTTTGAGTGAGTTGTGAGAGAACACGACTTACACTTATTGTTATTTCACTAACCTATTACTCATGGAGTCTTCTAGTGAGTCTTTTGATGTGCAGCAAAAGAAGAGCCATGATGAGTTGGTGAAGTGGACTGAGTATGAAGCTTTGCGTGATCATTTGAAGAGACATATTGATAAATAAGATGAGGATTGGAGAGATAAGTTGCAACATGTGGACTTGAAATTAGATGCTACTTCTACACAAGAATCTGTGACAACTATGCAAGAGTCTTTGACAGACCTCACAAGCCAAATTGCAGAATTGTCTACTTTAGTGCAACAAAGAGCCCCCCAAGTCAACAATAATGTCAATACTAATGCCCATGCACACGAGATGTTGATCTTGATGGTGGTCGAGGACATGGACGTGGGTTTCATGCGCTAGCAAGGCGAGTGCCACTTCCTGAAAATAATCGTGAGGATGATGCAAACCAAAATTCTCTATTCCTGTTTTCACCCATGATAATGAAGATGTGGAAGAATATCTTATGTGGGAGCTGAAAATTGAGAAGCTATGGAGATTACATGAATATATGGAGGATAGGAAAATTAAACTTGCTTCTTCTGGCTTTGATGGATATGCTCTTCTTTGGTGGGATAATATTGCACACAAGAGAGAACAAGATGGTGATCCAGAAATTGTTACATGGAGAACTATGAGGCAAGTCATGCGGGACAGATTTGTGCGAAAAATTATATTTGTACTCTCTATGATCAATTACAGCATTTGAAGCAAGATATTATGTCTGTTGATGCTTATTACAAGGAATTGGAGTTGATTCTACAAAGTGATCGTGTGAGAGAGGAACCTGAGCAAACTATGCAACGTTTCCTTTCACGTTTGCAATTTAAAATTAAGAGCATTGTGAGGCATCTCCAATATGCTGATATGAATGAGTTATTACATCATGCACGTGAGGCTAAAGCACAGTTAGACGAAGAGGCAAGGATGGTAGCCAGAAATTCAGCTAGGAGTCGTTTCCCTTCGAGAACATCTCCTACTACACCTCCACCAGCCCCAAATTCCTCAATTCGCGGTACATCTTATAGTAAACCAAAATCAAGTATTTCCAATACAAAGAAGTCACCACAACCAGCATCAAGTACCAATAGTTCTACTATGTCCGCAACAAGAAATAGAGACATGAGCTGCCATACATGTGGAGGAAAAGGCCACCTTAAGGGAGATTGTCCTAACAAGAAAGTTATCCTTATTAATGAGGATAATGAGTATGAGACAGGTGATGATGCTGATCCTAATGATGATGATGGTCCACTTGATGCTTATGCTACAAACTATCCATCTATTGTTTGCACACAAAAATCTTTGAGTGTTACTCCAAGTCCTGAAAATGAGAGATGTAATTTATTTCAAACCAAGGTTATTGTTGGTCCTCAAATGGCTTGCAAGGTTATTATTGATGGAGGGAGTTGTAGAAATTTAGCAAGCAAAGATTTACGTGCAAAGCTGAAACTGAAATATATACCACACCCGCATCCTTATTACATACAATGGTTGAGTGATAATGGAGACATGAAGGTGAGCCACATGGTGAGAGTTGAATTTCAGATTGGACCATACAAGGATACCATTGAGTGTGATGTGGTTCCTATGACTATTTGCCACATGTTGTTGGGAAGATGATGAGGACATGACTACCTTCGATACGACCAAAAATGTTGCATACTTGCATATTTGTGAGGTGATTTCTTATAAGAATTATGCAATAATTTCTTTATGTTATCCGGAACAAAAATACTTCACGTATTTTTATTTTATGCCTAAATGCAGAATGGTCAAACACTTGTATGAACCACGTGTGATGACAAAGGAAGACAAAATGGTTGTGTGCTATTCAAGAGGTTCTCTAATGTCAAAGGAAACAATTAGGTGTTGTTCAAGAAGTTCTCTCACGTCACTTTTAGCCCAAGAGAAGATAGAGTCCAAGTCTCTCACGTTCTCAACTCAGATTCGGACTGCACAGAGACACCTGTCTCAAAACGCCAACAACTTTTTCATACGGACTCAGAATTGGGTGATTCTTTCTTTGCTGGAAACTAGATTTCATATATATTCCAGCCCAGTTGGAATCACCTTAAAATTAGTCCGGATCGCGAAGATATCGACGAAACAATCTAACATGGCATCAGAATCCGAGTCAAACTACAAGTCCAAAGGTGTTACATCACCTCCACTTGGGCCCATGGGCCTTGTACGACCTAGGGTTGGTTTTAGGGTGTCTTGGGACGTCCTCCCACCTCCTTGGCCGCCACCCCTTGCTCCTATATAAGTAGATCAATCTAGTAGCTTTTCCTTTGGGTTTTGTTTAGATTACAAGTTCGCCATAGCTGCAACTTCGCGTTCTTCGTTTGTGTTTCACGACCAGACAAAGGCGTCACATAACCCCACTTTATCAATAAAGTTTTCCTCTTATATTCGCAATATCCAGATTGCAATCTTAGTTTCTTGCTTGTTCTTCGTTTGCGTGCAGGAAACAGACTCTCATGGTCAGGTTGATCGTGCTCCGGCATGGTCAATAACCTTTCGGAGTTGGTTTAGCGATTGCTAAGGCACGACGTCATCACACGTTCGTAGTCAGATCATCAAAGTCTACTCCACCAAAAACGATAGCCACCATCTCATCGAAAGACAGGGACAACTTCGCCTCTATCAAGTGGTATCAGTTTTCAGGTTGCTTGGTGAGAATTTCCAGTTATTCATAGATTAGATTTATTTTCCTTACCTATTGCCCAAGAAAAGCCAGAAAAAAAGTTAGATCTATTCATCTCTACTCCAAGCCAGTCTGAGACTTTGCAATTTTCTTTTCAGTGCTTGCATAGTTGAATTATCGGTTGCATCATCTCTCGAGTTGCTGGTCTTAGCGTCTAGTCTTTTAGAGTTTCGAGTTCTATTCACAACTTGTCACGCCGGCGTCGCACCATCTTCATCTCTGCTGCCATATACCACCACCACGCCACTGTCATCCCTTTCGTTGTCACCCACTACCATCTATCAAATTTCACCACATGCTACCATTGTTCATTGTCATTATCATACTTGAGGTCGTTCACATCTGTGGTTGATCCAATCTGCTTCTTATTTGGTTGAGAAAAAAAGTGAGAGAAAAAAATAAAAAAACATGAGAGAAAAAAAAATAGAGAGAAGAGAAAAAAACAAATTTTGGATCTACCTAGACTCAATCTCGTATGTGAATTCGGATTGAAATCTGTTTTGCGCAGTGTTTAGTAAAACAAGCGTATCTTCCTCATACGAACTCGGAATTGAGTGATTCTTTTTGCATAAGAAAGCTTGAGTCAGTAGCATTCTTGAGAAAGAAATATCAGAAATTTCACATAATATTTTCTAGAGGAAAGTTGAAGAGAGATTTTTGTATATCTTGCTTGTCGGTCATTTATCATCATTGTCTTTACTGCCATTGTGATCTTCACTTATATCTTGCTGTCGAGAGCTAATTCATATCATCCCTTGCTGCTATTTGTCCTATGCCATGACTCCATTAGTGTTCTAGGCTCGCGTCTCTAGTACGGTCTAGCCTAGGACCAGCACAGTACTGTCGTTGAGCGTTTATTCAACGTTACATCTCTAAATTGATTATTGCTAATCTTTTGCTACCATATATTAAGCCTTCCAAGCTCCACATATTTCTACATCGTGTATACATATGTTCACCTGGTAATCACTTTACCCAATCTTCGGAGATATTGACACCGTCTGTTGCCGGTCGCCACCTGCTGCATGGTAAGAATTTGTAAGAGATTGATATTTGCTTTATTGTGAGCGTTTTACCACCACATCCCAGCAGTTCATAGGAACAATATACTTGGATCTTTGTTTCTTGTTTCTACTAGTCATGACAGGATCCGGAGTTGTCAGTTCATGGGCTTCTTCAATCGTGGGAGACGTGATAGAGGCGAAGTTGTCCCTGTCTTTCGATGAGATGATGGCTATCGTTTTGGTGGAGTAGACTTTGACGATCCGACTACGAACGTGTGATGACGCTGCGCCTTAGCAATCGCTAAACCAACTCTGAGAGGTTATTGACCACGCCGGAGCACGATCAACCTGACCACGAGGGTCTGTTTACTACACGCAAACAAAGAACAAGCAAGAAACTAAGATTGCAATATGGATATTGCGAATATAAGAGGAAAGCTTTATTGATGAAGTGGGGTTCTGTGACGCCTTTGTCTCGTCGTGGAACACAAACGAAGAACGCGAAGTTGCAGCTATGGCAAACTTATAATCTAAACAAAACCCAAACCTAAAACGACGCCCTAAGGGCTGTATATATGGGGGAATAGAGGGGAATTTCATGGCCCCTTGGAGGAGGGGTCCGAAACCGACCCTAACTCAGTTTCCCCATACATACGGACTCTAAAGATAGCCTATAATATGGTATTTCGAAATTACATGGGCCTGGCCCAAAAATAAGGTGGCGCAACACCTATATTAGCCTAGGGACGAATTTTATAAAGTAGCATCATGCATATTTCGTCCAAGGCTTCTTGCTCCCATTATGGTGGCTTCAAAGTGCGAAAATCATCACTGGAAGCTCCATTGTTCTTTCCCGCGCGCGCACCTTCTTCTCCATGCTTGATCCCGCTCCAATGGTCATCCTTTTTGTCCATGCCAGGTCCTTCATTCACAAGTAAACCAGAAGTATCTAATTTAGGCAGCATCATATGTTCATGAACATTAGAAGGATTTGCAAGAAACGAAAGTACCTGGTAATTCAATTGATGTGCGCGAGCTCTAGTAATTGGTCCTGTATGTATAGCAGTCGGAGTTGTGGGTGTAGCATTAGTAGGGATGTCCTCCTCATCCTCCCCTTCTTGAACTGAAGTCGTCCTCGATGGAAGCTCATCTTCCTCACCCAAATAAGGCTTCAAATCTGCAATGTTAAAAGTGGGGCTAAACCCAAACTCTGCAGGCAGCTCAAGTTTATATGCATTATCATTTATTTTCTCTAACACCTTAAAAGGACCAGCAGCACATGGCATTAGCTTTGACTTGCGCAAATCAGGAAATCTATCCTTACGCAAATGTAACCAAACAAGATCTCCAGGTGCAAGGACAACATGTTTTCTACCCTTATCTCCCGCAATTTTGTATTTAGCATTCATACGCTCAATGTTTTCCTTCGTTAACTCATGCATCTTTAATATCAATTCAGCACGTTCTTTAGCATCAAAATTAACCTTCTCCGAAGATGGAAGAGGCAACAAATCAATAGGTGCATGAGGTAAGAAACCATACACAACTTCAAAAGGGCACATCTTAGTGGTAGAATGTAGCGAACGATTATAAGCAAATTCAATATGAGGCAAGCATTCTTCCCACATTTTCAGGTTATTCTTCAAAACATCCCTAAGCATAGTAGACAATGATCTATTGACTACTTCAGTTTGGCCATTAGTTTGGGGATGACATGTAGTACTAAAAAGTAGTTTAGTCCCCAACTTAGCCCATAAACATCTCCAAAAATGGCTAAGAAATTTAGCATCACGATTTGAATCAATTGTATTTGCTACACCATGCAATCGAATAATTTTACGAAAGAACAAATCAGCAACATGAGCAGCAACCTCAGTTTTATGACATGGTATAAAGTGTGCCATTTTGGAAAATCTATCCACGACAACAAATATGCTATCCCTCCCCTTCTTTGTAAGAGGTAAACCTAAAACAAAGTCCATAGATATATCCTCCCAAGGAACACTAGGTACAGGCAAAGGCATATATAAACCATGAGGATTGAGTCATGACTTAGCTTTTTGACATGTAGTGCAGCGAGCAACAAAACGCTCAACATCCCGTCTCATCTTTGGCCAAAAGAAATGTGTAGAAAGTACATCCTCCGTCTTCTTGACGCCAAAGTGTCCCATTAATCCTCCTCCGTGCGCCTCCTGTAACAACAAAAGACGAACGGAGATAGCTGGAATGCATAGCTTGTTAGCATGGAACACAAATCCATCATTAATAACGAACTTGTTCCATGTTCTCCCTTCTTTACAATTCTGTAACACGTCTCTTAATTCAGCATCATGCACATATTGATCTTTGATGGTCTCCAAACCAAATATTTTAAAGTCAAGTTGTGAAAGCATAGTATAACGACGAGACAAAGCATCAGCAATAACATTTTCTTTACCCTTCTTGTGTTTCATGACATAAGGGAAAGTCTCACTGAATTCAACCCATTTAGCATGTCTATGGTTCAGTTTTGTTTGACTTTTAATATGTTTCAAAGATTCATGATCAGATTGTATAACAAATTTTTTGGGCCATAAATAATGTTGCCATGTTTCCAAAGTCCGAACAAGAGCATATAGTTCCTTATCAAAAGTAGAAAAATTCAGACTAGGCGCACTCAATTTTTCATAAAAGTACGCAACAGGTTTACCATCTTGTAATAACACACCTCCTAACCCAATTCCACTAGCATCACATTCAAGCTCGAAAGTCTTATTAAAATTAGGAAGTTGGAGTAAAGGAGCATGTGTTAACTTATCTTTCAAGACCGTGAAGGCTTCTTCCTGTGCGGTACCCCAAGAAAAAGGCACGTCCTTCTTTGTAAGCTCATTGAGAGGCGTAGCAATGGTGCTGAAATCTCTCACAAAACGCCTATAGAAACCAGCGAGGCCAAGAAAACTACTTAATTGTGTGACCGTTTTGGGCTGCGGCCAACTCTCAATAGCTTCAATCTTGGCTTTATCAACTTCAATTCCCTGTGGAGTAACAACATAGCCAAGAAAAGATCGGTCGGTGCAAAAGGTGTGATAGAGGCGAAGTTGTCCCTGTCTTTCGATGAGATGGTGGCTATCGTTTTTGGTGGAGTAGACTTTGACGATCCGACTACGAACGTGTGAGCCGTCGCGCCTTAGCAATCGCTAAACCAACTCTGAGAGGTTATTGACCACGCCGGAGCACGATCAACCTGACCACGAGGGTCTATTTCCTGCACGCAAACGAAGAACAAGCAAGAAACTAAGATTGCAATCTGGATATTGCGAATATAAGAGGAAAACTTTATTGATGAAGTGGGGTTCTGTGACGCCCTTGTCTGGTCGTGGAACACAAACGAAGAACGCGAAGTTGCTGCTATGGCAAACTTGTAATCTAAACAAAACCCAACCCTAAAACGAAGCCCTAAGGGCTGTATATATGGGGGAATAGAAGGGAATTTCATGGCCCCTTGGAGGAGGGGTCCGAAACCGACCCTAAGTCAGTTTCCCCATATATACGGACTCTAAAAACAGCCTATAATATGGTATTTCGAAATTACATGGGCCTGGCCCAAAAATAAGGTGGCGCAGCACCTATATTAGCCTATGGACGAATTTTATAAAGTGGCATCATGCATATTTCGTCCAAGGCTTCCCGCTCCCATTATGGTGGCTTCAATGTGCGAAAATCATCACTGGAAGCTCCATTGTTCTTCCCCGCGCGCGCACCTTCTCCTCCATGCTTGATCCTGCTCCAATGGTCATCCTTCTTATCCATGCTAGGTCCTTCATTCATAAGTAAAACAAAAGTATCCAATTTAGGCAGCATCATATGTTCATGAATATTAGAAGGATTTCCAAGAAACGAAAGTACCTGGTAATTCAATTGACGTGCGCGAGCTCTAGTAATTGGTCCTGTATGTATAGCAGTCGGGGTGGGTGTAACATTAGTAGGGATGTCCTCATCATCCTCCCCTTCTTGAACTGACGTCATCCTCGACGGAAGCTCATCTTCCTCACCCAAATAAGGCTTCAAATCTGCAATGTTAAAAGTGGGGCTAACCCCAAACTCTGCAGGCAGCTCAAGTTTATATGCATTATCATTTATTTTCTCTAACACCTTAAAAGGACCATCAGCACGTGGCATTAGCTTTGACTTGCGTAAATCAAGAAATTTATCCTTACGCAAATGTAACCAAACAAGATCGCCAGGTGCAAAGACAACATGTTTTCTACCCTTATCTCCAGCAAGTTTGTATTTAGCATTCATACGCTCAATGGTTTCCTTAGTTAACTCATGAATCTTTAATATCAATTCAGCACGTTCTTTAGCATCAAAATTAACCTTCTCCGAAGACGGAAGAGGCAACAAATCAATAGGTGCACGAGGTAAGAAACCATACACAACTTCAAAAGGGCACATCTTAGTGGTAGAATGTAGCGAACGATTATAAGCAAATTGAATATGAGGCAAGCATTCTTCCCACATTTTCAGGTTATTCTTCAAAACAGCCCTAAGCATAGTAGACAATGATCTATTGACTACTTCAGTTTGGCCATCAGTTTGGGGGTGACATGTAGTACTAAAAAGCAGTTTAGTCCCCAACTTAGCCCATAAACATCTCCAAAAGTGGCTAAGAAATTTAGCATCACGATCGGAAACAATTATATTTGGCACACCATGCAACCGAATAATTTCA
Source organism: Hordeum marinum (assembly GCA_022496015.1). NCBI lineage: Eukaryota > Viridiplantae > Streptophyta > Magnoliopsida > Poales > Poaceae > Hordeum > Hordeum marinum. The sequence goes on from CM039676.1 coordinate 150,037,153, forward strand.
CGAAAGAACAAATCAGCAACATGAGCAGCATCATCACTTTTATGACATGGTATAAAGTGTGCCATTTTAGAAAATCTATCCACGACAACAAATATGCTATCCCTCCCCTTCTTTGTTCGAGGTAAACCTAAAACAAAGTCCATAGATATATCCTCCCAAGGAACACTAGGTACAGGTAAAGGCATATATAAACCATGAGGATTGAGTCGTGACTTAGCTTTTTGACATGTAGTGCAGCGAGCAACAAAACGCTCAACATCCCGTCTCATCTTTGGCCAAAAGAAATGTGTAGCAAGTACGTCCTCCGTCTTCTTCACGCCAAAGTGTCCCATTAATCCTCCTCCGTGCGCCTCCTGTAACAACAAAAGACGAACGGAGCTAGCTGGAATGCATAGCTTGTTAGCACGAAACACAAATCCATTATTAATAACGAACTTGTTCCATGTTCTCCCTTCTTTACAATTCTGCAACACGTCTCTAAATTCAGCATCATGCACATATTGATCTTTGATGGTCTCCAAACCAAATATTTTAAAGTCAAGTTGTGAAAGCATAGTATAAATACGAGACAAAGCATCAGCAATAACATTGTCTTTACCCTTCTTGTGTTTAATGACATAAGGGAAAGTCTCAATGAATTCAACCCATTTAGCATGTCTACGGTTCAGTTTTGCTTGACTTTTAATATGTTTCAAAGATTCATGATCAGAATGTATAACAAATTCTTTGGGCCATAAATAATGTTGCCATGTTTCCAAAGTCCGAACAAGAGCATATAATTCCTTATCATAAGTAGAATAATTCAGACTAGGCCCACTTAATTTTTCAGAAAAGTACGCAACAGGTTTACCATCTTGTAGTAACACACCTCCTAACCCAATTCCACTAGCATCACATTCAAGCTCGAAAGTCTTATTAAAATCAGGAAGTTGGAGTAAAGGAGCATGTGTTAACTTATCTTTCAAGACCGTGAAGGCTTCTTCCTGTGCGGTACCCCAAGAAAAAGGCACGTCCTTCTTTGTAAGCTCATTGAGAGGCGCAGCAATGGTGCTGAAATCTCTCACAAAACGCGTATAGAAACCAGCGAGGCCAAGAAAACTCCTGACTTGTGTGACCGTTTTGGGCTGCGGCCAACTCTCAATAGCTTCAATCTTGCCTATATCAACTTCAATTCCCTGTGGAGTAACAACATAGCCAAGAAAAGATACTCGGTCGGTGCAAAAGGTGCACTTCCCAAGGTTACCAAACAAACGTGCATCACGTAGCGCAGTAAAAACAGCACGTAAATGTTCCAAATGTTCCTCCAAAGATCTACTAAAAATCAATATATCATCAAAATAGACTACCACAAATCATCCAATGAAAGCACGTAAAACCTCGTTCATTAATCTCATGACAGTGCTAGGTGCATTAGTTAACCCATAAGGCATGACTAGCCACTCATATAATCCAAACTTAGTTTTAAATGCTGTTTTCCATTCATCGCCCAATTTCATACGAATTTGATGGTATCCACTACGCAAATCAACTTTGGAGAAAATTGTTGAGCCACTTAATTCATCAAGCATATCATCTAGTCTAGGAATAGGATGACGATAACGAATAGTAATATTATTAATGCCTCTACAATCCACACACATGCGCGATGTACCATCCTTTTTAGGCACTAGAATAATAGGAACAGCACAAGGACTAAGGGATTCACGTATATAACCTTTGTCAAGCAGCTCCTGCACTTGACGCATAATCTCCTTTGTCTCCTCTGGATTGGTACGGTAGGGCGCACGGTTGGGTAGGGATGCACCGGGAATTAAGTCAATCTGATGCTCAATCCCGCGAATAGGCGGTAATCCCGGTGGCACGTCTTGTGGAAAGACATCAGCGAACTCCTGCAAAATGTTAATGACAGCAGGAGGCAAAGAGGGAGGCATGTCCTCGAATGAAAATAATACCTCTTTACATACAAAAGCATAGCAAACATATGTAGCAACATCCAAATCATTAATATCAGATTTAATAGCAAGTAAACATCCACTCTTCAATTTTATTTCGGATGCAACAGTAGATGATGGTTTATTATGCTTATGGTGTTGCTCAAATTCCTGTGCTACAATCTGATTTTCACTCTTATTTTTCTCCTGTTTTGCTTTACTAGCTCTAGCAATGTCATCTTTCATAATATGTTCAGGAGACATAGGAAGCAAAGTGATATTATGATCCTTATGAACAAGAGTATACTGATTTGTCCTACCATGGTGTACAGAATTTTTATCAAACTGCCATGGTCTACCAAGTAAAACAGAACATGCTTGCATGGGTACCACATCACAATCCACATAATCAGAATATGTAGCAATGCTAAAATGCACACGAACAGTACGTGTTACCTTAACCTTGCCACTATTGTTGAACCATTGGATGTAATAAGGATGAGGATGTGGTCTGGTGGGTAGAGACAGCTTCTCCACCATCTCCATGCTAGCCAAGTTATTGCAACTCCCTCCATCGATGATGATGCGAACAGAACGCTCTTTCACAACTCCCTTTGTGTGGAACAAGTTGTGCCTCTGATTTTGCTCAGCGTGTGTAACCTGCACACTGAGAACACGTTGAGCAACTAAACGTTCATACCTGTCAGCGTAATCAGCAGCCATGTATTGTGTTTCTGGTTCTGCATCCTCGCCACCCTGTTCGTCACTTGCAATAAGTGCCAAAGTCTCCTCATCATAATCACTAGCGGACGCATATCCACCATCCTCAGTAACAATCATTACACGCTTGGAAGGGCATTCTCTCGCATAGTGACCTCCACCCTTGCAACGACGACATATAACCTCATGTGTTTGCCCTGTGGATGCAATAGATGAAGAAGAACTCTGTGCAGGCCCAGAAGGTGTGCTCTTCGTAGAGGGTGGAGTAGGAGCCTGTTTCCTGGTATCGCGGTTGGAGTTGGAGGTTGAAGTAGGTGGTGTTGCAGCAGGACGTGTGGAAGTAGATGAGGTACGTGGCGTCCATGATGAAGTGCGACCTACAGAAAAAGTAGTTCTCGCCATTGCCTGTCGATCCTACACTTCACGTTCAGCTTTGCAAGCAAGATGAAATAAACGAGTGATAGTGTTATACTCCTTATACTCCAGAATAGTCTGAATCTCTCTATTTAATCCACCCATAAAACGTGCAAGCATAGCTTCATTCTCCTCAACAATACCACATCTAATCATACCAATTTGTAATTCCTGATAATATTCTTCTACAGAATTTTTCCCTTGTCTTAAACGCTGCAAATTTTGAAGCAATTCACGTTGATAATAAGGTGGCACCCAACAATTACGCATAGCAGTTTTCAAAGCAGCCCAAGTAGTTGGAATATTAGCATGGTGTATTCTACAATGTTCTGACCACCAAACAGAAGCAAAACTAGTGAATGAACAAATAGCAGCAGCAACACGTCTATCCTCAGGAAATTGTAAGCATGTAAAACGTTGTTCTGTTTCTAACTCCCATGTAAGATATATATCAGGAACATATCTACCCTCAAACGTCGGAATATTCAATTTAAGTTTAGGGAGATGGTCATGATCCCGTACCTGAGGGGGTGGGGTAGCCCTACCGTTACGGTTGTAGCCATGTGGTCGACCTAGTGCGTATGGTGGTGGTTGCCCCTGAGGCTGATCGGGGGCTGCGATCCGGGGGCTGCAACCACCAAAAATTTCGACAAAAATCACTATGATAGCAAGTGTCTCAAAATGCTCCGGAGAACCTAAAATCAAGATAGGGAAAAAATATTTCCGGCCGATTTTTTTTGGGCCAAAACGTGCTCTGCAAAGCGTGCCAGACTCTTTTTTTTGTTTTTTTGTTTTTCCGACACCTACGCAGGTAGCAAAACGCGAATTCGAAATCAAAAAGATCTCGAAACGAAATCTAAAACGAGCTGGACTCGGATTGGTGGTGGTATATATGGACACCAATGGATAGTGGGTGGTGATATCTAGCAGCGGTGATGATGGTGGTGGTATATGGCGACTATGAAGACGATGCGTTGGCGGCGTGACAACCTGTGAATAGAACTCGAAACACTAAAGGACTAGACACTAAGACCAGAAACTCGACACGACGATGTAACCGCAAGTTCAACAAAGCAAAATACTGAAAAGACTATGCAAAGGCTCAGATTGGTTCGGATATGATGATCTAACCCTAATTTTTTTTGGCTTTTTCGTGGACTAAAGGTATGAAGAAACAGATGCGATCTAAACTACGAAAACTGATAAAATCTCACCGAGCAACCTGGAAATCTGATACCACTTGATAGAGGCGAAGTTGTCCCTGTCTTTCGATGAGATGATGGCTATCGTTTTGGTGGAGTAGACTTTGACGATCCGACTACGAACGTGTGATGACGATGCGCCTTAGCAATCGCTAAACCAACTCCGAGAGGTTATTGACCACGCTGGAGCACGATCAACCTGACCACGAGGGTCTGTTTCCTGCACGCAAACGAAGAACAAGCAAGAAAGTAAGATTGCAACTTGGATATTGCGAATATAAGAGGAAAGCTTTATTGATGAAGTGGGGTTCTGTGACGCCTTTGTCTGGTCGTAGAACACAAACGAAGAACGCGAAGTTGCAGCTATGGCGAACTTATAATCTAAACAAAACCAAACCTAAAACGACGCCCTAAGGGCTGTATATGGGGGAATAGAGGGGAATTTCGTGGCCCCTTGGAGGAGGGGTCCGAAACCGACCCTAACTCAGTTTCCCCATACATACGGACTCTAAAGATAGCCTATAATATGGTATTTCGAAATTACATGGGCCTGGCCCAAAAATAAGGTGGCGCAACACCTATATTAGCCTAGGGACGAATTTTATAAAGTGGCATCATGCATATTTCGTCCAAGGCTTCTTGCTCCCATTATGGTGGCTTCAAAGTGCGAAAATCATCACTGGAAGCTCCATTGTTCTTTCCCGCGCGCGCACCTTCTTCTCCATGCTTGATCCCGCTCCAATGGTCATCCTTCTTGTCCATGCCAGGTCCTTCATTCACAAGTAAAACAAAAGTATCTAATTTAGGCAGCATCATATGTTCATGAACATTAGAAGGATTTGCAAGAAACGAAAGCACCTGGTAATTCAATTGATGTGCGCGAGCTCTAGTAATTGGTCCTGTATGTATAGCAGTCGGTGTTGTGGGTGTAGCATTAGCAGGGATGTCCTCATCAAGACGTGCCACCACAAAACCGGATACGAGAGATGCAAAGAGATCCAAATGCACATGATCATGTTAATGTTTCTATACCTCCATTTAATGGTCGATTTAGACCTGCTTTATATATTGAGTGGGAGTTTGAAATAAATGAAATATTTGCTTTTCATAATTTTGCTGCACATAAGAAAGTTAAGGTCGTAGTTGGTTCTTTCACTGGTTATGCTTTAGTTTGGTGGAGCGAATATTGTCGGTTACACAAAGATACTATACCTACTACTTGATGATTTGAAACTTGCCATGAGACACACATTCGTTCCTGCTTATTATACTCGTGACAAGCTTAAAAAGTTAGAATATTTAAAACAAGGTAGTGACACCGTCATGAAATATTATGATGATTTACAAATGACCTTGTTGCATTCCTCATGAGAAGAAAGTGAAGAAGATTTTATGGATAGATTTTGGGGAGGATTAAATCATGATATTCAGGAGATACTAATTCATGAAAAGTGTTATTCTATGGATCGTTTGTTTCGTCTTGCTTGCAAAGCTAAACAGGAAATAAATCAACGTGCTGCCCAAAAGGAAATAGAGCGCAAGGTGCTCATTCCAAGAGTGGATACAGTTGTTCCTTCAAGTACTAGGCGTACTGTGACAACCACATCAATTCTTGTGAGGGCTACATCACCTTCACCATGTAACACGTCACCACTGAGAGTGCCTACATCATCTGAGTTGATCATAAGAGGTAATGGCAAAGGTATTGATCTTCCACCTCCACATGAGTACGTTGAACGCCTTGTCAATTCCAATGTACCTTGTGATGAGCTACCCATTACTTTGATCAAACCACCTATTTTAGAGGACTATATTCATGATTTTACTTCATCATGTGATCAAATAACTATAATATCAGCAATTGTGAGTGCACTCATTGAATTAACTATTGATGAGCAAGAACCGCGTGAATCAGAAAATCAATCAAATTTGGGTCAAATATGTTTGAAAATAATTCTGCCGGTGTTTAATCATTCTGATATGACCTCCAATCTTGGTGATAATTCTGTGTCAAATGACATGTTGCATGTTTGCTTCTTTAAGCATGTTGTAGCATCTAAATTTGAAATGATTCACGTTTATCTACCAATATTGGGATGATTTAATGATAAACATTATGAATCTTTTGATATGAATAAGGACTTCACTTATATGTGCAAACTGAGTTGTAATACTGTCATGCCTTCTACTTCTTGTGATGATTTTTTGGCTTCATATTTCATGACATGGGATGAGTGCCCTTGCATATATGTGTCACATGTGTCACAACCGAGAAAAATAAAAATGGATGACAAATACATATACAATGTGTATGGCTTTTCTCTTTTGGTAGCCACATTTCAGATTAAGCAACGCCGAGGACGGCTATGTTTTCAAAAAGGGGAGGATGATGAGGACATGACTACCTTCGATACGACCAAAAATGTTGCATACATGCATATTTGTGAGGTGATTTCTTATAAGAATTATGCAATAATTTATTTATGTTATCCGGAACAAAAATACTTCACCTATTTTTTTATGCCTGAATGCAGAATGGTCAAACACTTGTATGAACAACGTGTGATGACAAAGGAAGACAAAATGGTTGGGTGCTATTCCAGAGGTCCTATAATGTCAAAGGAAACAATTAGGTGTTGTTCAAGAAGTTCTCTCACGTCACTTTTAGCCCAAGAGAAGATAGAGTCCAAGTCTCTCACGTTCTGGACTCAGATTCGGACTGCACAGATACACCTGTCTCAAAACGCCAACAACCTTTTCATACAGACTCGGAATTGGGTGCTTTTTTTTCTGGAAACTAGATTTCATATGCGTTCCAGCCCAGTTGGAATCACCTTAAAATTCGTCCGGATCGTGAAGATATCGACGAAACAATGTGACGTTGCATCAGAATCTGAGTCAAACTACAAGTCCAAAGGTGTTGCATCACCTCCACTTGGGACCATGGGCCTTGTATGACCTAGGGTTGGTTTTAGGGTGTCTTAGGACGTCCTCCCACCTTCTTGGCTGCCACCCCTTGCTCCTATATAAGTAGATCAATCTTGTAGCTTTTCCTTTGGGTTTTGTTTAGATTACAAGTTCGCCATAGCTGCAACTTCGCGTTCTTCGTTTGTGTTCCACGACCAGACAAAGGCGTCACAGAACCCCACTTCATCAATAAAGTTTTCCTCTTATATTCGCAATATCCAGATTGCAATCTTAGTTTCTTGCTTGTTCTTCGTTTGCGTGCAGGAAACAGACCCTCATGGTCAGGTTGATCGTGCTCCGGCGTGGTCAATAACCTCGCGGAGTTGGTTTAGCAATTGCTAAGGCGTGGCGTCATCACACTTGTAGTCGGATCGTCAAAGTCTACTTCACCAAAAACGATAGCCACCATCTCATCGAAAGACAGGGACAACTTCGCCTCTATCAGAAGACCATGGCAATTCAACAGGAGTGCTATACATAATAGAAGAGCAAATACATACAACTTGAATTGGAATGGGAAGGACATAATTTTGAGGCCTATGATACCGCAACAAATTGTAAATGAGTCTCGTCAAAGAACTGAAGTAAGTATTGAGAAGGAGAGTGAGAGAGTAGATGGACGAGAGAATAATATTTCTATGAGTGAGAGTAGCAAAAACAAACTGAGTGGTAAAAATAAAAGTGAGGGAGTAAACCTACTATGCAGGTTAGCCACCAAAGAGGACTTTAGAGAATTTAGTGAGGATCCTAGTTTAGTTCCTATTGTGCTTATGCACAAGGGATTTTTTTTGGTTTCTAATGACATGACCCCTCTCTCTATTGGTGTTTCTCATGAGTTGCAGGATTTTGATGATGTGTTTCCGGAGGAGGTACCCGCAGGTTTTCCACCACTTCGTGGGATAGAGCATCAAATTGACTTGATTCCGGGAGCTACATTTCCAAACCGAGCCCCCTATAGGACAAATCCCCAAGAGACAAAAGAAATTCAGAAACAAGTACACGAGCTTCTTGATAAAGGGTATGTTCGAATTAGCTTAAGCCCTTGTTATGTTCTTGTTATTTTAGTTCCTAAGAAAGATGGTACTTGGCGCATGTGTGTAGATTGTAGAGCAATTAACAACATCACTATTCGTTACTGTCATCCTATACCACGTTTGGAAGACATGCTAGATGAATTAAGTGGTGCTGTTGTTTTCTCTAAAATTGATTTGCGTAGTGGTTATCATCAAATTAGGATGAAAGAGGGGGATGAGTGGAAAACAACCTTTAAAACAAAATTTGGTTTATATGAGTGGTTAGTAATGCCCTTTGGTTTAACTAATGCCCCTAGTACTTTCATGAGATTAATGAACCATGTTTTGAGAGATTTTATTGGCAAGTTTGTGGTTGTGTACTTTGATATATTAATTTACATCCGCAATGAATCTGAACATATTGACCATATTAGACATTTTTTGCATGTGCTATGTGAAAATAAACTTTATGGTAATATTGCTAAGTGCACATTTGGCAAAGATAAGGTCATATTTCTGGGATATGTTGTTTCTAAGCATGGAATTGAAGTAGATGAAACTAAAATTGGAGCTGTTAAAAATTGGCCAATTCCCATGAATGTTAGTCAAGTAAGAAGTTTTAATGGATTGGCTGGTTTCTATAGACGTTTTGTGAAAGATATTAGTACTCTTGCCGCACCTTTGAATGATCTTACTAAAAAAGGTGTTGAATTCGAATGGGGGATAACACAAGATATTGCATTTGATAAGCTGAAAATATGTTTGACTTCTGCCCCATTATTAATACTTCATGATTTCAATAAGCAATTAGAAATTGAGTGTGATGCTAGTGGTACTGGAATTGGAGTGCTAATGCGAGAGAATAAACCCATGGCATATTTTTCTAAAAAATTGAGTGGTGCCCAATTGAATTATTCTGTTTATGATAAAGAATTGTATGCGCTTGTTAGAGTTCTTGAGGTTTGGAAACATTATTTGTGGCCAAAACAATTTATCATACATTCTGATCATGAGGCATTGAAAATTCTAAAGAGCCAAACGAATCTTAATAAACATCATGCTAAGTGGGTTGAATTTATTGAATCTTTCCCATACATAATTAAGCATAAGAAAGGTAAATATAATGTAGTTACTGATGCTCTCTCTAGGAAAAACATGTTATTGGCACAATTAGATGTGCAAGTTCCTAGTTTGGAGAGTTTGCGTGATTTGTATGCTCAAGATAATGTTTTTTCTATGCCATATGCCAAATTCTATTGTGGAAGCATGGAATAAATTTCATATGCATGATGGATATTTGTTTAAAGCTAACAAATTATGTGTGTCCGAGTCGGCCATGCGTTTGTTATTATTGTAGGAATCACATAGTGGTGGATTGATGGGACACATTGAGCGTGAGAAGACATTACTCATGTTGGCTGATCACTTCTATTGGCCACACATGAGAAGAGATGTGGACATGTTTGTGAGGCGTTGCATCACTTGCAACAAGGCTGAATCAAAATTAAAGCCTCATGGTTTGTATACTCCTCATCCTGCACCTACTACTCCATGGGAGGATATTAGTATGGATTTTGTGCTGGGATTACCGAGAACAAGAAGAGGACATGATTCTATATTTGTGGTAGTGGATAGATTCTCTAAAATGTCACACTTTATTACATGCCACAAGAGCGACGATGCGTCGCATATTGCTAATCTGTTTTTCAGGGACATAATACCCTTACATGGAGTACCAAGGACAATTGTTTCTGATCGTGACGTGAAGTTTATGAGCTATTTCTGGAAGATATTGTGGGGGAAGCTGGGAACAAAGATGTTGTTTAGTACTACTTGTCACCCCAAAACTGATGGACAAACGGAGGTGGTGAATCGCACATTATCCACCTTGTTGAGAGCTATGATAAAGAAAAATCTCTGAGAGTGGGAAGATTGCTTACCGCATGTGGAGTTTGCTTACAATAGAGCGGTACATTCTACTACTCAATTGTGCCTGTTTGAGGTGGTGTATGGTTTCAAACCCATCACACCATATGATTTGTTGCCGCTTCCAATACAAGAAAGAGTGAACATGGAGGCCTCGAAGCGTGCAGATTTTGTGAGGAAGATACATGAGAAGACCAAGCAAGCAATTGAGAAGAAAGGGAATATGTAGCTGATCGTGTTAACAAGAAGCAAAATGAGGTGATTGTCGGTGTCAAAACCGACGGTCCTCGGGTAGGGGGTCCCGAGCTATGAGACTAGAATCGATGGTAAGAGGAGATGAAGGAGACGATGTTCACCCAGGTTTGGGCCCTCCCATGGAGGTAATACTGTCACACCCTGTGTTATATCACCTTGTTATGTTTGGATTTATAAAATTTGGAGCCAACTAAAACTTTTTCAATGATTGTGCTTGATTGAATTGTTGCTTGTTTGCTTGTTGATTGTTGTTTATGGCACTCCTAGATTCTATTCCTCTTCATATTCATCTTCCTTGACCCAAACCTCTTGCCCAATGATCATGCCATGTGAATAGTGCCCAAAACTATTTTTATCCAATTTATTTTGATCAAAAAGGACTTATCCAAATTAGGTCTTCAAAACCCCCTGAATTGAGGTTTGCACTGCAAGTCCTCAAATTGGGTGGATCCTTCTTCCCCAAAGGCTTTATTTCAAACCTACTATATTTATGACTTCCTAAAACTACCAAATATTAATTTTAAAGATTATTTTAATATTTTATTTAAAGGATTTTTCCTAAGACCAGAAATGGATTTTCATAGGGAAAAATTCTTTAAATGCTTTCAAAATATTTGAGAAAATTTAGGGAAACTCAGTGGACATATATTTTCCATATATATGAGTTTCAACACATGGGCATGTTCAAATCATGGGCAAAACCCCTCAAAACCCTTTCTATTCAAATCAAGCTTTTGAAATATTTCTATAAGAAATATTCTCAATAAATTCCAGGAAAATTCCAGCAAGTCAACACTATCATAGGTGATGATCTTGAAAAGTTTCACCTCAACCAAAGTTGATTTGGTTCATCAAACCATCCCAAAACCCTTCTTGTCCAGATTCAAATTTGAACAACTTTACATTGTGAAGTTTCTCCCCTTGACCCCAAACTTTGTGGACATGCTCTAATCACCAATAATGATGCTACACTAAGTGGTGCATCAAGGGTTAAAGCTTAGCCTAACTAGATCTACAGAAACCTGATTCTGTTAGTTTCTAGGGTTCACAAAGTTTTCCATTGTCAACTTTGCCCACTTGAGCTCAAACTTGGTAATTATGCCTACTTTCACCTAACATTTGACCCTGTTGAGTAACTCAGTAAGTGGGTAAACGTTTCTAGCCCAAAATCATATCAAACACCTTCTGGTGAAATAGTAGAACCCCTACTTTCACCCATTTCCCTATTTCCCTCGCCTCCAAACTTTTACCACAACTTCTGGCAGTGCCCAAGCACCTCGAGTAAAAATCCCAAGTCCTGAAGCCACTGGGAGGTGGGGTAAAACCCCCATTTTTACCCCTGGACAGCCCTGGCAGAGCACTCTCTCCCCTCACCTCTTACTCTATTCTTCTCCTGAAGCATCCAAGGCACTTTTCTCTTATCCTAGAGGCCCTAGATCCCCCTAGACACTCGTGGCCACGCACAAGATGCTGTTGGCATGCCATGGCATGCCAAACGCACGCTCTGGAGCACGCTACAGTGCCGACAGTGGCACTATAGCCGTTGCCCACTGCATGGCCTCGACCACCTCGAGCGCCCCCCTCTCGCCAGATGGTCGGCCTCGGCGTCCACGCCATGCCACCTTGTCGGGCCCCTCCTCTCTCTCTCTCTCTCTCCTCTGGCCCTCCTCGCACGCGGCGCTGCCATCCAAGCCGACCAACCGCGGATCTCACACACGCGCGCCCCTCTGCTCCCTCTCTCCTCCTTCGCGGGCCTAGACCGACCCCAGGAGCGCCCCCGAGCTGCCCCGCGTGCCCTCTCTCCCCTCTGGCCTCGGCCACATCCTCGCCGGCACACGGGTCCACGGTGCTCCGCCCCTCCCTCTATTTAAGCCCCCCGTGCCTCTCTATCCCCTCCTCTGGCCCTCTCTCCACCTCCATCGATCGCCCATAGAGCCCCAACTCCTCTCTTCCCCTCTGTGCTCGGGATCGAGCCAGGCATCACCGCGGCATCGCCACCATCGATCTCGAGGTAGCAAGCCCCTTCGGCCATCCTCTCTCTTCTGTTGATCCTCCCTCATCATTCCGACGCAAATCTCCCTCTTCCTCGTGTTCTTTGCAGCTCGAAACCACCCCGGCGACATCCTCCCGAAGCCTCCTCCATCGTGGGTGCTTGCTGCTGACGACTCCGGCCACCTCGGCCGCCCTTCCACCTCCAGGGGTCCGGCGACTCGACCCTGAGTCCATCCCCGCTCTCTTTTGCCGCTGTCGTGCCTACCACCGCTGCCGGTGAGCCTCCTCCCTCTCTGCCCCGAGGTGGGAGGAGGATCCGACAAGTGGGACCCACGTGTCGGCCTCTCCCTCCCTCTCGTGCTCTCTCCCCCTCGCGGTCGCTGACGGCCGGGCCCCGTGCGTTAGGTTTAAACCTAGCCGCGTGCGAGGCCGGCTGGCTGGCCAGCTGGGCCGGCCCAGCCACTTGCTGCCTTAGGCCCAGGGTCCCGTGGCCTTTTTCTTTTTCTTTTTTGTGGGATTTTGCAAAAATCCCACAGAGCTCAATATAAATCCTATGACCATAATTTTTCCACCTAAATTCTTGAAATATTCCCTAGAATTTAATACTGTCCTTTTTGTAATTTTTTGAAAATCTTTTATAAATTGTTTTAATTTAAACCCCTCTTTGGCATTATCGGCCCCTGTTTAAATATTTTTGAAAACCGTTTTAACTTCAAAACCTTAAACAAATATTTTTAATATAGTCTTTAGTATTTATCAGAGTAGGGTAGCATTTTTATTAGTGGCTTGAGTGATCTGTTTTTGTGTGATGCTTATTTTCATCGCTTTTATTCGCGATGATAGATTGCGCTGTTGACGAGGAAGTTGGACCCGAAAACTTCAAAGACCCCGGAGACTTTGTTGAGCCAGGCAAGCAGCCCTTTGAACATGTTAAGAAACTTTTCATGCATGACATATATCACTTGTTGTTTTGATGATTGATCATGATGTGGTGTTTCCTCCTTCGGTGGGATGCCTCCGATACTCTTACCGTTGACACTTGCATCATGCATGACCCTACCACCTTATGAGGGTTATGCGGGTGGGTGTAGATAGGATGCTAATAGTTGCTATGCAAGTGGGATGGGATTTATGCATAGTGATGGGAAGGAAGAAATGATTTCAAAGACTTCTCGAAAACCCCGTCGGGTGCCACTAATGCTCGAGGGAGATGATGATGATATGGGTGACCACTTGAGAAAGAAGTGGTGTATCGGAGCAAGTGAATGTGTTTTTGAAAACAGATTAGATTTAAGATTTGTCGACCGTCCCAACCTTACATGCGCAACCACGATACCCCTTATGGGACGGGGCTTTGTTGATTACCTTGGTGGGTATTACTAGTGGCGGGAGTGGCATGGTCACTCTCGATACGGGGTCATATCGGTGTGTACGATCATGCACTGTCTTCACAGGCACCGGGCACACCGTTGGTCCCCTCATGGATGGTACGATCTGGAGCGAGGCTCGTGTGATGTACATTGTGAGGGATGGATACCAATCGAGTGGACTCTTTGTTTAGTATCGCTAGGGGAAAGGCATTGTTCGGGTGCTTACCTCGGGTATGTTATATACCGCGACTCGTGGATGACACGGAAGTTCCTCGAGTCTTGTGGGTAAAGTGTGCAACCTATGCAGAGTGTAAAACTATTCGAATAGCCGTGTCCACAGTGAAGGACCGTTGGGTGGTGCTGCTTAGACTATGTCCAAATGTTTTCGTAAAACTTGGTGCGTGTGTGTGTGGAAGATAGATGGATGATACTTGAGACAAGTCTGAAGACTTGAGGTGATGAATGAACACGAGATGTTCAACCCCTGTTTATGATGATATCTATAACTTGTTCATATGGATATCTGCCAACTGTTGATGCATGCTTACCTAGTTACTTGATCATGTCATTGCATTAAAAATTAGCTTTCCGAAAATTACCTACTTAGTGCTATATCATGCATCATTATTACGTTGTTCCACAACTTGGGTTGCTTGCGAGTACAATGAAAGTACTCATTGGCTTGCCACTGGTTATTTAATTGGCCAGGCATGGAAGAACATGAGTATGTTGAAGAGTTTGTTGGAGACGAACATGCGAACCTGGATGCTTCCCAGTCAGAATGCGTGTAGGTTTAAGGCTGATGGCATGGGTTCACGCTTCGATCAAGATTTCCGCTGCTTGTTCTATTTAAGTGTTTGGCCCTCGTGGTCCTATCTATGTAAGACTAGACCTTCGTGGTCTTTATTTCTGTAAGACGTTAAGTGTGGATGTAAGACTCTTGTTATGCAGCTTCTATGTGTTCACTGAGCATGGATCTCTGGGATCACTGTACACGTACATTCGGTGATCACGACTTATGAGTCGAGGTCCCCACAAAGCTGGTATTAGAGCTGTCGTGGTTTTATCACGCCAGATGTCTGGGTGAACGGGCTTGGGTTCGAGGCCATTGCGAACATGATGGACTCAAAGGGGTTGGTCGGGACGAAGGACACGAGTTTACCCAGGTTTGGCCCCTCAAGTTGAGGTAATAGCCTACCTCCTGCTTGTGCTTGTATTGCTCGATGTATCGATTAAAAAGGAGCTATTGCTTGACCTAGTTCTCGATAACCTGATCTCTAAGTCGCCCCGGGTCTTGCCTTTATATAGGAGGTCAAGACCATGGATCATACAAGTTGTAACCGACTCTCATTACATGTCTGAGTCTACCTCTATCTTCTCTTGCCTTTCCTGACCAAGTTGTCCCCAGGCGATTTACACACCCGGGTCTTCTTCATCCGGGCCACCTCCGGCCCGTCCCGTCGAGCCGCCAAGCATCTTGGGCCTTAAGTCCCCACGGCTCACTCTTGGGCTGGTGTACGAGCCACCAAATATGACCTGGAGCGCTCAGGGCGGGTCTCACCGTGGGGTTATATCCCCAACATTAGGCCCTAGGTTAATTTGAGCTCGCTCACTTTAGCCTTTCTTCTTACTCTTCAGCAAGTCGCCCAAAAATGACCCGCCGTGACGTCATGTCAAATCTGCAAAAAAGATCCTCTAACGCACGCAACGAATCTTCTTATTAAATGAATAGCCCAAAGATCGAGGCATCCGCCTTGGTCAAACGACATCCGTCGCCTGGATTTTCGCGCCCGTTCTGCCTTTTCCCTATTAAATAGGACCGCCCGGGGTGGCATTTTCTTTCTCCCGCTCGCCCCGTCATCTCCTTCCTTCCGTCGCTTCCGTTTCCAACGCCTCCTGCTCCAGCGCTGTCTCCTCCTCGCCATCGACAGGGCCACTGCATCAACCTGACGCGATCCAAAGTATCTTCCGCCTTCATCGTGCCGTCGCCGGTGAGTCTTTCTCCCCTTATATCCGCAACTTGTTCCGGTAGGGTTTCCATGGAGCTTCGCCGCTGCTATTCTTAGAACTCAAGTTTTGTCAATGCTAGCCACGTTTAGTCCATGAGCCCTCGATTATATCCTGTCCCCATGGCGCCGCTAGGTAGGAGATCAACACTGATGCTTTTTAGATTCACTACGGCTCCGCCCGTCGTTTCAGTCTTTCACCAGTTCATCTCTAAGTTTGGAAATATAGACATTTCTTTTGTTTTTGTAGATCCGCAATTTTAGCAATATTTCGTGGAACCTGTTTTCAGTGCTTAGCCATATTTCTCCCTGTCCTTTCGTGATGTTGACCCGCCATGCTGTTCCGGCTCTCATCAGCTGGATCTTGGTGTCTCACCCTTAAGGTCTTACGCCTTTTAAGCCGCCCATATTTGTTCACCATTTTCTTGACTCGCAATATATGGTTACTTTGTACAGTTAAAACTGCCGTCATGTCACGCGCATCTAACTCCTGCAACTGGGTCGGTTCTTGCATTACCGAAGAGTTTCTGATGGACTTTGTACTTGCGGGCACCCTTCCTGCCAAAGAGGTCATCCATTGGCGGGTTCCGGGAAATGAACTGAAGGCCATTCCTCAGGAGGGCGAGGTAGTTGTTTTTTTGGATCATATTGAACGTGGATTCGTACCTCTTGGCTCAAAATTCTTCCGGGACATCCTTCATTTCTATAAGCTGCATCCTCAAGATCTTGCCCCCAACTCCGTCTCAAATATCTGCAACTTCCAAGTACTCAGCAAGGTCTATCTGCAAACTCAGCCGTTTGTAGATCTCTTCCGAGAATTCTTTTATGCGAACCAGCAAACTGAAGTAAAGGCCATCCCGAGCTTAGAACTTGGTGGAATTTCTATTCAAAGGCGCTGGGATATTACCTTCCCGGCTGTACCAATACAGAGTCATCCAAAGGATTGGAATAAGACTTGGTTCTACTACAAGGATACCTCCTCGGAGGGTGAGCATTCGCTGCCAGGCTATCACCCTTCCCGGCTTAAGACAACTTCGGAGCTTCCCGGCCGGCTATCAACTTCTGAACGTGCAAGGCACGATCCGGCTCACGCCAAGATTAAAGCCCTCATGGCCAATGGATTGACGGGTCTGGACTTGATCCACTGCTGGATCTCCTGGAGAGTTATGCCTTTGAGCTTGAGAAGCCACCTCATGTACGAATATCCGGGCAAGTACGATGGTTCCCTATGCTTCAGCTGGACAACTTTAACTGAAGACGATATTACCACTGTCATCCGGAGTCTTGTTCATGAGATGTCAGGGGCTTGCAGTGCTATTGGGCTGGCGCCTTTTAGTGCCGTTAACCCGGCTCCAGACGTAATACAACTCTTCATTGTCTCTTCTCTCTGTTTAGTTAGGACTTTGTCAATTCATCACCATTAACCGGCTTACCTTTCCAGGCTGACTCCGACTTCTGGAAGAAGAAGTATATTCCTCCTATGAAGAAGAGCAAGAAGAAGGCCCCAGCCAAGAAGACGACGAAGAAGACCACCCCTCAAGAAGAATGCTTTGAACCGCTAGAATCATCCGGCTCAGAGGTATAGTTTGACTATTTTCTATAACCTCATTATTCACCTTATAGATAACAACTTATTCGTAGGACGAGGTAGAGACGAGTCGCACCAACGTTCCTGAGGTAACTTATATTTCATGTGACTTAGAATGTTTTGTACCCCGGAAGATACGGCGGGTTGTTCGAAAAGTTCCCCTTTCTCATTCTCTTGCTCATTTGGATCCCCAGTTTCTTTTGAAAAAGCAATAGCAAGTCGACCGTCGTCAGACCCGGAGCGTCGACTCTCCTATCTCATGTCCGGGTTGCCTAACTCCCCGGCTCCGAAGAAGCGCCCCGCAGAGGTATGTATCTCTATTTGATTTTATTAGATTTTCCTTTGTACTCTCAACATTGCCTTATATCATCTAAACTATCTCTCAGGGATCACCTTCATCCGGCGACTCTACGGCCACCGCTCTTCCACCTCCGAAGATTAATCCGCTGTAAGCATTTTGTAGCCTTTACGGCCGGCTCTTCGACGGTTGTAACCCTTGAATTCTGACCTTCATGTCTTTTCTAGGGCTCAAGCTAAGCGGAGGAAAACAACCAAGTCCTCCCCTGGCCCTGCTGCTCAAGAACCGGAGCTTGCTAAGCCGGACCCCCAGCGACTTCTGCAGAGCCGGCAGCTGATGACATTATTCTTGAGAGCCCGCAAAGGGACCTTTCCAAGCTGCCGAGCCCTGCCAAGGCCGCTGATGATCCCGCTACCCGGACATCGTGATTACTGGCGCCGGCTTGCACTCTCCTTCACCTCACGTGCTAACCAAGCATAGTGAAACAAGTCGAAGCTTCGAGGAAGCTGGTATTTGAGCTCCCTGCCTTAGAGAAAATGACAGCCGACGAACTTCATGCTGGCTATATGAACCGGCTGTCTACAAGCCGGGATTTGGAGCTCAAACTGGTTAACTTAATGAAGAGACGATATGAGGTATTCCATTTTCCTCCTTATACCCTTACGTAGCCCCCAAGAGCCGGGTTAATATTGACCGATAATAATTCGGTTCTTCCATTTTAGTAGAAGTAGAAACATGTAATATGTAGGCCTCAATCTACTTAGCCTTGATCTCAAATCATTGTCCTAGCCCCCAAGGGCCGGCTCAATAATTGAATTTTTTTAAGCTGGAACTTCTCTTTTCGAAAGTTGAGCCGTGAATTTCATGTTGAACCTCCTTAGAAAACCAATATGTAGCCGCCAAGTTCTGGGTCAATCTTGTCGAAGTTGAGAAGGAACTGTCTTGAAAATAGACATTAGCCCCCAAGTGTCATGCATATTGCTTGCAATCTGTTTGAGACTTGCTTATGTACTCCATATTTTGATATGTCGCAGGAAGCTTTAACTAAAGCCGGGTCAGAATTGGCCGGCTCAAAAACCAACTTAGCTACTTAGCAAGCCGCCCGGAGTGAAGCTGACGAGACATGTCAGCTCCTTGTCAAAGAGCTAGCTAAGATCAAAGCTGACTTCACCGCCTTCAAGGAATCTACCGAGGCTGAAAAAGCTACATTGACTAAACGGGCGGATGATGCCGATCAGTGACTCATGATCGTATCTGACGAGCTGCAGTCTTTGAAGCATCACATAACGAAGATAGCAACTGCCCACTTTGGTAAGTTTTTAATAGCTTGGCTTGATTCGTATTTTTGGACTTGTGCTGGCGACTCATAACGTGGCCTCCGTCTTATGCAGGTCCTAGGAGCCGCCAACTTGCCTCCGATAGTCTGCTACCTTTGAAGGCTATATACACATTGACAGAACAACTGTACTGCATGGCGGTATGCACAATCAAGGTTGTGCAGTATAAAGAGAACATTCCTTCGGCTCTCAAAGGTGTCTTGGAGCTCCTGTCAAAGATTGTGGAGCTGAAGAAATCGGCCGCCCACCAGGGGGCGATTGCGGCCATAAGCCGGGCATTGGCTTTTGCTCCAGAGCTTACTCCGGCTGAGATGATGGATGGGTTTCCCTCCAAGAAGGACGCCGGCTCTGAATTTTCAGACGCTGACTATGCCCGGTGCGTAAAGGATTCCAAAGTCTTGGCCTCCGTCTTAGCAGAAGAGGTCAATCTAGCAACTTACCAGGCGGCTTATAGCACCGATCAGAAAAGGATCCGTGGCCCGCTCTTTGAGTGCAAGGATCTGACACCTGCTCGCAGTAAGACTCTCTTTGGCTCTGATCTTGACCCGTCCCCCTTCTTTGAAGAAGGAACTTTTGCGGCTTTAACCGACTACAAC
Organism: Hordeum marinum; assembly: GCA_022496015.1. Classification (NCBI taxonomy): domain Eukaryota; kingdom Viridiplantae; phylum Streptophyta; class Magnoliopsida; order Poales; family Poaceae; genus Hordeum; species Hordeum marinum. The sequence continues at coordinate 150,056,768 of CM039676.1, forward strand.
TGGGACTTGGAAAATCTCCAGATCAAGGCAGCCCAAGAGCCGGAGCAGGATGACCCGCCAGCCAGCTGATTGCTTTGTAGAAAACTTCTAATAGCCGGCCCTCCATGGCCCGCCGTGGGCGATGTAAAAACTTGATAATATTTTGGGTTCCACAGAGAGCATCTATAACAGGATAGCAGCAACTTTTGCCCTTGTTGAACTTGTGACATTGCGCACATATGAAAGCCCGGCTTTAAAATAGACATTTGCTATCTTTCTTGTCCTTCTCATTGTATGCCTTATCGGCTTAATCTCCTGCCTCCATAGATGTACCTATATACCGTTAGGAGGGCGGCTTAAAAGCACAACCTGAATATACTGTGTCTTCCCAAAAGTGCTGACATAGACCATTGCTTGGCTCGATCCAGCCAATAAAGGTTTGATAAGCTTCACCCGTAGGGCAGGAAGCCCCCTGTATGGCTATGTTGACTTGTCAACATTTTTGGCGCGAACGCCGGTTGTTAGGGATAGATAAGTTACACCCGGAGGTGGGAAGCCCCCTTCGACAACCGCGGCTAACATGTTAACCAGAATGGCATAAAGCCGGTTGTTAGGGTGAGATAAGCGATGCCCGAAGGTAAGGAGCCCCCTTCAACAGCCACATCTGACATGTCAACTGGAATGGCATAAAGCCTGTTGTTAGGGTGAGATAAGCGATACCCGAAGGTAAGAAGCCCCCTTCGACAACCACGGCTAACATGTTAACCAGAAATGGCATAAAGCCGGCTATTTGGGTGAGATAAGCGATACCCGAAGGTAAGAAGCCCCCTTCGACAGCCGCAGCTGACATGTTAACTGGAAGGGCATAAAGCCGGTTGTTAGGGTGAGATAAGCGATACCCGAAGGTAAGAAGCCCCCTTCGACAACCGCGGCTAACATGTTAACCGAAAATGGCATCAAGCCGGCTGTTAGGGTGAGATAAGCGATACCCGAAGGTAAGAAGCCCCCTTCGATAGCCGCAGCTGACATGTCAACTAGAATGGCATAAAGCCGGTTGTTAGGGTGAGATAAGTGACACCCGTCGGTGAGAAGTCCCCTTCGATAACCGCGGCTAACATGTTAATCGAAAATGGCATAAAGCTGGCTGTTAGGGTGAGATAAGCGATACCCGAAGGTAAGAAGCCCCCTTCGACAACCGCAGCTGACATGTAAATTGGAATGGCATAAGCCGGTTGTTAGGGTGAGATAAGCGATACTTGAAGGTAAGAAGCCCCCTTCGACAACCGCGGCTAACATGTTAACCGGAAATGGCATAAAGCCGGCTGTTAGGGTGAGATACCCGAAGGTAAGAAGCCCCCTTCGACAGCCGCAGCTGACATGTCAACTGGAATGGCATAAAGCCGATTGTTAGGGTGAGATAAGCGATACCCGAAGGTAAGAAGCCCCCTTCGACAACCGCGGCTAACATGTTAACCGGAAATGGCATAAAGCCGGCTGTTAGGGTGAGATAAGCGATACCCGAAGGTAAGAAGCCCCCTTCGACAGCCAATGTATTTGCATCGATGAAGATGTGCGACGTGGCAGAGGCCCCAGCTTGCAGGGATGCTATTTTATTCATATATAAATATGATATATACAATGATAATGTATAGTGACGATTCTCAACAATCTTAAGTGTAATAAGGTCGCAGATGCGCTATGTTCCATGGCCGGCGGGTCTCCTGACCCGAAGTATCTGAGTCGTCACGGATGTCAATGAGGTAATACGACCCATTGTTGAGGTTTCTGCTGACCGCAAAAGGTCCTTCCCATGGAGGAGATAATTTATGCGTATCCGTCTGGTCTTGAACTAGCCGTAGCACCAAGTCGCCCTCTTGAAATGTCCGGGTCTTAACTCTACGACTATGATAGCGGTGCAGGTCTTGTTAATAAATCACCGAAGGGGCAGCCGCCAGCTCTCATTCCTCTTCCAAAGCATCCAACGCGTCTTGACGTGCCATCTCATTGTCCGTCTCAATGTAAGCCGCCACTCGCGACGAGTCATGCCGAATGTCACTTGGTAATATTGCCTCGGCACCGTACACCATGAAGAAAGGTGTATATCCTGTAGATCTGTTGGGGGTGGTTCTGATGCTCCATAAGAAGGAAGGCAACTCTTCTACCCAACACCCGAGCGTTCGTTGTAAAGGAACCATAAGCCGCGGCTTGATACCCCTCAAGATTTCTTAATTGGCACGCTTCGCCTGACCGTTGGACGGTGGATGAGCAACTGCCAAAACATCAAGCCGGATGTGCTCTTTGTCACAGAATTTTTTTCATAGCCCCTTGGACAAGTTTGTTCCATTGTCAGTGATGATGTTGTGAGGGTAACCAAAATGGTAGATCAGATTTTTAATAAACTGAACCACCGTGGCCGCGTCACACTTGGTAATTGGCTCAGCCTCTACCCACTTGGTGAACTTATGAACCGCCACCAAGAGGTGCGTTTTCTTATCCTTGGATCTCTTGAAAGGTCCTACCATATCAAGCCCCCATACTGCAAACGGCCAAGTAATTGGTATCATGCGCAATTCTTGAGCAGGAACATGAGCACGCCGGCCAAATTTTTGACAGCCGCCACACTTGCGGACGAGATCCTCTGCGTCTTTGTGAGCTATCAACCAGAAGAAACCATGCCGTAACGCCTTAGCTACTAGAGATTTTTAGCCGGCGTGATGTCCGCAATGTCTAGCGTGAATTTCATTCAAAATCTCCCGACCTTCCTCCGGTGAGACACAACGCTGAAAACCCCGGTAACGCCGCACTTGTGCAACTCACCGTTAACTATTGTCATCGACTTAGACCGCCGGGTGATCTGTCTGGCTAAATTTTCATCATCAGGTAATTAGCCTCGAGTCAAATAGTCCAGGTAAGGCACAGTCCAATCCGGAATAGCATGTAGATCAGCCACCAATTGCCCCTCTGGGTCAGGGATAGCCAAATCTTCCTCTGAAGGCAACTTGACAGTCGGGTGATATAAAACGTCCAAAAAGATATTGGGTGGCACCGGCTTTCGCTGAGAGCCTAACCGTGATAAGGCATCAGTCGCCTCATTCCTGCGACGATCAATGTGATCCACCTGATAACCTTTGAAGTGACCAGCAATGACATCCACCGCCTGTCGATAAGCCGCCATCCGCAGGTCCCTGGAATCCCAAGTGCCTGAAACTTGCTGAGCCACAAGATTTGAGTCGCCCAAACACCTTACCCGGCTTAAATTCATCTCCTTGGCTACTCTGAGACCATGAAGCAGAGCCTCATATTCAGCCGTATTGTTGGTGCAAGGGAACATCAGCTGGAGTACATAACAAAATTTATCACCTTTGGGAGATGTCAAAACCACTCCTGCCCCTGATCCTTCCAGCTGCTTGGATCCATCAAAATGTATAGTCCAGTATGTGTTATCCGGCTTTTCCTAAGGAGCTTGACATTCTGTCCAATCGTTTATAAAATCCACAAGGGCTTGGGATTTGATAGCCGTACGAGGCACGTATGTTAGATTAAGAAGTGCCAGCTCCAACGCCCACTTAGCAATCCTACCGGTGGCTTCACTATTCTGAATTATGTCCCCCAACGAAGCAGAGCTGACCACAGTGATCGGGTGCCCTAAGAAATAGTGCTTTAACTTGCGATTGGCCATGAACACCCCATACACCAACTTCTGCCAATGTGGATACCTCTGTTTGGATTCGGTCAGGACCTCACTGATATAATAAACCGGCCTTTGAACTGGATACTCCTTCCCGACTTCCTTGCGCTCGACCACAATTGCGGTGCTGACTGCCCGGTTGTTAACCGCCACGTACAGGAGCAAAGGTTCTTTCTTAGCAGGAGCGGCCAACACCGGCGGCTCAGTGAGCTGTTTCTTGAGTGGCTCCAATGCTTTACCCACTACCGTACTCCAGACAAAATTGTCTGTCTTTTTCATCATCTGATATAGAGGAATTGCTTTGTCACCGAGGCGGCTTATGAACCGGTTTAACGCGGCAATTTGCCCCGCCAGGCATTGGACATCATTAACACAGGCCGGCTCTGCCAAAGGTGTGATAGCCTTGATTTTATCCGGGTTAGCCTCAATGCCACGCTCAGAAATCAGAAATCCCAAGAGCTTGCCAGCCGGAACACCAAAGACGCATTTGGCCGGGTCAAGCATCATCTTATAGACCCAAAGATTGTCAAAAGTTTCCCTTAAGTCGTCCAAAAGGGTCACCTTCTTCCTTTATTTGATCACAATATCATCTACATAAGCGTGAACGTTGCGCCCGATCTGACTGTGAAGACAATTCTGCACACAGCACTGGCCCAACAATAAGATGGCGCATCACCTATATTAGCCTAGGGACGAATTTTATAAAGTAGCATCATGCATATTTCATCCAAGGCTTCTTGCTCCCATTATGGTGGCTTCAAAGTGCGAAAATCATCACTGGAAGCTCCATTGTTCTTTCCCGCGCGCGCACCTTCTTCTCCATGCTTGATCCCGCTCCCATGGCCATCCTTCTTATCCATGCTAGGTCCTTCATTCATAAGTAAAACAAAAGTATCTAATTTAGGCAGCATCATATGTTCATGAACATTAGAAGGATTTGCAAGAAACGAAAGTACCTGGTAATTCAATTGACGTGCGCGAGCTCTAGTAATTGGTCCTGTATGTATAGCACTCGGAGTTGTGGGTGTAGCATTAGCAGGGATGTCCTCATCACAACTTCCAAAGAAATCCTGCCCACCGGATAAGCCGACTTGCCTGGCACCACACCATGAAAAATGGTGGATGAGGGCTTAAGATCCTTGTCAAGCAACTTCATCCGCCGAAAGGTGTCATAATAGAGGATGTTGATACTACTGCCTCCGTCCATAAGCACCTTATTCACCATATATCCTCCCACTTGGGGGGCAACCACCAAAGCCAGCTGCCCCGGGTCATCAACACGTGGTGGATGATCTTCCCAACTCCACTTATGTTATATTCAGACCACTTTAAGTACTACGGCAGAGCCGACACAACCGCATGAACCGCTCGCTTGCGTAATTTCTGATCCCGCTTGTTAAGGCTAGTCGTGAAAACATGATACTGGCCTGAGCTGAGCTGCTTCAGATTACTTTGATATCCAGATTGGTTATGCTGCTGCTGGTTGTTGTTACCAGAGTGCTTTGGATGCCCTCATTGATTACCTTCACCATGATGACCGGACCCTGAGCCACCGGACCCAAATCCGGCTCCTGATCGCCCGGTCCTAAGCCGCCGGGCAGACCACCGCCCTGGTTGTTGGGTTGCGGTAGTAATTCTTTAACTTCTGCATATGTGGCAATCACCCCATGCGTGTGACGAAGGTTTGCCGGGCTGGCTGTGTTCTGGACAGGGCTTCTTAAGCGCCTCCTCCAAATTGAAGGGAGTCCTGTTCTTATTAAAAGGTGGCTTGAACTTCCCATTGCCCTTAGGAGGATTCTGGCCGGTACTTGCATTGGCTACCAGTTCTGATCCGCCAACGGGATTCTTCCGCTTGTTCTGGTTACCATTGTTAACCACACCTTTTCCTTGATTGTTCTTCTTACCTTGACCGGCCTTCTCCTCATTAGAGCCTGGGTTCTTCGTGTTATCAGAGTCGGCGTACTTTGTGAGAGCCGTCATGAGCTCTCCCATATCCTGACACATACGCTTGAGCCGGCCAAGTTTCTACTTCAGCGGAACAAAGTGACAGTTCTTCTCTAAGATGAGCACGGCTTGGGCCGCCGTGATCTGCTCAAACGAGTGGATGATCATTAACACCCGTCAGACCCAATGATGAGCCGACTCACCCTCCTACTGGACGTAGTGATCGAGATCCATGATGGTCATAGGCTGTTTGCAAGTCCCTTGAATTTTTTTGATGAACCTTGCCCTTAACTCAGCCCACGAATTGATGGTATTGGGAGGCAAACCCTTTAACCACGTGCGAGCCGGACCTTCAAGCATCATGATAAAGTACTTAGCACACACCGCCTCACTCACATCTAGCATTTCCATAGCCAGTTCATAACTTTCGATCCAGGCCTCCGGAAGCAAATCAACAGTGTAATTCAGAACTTTGCGAGGTCCTTTGAAATCCTTCGACAACCGTTCACTCCGTAGAGCCAGCGATAAGCATGGAACTCCCACGGCCCTGGCCATTACTCTTGCTCCTACTGATACAGAGGGCACGGGCTCTTGGTGAGTCGTCGTGGCCAAAGCTACCGCCTCTTGCTGGTTTCTTGACCGGTTCATGAGCGCTTGCGCATCTAGAGCCAGCTGATCGTCCCCCGAAGGTCCTCTCTCCCGATCGCTGCTGGAAACCGCCGGCGACTCATAGCGCCGGCTAAAGCTTCGGCTTTGGAGAGGCGTTGAATGGACACGGCTCCGGCTGTGAGTATACTTCTCCTGTTGGGCCATCGCCGTCTAAAGATATCCAATGGCATTCCATACCTCTTCCGCAAAAGGCGCTTCATCTGGAATAGGAATTGTTTCAAGCCGGGTGGCCGCGGCCACCATGTTCTCGACTGGGTTAGAATAATGACCCGCCGGTGTTGGAAAGACCACTGGTGAGGCCTGGTTTCGTCGGGCCGGGTGAGACGTCGGTCGAGCCACCGGGTGGCTTCCAGGTGCATCCGCTGCTTGTCTTGTTCCTGGTGTGTTGAAGAGGTTCCTAGCCTCATATCGTTCTGGCAAGAGGGATTGATGCCTCATCCGATGTACTACAGCTGCCGATTGCTGTTCCAGCCCAAGGCGAAAGGCATCCGTTCTAATACGTTCTGCCTCTTCCTCCATCTGGACCTTCAGTTCGGCTAAACTCTGTTGCTCCTCCGCCATCTGGTCCTTGAGCCTTACGATCTCTAAGTTCCGGGCAGCCTGATTATCTGGTGTAACTTCAGTGGCCATCAGGGCCATGAGCTCGTTCATCAGATCTAGAAGAACTGGAGTCGGTGGCAGATGAGGACATCCCTGCTAATGATACACCCACAACTCCGACTGCTATACATACAGGACCAATTACTAGAGCTCGCGCACGTCAATTGAATTACCAGGTACTTTTGTTTCTTGCAAATCCTTCTAATGTTCATGAACATATGATGCTGCCTAAATTAGAAACTTTTGTTTTACTTATGAATGAAGGACCTGGCATGGACAAGAAGGATGAACATTGGAGCGGGATCAAGCATGGAGAAGAAGGTGCACGCGCGGGAAAGAACAATGGAGCTTCCAGTGATGATTTTCGCACTTTGAAGTCACCATAATGGGAGCAAGAAGCCTTGGACGAAATATGCATGATGCTACTTTATAAAATTCGTCCCTAGGCTAATATAGGTGTTGCGCCACCTTATTGTTGGGCCAGGCCCATGCAATTTCGAAATACCATATTATAGGCTGTTTTTAGAGTCGTATGTATGGGGAAACTGAGTTAAGGTCGGTTTCGGACCCCTCCTCCAAGGGGCCACGAAATTCCCCTTTATTCCCCCATATATACAGCCCTTAGGGCGTCGTTTTAGGGTTGGGTTTTGTTTAGATTACAAGTTTGCCATAGCTGCAACTTCGCGTTCTTCGTTTGTGTTCCACGACCAAAGAAAGGCGTCACAGAATCCCACTTCATCAATAGAGCTTTCCTCTTATATTCGCAATATCCAGATTGCAATCTTAGTTTCTTGCTTGTTCTTCATTTGCATGCAGGAAATAGACCCTCGTGGTCAGGTTGATCATGCTCCGGCGTGGTCAATAACCTCTCGGAGTTGGTTTAGCGATTGCTAAGGCGTGACGTCATCACACGTTCGTAGTCGGACCATCAAAGTCTACTCCACCAAAAACGATAGCCACCATCTCATGGAAAGATCGGGACCCTCGCCTCTAACAAGTGGTATCAGATTTCCAGGTTGCTCGGTGAGATTTTACCAGTTTTCGTAGTTTAGATCGCATCTGTTCATCATACCTTTAGTCCACAAAAAGCCACAAAAAAATTAGGGTTAGATCATCATATCCGAACCAATCTGATCCTTTGCATAGTCTTTTCAGTATTTTGCTTTGTTGAATTTGCGGTTACATCGTCGTGTCGAGTTGCTGGTCTTAGTGTCTAGTCCTTTAGAGTTTCGAGTTCTATTCACAGGTTGTCACGCCACCACCACATCGTCATCATCGAAACTCTTCCCACCATCACTATCCATTGGTGTCCATATATACCACCACAAATCCGCCACCAATCCGAGTCCAACTCGTTTTAGGTTTAGTTTCGAGATCCTTTTGATTTCGGATTCGTGTTTTGCTACCTGTGTAGGTGTCGAAAAAAAGAGTCTGGCATGCTTTGCAGAGCACATTTTGGCCCCAAAAAAATTCGGCCGAAAATATTTTTTCCCTATCTTGATTTTAGGTTCTTCGGAGTGTTTTGAGACACTTGCCATCATAGTGATTTTTGTCGAATTTTTTGGTCGTCGCAGCCTCCGAATTGCTCCAGAAAAAAATTAGTCCAACAAATTTCGTGCCCATCTTACTTATACGACGTGGGAAGAGTTTCGAGACACTCGCCATTGTAGTGATTTTTTGAGCAAAAAAAAGAGCGCAAAAAAGAGGCGCCGAAAAAAACGAAAAAAATATATTCAGAGTGTGCTCTTCCCTTGATTACGTGTAGCGTCATGATTTTGTTGGTGTTTTAGGCTCGCGTCTCTAGTACGGTCTAGCCTAGGACCAGCACAGTACCGTCGTTGAGCGTTTATTCAACCTTGCATCTCTGAATTGATTATTGCTAACCCTTTTTGCTACCATATTATAAGCCATCCCAGCTCCACATACATCTACATCGTGTGTTTGACACCACCTGGCAATCGCTCTATCCAAGCTTTGAGGGCTTTGACTACAACGGTTGCTGATCACAGCCTGCTGCTGGGTAAGAACTGGTAAGAATTTGAGATTCGCTTAAAGGATTTGTGACACACCACCACCACCACCACCACCACGTCCCAGTAGTTTGTAGGTTTCATATTCTTGTGTGTTTCCTAATTCTGCTAACCATGTCAGGATCACACGACGACGGGATCGGCTGGGAGAGCATGACCAACAAAGCGATCTATGATAAATTTCAGCAAATGATGGCTGACCAGGTACAAGACTTCGTGACCATCTTTGGAGAGGCCATGGAGAAGCTAGATGGTTTGGAGAAGACATTCGACAGCAAGATGGACGCCAAGTTTAATGAGGTGCTTGCTCGTCCACCACCACTAGCTGTAGCTCCTATCCCTTTCGAATGATGCGCGTGACGTGTGCCTCTCGGCCAAGCCCAACATACTGGTACTGTTGATCTTGCTGCTACTTCTGTGGATCCTGCTGCTACTATCATGAGCAGGTTGAAAATTATGATGGTGATTACGATGATGAGGGAGAGGTTGCTCCAGATCAGCCTCAGGGGCAACCACCACGATACGCACGAGGTCGACCACATGGCTACAACCGTAACGGTAGGGCTGCACCACCCCCTCAGGTATGGGATAATGACCATCTCCCTAAACTTAAATTGAATATTTCGACGTTTGAGGGTAGATATGTACCTGATATATATCTTACATGGGAGTTAGAAACAGAACAACATTTTACATGCTTACAATTTCCTGAGGATAGACGTGTTGCTGCTGCTGTTTGTTCATTCACTAGTTTTGCTTGTGTTTGGTGGTCGGAACATTGTAGAATACGCCATGCTAATATTCCAACTACTTGGGCTGCTTTGAAAATTGCTATGCGTAATCGTTGGGTGCGACCTTATTATCAACGTGAATTGCTTCAAAATTTGCAGCGTTTAAGACAAGGGAAAAATTCTGTAGAAGAATATTATCAGGAATTACAAACTGGCATGATTAGATGTGGTATTGTTGAGGAGAATGAAGCTATGCTTGCATGTTTTATGGGTGGATTAAATAGAGAGATTTAGACTATTCTAGAGTATAAGGAGTATAACACTATCACTCGTTTATTTCATCTTGCTTGCAAAGCTGAACGTGAAGTGCAGGATCGACAGGCAATGGCGAGAACTACTTTTTCTGCAGGTCGCACTTCATCATGGACGCCACGTACCTCCTCTACTTCTGCACGTCCTGCTGCAACACCACCTACTTCCACCTCCAACTCCAATAGCGATACTAGGAAACAGGCTCCTACTCCACCCTCTGCGAAGAGCACACCTTCTGGGCCTACATAGAGCTCTTCATCATCTATTGCATCCACAGGGCAAACACATGAGGTTATATGCCGTTGTTGCAAGGGTGGAGGTCACTTTGCGAGAGAATGCCCTTCCAAGTGTGTAATGATTGTTACTAAGGATGGTGGATATGCATCTGCTAGTGATTATGATGAGGAGACTTTGGCTCTCATTGCAAGTGAAGAACAGGGTGGCAAGGATGCAGAACCAAAGACACACTATATGGCTGCTGATTACGCTGACATGTATGAAAGTTTAGTTGCTCAACGTGTTCTTAGTGTGCAGGTTACACATGCTCAGCAAAATCAGAGGCACAACTTGTTCCACACAAAGGGAGTTGTGAAGGAGCGTTCTTTTCGCGTCATCATCGATGGCAGGAGTTGCAATAACTTGGCTAACATGGAGATGGTGGAGAAGCTGTCTCTAACCACCAGACCGCATCCTCATCCTTATTACATCCAATGGTTCAACAATAGTGGCAAGGTTAAGGTAACACATACTGTTCGTGTGCATTTTAGCATTGCTACATATTCTGATTATGTGGATTATGATGTGGTACCCATGCAAGCATGTTCTGTTCTATTTGGTAGGCCATGGCAGTTTCATAAAAATTCTGTACACCATGGTAGGACAAATCAGTATACTCTTGTTCATAAGGATCAAAATATCACTTTGCTTCCTATGTCTCCGGAACATATTATAAAAGATGACATTGCTAGAGCTAGTAAAGCAAAACATGAGAAAAATAAGAGTGAAAATCAGATTGTAGCATAGGAATTTGAGCAACACCATAAGCATAATAAACCATCATCTAATGTTGCATCCGAAATAAAATTGAAGAGTGGATATTTACTTGCTACTAAATCTGATATTAATGATTTGGATGTTGCTACATCTGTTTGCTATGCTTTTGTATTCAAAGAGGTATTATTTTCATTCGAGGACATGCCTCCCTCTTTGCCTCCTGCTGTCATTAACATTTTGCAGGAGGTCGCTGACGTCTTCCCACAAGACGTGCCACCGGGATTACCACCTATTCGCGGGATTGAGCATTAGATTGACTTAATTCCCGGCGCATCCAAATCATTAATATCAGATTTAGTAGCGTAAACATCCACTCTTCAATTTTATTTCGGATACAACATTAGATGATTGTTTATTATGCTTATGGTGTTGCTCAAATTCCTTTGCTACAATCTGATTTTCACTCTTATTTTTCTCCTGTTTTGCTTTACTAGCTCTAGCAATGTCATCTTTTATAATATGTTCTGGAGACATAGGAAGCAAAGTGATATTTTGATCCTTATGAACAAGAGTATACTGATTTGTCCTACCATGGTGTATAGAATTTTTCTGAAACTGCCATGGCCTACCAAGTAGAACAGAACATGCTTGCATGGGTACCACATCACAATCCACATAATCAGAATATGTAGCAATGCTAAAATGCACACGAACAGTATGTGTTACCTTAACCTTGCCATTATTGTTGAACCATTGGATGTAATAAGGATGAGGATGTGGTCTGGTGGTTAGAGACAGCTTCTCCACCATCTCCATGTTAGCCAAGTTATTGCAACTCCTACCCAACCGTGCGCCATACCGTACCAATCCAGAGGAGACAAAGGAGATTATGCGTCAAGTACAGGAGCTGCTTGACAAAGGTTATATACATGAATCCCTTAGTCTTTGTGTTGTTCCTATTATTCTAGTGCCTAAAAAGGATGGTACATCGCGCATGTGTGTGGATTGTAGAGGCATTAATAATATTATTATTCATTATCGTCATCCTATTCCTAGAATAGATGATATGCTTGATGAATTAAGTGGTTCTACAATTTTCTCCAAAGTTGATTTGCGTAGTGGATACCATAAAATTCGTATGAAATTGGGAGATGAATGGAAAACAACATTTAAAACTAAGTTTGGATTATATGAGTGGTTTGCCATGCCTTTTGGGTTAACTAATGCACCTGGCACTGTCATGAGATTAATGAACGAGGTTTTACGTGCTTTCATTGGACGATTTGCGGTAGTCTATTTTGATGATATATTGTTTTTTAGTAGATCTTTGGAGGAACATTTGGAACATCTACGTGCTGTTTTTATTGCTCTACGTGATGCACGTTTGTTTGGTAACCTTGGGAAGTGCACCTTTTGCACCGATCGAGTATCTTTTCTTGGCTATGTTGTTACTCCACGGGGAATTGAAGTTGATAAAGCCAAGATTGAAGCTATTGAGAGTTGGCCGCAGCCCAAAATGGTCACACAAGTGAGGAGTTTTCTTGGCCTCGCTGGTTTCTATAGGCGTTTTGTGAGAGATTTCAGCACCATTGCCGCACCTCTCAAGGAGCTTACAAAGAAGGACGTGCCTTTTTCTTGGGGTACCGCACAGGAAGAAGCCTTCACGGTCTTGAAAGATAAGTTAACACATGCTCCTTTACTCCAACTTCCTGATTTAATAAGACTTTCGAGCTTGAATGTGATGCTAGTGGAATTGGGTTAGGAAGTATGTTATTACAAGATGGTAAACCTATTGCGTACTTTTCTGAAAAATTGAGTGGGCCTAGTCTGAGTTATTCTACTTATGATAAGGAATTATATGCTCTTGTTCGGACTTTCGAAACATGGCAACATTATTTCTGGCCCAAAGAATTTGTTATTCATTCTGATCATGAATCTTTTAAACATATTAGAAGTCAAGCAAAACTGAACTGTAGACATGCTAAATGGGTTGAATTCATTGAGACTTTCCCTTATGTCATTAAACACAAGAAGGGTAAAGAAAATGTTATTACTGATTCTTTGTCTCGTCGTTATACTATGCTTTCACAACTTGACTTTAAAATATTTGGTTTGGAGACCATCAAATATCAATATGTGCATGATGATGAATTTAGAGATGTGTTGTCGCATTGTAAAGAAGGGAGAACATGGAACAAGTTCGTTATTAATGATGGATTTGTGTTCCGTGCTAACAAGCTATGCATTCCAGCTAGCTCCGTTCGTCTTTTGTTGTTACAGGAGGCACACGGAGGAGGATTAATGGGACACTTTGGCATGAAGAAGACGGAGGACGTACTTTCTACACATTTCTTTTGGCCAAAATGAGACGGGATGTTGAGCGTTTTGTTGCTCGCTGCACTATAAGTCAAAAAGCTAAGTCACCACTCAATCCTCATGGTTTATTTATGGCTTTGCCTGTACCTAGTGTTCCTTGGGAGGATATATCTATGGACTTTGTTTAAGGTTTACCTCGAACTAAGAAGGGGAGTGATAGCATATTTGTTGTCGTGGATAGATTTTCCAAAATGACACACTTTATACCATGTCATAAAAGTGATGTTGCTGCTCATGTTGGTGATTTGTTCTTTCGTGAAATTATTCGGTTGCATGGTGTGCCAAATACAATTGTTTCAGATCGTGATGCTAAATTTCTTAGCCACTTTTGGAGATGTTTATGGGCTAAGTTGGGGACTAAACTACTTTTTAGTACTACATGTCATCCCCAAACTGATGGCCAAACTAATGTAGTCCATAGATCATTGTCTACTATGCTTAGGGCTGTTTTGAAGAATAACCTGAAAATTTGGGAAGACTGCTTGCCTCATATTGAATTTGCTTATAATCGTTCACGACATTCTACCACTAAGATGTGCCCTTTTGAAGTTGTGTATGGTTTCTTACCTCGTGTACCTATTGATTTGTTGCCTCTTCCATCTTCGAAGAAGGTTAATTTTGATGCTAAAGAACGTGCTAAATTGATGTTAAAGATGCATGAGTTAACGAAGGAAAACATTGAGCGTATGAATGCTAAATACAAAATTGCTGGAGATAAGGGTAGAAAACATGTTGTCTTTGCACCTGGAGATCTTGTTTGGTTACATTTGCGTAAGGATAGATTTCCTGATTTGCGCAATTCAAAGCTAATGCCACGTGCTGATGGTCCTTTTAAGGTGTTAGAGAAAATAAATGATAATGCATATAAACTTGAGCTGCCTGTAGAGTTTGGAGTTAGCCCCACTTTTAACATTGCAGATTTGAAGCCTTATTTGGGTGAGGAAGATGAGCTTCCGTCGAGGACGACTTCAGTTCAAGAAGGGGAGGATGATGAGGACATCCCTGCTAATGATACACCCACAACTCTGACTGCTGTACATACAGGACCAATTACTAGAGCTCGCGCACATCAATTGAATTACCAGGTACTTTCGTTTCTTGCAAATCCTTCTAATGTTCATGAACATATGATGCTGCCTAAATTAGATACTTTTGTTTTACTTATGAATGAAGGACCTGGCATGGACAAGAATGATGACCATTGGAGCGGGATCAAGCATGGAGAAGAAGGTGCGCGCGCGGGAAAGAACAATGGAGCTTCGAGTGATGATTTTCGCACTTTGAAGCCACCATAATGGGAGCAAAAAGCCTTGGACGAAATATGCATGATGCTACTTTATAAAATTCGTCCCTAGGCTAATATAGGTGCCCTCATTAAGAATCGGAACCCCAGATCAAATTCCTCAAGTGAATCAAAGTCCTCACTTGGACCAAATTCCTCAAATGGTCAAAATCATTGTTCTCGTGCTAATGGCTCTGTTCTGCAGGAAAAACCTAAGAGTTATGAATATGTGCATTATTCTTCAAATCATTGTGTTCATAAGTCCTCGAAGAGTTTCTCTGCTTATTCATTTGAGTACTCTAATCCTCACCCTGTGAAACGAAGCTCACTTGCTTCAATGCCTCCCTTCTCACATGGTGCTCGCAGAATGATGAACTCTTTGCCACCCCTCCAGATGTGGGTGGTGAAGAATACAAACTGACATCTTATGCAGGGTCAGGTCTCCAGATGAATTTGAACATCTGATGAATTTGCTGGAGACCTGAGGAAATGCTTGAAAGGACGCAAGCTAACCATAATGAAATGAATTCTTCATTTCTCACGTCCTCACTCTACTTGCTTACTATCTTATGTGATGAAATTCTGTCGGATGAAATTGATATCATATTCTTCACTCTGAAGCATATGAGTTCGTAAGTTGTACTAATTCATCTACAGGATGATACTCTAAAAGCTACTGAGTGGGTTCTCGATAGTGGATGCACAAACCACATGACGGGTGACAAGAATCTACTGATGAATTTGCCACTCACTCCATCTCCTCTGAAGCATATCACCTACGCAGACAAAGGAAAAAGCAAGGTATTGGGACTTGGTAAGGTTGCTATCTCAAAGGACCAAACCATGGACAAGGTGATGCTTGTTGAATCCCTCGGGTTCAACCTTATATCTGTCTCAATGCTTTGTGATCTTGATATGGTTGTCGTATTTGGAAAATATCTTGTGTTGTCATCATGGAATCTGACAATTCCAAAGTCTTCGAAGGCTTTAGGAGAGGAGACTTGCATATTGTTGATTTCTTTACAGGTCCTCAACCTGCCACTTGCTTACTTGCAAAGTCTTCAGAAGGCTGGCTGTGGCATCAACGACTTGGACATGCTGGTATGAGGAATCTGCACACACTCGTGAAGAAAAAGCACGTCATTGGCATCAAGGGTGTCAAATTCCTCAAGGACCACCTTTGTGGTGCATGTGAATCTGGGAAGATGACAAGATCCAAGCATCCCTCGAAGACAATCATGACCACTGCGCGACCTTTTGAATTGTTTCATATGGATCTCTTTGGTCCCACTCACTACTCCGTACTAACAAATTCTTCAAGTTTGTATGGATTTGTCATTGTTGATGATTACTCTCGTTACACATGGGTGCATATCATTCTGTACAAAAATGAAGTGCAGGATGTCTTCAGACGATTTGCTTCAAGGGCCTCCACCAACTTTGGCGTCAAGATCAAGCATATAAGGAGTGATAATGGGATTGAATTCAAGAACACTAACCTTGATGAATATCTTGATGAACTTGGTATTACTCATGAGTTATCTACTCCTTACACTCCTCAGCAGAATGGCATCGTGGAGCGCAAGAACAGGACTCTTGTTGAGATGGCTCGAACCATGCTTGACGAATACAAAACCCCTCGTCGCTTCTGGCCTGAAGCAATTGATACTGCATGCCACATAATCAACAGGGTATATCTTCACAAATTCCTCAAGAAGACTTCATATGAGCTCATGACAGGCAAGAAACCCAATGTAAGTTATCTCAAAGTCTTCGGTGCAAAATGCTGGATCAAAGATCCTCACCACAGTTCTAAGTTTGCACCGAAAGCACATGAAGGTTTTATGCTTGGTTATGGAAAGGACTCGCACACCTACAAAGTCTTCAACACCTACCATCACAAGGTGGTTGAAACTATAGATGTGCGGTTTGATGAAACTACTCGCAAAGAGAGCACCTGCCTTTTGTGTTAGATGAACAATCTCCTAAGGAATCCATCAAGCTGAAGGCAACTGAAGATGTCATACCCACTGAGGAAATCATTCCAACAAATGAAGACTCTCATGCTGATATACCTAAAGAAAATGGTGCTGATGAAACTCCTCAGCCTCGTCAACCTGCTCATCCAAGAGGCAAATGAAGTGGAGATTGACAAAATCATCGATGACATCAATGCACCAGGTCCTCTCACAAGCTCAAAAGCTTCACATCTAACTAACTTTTGTGGGCACTTTGCCTTTGTCTCTATCTTAGAGCCCACCAAAGTTGATGAAGCATTCAAGGAGCCCGAATGGATTCAAGTTATACAAGAGGAATTGCATCAGTTCAAGCTCAACAACGTGTGGGAACTTGTCAAGCGGCCAGATCCTCGCAAGCATAACATCATAGGTACCAAGTGGATCTACCGCAACAAGCAAGATGAAAATGGTCTTGTGGTGAGGAATAAGGCTCGACTTGTAGCTCAAGGCTATACACAGGTTGAGGGAATTGACTTTGATGAAACTTTTGCACCTGTTGCTAGACTTGAAGCTATTTGCATATTACTGGCTTACGCTAACCATCATAATATCATCTTATATCAAATGGATGTGAAAAGTGCATTCCTCAATGGTAAGCTTGAGGAAGAAGTATATGTTACTCAACCCCCAGGTTTTGAAGATCCTAAGCATCCTGACAAAGTCTTCAGACTAAACAAGGCCCTCTATGGCCTCAAGCAGGCCCCTCGGGCGTGGTACGACACTCTGAAGGATTTCCTCATGAAGAAAGGCTTCAAACCCGGTTCACTCGACCCTACTGTTTTCACGAAATCCTATGACAATGAACTGTTCATATGCCAAATATATGTTGATGATATTATCTTTGGATGTACTGACAAACGTTATAGTGATGAATTTGCCTATATGATGAGTGAAGAATATCAAATGTCTATGATGGGAGAGTTGAAATTCTTCTTAGGTCTTCAAATTCGTCAGCAAGACAATGGCATCTTCATCTCACAAGAGAAATACCTCAAAGATGTTTTGAGGAAATTCGACATGCAAGATTGCAAAGGCGTCAAAACTCCAATGCCTTCAAAAGGCCATCTCTGCACTGATGAAAATGGTAAAGATTTCGATCAGAAGGTATACCGCTCCATGATTGTCTCCTTATTGTACCTATGTGCATCTAGGCCTGATATAATGCTAAGTATCTGCATGTGTGCTCGATTCCAAGCAACACCGAAGGAATCACACCATAAGGCTGTGAAACATATTCTTCGATACTTAGCTCACACACCAACACTTGGATTGTGGTATCCCAAGGGCTCAAATCTTCACCTCGTCGGATACTCTGATGCTGACTATGCTTGAGATCGTGGATCGCAAGTCAACCTCAGGCACATGTCATTTCCTTGGACGATCCTTAGTCTGTTGGTCCTCGAAGAAGCAGAACTGTGTTTCACTCTCTACTACAGAAGCTGTGATGAGGACATCCCTACTAATGTTACACCCACCCCGACTGCTATACATACAGGACCAATTACTAGAGCTCGCGCACGTCAATTGAATTACCAGGTACTTTCGTTTCTTGGAAATCCTTCTAATATTCATGAACATATGATGCTGCCTAAATTAGATACTTTTGTTTTACTTATGAATGAAGGACCTATCATGGATAAGAAGGATGACCATTGGAGCGGGATCAAGCATGGAGGAGAAGGTGCGCGCGCGGGGAAGAACATTGGAGCTTCCAGTGATGATTTTCGCACATTGAAGCCACCATAATGGGAGTGGGAAGCTTTGGACGAAATATGCATGATGCCACTTTATAAAATTCGTCCATAGGCTAATATAGGTGCTGCGCCACCTTAATTTTGGGCCAGGCCCATGTAATTTCGAAATACCATATTATAGGCTGTTTTTAGAGTCCGTATGTATGGGAAAACTGACTTAGGGTCGGTTTCGGACCCCTCCTCCAAGGGGCCACGAAATTCCCTTCTATTCCCCCATATATACAGCCCTTAGGGCTTCGTTTTAGGTTTGGGTTTTGTTTAGATTACAAGTTCGCCATAGCAGCAACTTCGCGTTCTTCGTTTGTGTTCCACGACCAGACAAAGGCGTCACAGAACCCCACTTCATCAATAAAGCTTTCCTCTTATATTCGCAATATCCAGATTGCAATCTTAGTTTCTTGCTTGTTCTTCGTTTGCGTGCAGGAAATAGACCCTCGTGGTCAGGTTGATCGTGCTCCGGCGTGGTCAATAACCTCTCAGAGTTGGTTTAGCGATTGCTAAGGCGCGACGTCTCACACGTTCGTAGTCGGATCGTCAAAGTCTACTCCACCAAAAACGATAGCCACCATCTCATCGAAAGACAGGGACAACTTCGCCTATATCAAGCTGAGTACATTGCTGCTGGCTCGTGTTGTGCTTAGTTACTCTAGATGAAGCAAACCCTCAAGGACTACGGCATCAAGCTGAAGAATGTGCCTCTTTACTGCGACAACGAGAGTGCCATCAAGATTGCGTACAACCCAGTTCAGCACTCCAAGACCAAGCACATCCAGATTTGTCATCACTTTCTTCGAGATCATGTACTCAAGGGTGACATCTCCATCAATCACATTCCTACTGAAGAACAACTGGCCGATATCTTCACAAAGTCCTTGGATGAAAAGAGGTTTTGCAAGTTGCGGTGTGAGCTAAATATCTTAGAATCTTCGAATGTTCTTTGATGAAGAACACACATCCTAACACGTATGCAAAATTGATGACTTAGATGTGCAACACACAAAGTAACGTTTTTCTTCAATCAATGAAGAATAACTCTCTAAGTGTGAAGAAATTAACGGAGAATTTGATTCTCAGAACTCTACGACAATTGTAAGCGGTGTCTAAAATCATCATTCTTATACGGTGGGTTACGCCACCAACCAAAAGTTGAAATTCTTCAAAACTTTTGAGACTCATATTCTTCATTGAATATTTGAGTTTTTCAATGTCCTCAACAGCATTCACTTATTGCTAATTCTTCAAGTTGATTTTCATCTAAGTGAATGTGATCGGACCCTTTCCCCGTCTATGCTAAACTCAACCCAGTTTGTTCACAAATTCCTCATATGCATTCTACTTTGAAACTTGTTCAAAGTCTTCACCGTGTCCTTGACAGCTGAAGAATCTGTGAAGGAAAACTTTGAAATCTTCACTACCAAAATTTTTGGCGGTTCCCGCTCAAACTGTTCCGATTCCCACGCCTGGATAACCCACGATCCTCCACAATCTTCACTACCCAGATCGTGGGTGACACCTGTCGCGTGGAGAGCAAGGGTCAGGGGTAATCCTGTCCAAAATCTTCGGGAGGATCAGTTTTCACTTCCTCTATAAATGCCCCCCTTCCCATCAACTGTGCTTGGTTACTCCGCATCTCATCCCTCTCCCGAGCTCCAACCTAGCCCCGCCGCTAAAGTCATCATCGCCGGTGAGGAAGAGCTTCGCTGCCTCAACCTCGTCGTCGCCATACTCGCATCGGCCGCGGAAATCTTCATCCCGCCGCCGCTATAGCTGTCTCCTTCTGCCAAGCTAGGGCATGGGAGATCTGAATGGACGAACTTCCTCATTTCATCTCTGTGTTCGTCGTGTTCTTCACTAGGGTAATTAAAATGTATTTTTACTGCCTTGTTTGATTCTCAACTACAACTACTATTCCTCAATAGGTGTTTATACGTTATACATCAAATACACAAGCACCTTACATCTCCTCATACTTGATACTTGATGATTTTCCCTAAGTAATGACTTTCTACAAGATTCCGCAATTATGCGAATTCTCAAATTTGCACAACTCTGGAACCTAAGGCTAAGAACACTTAGTGAAATTCCTCAAGACATCCATGGTCAAATTCCTCACACCTATCTCTCTTAAAATTTCTGAGAACGCATATGACCTCTTCAAATTCTTCGCACCTATACTCTGTTCATAGGTACAACATGTCCGCTGATGAACCACTAGGTTCTCATCAACTTAACTCATTTGCAGCACTACTTGAAGAAAAACTGTGTACCTCTTTAGAATCTTCAAGAGTTCATAGTCCTCAAGTGAAGAAAATGTCTGATGGAAAGAAACCTCAGAAAGGAGGGGAAAAGCCAGATGTGCACACTGCATTTGAGATCCCTGAGGATCTGTATGATGAATATTGCACACCTGACGAAGAAACTCATGGAAAGGAGATGACCAAGCAGAGGAAGATCCGTCTACAAAAGATTGAGAGGCTATGGGCCAAAGAATGTGATGAGGACATCCCTACTAATGTTACACCCACCCCGACTGCTATACATACAGGACCAATTACTAGAGCTCGCGCACGTCAATTGAATTACCAGGTACTTTCGTTTCTAGGAAATCCTTCTAATATTCATGAACATATGATGCTGCCTAAATTAGATACTTTTGTTTTACTTATGAATGAAGGACCTATCATGGATAAGAAGGATGACCATTGGAGCGGGATCAAGCATGGAGGAGAAGGTGCGCGCGCGGGGAAGAACAATGGAGCTTCCAGTGATGATTTTCGCACATTGAAGCCACCATAATGGGAGTGGGAAGCTTTGGACGAAATATGCATGATGCCACTTTATAAAATTCGTCCATAGGCTAATATAGGTGCTGCGCCACCTTAATTTTGGGCCAGGCCCATGTAACTTCGAAATACCATATTATAGGCTGTTTTTAGAGTCCGTATGTATGGGGAAACTGACTTAGGGTCGGTTTCGGACCCCTCCTCCAAGGGGCCACGAAATTCCCTTCTATTCCCCCATATATACAGCCCTTAGGGCTTCGTTTTAGGTTTGGGTTTTGTTTAGATTACAAGTTCGCCATAGCAGCAACTTCGCGTTCTTCGTTTGTGTTCCACGACCAGACAAAGGCGTCACAGAACCCCACTTCATCAATAAAGCTTTCCTCTTATATTCGCAATATCCAGATTGCAATCTTAGTTTCTTGCTTGTTCTTCGTTTGCGTGCAGGAAATAGACCCTCGTGGTCAGGTTGATCGTGCTCCGGCGTGGTCAATAACCTCTCAGAGTTGGTTTAGCGATTGCTAAGGCACGACGTCTCACACGTTCGTAGTCGGATCGTCAAAGTCTACTCCACCAAAAACGATAGCCACCATCTCATCGAAAGACAGGGACAACTTCGCCTCTATCAGAATGGAGAGAATATCGTTATGTAACTCCAAAATACATGATGAAATTCGTTGTGAAACCACCTTGCAGCATGCCTCCTCTTGCTCCTAACCAAATTGCTGATCCTACTAGCCTCAAAACTGGTGAGGACTTTCCTAACATGTGGGAAAAGCAACAAGCCAAGTTGGCAAGGAAAGCCAAAGAGGCAGTGAAGAAATTCAACGAGGATTCTGCTGCTGTTGCCTCTGCCGGAGCCTTTGCTAGTGCTCCGAAGAAAATGGTAAAGAAATCTGCTTTGAATATTGGCACTTCAAAATCCTCAGTGCAAACACCTCAAGGTCAAAGGCCTCAGCCCAAAAAACCTTCAGCACCTGGAAGTGTTGCTGCTCAGTCATCTGCAACAGGCAAAAAGTCCTCAACCTCAGTGCATCTGGCAACATGCAAAAGGACTGAGGGTTTCACGATAGTTCCGAAGCTCACTACAAGCCCCTCCACAACTGCAAAGTCTTCAACCAGTCCCTCTACGCTTAAACTGAAGAAGACAGCTGGACGTGGTCAAAGACCAAGTCATCACACCAGCAAGGCTCTGGTTACAGTCCCCTCACATTCTGAGGACAATGATAGTGATGATGATGAAGCTGATGATGAGGAATTGGTAGAAATCATCAGACAGAGTCAGCACAGGGCTGCCAAAGCAAAGGGTAGCTCTGTTCCTCTCATGCTGGATCCCAAGATGATCCTCAACTTCATTGATATATGGCATGAGGAGCCAAGCACAGCACTTTCCTCACTAAATCTGTCTCCTGAAGTGGATCATGTCCTCACCCACTTCATCTCTGAAGAACAATGGAAGAGAGAGCAAGCTTAGAGAGCTAAGAGGAACAAGACTCGCAAAGAAAAGTTTCTACGCGAAAATGTGATGAATTTGACCCCAAATCAACTCGTCATAGTTCAGTTCGAGATTCACACTTTCTCTCTTGATCAACAGAAATATGATGCTGAATGGAAGGGTACCAAGGTCAGACTTGTCAGGGCTGCTCAAGCAGCTATAAAGGATCACAACACCAGGGTTGCAGCTCGATCACAACCACAAAAGACTCAGTCTGAAGAAATTGCTCAGACTGAAGATGAAATTCCTCAGGCTGCTGATGAAAATGCTCAGCCTAAAGAAACTGCTGAAGAAAATGCTTCTGCACCAGAAGCAACTGCCAGTGCTGCTGAGGAAACTCAGACCACTGAAGAACATGTCAGGACAACCTCCAATGTTGTGCCTGAAGAATCTGATAGGCCACCTGAAGAATCCGCTGTGCCAGAAGAAACTGAACCACCCAGGGCGGCTGCATCAGTCGTTCCTGAAGAAACTGCTACTGCTGAGGAAAATCCCCTCAAAAGAAAAACATCAACTTCTGAAGCCCCTGTGTTGAAGAAGCGGAAAACTTTGACAATTTCCTCAGCAACACCACTTGATGCAACTCCAATTTCCTCTGCACCAGCCTATGCTATTGTGCCAATTGGGTAAGCATATGACATTCCTCAAGAAGAAGAGAATCAATCGGCTGCTTCCTCAGAGCGTCTTGATGAGGAAATTGTCATTGATGACACTGCATCAACTCCCAAGGTATCATCACCCCATCTTCTGCTAACTGCTGGCGCTGAAGAAATTGATGAAGAAGTTGACATTGGTGACACTACTCCTGTCATCAATGATGAATATTGGGAATCTGCACATCCCAATTCACCTGTGGCAACTCCCCCGATGTTGATTCCTCAGTCACCTGCACAAACTGAGGAAATACCTGAAGATTCTGAACACCTGTACCTTCCAGACCCTGAAGAAATTCCAGCTGCAACAGCTGAGGAAATTGATGCTCCGGCCACTACTGAGGAACCAGCTCTTCAAGTCACTCAGACTGTTGTTCCTTCCATGCCAACGGAGATCAAGGGGCGTACACGGACAAATCTTCAACCCAAGCCAAGACTGCCTCTCAAAGGCTCCGTTTGTCCCAAATTCCGCAAGACCAATTTCTTCGATGAACACATGTTCTTGTCTGGACCAAACCCCTATGACTCTCCAAGGGCTGATCGCAACAGGTTTTGGACTCCCACTCAACTAAATTATTATGCTTCAGTCCTCTATGAGAAGAAGAAAGCCTTCGAGCACCATTAGATTCCTCACGCGGACATGAAAAGTCTTCCATCATTTACTCCTGTGCTTCAAGTTCTATATGATGCTGGACTTCTGCCATTTTGTGTTGCCATCTGCGATTGGAATGAGGAAATCATCCTTCAATTCTATGCCACGTTGCATATCAGCGGAGATTCGTCAGACATCAACTCTTGGATATTGGATTGGATGACTGGCACAACACACTTCACTGCTCAAGCCTCTGAATTGCTTTAGTGTGTCCCAGTCCAAATTCCCTCAGAAGAAGCTTGCAAGTTGTTTGATGAACCTCCTCTACCCAATCAACTGATGAATGTGCTGATGAAGACATTGCCATCTGGAAAGCTTCAACGCCAAGTCTTCTTAGTGAAGGATCTGCTCTATTTGCCTCACACAATCTATCGCATATTGACAAACACACTATGTCCTCAGAAGGGTCACAACTCTGAAGAAGAAGAAGTTGAAGGAATCATGAAGAATATGCTCTTCAACGTCATCCATGGTATTCCCATTAACTTACATGATTTCTTCATGAGGACTTTGGCTAGTGCTGATGTCGCTCCATTTGAGCAGAAGCCCTATGCACCCTGGATTATGAAATTCATTAGGGATAAGTCCTCAGTGCACTACAAAGCTGATTTTCAGAATCACTTCCGTTTCCTGCCACCCATTGAAGTCATCAAGAGTACAATTTCATTAGTTGAAGGGAAAGGCAAGTCTATTATTGATGAAGGAACACGCCCCATGGATGGACAGTTTCGCAAGGCCGCTTCTTTTTCCACAAATGATGACACTGCCACACAAGACTCTGATGCAAAGGCCTCAGCTCCCAAAGAGTGTGCCCCTCGATTGATGACTGACCGCGAACTTCTTATAAGTCTTCATCAGAAGGTCGATCGCAATCATAAGTGGGTAAAGCGTCAACTTGGGTATATTGTGCAAAATATGACTGTGACGCAGAACACTGTCAAGAGGAACCACTACTATGCTCATGAAAACCTCAAGCGCTCTTGGGTTGTGCTAAATCACATCATGTCTTCTGAAGAATTGGATGAGTTGAACTTTGAAGAATATCCTGACTTCGCTCGCTGTCCTCAGAAGAAGTTCAAGAAAGTCCAAGTTCCTCTGATGGTCACCAGTTCATATTCTTCATCTCGCGAGAACAATGAAGATGAAGACATTGACGATACTGCTGCTGGCCCTGCATCAACAATCGACCCCGACAACGCTGGCGCTCCTTCTTCACCAACAAGATGAAATTCCTCATGGGGCGTTAGTCATCACTTTTTCTTCCCTTTTGGTCTTCGATGACAAAGGGGGAGAAAATTTGAGTTAGTCTTCAAGCGGGTCTACATATATATGGGCTGTTTAAGTTACAACTCTCGCTCTTCTGAAGTTTTTGGTTATTGAGTTGTAAACTTAAGTTCGATGGTGGTCTGACACTTTTGAACTATTTCCTCGCATGTTTATTTCCTCAAATACCTTAATGCATGCATGCTGAATTTCGTCAGACACCATTTTCCTCATGCATTTCAGATTCTTCATTTCATATATTCAAATGCGTGTATGAATTACAAGATATAGGGGGAGTTCTCCATGTTTTGAACCTGCCATGTGCATTTGCAGCCCAAAGCAAATTCCTCAAATATGCACATCTTCAGGGGGAGTTCTTCTATATCTTGCAATGAAATTCCTCAAAATCTGTACTTTCACTTCATGTGTTTATCCCCGTTGAAAACTTAACCTATTTGTCATCAATCACCAAAAAGGGGGAGATTGTTAGTGCATCTAGTGCCCCTTAGTGATTTTGGTGTATTGAAGACTTATAGGTTAAGGCACTAATGTGTTTGTGAGTATACACAGGCTCTATAAGTCAATGAGAAGTTTGATATATTCGGAGATTATCGACCCCTAAAAATGTATGTCTTCAAGTGAAGACTTTGCTGAAGACTTTCTGAAAACTTTGGTGAAGACTTTGTGAAGACTTTGAAAATGAAGAAGTTGGTGTGACCTTGAAGTTATGAACGAGGAATATGAAGCATGAAGACTTTTGGTCTCATAGTTTCATTTCCTTTATTTGAGTCATAGGAAACACCGTACTGTTAAAGGGGGCCGAGGTAATACTAAGGAAAATTTCCAACTGATGCTCAACTCCAAAATCCTCAACCCATACAATTCTTCAAGTGACGCCTTTGGAAATCTCTTACGGTTTAGACAAGTTTTTCAGTGACAGAGATGAAGGTCTTCTGGTCTCTGAGGAAATTGATTTGACTGAGGAGTTAGGATTTTGCTAGTGCGAATTGCCTACACGTGAGGATCATGATAAGCTGAGGACTTTCATACTTCGAAATTCCGACCGTTGCTGTGCTTAGCGCTAGTTATCCCCAATCGTTCTTATCCACATAACGGTCATATCATTGGGGGCATTTATGTCTTATCATGTCAGGTTGCACCCTGGCGATAAATAGCCGACCCCACGACCACTAGCTGGTTGGCTGCTCCGAGAGAGAACTGACACTTGTCATTTGAGAGCAACCCAACCTCTGAGGAGTTTGAGAGAAAATAATCAGTGAGGAAAAACCCACAAACCAAACCACAAAACCCATAGTGATTGAGCATCACTAAAGAAATTCCTATGTGGAACCGACGCTTGTTACCTTTGAGGACTGTGCATCCTCCAGACGGTTAGGCGTCATGGTCTAGTGCTTGATAGAGGCGAAGTTGTCCCTGTCTTTCGATGAGATGGTGGCTATCGTTTTGGTGGAGTAGACTTTGACGATCCGACTACGAACGTGTGATGACGCCGCGCCTTAGCAATCGCTAAACCAACTCCGAGAGGTTATTGACCATGCCAGAGCACGATCAACCTGACCACGAGGGTCTGTTTCCTGCACGCAAACGAAGAACAAGCAAGAAACTAAGATTGCAATCTGGATATTGCGAATATAAGAGGAAAGCTTTATTGATGAAGTGGGGTTCTGGGACGCCTTTGTCTGGTCGTGGAACACAAACAAAGAACGCGAAGTTGCAGCTATGGTGAACTTATAATCTAAACAAAACCCAAACCTAAAACGACGCCCTAAGGGCTGTATATATGGGGGAATAGAGGGGAATTTCGTGGCCCTTGGAGGAGGGGTCCGAAACCGACCCTAACTCAGTTTCCCCATACATACGGACTCTAAAAATAGCCTATAATATGGTATTTCGAAATTACATGGGCCTGGCCCAAAAATAAGGTGGCGCAACACCTATATTAGCCTAGGGACGAATTTTATAAAGTGGCATCATGCATATTTCGTCCAAGGCTTCTTGCTCCCATTATGGTGGCTTCAAAGTGCGAAAATCATCACTGGAAGCTCCATTGTTCTTTCCCGCGTGCGCACCTTCTTCTCCATGCTTGATCCCGCTCCAATGGTCATCCTTCTTGTCCACGTCAGGTCCTTCATTCACAAGTAAAACAAAAGTATCTAATTTAGGCAGCATCATATGTTCATGAACATTAGAAGGATTTGCAAGAAACGAAAGTACCTGGTAATTCAATTGATGTGCGCGAGCTCTTGTAATTGGTCCTGTATGTATAGCAGTCAGAGTTGTGGGTGTAGCATTAGTAGGGATGTCCTCATCATCCTCCCCTTCTTGAACTGAAGTCGTCCTCGACGGAAGCTCATCTTCCTCACCCAAATAAGGCTTCAAATCTGCAATGTTAAAAGTGGGGCTAACCCCAAACTCTGCAGGCAGCTCAAGTTTATATGCATTATCATTTATTTTCTCTAACACCTTAAAAGGACCATCAGCACATGGCATTAGCTTTGACTTGCGCAAATCAGGAAATCTATCCTTACGCAAATGTAACCAAACAAGATCTCCAGGTGTAAAGACAACATGTTTTCTACCCTTATCTCCAGCAATTTTGTATTTAGCATTCATATGCTCAATGTTTTCCTTCGTTAACACATGCATCTTTAATATCAATTCAGCATGTTCTTTAGCATCAAAATTAACCTTCTCCGAAGATGGAAGAGGCAACAAATCAATAGGTGCACGAGGTAAGAAACCATACACAACTTCAAAAGGGCACATCTTAGTGGTAGAATGTAGCGAACGATTATAAGAAAATTCAATATGAGGCAAACATTCTTCCCACATTTTCAAGTTATTCTTCAAAACAGCCCTAAGCATAGTAGACAATGATCTATTGACTACTTCAGTTTGGCCATCAGTTTGGGGATGACATGTAGTACTAAAAAGTAGTTTAGTCCCCAACTTAGCCCATAAACATCTCCAAAAATGGCTAAGAAATTTAGCATCACGATCTGAAACAATTGTATTTGGTACACCATGCAATCGAATAATCTCACGAAAGAACAAATTAGCAACATGAGCAGCAACATCACTTTTATTACATGGTATAAAGTGTGCCATTTTAGAAAATCTATCCACGACAACAAATATGCTATCCCTCCCCTTCTTTGTTCGAGGTAAACCTAAAACAAAGTCCATAAATATATCTTCCCAAGGAACACTAGGTACAGGCAAAGGCATATATAAACCATGAGGATTGAATCGTGACTTAGCTTTTTGACATGTAGTGCAGCGAGCAACAAAACGCTCAACATCCCGTCTCATCTTTGGCCAAAAGAAATGTGTAGAAAGTACGTCCTCCGTCTTCTTCACGCCAAAGTGTCCCATTAATCCTCCTCCGTGCGCCTCCTGTAACAACAAAAGACGAACAGAGCTAGCTGGAATGCATAGCTTGTTAGCACAGAACACAAATCCATCATTAATAACGAACTTGTTCCATGTTCTCCCTTCTTTACAATTCTGCAACACGTTTGTAAATTCAGCATCATGCACATATTGATCTTTGATGGTCTCGAAACCAAATATTTTAAAGTCAAGTTGTGAAAGCATAGTATAACGACGAGACAAAGCATCAGCAATAACATTTTCTTTACCCTTCTTGTGTTTAATGACATATGGGAAAGTCTCAATGAATGCCATTTAGCATGTCTACGGTTCAGTTTTGCTTGACTTTTAATATGTTTCAAAGATTCATGATCAGAATGTATAACAAATTCTTTGGGCCATAAATAATGTTGCCATGTTTCCAAAGTCCGAACATGAGCATATAATTCCTTATCATAAGTAGAATAATTCAGACTAGGCCCACTTAACTTTTTAGAAAAGTACGCAACAGGTTTACCATCTTGTAATAACACACCTCCTAACCCAATTCCACTAGCATCACA
This sequence comes from Hordeum marinum, assembly GCA_022496015.1. Classification (NCBI taxonomy): domain Eukaryota; kingdom Viridiplantae; phylum Streptophyta; class Magnoliopsida; order Poales; family Poaceae; genus Hordeum; species Hordeum marinum. Next base: position 150,085,943 of record CM039676.1, read on the forward strand.
TTCAAGCTCGAAAGTCTTATTAAAATCAGGAAGTTGGAGTAAAGGAGCATGTGTTAACTTATCTTTCAAGACCGTGAAGGCTTCTTCCTGTGCGGTACCCCAAGAAAAAGGCACGTCCTTCTTTGTAAGCTCATTGAGAGGCGCAGCAATGGTGCTGAAATCTCTCACAAAACGCCTATAGAAACCAGCGAGGCCAAGAAAACTCCTTACCTGTGTGACCGTTTTGGGCTGCGGCCAACTCTCAATAGCTTCAATCTTGGCTTTATCAACTTCAATTCCCTGTGGAGTAACAACATAGCCAAGAAAAGATACTCGGTCGGTGCAAAAGGTGCACTTCCCAAGGTTACCAAACAAACGTGCATCACGTAGCGCAGTAAAAATAGCACGTAAATGTTCCAAATGTTCTCCAAAGATCTACTAAAAATCAATATATCATCAAAATAGACTACCACAAATCGTCCAATGAAAGGACGTAAAACCTCGTTCATTAATCTCATGAAAGTGCTAGGTGCATTAGTTAACCCAAAAGGCATGACTAACCACTCATATAATCCAAACATAGTTTTAAATGCTGTTTTCCATTCATCTCCCAATTTCATACGAATTTGATGGTATCCACTACGCAAATCAACTTTGGAGAAAATTGTAGAGCCACTTAATTCATCAAGCATATCATCTAGTCTAGGAATAGGATGACGATAACGAATAGTAATATTATTAATGCCTCTACAATCCACACACATGCGCGATGTACCATCCTTTTTAGGCACTAGAATAATAGGAACAGCACAAGGACTAAGGGATTCATGTATATAACCTTTGTCAAGCAGCTCCTGTACTTGACGCATAATCTCCTTTGTCTCCTCTGGATTGTTACGGTAGGGCGCATGGTTGGGTAGGGATGCACCGGGAATTAAGTCAATCTGATGCTCAATCCCGCGAATAGGCGGTAATCCCGGTGGCATGTCTTGTGGAAAGACGTCAGCGAACTCCTGCAAAATGTTAATGACAGCAGGAGGCAAAGAGGGAGGCATGTCCTCGAATGAAAATAATACCTCTTTGCATAGAAAAGCATAGCAAATAGATGTAGCAACATCCAAATCATTAATATCAGATTTAGTAGCAAGTAAACATCCACACTTCAATTTTATTTCGGATGCAACAGTAGATGATGGTTTATTATGCTTATGGTGTTGCTCAAATTCCTGTGCTACAATCTGATTTTCACTCTTATTTTTCTCCTGTTTTGCTTTACTAGCTCTAGCAATGTCATCTTTCATAATATGTTCGGGAGACATAGGAAGCAAAGTGATATTATGATCCTTATGAACAAGAGTATACTGATTTGTCCTACCATGGTGTACAGAATTTTTATCAAACTGCCATGGTCTACCAAGTAAAACAGAACATACTTGCATGGGTACCACATCACAATCCACATAATCAGAATATGTAGCAATGCTAAAATGCACACGAACAGTACGTGTTACCTTAACCTTGCCACTATTGTTGAACCATTGGATGTAATAAGGATGAGGATGTGGTCTGGTGGTTAGAGACAGCTTCTCCACCATCTCCATGCTAGCCAAGTTATTGCAACTCCCTCCATCGATGATGATGCGAATAGAACGCTCCTTCACAACTCCCTTTGTGTGGAACAAGTTGTGCCTCTGATTTTGTTCAGCCTGTGTAACCTGCACACTGAGAACACGTTGAGCAACTAAACTTTCATACCTGTCAGCGTAATCAGCAGCCATGTTGTGTTTCTGGTTCTGCATCGTCGCCATCGTGTTCTTCACTTGCAATGAGAGCCAAAGTCTCCTCATCATAATCACTAGCAGACGCATATCCACCATCCTCGGTAACAATCATGACACGCTTGGAAGGGCATTCTCTCGCAAAGTGACCTCCACCCTTGCAATGACGGCATATAACCTCATGTGTTTGCCCTGTGGATGCAATAGATGAAGAAGAGCTCTGTGCAGGCCAAGAAGGTGTGCTCTTCGTAGAGGGTGGAGTAGGACCCTGTTTCCTGGTATTGCGGTTGGAGTTGGAGGTTGAAGTAGGTGGTGTTGTAGCAGGACGTGTGGAACTAGATGAGGTACGTAGCGTCCATGATGAAGTGCGACCTGCAGAAAAAGTAGTTCTCGCCATTGCCTGTCGATCCTGCACTTCATGTTCAGCTTTGCAAGCAAGATGAAATAAACGAGTGATAGTGTTATACTCCTTATACTCCAGAATAGTCTGAATCTCTCTATTTAATCCACCCATAAAACGTGCAAGCATAGCCTCATTCTCCTCAACAATACCACATCTAATCATACCAGTTTGTAATTCCTGATAATATTCTTCTACAGAATTTTTTCCTTGTCTTAAATGCTGCAAATTTTGAATCAATTCACGTTGATAATAAGGTGGCACCCAATGATTACGCATAGCAGTTTTCAAAGCAGCCCAAGTAGTTGGAATATTAGCATGGTGTATTCTACAATGTTCTGACCACCAAACACAAGCAAAACTAGTGAATGAACAAACAGCAGCAGCAACACGTCTATCCTCAGGAAATTGTAAGCATGTAAAATGTTGTTCTGTTTCTAACTCCCATGTAAGATATATATCAGGAACATATCTACCCTCAAATGTCGGAATATTCAATTTAAGTTTAGGGAGATGGTCATGATCCCGTACCTGAGGGGGTGGGGCAGCCCTACCGTTATGGTTGTAGCCATGTGGTCGACCTGGTGCGTATGGTGGTGGTTGCCCCTGAGGCTGATCGGGAGCAACCTCTCCCTCATCATCGTAATCACCATCATAATCGTCAACCTGCTCAACGACAGTAGCAGCCTGAGCCACAGAAATAGCAGCAGTATCAGCAGTACCAGTATGTTGGGCTTGGCCGAGAGGCACACGTCGTGCTCGTCGTTCGAAAGGAATAGGAGCTGCAGCTGGTGGTGGTAGACGGGCAAGCACCTCATTGAACTTGGCGTCCATCTTGGTGTCAAAGGTCTTCTCCAAACCATCTAGCTTCTCCATGGCCTCTCCAAAGTTGGTCACGAAGTCTTGTACCTGGTCAGCCATCATTTGCTGAAATTTATCATATAGCGCTTTGTTGGTCATGCTCTCCCAGTCGATCTCATTGTCGTGTGATCCTGGCATGGTTAGCAAATAGGAAACACACAAGAATATGAAACCTATGGACTACTGGGACGTGGTGGTGGTGGTGGTGGTGGTGTGTCACAAATCCATTAAGCGAATCTCAAATTCTTACCAGTTCTTACCCAGCAACAGGCAGTGATCGGCAACCGTTGTAGTCAAAACTCTCAAAGCTTGGATAGAGCGATTGCCAGGTGGTGTCAAACACACGACGTAGATGTATGTGGAGCTGGGATGGCTTATAATATGGTAGCAAAAAGGGTTAGCAATAATCAATTCAGAGATGGAAGGTTGAATAAACGCTCAACGACGGTACTGTGTTGGTCCTAGGCTAGACCCGTACTAGAGACGCGAGCCTAAAGCACCAACAAAATCACGACGCTACACGTAATCAAGGGAAGAGCACACTTTGAATTTTTTTTCGTTTTTTTTGTCGGTGCCTCTTTTTTTTTGCTCAAAAAATCACTACAATGGCGAGTGTCTCAAAACTCTTGCCACGTCGTATAAGCAAGATGGGCACGAAATTTTTGGACTATTTTTTTTTCTGGAGCAATCCGGGGGCTGCGACGACCAAAAATTTCGACAAAAATCACTATGATAGCAAGTGTCTCAAAACGCTCCGGAGAACCTAAAATCAAGATAGGGAAAAAAAAATTTCGGCCAAAAATTTTTTGGGCCAAAACGTGCTCTCCAAAGCGTGGCAGACTCGAAACTAAATCAGGTAGCAAAACGTGAATATTTTTTTTTCCGACACCTACGCAGGTAGCAAAACGCGAATCCGAAATCAAAAAGATCTCGAAACTAAATCTAAAACGTGCTGGACTCGGATTGGTGGTGGTATATATGGACACCAATTGATAGTGGGTGGTGATATCTGGCAGCGGTGATGATGGTGGTGGTATATGGCGACTATGAAGACGATGCGTTGGCGACGTGACAACTTGTGAATAGAACTCGAAACTCTAAAGGACTAGACACTAAGACCAGCAACTCGACACGACGATGTAACCGCAAATTCAACAAAGCAAAATACTGAAAAGACTATGCAAAGGCTCAGATTGGTTCGGATATGATGATCTAACCCTAATTTTTTTTGGCTTTTTCGTGGACTAAAGGTATGAAGAAACAAATGCGATCTAAACTACGAAAACTGATAAAATCTCACCGAGCAACCTGAAAATCTGATACCACTTGATAGAGGCGAAGTTGTCCCTATCTTTCGATGAGATGGTGGCTATCGTTTTGGTGGAGTAGACTTTGACGATCCGACTACGAACGTGTGATGACGCCGCGCCTTAGCCATCGCTAAACCAACTCCGAGAGGTTATTGACCACGCCGGAGCACGATCAACCTGACCACGAGGGTCTGTTTCCTGCACGCAAACGAAGAACAAGCAAGAAACTAAGATTGCAATCTGGATATTGCGAATATAAGAGGAAAGCTTTATTGATGAAGTGGGGTTCTGTGACGCCTTTGTCTGGTCGTGGAACACAAACGAAGAACGCGAAGTTGCAGCTATGGCGAACTTATAATCTAAACAAAACCCAAACCTAAAACGACGCCCTAAGGGCTGTATATATGGGGGAATAGAGGGGAATTTCGTGGCCCCTTGGAGGAGGGGTCCAAAACCTACCCTAACTCAGTTTCCCCACACATACGGACTCTAAAAATAGCCTATAATATGGTATTTCGAAATTACACGGGCCTGGCCCAAAAATAAGGTGGCGCAACACCTATATTGGCCTAGGGACGAATTTTATAAAGTGGCATCATGCATATTTCGTCCAAGGCTTCTTGCTCCCATTATGGTGGCTTCAAAGTGCGAAAATCATCACTGGAAGCTCCATTGTTCTTTCCCGCGCGCGCACCTTCTTCTCCATGCTTGATCCCGCTCCAATGGTCATCCTTCTTGACCATGCCAGGTCCTTCATTCACAAGTAAAACAAAAGTATCTAATTTAGGCAGCATCATATGTTCATGAACATTAGAAGGATTTGCAAGAAACGAAAGTACCTGGTAATTCAATTGATGTGCGTGAGCTCTAGTAATTGGTCCTATATGTATAGCAGTCGGAGTTGTGGGTGTAGCATTAGTAGGATGTCCTCATCAGTGCTCCTGGAGTCAATTGGGGACCACGAAATGACCTTGGTCTAGAGCATCCAGCAGTAAATTGTGGATCGACGGGTGACTAGTTTGTGAGGGTTTTGGAAGTCTACCCTGAAGACTTACCACGAGTGTTGGGCAAGGACTGTGCGACCTTAGCTCAAGAAGAATACGGTAAGGACTATGTGTCCTGGGACTGTGTGTCCTCTGGTTTAAATACCAGGCCGCTCCAAACCAGACGTACGACTGTCACAGCAGTTGGAACTGGGTCATCAAACAATTGTCCTCATCGAGCTACCTGGTTCTATTTCCTCAACCTCCTTATTCCTCATAAACCTGTTGATGAAATTGATTGTTACTGTTTGAAGAATTTGACTGAAGACTTTCGTAAATTCCTCACCTCAAATTCTTCAAGTTGCCTTGTTCATCACTACTTATCCTTTATCACGCTACTCACTGTTCGTGCATGTTTCATTTCATCATGATGACTAAGCTGATACTATGCTCCTCATGCACCTGAGTACTTATTCTGCTGCTAGTTATTCATCACATTTCAAATTCCTCAAAATTGAAATTCCTCAAGAGATGAATTTGTAAAAATCGCCTATTCACCCCACCCCCCCTCTAGTCGATATAACGCACTTTCATTGGTGTAGTCGAATGTCTTTGCAATCCAAATCGCCGAGCATCCCGCAATCTCATCACGACCCGTCCCGCGATCCAATCACGATCCGTCTCGCGAACTCATCATGATCCGTCCCGCGATCCAATCATGATCCATCCCGCAAACTCATCACGATCCGTCCCGCGAACTCATCACTATCCGTCTCGCGATCTTGATCACGGTCCTTCCGATCTAGCGCCGAACGGACGGCACCTCCACGTTCAGCACACGTACAGCTCAATGATGATCTCCGCCTTCTTGATCCAGCAAGAGGGAGCGGAGAGGTAGACGAGTTCACCAGCAGCATGACGGCGCCGTGGTGATGGTGGTGGACCAATTCCGGCAGGGCTTCGCCTAAGCACTGCAGAAATCCGATCTAGAGGAGAAACTATGCACTGGAGGAATGGGCAGCACGTGGCTCGAAATTCTGTGCCAAAACCCTAAAACCTCTAGTATATATAAGAGGAAGAGAGGAGGCTTGGCGCAAGGGAAAATCCTACTAGGAGCCTTCGGCCGAAGCTAGGGAGGAGAGTCCTCCTCCTCCTCCAATCCTAGTAGGATTAGGACTCTTCCTTTTTTTTTGCCTTTTTGCCTTTTCCCCACCTTTTATCTTTGGGCTTTTCTTCCCTAACCGCATGGGCCTTGTGTGGGACTTCCACCAGCCACAAAAGGCTAGTATTTATTCTCCCACAGCCCGTGAAGCCTCTTGGGTCGAAATACCCCTCCCGATGGTCTCTCGGTACACTACCGGCACTCCCGGTACATTACCGATGAGCCCGAAAATTTTCCGGCGACCAAAATAGGACTTCCTCTATATTAATATTTACCTTCGGACCATTCCGGAGCTCCTCGTGACATCCAGGATCTCATCCGGGACTCCAAACAACCTTCGGTCACCACCATACACAACTCTATACTACCGAAATGTCACCAAACCTTAAGTGTGCAGACCCTGCGGGTTCGAGAACTATGTAGACATGACCGAGACACCTCTACAATCAATAACCAATAGCGGGACCTGGATGCCCATATTGGTTCCTACATATTCTACGAAGATCTTTATCGGTCGAACCTCTGTGTCAAGGATTCAGTTAATCCCGTAAGATGTTCCCTTTGTTCTTCGATATGTTGCTTGCCCGAGATTTGATCGTCGGTATCTCCATACCTAGTTCAACCTCGTTACCACCAAGTCTCTTTACTCATTCTGTAATACAAGATCCCGTGACTAACACTTAGTCACATTGCTTGCAAGGCTTGTTGTGATCCTGTATTACCGAGTGGGCCCTGAGATACCTCTCCGTCACAGGGAGTAACAAATCCCAGTCTTGATCCATGTCAACTCAACAGGCACCCTCGGAGATACTTGTAGAGGACCTTTATAGTCACCTAGTTACGTTGCGACGTTTGATATACACAAGTCACTCCTCCGGTGTTAGTGAGTTGCATGATCTCATGATCATAGGAACATATACTTGACATGCAGAAAACAGTAGCAATAAACTGACACGATCATATGCTACGTTTGTAGTTTGGATCATTCTCCTAATGATGTGATCCCGTTATCAAATGGCATCTCATGTCCATGACTAGGAAACCATAGCCATCTTTGATCAACGAGCTAGTCTATTAGAGGCATACTAGGGACATCGTGTTGTCTATGTATCCACACATGTATCTGAGTTTCTGATTAATACAATTATAGCATGGATAATAAACAATTATCATGAATAAGGAAATATGATAATAACCAATTTATTATTGCCTCTAGGGCATATTTCCAATAGTCTCCCACTTGCACTAGAGTCAATAATCTAGTTCACATGACCATGTGATTCGCATTGTTATGAATCTAACACCCACTGAGTTCTGGGGCTCGATCATGCTTTGCATGTGAGAGAGGTCTTATAGTCAACGGGTCTGCGACATTCAGATCCGTATGTACTTTGCAAATCTCTATGTCAAACTGTAAACACTGCTACCACACTCCACTTGGTACTATTCCAAATGGCTGCTCCACTATACGTATCCGGATTGCTACTAAGAGTCATCCGGATAGTGTTAAAGCTTGCATCGACGTAACTCTTTACGACGAACCCTTTATCACCTCCATAATCGAGAAATGTTTCCTTAGTCTTTTAGTTACCAAGGATAATCTTGACCGTTGTCCAGTGATCCACTCCTGGATCACTTTTGTATGCCTTGACAGACTCATGGCAAGGCACACACAGGTGCGGTACACAGCATGGCATACTATACAGAGCCTATGACCAAGGCATAGGGGACGACGTTCGTCCTTTCTCTTTCTTCTGCCGTTGTCGAGCTTTGAGTCTCACTCAACTTCACACCTTACAAATCAGGCGAGAACTCTTTCTCCGACTAATCCATTTTGAACTCTTTCAAAATCTTCTCAAGGTATGTACTCATTGAAAGTCTCATCAAGCATCTTGATCTATCTCTGTAGATCTTGACGTTCAACAATTAGGTAGCTTTATCCAGGTCTTCCTTTGAAAAACTCTTTTCAAACAACCGTTTATGCTTCCCAGAAATTCTACATCATTTGCGATCAACAATATGTCAACCACATATGCTTATCAGAAACTCTATAGTGCTCCCACTCACTTTATCGTAAATACAAGTTTCTCATAAACTTTGTATAGACTCAAAAACTTTGATCACCACATCAAAGTGTATATTCCAATTCCAAGATGCTTGTTTCAGTCCATAGAAGGATCACTGAAGCTTGCACACCTTTTAGCATCCTTAGGACTGACAAAACCTTCTGGTTGTATCACATACAACCTTTCCTGAAGTAAACCGTTAAGGAAACGATGTTTTGACATCCATCTGCCAGATTTCATAATTGAAAAATGCAGCAACTGCTAACATAATTCCAACAGACTTTAGCGTCGCTACGAGTGAGAAAGTCTCATCGTAATCAACTCCTTGAACTTGCCGGAAACTTCTTTGTGACAAGTCGAGCTTTATAAATGGTGACATTTACCATCAGCGACTGTCTTCATTTTAAAAGTCCATTTGTACTCAACGACTTGCCGTCCAACGAGCAAGTCTACCAAAGTCTATACTTGGTTTTCATACATGGATCCTTTCTCGGATTTCATGGCCTCCAACCATTTGTCGGAATCCGGGCCCATCATCGCTTCTCCATAGCTCGTAGGCTCATTGTTATCCAACAACGTGACCTCCAAGACAGGGTTGTTGTACCGCTCAGGAGCAGTACACATCCTTGTCGACCTACAAGGTTCGATAGTAACTTGATACGGAGCTTCATGATCATCATCATTTATTTCCTCTTCAACTGACGTAGGTTCCATAGAAACATCTTTCTGTGCTGCGCTACTCTCTGGTTGAAACAAAGGTTCAACAACCTCATCAAGTTCTATCTTCCTCCCACTCAATTCTTTCGAGAGAAACCTTTTCTCAGGAAAGGACCCGTTTCAGCAACAAACACTTTATGCTTGGATCTGAGATAGAAGGTTCACCCAACTGTTCTTAGGGTATTCTATGAAGATGCATTTGTCCCCTTTGGGTTTGAGCTCATTAGGTGAAAACATTTTTCCACACAAGCGTCGCAGCCCCAAACATTCAGAAATGACAGCTTTGGTTTCTACCAAACCATAATTCATAGTGTGTCATCTCAACGGATTTAGATGGTGCCCTATTTAAAGTGAACGCAGTTGTCTCTAATGCATAACCCCAAAACTATAGTAGTAAAATGATAAGAGACATCATAACCCGCACCATATCCAATAGAGCACGACTATGACGTTCGGACACACCATCACACTATGGTGTTCTAGGTGGCGTGAGTAGTGAAACAATTTTCACATTGTTTAAAGTTGTATGCCAAACTCATAACTCAGATATTTACCTCCACGATCATATCGCAGACATTTTTATCTTCTTGTCACGATGATCTTAAACTTCACTCTTAATTTGCTTGAACCTTTCAAATGATTCAGACTTGTGTTTCATTAAGTATACACTATATCTATTCAAATCATCAGTGAAGGTAAGAAAATAACGATATCCACTGCACGCTACAAGACTCATTGGATTGCATACATCAACATGTATCATTTCCAATAAATCACTTGCCCGTTCCATCCATCTGGAAACGGAGTTCTTAGTCATCTTGCCCAAGAGGCATGGTTCGCATGTCTCAACTGATTTGAAATCGAATGAGTCCAAATATCCATCAGCATGGAGTTTCTTCATGAGCTTTATACCAATATGACATTTAGCGGCAGTGCCACAAGTATGTGGTACTATCATTATTAACTTTGTATCTTTTGGCATCAATGTTATGAACATGTGTATTACTACAATCAAGATTCAACAAACCATTCTCACTGGGTGCATGACCATTGAAGGTATTATTCACGTAAACAGAATAACCATTATTCTCTAACTTAAATGAATAACCGTGTTGCAATAAACACGATCTAATCACGTTCATGCTCAGCGCAAAACACCAAATAACATTTATTTAGGTTTGTCACTAATCCCGAAGGTTGAGAGAGCGTGCGATGTTGACCACATCAACCTTGGAAACATTTCCAACACACATCGTCACCTCACCCTTAGCTAGTGCTCCGTTTATTCCGTAGCTTTTATTTCGAGTTACTAACATTTAGCAACCGAACCGGTATCCAATACCCAGGTGCTACTAGGAGTACTAGCAAGGTACACATCAATAACACGTATATCAAATATACTTCTGTCGATGTTGCCAGCCTTCTTATCTACCAGGTATCTAGGGTTGTTCTGCTTCAGCGACCGCTCTCCTCATAATCGAAGCACTTAGTCTCGGGTCTGGGTTCAACTTTGGGTTGCTTCACTGGAGCAGCAACTGACTTGCCATCCATGAAGTTTCCCTCCTTGCTCCTGCCCTTCTCAAAACTAGTGGTTTGACTAACCATCAACACTTGACGCAACTTCTTGATTTCTACCTTCGCAGTGTCAAACATCGCGAACAGCTCAGGGATCATTATTTCTATCCCTGGCTTTTTATAGTTCATCACCTAGTTCTAGTAGCTTAGTGACAGTGACTTGGAGAACTATATCAATCACTATCTTATCTGGAAGATCAACTCCCACTCGATTCAAGCAATTGTAGCACCCAGACAATCTGAGCACATGCTCAACGATTGAGCTATTCTCTTTCATCTTGTAGGCACAGAATCTTGTTGGAGATCTCATATCTCGCAACACGGGCACGAGCCTGAGATCCTAATTTCAGCTCTTAGAACATCTCATATGTTCCGTGACGTTCAAAATGTTTCGGAGCCTCAGTTCTAAGCCGTAATGCATGACGCACTAAACTATCAAGGGTCGTGTGAGTCACATCGCCGTAGATGAAGCCTAGGAAGACCCAGACGTCATACTGGGTACGTTCCTCATCAACTCAACCCCAGCAACAGTACTGTTTGATTGTGGAGCTTCGCATTCTTTTGTCACCCAAAGGTTTGCATTAGAGAGTGGCATGAAGCCTACACCCCTGGGTAGTTGTATGTTGATACAAACCCCGAGATCAGTTATGAAGTTTGGGATAGGTTGTAAGGGAGTTGAAATTAACATCAACGGGATATACTTCCTAGTAGACCTTATCATCCTGAAGTCAGAACGCTTGGATGTGATCCTAGGCATGGATTGGTTCACCAAGCACCAAGGCTTGTTAGACCGTGCCAAGAGGATCGTCACCGTGACCAATAGCCAAGGAGTGGACGTCAAGTATGTCTCCAACCCTACCTCCACTCAAGCCCCTCAGGCTAACTGTCTATCGGGAGTTGAGTTGGATCAAGTGCCAGTGGTATGTGAATACTTGGATGTGTTTCCTGATGAGCTGCCCGGAATGCCTCCTGACCGCGACATTGAGTTCATCATTGAGCTTATGCCCAGATCAAGGCCCATCTATAAGAAGGCCTACAGGATGGGATCTAAAGAGTTGGCTGAATTGAAGAAGCAATTGGCAGAGCAGCTCAGAAAAGGATTCATTCGCCCTAGTGCCTCTCCTTGGGGATCACCTGTTTTATTTGTGTCAAAGAGGGACGGAACTATCAGACTTTGTGTCGGTTACCGTTCTCTCAATGAAGTCACAATAAAGAACAAGTACCCACTCCCCAAGATTGAAGACCTGTTTGATCAGGTGAATGGAGCCAAGGTGTTTTCCAAGATCGACCTCAGGTCAGGGTACTATCAGCTGAAGATCAGACCCCAAGACATTCCGAAGACGTCGTTTGTAACCCGGTATGGCTGGTATGAATACACGGTCATGTCATTCGGGTTAACTAATGCCCCTGCCTACTTCATGTACCTCATGAATAAGGTCTTCATGGAGTACTTGGACAAGTTCGTTGTCGTCTTCATTGATGACATACTCGTCTTCTGCAAGTCTGAAGAAGAGCACGAGGAACACTTGAGATTGGTCCTAGAAAAGCTTTGAGAGCACCAGCTTTATGCCAAGTTCAGCAAGTGTGAATTCTGGCTGCATGAAGTTGGATTCTTGGGTCATGTGCTGACTACAAAAGGATTATCAGTGGATCCTGCCAAGATTGAAGCCGTGACTGAATGGCAAACCCCAACCACCGTGAAGGAAGTTAGGAGCTTCCTCGGACTCACAGGATATTACCGCAAGTTTGTGGTAGGGTTCTCGAGCATTGCCCGACCCATGACCCAGATTTTGAAGAAGGACAAGAAGTTCGATTGGACAGCTAAGTGCGAGGAAAGCTTCCAGGAGCTCAAGAAGAGATTGACCACAACCCCAGTTTTGGCCACCCCCGATATTCACAAGGAGTTTGTGATTTATTGTGATGCATCGAGAACCGGGCTTGGATGTGTTCTAATGCAAGAAGGCCGAGTTGTAGCATATCTATCCAGACAGCTACGACCTCATGAAGAGAACTGCGCAACTCATGATCTTGAGTTGGCAGCTGTGGTTCATGCCTTGAAGACATGGCGACATTACCTTCTAGGGAAGCGATGTGAGATATTCACAGACCACAAGAGTCTGAAGTATATTTCCACTCAAAGGAATTGAACATGAGTCAGCGAAGATGGTTGGAGTTAATCAAGGATTACGACCTCGGTGTTCAGTACCACCTCGGAAAGGCCAACGTGGTAGGAGACGCCTTAAGCAGAAAGGCTTGTTCCTCGAACGCCATGATTAAGGAAAGGCTACTCGCCCTGTATGAAGAGCTTGAAAGCTTCGGCTTGGAACTGGTTACACCCGGATTCCTCACCAACCTCAAAGCAAAGCCTACATTGATGGATGATACCAAAGAAGCTCAGAAGGGACACGAGAGCATTGAAGGCATCAAGAGGAAGATCAAGGCAGGCAAGGCCCCATGATTCTCAATGGATGAACAAGGAGTTGTATGGTTTGGGAGTCACATCTACATGCCCAACAAAGAGGAGCTCAAGAACCTGATATTGCAAGAAGCTCATGACACTCCATACCCCATCCATCCTGGAGGAACCAAGATGTATCAAGACCTCAAGTCCAGATTCTGATGGCATGGCATGAGACGGGAGATAGGCACGTTCGTTGCTAAGTGTGACATATGCCAGAGAGTCAAAGCTGAGCATCAGTGACCCGCTGGACTATTGCAACCTCTCAAAGTGCTTGAATGGAAGTGGGACAAAGTCGGGATGGACTTCATCACCGGATTACCAAGGTCGAGTAAAGGACATCATTCCATTTGGGTCATTGTCGATCACCTAACCAAGGTAGACCATTTCATTCCTGTCCGGACCACCTATGATGGAAGCCAGCTCGCAAACCTCTACATAAACCACATCGTAAGTCTTCTTGGAGTTCCAAAGGAGATTGTGTCAGACCGAGGAACCCAGTTCACCCTAAGGTTCTCGAAGAAGTTCAACAAGCAATGGGAATGATAGAGGCGAGGGTCCCGATCTTTCGATGAGATGATAACTATCGATTTGATGGAGAAGACTTTGACGATCCGACTACGAACGTGCACGACGTTGCGCCTTAGCAATCGCTAAACCAATCTCCAAGAGGTTATTGACCACGCCGGAGCACGATCAACCTGACCACGAAGGTCTATTCCTGCAAGCAATCAAAGAACAAGCAAGAATATGATAATGCAATCTGAATATTGCGAATATATATGAAGTATTGATAATGGTGGAGTTCCGAAAGCGGTCTTGGTCTGGTCGTTGGACACAAACGAAGTACACGAAGTTGCAATGGCTAACTTTTAACTAAACAAAACCCAAAGGAAAAGCTACTAGATTGATCTACTTATATAGGAGCAAGGGGTGGCGGCCAAGGAGGTGGGAGGACGTCCCAAGACACCCTAAAACAAACCCTAGGTCGTACAAGGCCCATGGGCCCAAGTGGAGGTGATGACCTTTGGACTTGTAGTTTGACTCGGATTCTGATGCAACGTCAGATTGTTTCGTCGATAACTTCGCGATCCGGACTAATTTTAAGGTGATTCCAACTGTGCTGGAACGCATATGAAATCTAGTTTCCAGCAAAAAAAGAATCACCCAATTCCGAGTCCGTATGAAAAAGTTGTTCGCGTTTTGAGACAGGTGTGTCTGTGCAGTCCGAATCTGAGTCCAGAACGTGAGAGACTTGGACTCTATTTTCTCTTGGGCTAAAAGTGACGTGAGAGAACTTCTTGAACAACACCTAATTGTTTCCTTTGACATTAGAGGACCTCTTGAATAGCACCCAACCATTTCCTCTTTCTTTGTCATCACACGTGGTTCATACAAGTGTTCGACCATTCTGCGTTTAGGCATAAAATAAAAATAGGTGAAGTATTTTTGTTCCGGATAACATAATAAATTATTGCATAATTATTATAAGAAATCACCTCACAAATATGCATGTATGCAACATTTTTGGTTGTATCCAAGGTAGTCATGTCCTCATCATCCTCCCCTTTTTGAAAACAAAGCCGTCCTCGGCGTTGCTTAATCTGAAATGTGGCTACCAAAAGAGAAAAGGCATACACATTGTATATGTATATGTCATCCATTTTTATTGTTCTCAGTTGTGACACATGTGACATATATATACAAGGGCACTCATCACATGTCATGAAATATAAAGCCAAAAGATTATGACAAGAAGTAGAAGGCATCACAATATTGCAACTCAGTTTCCACATATAAGTGAAGTCCTTATTCATATCAAAAGATTCATGATGTTCATCGTTAAACCATCCCAATATTGGTAAATAAGCGTGAATCGTTTCAAATATAGATGCTACAACATGCTTAAATAAGCAAACATGCAACATGTCATTTGACACAGAATTATCACCAAGATTGGAGGTCATATCAAAATGATTAAACACCGGCAGTATTATTTTCAAACATATTTGACCCAAATTAGATTTATTTACTGATTCACACGGTTCTTGCTCATCAATAGTTAATTCAATGGGTGCACTCACAATTGTTGATATTGTAGTCATTTGATCACATGAGGAAGTATAATCATGAACATAGTCCTCTAAAATAGGTGGTGTGATCAAAGTAATGGGTAGCTCATCATAGGGTACAGTGGAAGTGACAAGGCATTCATCATACTCATGTGGAGGTGGAAGATCAATAGCTTTGGCATTACCTCTTATGATCAACTCAGATGATGTAGGCACTCTCGGTGGTGACGTGTTACATGGTGAAGGCGATGTAGCCCTCACAAGATTTGATGTGGTTGTCACAGTATGCCTAGTAGTTGAAGGAATAACGGTATCAACTCTTGGAATGTGCACCTTGCGCTCTATTTCCTTTTGGGCAACACGTTGATTTATTTCCTGTTCAGCTTTGGAAGCAAGACGAAACAAACGATCCATAGAATAACACTTTTCATGAATTAGTATCTCCTGAATATCAAGGTTTAATCCTCCCCAAAATCTATCCATAAAATCTTCTTCACTTTCTTCTAATGAGGAATGCAACAAGGTCATTTGTAAATCATCATAATATTTCATTACGGTGTCACTACCTTGTTTCAAATATTGTAACTTTTTAAGCTTGTCACGAGTATAATAAGCAGGAACGAACGTGTGTCTCATGGCAAGTTTCAAATCATCCCAAGTAATAGGTATAATATCTTTGTGTAACCGACAATATTCGCTCCACCAAACTAAAGCATAACCAGTGAAAGAACCAACTGCGACCTTAACTTTCTTATGTGCAGTAAAATTATGGGAATCAAATATTTCATTTATTTCAAACTCCCACTCGATATATAAAGCAGGTCTAAATCGGCCATTAAATGGAGGTATAGAAACATTAACCTCATCATGTGCATTTGGATCTCTTTGCATCTCTCGTATCGGTTTTTGTGGTGGCACGTCTCCCACGATCGAAGAAGCCCATGAATTGACAACCCTGGATCCTGTCATGACTAGTAGAAACAAGAAACAAAGATCCAAGTATATTGTTCCTATGAACTACTGGGATGTGGTGGTAAAATGCTCAGAATAAAGCAAATATCAATGTCTTACAAATTCTTATTGATGAGGACATCCCTACTAATGTTACACCCACCCCGACTGCTATACATACAGGACCAATTACTAGAGCTCGCGCACGTCAATTGAATTACCAGGTACTTTCGTTTCTTGGAAATCCTTCTAATATTCATGAACATATGATGCTGCCTAAATTAGATACTTTTGTTTTACTTATGAATGAAGGACCTATCATGGATAAGAAGGATGACCATTGGAGCGGGATCAAGCATGGAGGAGAAGGTGCGCGCGCGGGGAAGAACATTGGAGCTTCCAGTGATGATTTTCGCACATTGAAGCCACCATAATGGGAGTGGGAAGCTTTGGACGAAATATGCATGATGCCACTTTATAAAATTCGTCCATAGGCTAATATAGGTGCTGCGCCACCTTAATTTTGGGCCAGGCCCATGTAATTTCGAAATACCATATTATAGGCTGTTTTTAGAGTCCGTATGTATGGGGAAACTGACTTAGGGTCGGTTTCGGACCCCTCCTCCAAGGGGCCACGAAATTCCCTTCTATTCCCCCATATATACAGCCCTTAGGGCTTCGTTTTAGGTTTGGGTTTTGTTTAGATTACAAGTTCGCCATAGCAGCAACTTCGCGTTCTTCGTTTGTGTTCCACGACCAGACAAAGGCGTCACAGAACCCCACTTCATCAATAAAGCTTTCCTCTTATATTCGCAATATCCAGATTGCAATCTTAGTTTCTTGCTTGTTCTTCGTTTGCGTGCAGGAAATAGACCCTCGTGGTCAGGTTGATCGTGCTCCGGCGTGGTCAATAACCTCTCAGAGTTGGTTTAGCGATTGCTAAGGCGCGACGTCTCACACGTTCGTAGTCGGATCGTCAAAGTCTACTCCACCAAAAACGATAGCCACCATCTCATCGAAAGACAGGGACAACTTCGCCTCTATCACTTATCATGCAGCAGGTGGCGACCGGCAACCGACGGTGTCAATCTCTCTGAAGATTGGGTAAAGCGATTACCAGGTGAACGTATGTATACACGATGTAGAAATATGTGGAGCTTGGAAGGCTTAATATATGGTAGCAAAAGATTAGCAATAATCAATTCAGAGATGCAATATTGAATAAACGCTCAACGACGGTACTGTGCTGGTCCTAGGCTATACTGTACTAGAGACGCGAGCCTAGAACACTAATGGAGTCACGGCGTAGGACAAATAGCAGCAAGGTATGATATGAATTAGCTCTCGACAGCAAGATATAAGTGAAGATCACAATGGCAGTAAAGACAATGATGATAAATGATCGACATGCAAGATATACAAAACTCTCTCTGCAGCTTTCCTCTAGAAAATATTATGTGAAATTTCTGATATTTTTTCTCAAGAATGCTACTAACTCAAGCTTTCGTATGCAAAAAGAATCACTCAATTCCGAGTTCGTATGAGGAAGAGACGCTTGTTTTACTGAACACTGCGCAAAACAGATTTCAATCCGAATTCACATACGGGATTGAGTCTAGGTAGATCCGAAATTTGTTTTTTTCTCTTCTCTCTATTTATTTTTCTTCTCTTTTTTTTCTCACTTTTTTTTCTTTTTTCTTTTTTCTTTTTTTTCTCTCTCACTTTTTTTTCTCAACCAAATAAGAAGCAGATTGGATCAAGCATAGATGTGAACGACCTCAAGTATGATAATGACAATGAACAATGGGTAGCATGTGATGAAAATTGATAGATGGTAGTGGGTGATAATGAAAGGGATGACAGTGGCGTGGTGGTGGTATATGGCAGTAGAGATGAAGATGGTGCGATGCCGGCGTGACAAGTTGTGAATAGAACTCGAAACTCTAAAAGACTAGACGCTAAGACCAGCAACTTGACACGACGATGCAACCGATAATTCAACTATGCAAGCACTGAAAAGAAAATTGCAAAGGCTCAGACTGGCTTGGAGTAAAGATGAATAGATCTAACTTTTTTTTTGGCTTTTTCTTGGGCAATAGGTAAGAAAAATAAATCTAATCTACGAATAACTGGAAATTCTCATCGAGCAACCTGAAAACTGATACCACTTGATAGAGGCGAGGGTCCCGATCTTTCGATGAGATGATAACTATCGATTTGGTGGAGAAGACTTTGACGATCCGACTACGAACGTGCACGACGTTGCGCCTTAGCAATCGCTAAACCAATCTCCAAGAGGTTATTGACCACGCCGGAGCACGATCAACCTGACCACGAAGGTCTATTCCTGCAAGCAATCAAAGAACAAGCAAGAATATGATAATGCAATCTGAATATTGCGAATATATATGAAGTATTGATAATGGTGGAGTTCCGAAAGCGGTCTTGGTCTGGTCGTTGGACACAAACGAAGTACACGAAGTTGCAATGGCTAACTTTTAACTAAACAAAACCCAAAAGAAAAGCTACTAGATTGATCTACTTATATAGGAGCAAGGGGTGGCGGCCAAGGAGGTGGGAGGACGTCCCAAGACACCCTAAAACAAACCCTAGGTCGTACAAGGCCCATGGGCCCAAGTGGAGGTGATGCAACCCCTTTGGACTTGTAGTTTGACTCGGATTCTGATGCAACGTCAGATTGTTTCGTCGATAACTTCGCGATCCGGACTAATTTTAAGGTGATTCCAACTGTGCTGGAACGCATATGAAATCTAGTTTGCAGCAAAAAAAGAATCACCCAATTCCGAGTCCGTATGAAAAAGTTGTTCGCGTTTTGAGACAGGTGTGTCTGTGCAGTCCGAATCTGAGTCCAGAACGTGAGAGACTTGGACTCTATCTTCTCTTGGGCTAAAAGTGACGTGAGAGAACTTCTTGAACAACACCTAATTGTTTCCTTTGACATTAGAGGACCTCTTGAATAGCACCCAACCATTTCCTCTTTCTTTGTCATCACACGTGGTTCATACAAGTGTTCGACCATTCTGCGTTTAGGCATAAAATAAAAATAGGTGAAGTATTTTTGTTCCGGATAACATAAATAAATTATTGCATAATTATTATAAGAAATCACCTCACAAATATGCATGTATGCAACATTTTTCAAGGTAGTCATGTCCTCATCAGGGAACAAACTCCTTCAGCATTGCTTTTCACCCCAGACTGGTGGGCAAATAGAACGAGTAAGTCAGATACTCGAAGATATGCTCCGCGCTTGTGTTTTGGCATATGGATCCAAGTGGGAAGATTGCTGCCATTCGCCGAGTTCTCCTACAAGAACAGCTATCGGTCGAGTCTTCAGATGGCACCATTTGAGGTGTTGTATGGACGCAAGTGTTGTACTCCCCTCAACTGGTCAGAAACCGGAGAAGGGTTAATTTTTGGACCAGACATCCTCCGCGAAGCAGAAGAGCAAGTTCAACTCGTCCGAGAACGTCTGGAGACCACCAAATCAAGATAGAAAAGTTGCGCCGACTCCCACCGCCGAGAATCGAGCTTCAACAATGGAGATCATGTCTATCTTCGAGTCACACCTCTTAAAGGAACCAAGTGTTTCCACGTCAAAGGAAAGCTTGCACCTAGATACATCGGCCCCTTCAAGATCACTGCATAACGAGGAGAAGTTGCCTATCAGCTAGAGCTGCCTCCCGAGCTATCGAATGTGCACAACGTCTTCCATGTGTCACAACTCCGGAAGTGTGTGCAAGTTCCCAACCGCCCCGACCTCTACAAGGACATCGACCATGAAGCCATCGATCTTCAGCCAGACCTCACTTATCGTGAGAGGCTAGTTCACATTCTGGATGAAGCTAAGCACTGCACCCGAAGCCGCACCATCAAGTACTTGAAGGTCCAGTGGAGCAACCATATTGAAGCTTAAGCAACCTGGGAGCGTGAAGACTATCTTAGATCGGAGTTCCCTTATCTTTTTAGCGCTTAGCCTGGGAATCTCGGGGACGAGATTCTTGTAGGGGGGGGGGGGTAGGTCTATCACACCCTGTGTTATATCACCTTGTTATGTTTGGATTTATAAAATTTGGAGCCAGCTAAAACTTTTTCAATGATTGTGCTTGATTGAATTGTTGCTTGTTTGCTTGTTGATTGTTGTTTATGGCACTCCTAGATTCTATTCCTCTTCATATTCGTCTTCCTTGACCCAAACCTCTTGCCCAATGATCATGCAATGTGCATAGTGCCCAAAACTATTTTTATCCAATTTATTGTGATCAAAAAGGATTTATCCAAATTAGGTCTTCAAAACCCCCTAAATTGAGGTTTGCACTGCAAGTCCTCAAATTGGGTGGATTCTTCTTCCCCAAAGGATTTATTTCAAACCTACTATATTTATGACTTCCCAAAACCACCAAATATTAATTTTAAAGATTATTTTAATATTTTATTTAAAGGCTTTTTCTTAAGACCAGAAATGGTTTTTCATAGGGAAAAATTCTTTAAATCCTTTCAAAATATTTGAGAAAATTTAGGGGAACTCAGTGGACACATATTTTCCATATATATGAGTTTCAACACATGGGCAGGTTCAAATCATGGGCAAAACCTCTCAAAACCATTTTTGTTCAAATCAAGCATTTGAAATATTTCTATAAGAAATATTCTCAATAAATTCCAGGAAAAATCCAGCAAGTCAACACTATCATAGGTGATGATCTTGCAAAGTTTGACCTCAACCCAAGTTGATTTGGTTCATCAAACCATCCCAAAACCCTTCTTGTCCAGATTCAAATTTGAACAACTTTACATTGTGAAGTTTCTCCCCTTGACCTCAAACTTTGTGGACATGCTCTAATCACCAAATAATTATGCTACACTAAGTGGTGCATCAAGGGTTAAAGCTTAGACTAACTAGATCTATAGAAACCAGATTCTGTTAGTTTCTAGGGTTCACAAAGTTTCCATTGTCAACTTTGCCCACTTGAGCTCAAACTTGATAATTAGGCCTACTTTCACCTAACATTTGACCCTGATGAGTAACTCAGTAAGTGGGTAAACTTTTCTAGCCCAAACTCGTATCAAACACCTTCTAGTGAAATACTAAACCCCTACTTTCACCCCTTTCCCTATTTCCCTTGCCTCCAAACTTTTACCACACCTTCTGCTAGTGCCCAAGCACCTCCAATAAAAATCCCAAGTCCTTAAGCCACTGGGAGGTGGGGTAAAACCCCCATTTTTACCCCTGGACAGCCCTGGCAGAGCTCTCGCTCCCCTCTCCTCTTACTCTATTCTTCTCCTAACGCATCCAAGGCACTTTTATCTTATCCTAGAGGCCCTAGATCCCCTAGACACTCGTGGCCACGCACAAGACGCCGTTGGCATGCCGTGGCATGCCAAACGCATGCTCTGGAGCGCGCTACAGTGCCGATAGGCACTGTAGCCATTGCCCACTGCATGGCCTCGACCACCTCGAGTGCCCCCCTCTCGCCAGATGGTTGGCGTCAACGTCCGTGCCATGCCACCTAGTCGGGCCCCTCCTCTCTCTCCCTCCTTTGGCCCTCCTCGCACGCGCCATGGCCGTCGAGCCGGCCAACCGTGGAGCTCATAAGCGCGCGCCCCTCTGCTCCCTCTATCCTCCCTCGCGGGCCTAGAGCGACCCCCGAAGCGCCCCCGTGCTGCCCCGCGAGCCCTCTCTCCCCTCTGGCCTCGGCCACGTCCTCGCCGGCGCATGGGTCCACGGTGCTCCGCCCCCCCCCTCTATTGAAGCCCCCCCCCGTGATGAGGACATCCTTGCTAATGCTACATCCACTACTCCGACTGCTATACATACAGGACCAATTACTAGAGCTCGCGCATGTCAATTGAATTACCAAGTACTTTCGTTTCTTGCAAATCCTTCTAATGTTCATGAACATATGATGTTGCCTAAATTAGATACTTTTGTTTTACTTATGAATGAATGACCTGGCATGGACAAGAAGGATGACCATGGGAGCGGGTTCAAGCATGGAGAAGAAGGTGCGCGCGCGGGAAAGAACAATGGAGCTTCCAGTGATGATTTTCGCACTTTGAAGTCACCATAATGGGAGCAAGAAGCTTTGGACGAAATATGCATGATGCTACTTTATAAAATTCGTCCCTAGGCTAATATAGGTGTTGCGCCACCTTATTGTTGGGCCAGGCCCATGTAATTTGGAAATACCATATTATAGGATGTTTTTAGAGTCCGTATGTATGGGGAAACTGAGTTAAGGTCGATTTCGGACCCCTCCTCCAAGGGGCCACGAAATTCCCCTCTATTCCCCCATATATACAGCCCTTAGGGCGTCGTTTTAGGGTTGGGTTTTGTTTAGTTAAAAGTTAGCCATTGCAACTTCGTATACTTCGTTTGTGTCCAACGACCAGACCAAGACCCTTTCGGAACCCCACCCTTATCAATACTTCATATATATTCGCAATATTTAGATTGCATTATCATATTCTTGCTTGTTCTTCAATTGCTTGCAAGAAAAGACCTTTGTGTAGGTTGATCGTGCTTCGGTGTGGTCAATAACCTCTTGGAGATTGGTTTAGCGATTTCTAAGGCGCAACATCGTGCACGTTTGTAGTCGGATCGTCAAAGTCGTCTCCACCAAATCGATAGTTATCATCTCATCGAAAGATCGGGACCCTCGTCTCTATCAAGTGGTATCAGATTTCCAGGTTGCTCGGTGAGATTTTACCAGTTTTCATAGTTTAGATCGCATCTGTTCTTCATACCTTTAGTCCATGAAAAAGCCACAAAAAAAGAGGGTTAGATCATCATATCTGAACCAATCTGAGCCTTTGCATAGTCTTTTCTGTATTTTGCTTTGTTGAATTTGCGGTTACATCGTCGTGTCAAGTTGCTGGTCTTAGTGTCTAGTTCTTTAGAGTTTCGAGTTCTATTCACAGGTTGTCACGCCACCACCACATCGTCTTCATAGTTGCCATATACCACCACCATCATCACCACTGCCATATATCACCACCCATCATCACAATCCATTGGTGTCCATATATACCACCACAAATCCTCCACCAATCCGAGTCCAGCACATTTTAGGTTTAGTTTCGAGATCCTTTTGATTTCGGATTTGTGTTTTGCTATATGCGTAGGTGTCGAAAAAAAAGAGTCTGGCACGCTTTGTAGAGCACGTTTTGGCCGAAAACAATTCGGTTGAAAATATTTTTTCCCTATCTGGGTTTTAGGTTCTTCGGAGCGTTTTGAGACACTTGCCATCATAGTGATTTTTGTCGAAATTTTTGGTCGTCGCAGCCCCCGAATTCCTCCAGAAAAAAAATTAGTCCAACAAATTTCGTGCCCATCTTGCTTATACGACGTGGGAAGAGTTTTGAGACACTCGCCATTGTAGTGATTTTTTAAGCAAAAAAAAAGAGTGCAAAAAAAGAGGCGCCGAAAAAATTTTCAGAGTGTGTTTTTCCCTTGATTATGTGTAGCGTCGTGATTTTGTTGGTGTTGTAGGCTCGCGTCTCTAGTACGGTCTAGCCTAGGACCAGCACAGTACCGTTGTTGAGCGTTTATTCAACCTTGCATCTCTGAATTGATTATTGCTAACCCTTTTTGCTACCATATTATAAGCCATCCCAGCTCCACATACATCTACGTCATGTGTTTGACTCCACCTGGCAATCGCTCCATCCAAGCTTTGAGAGTTTTGACTACAATGGTTGCCGATCACCACGTGCTGCTTGGTAAGAACTGGTTAGAATTTGAGATTCGCTTAAAGGATTTGTGACACACCACCACCACCACCACGTCCCAGTAGTCTGTAGGTTTCATATTCTTGCGTGTTTCCTATTTCTGTTAACCATGTCTGGATCACACGACGACGGGAGCGACTGGGAGAGCATGACCAACAAAGCGCTCTATGATAAATTTCAGCAAATGATGGCCGAACAGGTACAAGACTTCGTGACCAACTTTGGAGAGGCCATGGAGAAGCTTGATGGTTTTGAGAAGACATTCGACACCAAGATGGACGCCAAGTTCAATGAGGTGCTTGCCCGTCTACCACCGCCAACTGCAGCTCCTATCCCTTTCAAACAATGAGCGCGACGTGTGCCTCTTGGCCAAGGCCAACATACTGGTACTGTTGATACTGCTGCTACTTCTGTGGCTCCTACTGCTACTGTTGTTGAGCAGGTTGAAGATTATGAGGGTGATTATGATGATGAGGGAGAGGTTGCTCCAGATCAGCCTCAGGGGCAACCACCACGATACACACCAGGTCGACCACATGGCTACAACCATAACGGTAGGGCTGCACCACCCCCTCAGGTACGGGATCATGACCATCTCCCTAAACTTAAATTGAATATTCCGACGTTTCAGGGTAGATATGTTCCTGATATATATCTTACATGGGAGTTAGATACAGAACAATGTTTTACATGCTTACAATTTCCTGAGGATAGACGTGTTGCTGCTGCTGTTTGTTCTTTCACTAGTTTTGCTTGTGTTTGGTGGTCAGAACATTGTAGAATACACCATGCTAATATTCCAACTACTTGGGCTGCTTTGAAAACTGCTATGCATAATCGTTGGGTGCCACCTTACTATTAATGTGAATTGCTTCAAAATTTGCAGCGTTTAAGACAAGGAAAAAAATATGTAGAAGAATATTATCAGGAATTACAAACTGGTATGATTAGATGTGGTATTGTTGAGGAGAATGAAGCTATGCTAACACGTATTATGGGTGGATTAAATAGAGAGATTCAGACTATTCTAGAGTATAAGGAGTATAACACTATCACTCGTTTATTTCATCTTGCTTGCAAAGCTGAACGTGAAGTGCGGGTTCGACATGCAATGGCGAGAACTACTTTTTCTGTAGGTCGCACTTCATCATGGACGCCATGTCACTCTTCCACTTTCGCACGTCCTGCTGCAACTCCACCTACTTCCACTTCCAACTCCAACCACGATACCAGGAAACATGCTCCTACTCCACCCTCTGTGAAGAGAGCACCTTCTGGGCCTGCACAGAGCTCTTCTTCATCTATTGCATCCACAAGGCAAACACATGAGGTTATATGCCGTCATTACAAGGGTGGAGGTCACTTTGCGAGAGAATGCCCTTCCAAGCGTGTAATGATTGTTACTGAGGATGGTGGATATGTGTCCACTAGTGATTATGATGAGGAAACTTTGGCTCTCATTGCAAGTGAGGAACAGGGTGGCGAGGATGCTGAACTAGAGACATACTACATGGCTGCTGATTACGCTGACAGGTATGAAAGTTTAGTTGCTCAACGTGTTCTTAGTGTGCAGGTTACACAGGCTGAGGAAAATCAGAGGCACAACTTGTTCCACACAAAGGGAGTTGTGAAGGAGCATTCTATTCGCGTCATCATCGATGGCGGGAGTTGCAATAACTTGGCTAGCATGGAGATGGTGGAGAATTTGTCTCTAACCACCAGACCACATCCTCATCCTTATTACATCCAATGGTTCAACAATAGTGGCAAGGTTAAGGTAACACGTACTGTTCGTATGCATTTTAGCATTGCTACATATTCTGATTATGTGGATTATGATGTGGTAGCCATGCAAGCATGTTCTGTTCTACTTGGTACGCCATGGAAGTTTGATAACAATTCCGTACACCATGGTAGGACAAATCAGTATACTCTTGTTCATAAGGATCAAAATATCACTTTGCTTCCCATGTCTCCGGAACATATTATGAAAGATGACATTGCTAGGGCTAGTAAAGCAAAACAGGAGAAAAATAAGAGTGAAAATCAGATTATAGCACACGAATTTGAGCAACACCATACACATAATAAACCATCATCTAATGTTGCATCCGAAATAAAATTGAAGAGCGGATGTTTACTTGTTACTAAATCTGATATTAATGATTTGGATGTTGCTACACCTGTTTGCTATGCTTTTGTATGCAAAGAGGTATTATTTTCATTCGAGGACATGCCTCCCTCTTTGCCTCCTGCTGTCATTAACATTTTGCAGGAGTTCGCTGACGTCTTCCCACAAGACGTGCCACCGGGACTACCACCTATTCACCGGCGCACGGGTCCACGGTGCTCCGCCCCTCCCTCTATTTAAGCCCCCCGTGATGAGGAGAACCCTGATCAACATCGACGTGATGCCCACTGAAAAGAATGTCGCGGAGGCCCTTTTTGGTACATTGTTCGGCATAGAGGGGAAGTCGAAGGATAATCCTAAGGCTAGAGTCGACCAGGAGGCTCTATGTGATAGACCGTTACAAAACATTCGACAACCGAAAGGAAAGAAGAACTGGAGGAAGCCAAAGGCATGGTTCAATCTTGGAAGGCCAGCTATGAGGGAAATGATCTTGTGGGTGCAAATGCAGTTGATGTTCCCTGATGGGTATGCAACGAATCTAAAGAGGGGAGCGAGTCTTGAAAAATTGAAAAAATTTGGTCTCAAGAGTCATGATTGGCACATATGGCTTGAGCGGGTAATGCCGGTGATGTTGCGTGGCTTTATCCCTGAGGATGAATGGCTAGTACTGGCAGAGCTGAGCTATTTCTTCCGTGCTCTTTGTGCGAAAGAACTATCGCCTGAAGTGTTAGACGAACTGGAAGAGTTGGCGCCGGAGTTGATCTGCAAGTTAGAAAAGATCTTTCCACCGGGCTTCTTTAATCCAATGCAGCATTTGATTTTGCATCTCCCGACCGAGGCAAGTGCAAAAGAACTATTAATTAGTTCATGTTATTAGGTATTCAGTTTTTTTATGTTGAACTAATTTCGTTCACTCTTTGTCATTGCAGGTGTTGACAGATGGTGGGCGGGGGTCGAGAGCGCTCTGAGCCTCCTTCCTCGGCGCGTGCTGGGAGGGGTGCTATTATTCCACACCAGCAACTCCGAAGAGCGCTGGTACACAGCATGCAGACACCGGCGGGCGCCTCTTCTTCGACCAGGAGAGGTCGGGGGAAGACGAAGAGAGGTGTTAGAGGTAGGAATGCTGCTGCGCCTTCCTCGCCGCCACCCCCAGCTGATTCTCCCGACCACAGGAGTGCTCCGTCTCGGGTGGACCTGATGAGGACATACCTACTAATGCTACACCCACAACTCCGACTGCTATACATACACGACCAATTACTAGAGCTCGCACACATCAATTGAATTACCAGGTACTTTCGTTTCTTGCAAATCCTTCTAATGTTCATGAACATATGATGCTGCCTAAATTAGATACTTTTGTTTACTAGTGAATGAAGGACCTGGCATGGACAAGAAGGATGACCATTGGAGCGGGATCAAGCATGGAGAAGAATGTGCACGCGCGAGAAAGAACAACGGAGCTTCCAGTGATGATTTTCGCACTTTGAAGCCACCATAATGGGAGCAAGAAGCCTTGGACGAAATATGCATGATGCCACTTTATAAAATTCGTCCCTAGGCTAATATAGGTGTTGCGCCACCTTATTTTTGGGCCAGGCCCATGTAATTTCGAAATACCATATTATAGGCTATTTTTAGAGTACGTATATACGGGGAAACTGAGTTAGGGTCGGTTTCGGACCCCTCCTCCAAGGGGACACGAAATTCCCCTCTATTCCCCCATATATACAGCCCTTAGGGCGTCGCTTTAGGTTTGGGTTTTGTTTAGATTATATGTTCGCCATAGCTGCAACTTCGCGTTCATCGTTTGTGTTCCACGACCAGACAAAGGCGTCACAGAACCCCACTTCATCAATAAAGCTTTCCTCTTATATTCGCATATCCAGATTGCAATCTTAGTTTCTTGCTTGTTCTTTGTTTGCGTGCAGGAAACAGACCCTCGTGGTCAGGTTGATCGTGCTCCGGCGTGGTCAATAACCTCTCGGAGTTGGTTTAGTGATTGCTAAGGCGCGGCGTCATCACACGTTCGTAGTCGGATCGTCAAAGTCTACTCCACCAAAACGATAGCCACCATCTCATCGAAAGACAGGGACAACTTTGCCTCTATCAAGTGGTATCAGATTTCCAGGTTGCTCGGTGAGATTTTATCAGTTTTCGTAGTTTAGATCGCATCTGTTTCTTCGTACCTTTAGTCCACGAAAAAGCCAAAAAAAATTAGGGTTAGATCATCATATCCGAACCAATCTGAGCCTTTGCATAGTCTTTTAAGTAATGTGCTTTGTTGAATTGGCGGTTAAATCGTCGTGTCGAGTTGCTGGTCTTAGTGTCTAGTCCTTTAGAGTTTTGTGTTTTATTCACAAGTTGTCACGCCGCCAATGCCAGACATATACCACCACCATCATCACCGCTGCCAGACATCACCACCCACTATCCATTGGTGTCCATATATACCACCACCAATCCGAGTCCAGCTCATTTTAGATTTAGTTTCGAGATCTTTTTCATTTTGGATTCGCGTTTTGCTACCTGCGTAGGTGTCGGAAAAAAAGTCTGGCACGCTTTGCAAAGCACGTTTTGGCCCAAAAAAAATTCGGCCGAAAATATTTTTCCCTATCTTGATTTTAGGTTCTTTGGAGCGCTTTGAGACACTTGCTATCATAGTGATTTTTGTCGAAATTTTTGGTCGTCGCAGCCCCCGGATTGCTCCAGAAAAAAATAGTCCAAAAAATTTCGTGCCCATCTTGCTTATACGACGTGGCAAGAGTTTTGAGACACTCGCCATTGTAGTGATTTTTCGAGCAAAAAAAAAGAGGCGCCGACAAAAAAAAACGAAAAAAAAATTCAAAGTGTGCTCTTCCCTTGATTACGTGTAGCGTCGTGATTTTGTTGGTGGTTTAGGCTCGCGTCTCTAGTACGGATCTAGCCTAGGACCAGCACAGTACCGTTGCTGAGCGTTTATTCAACCTTGCATCTCTGAATTGATTATTGCTAACCCTTTTTGCTACCATATTATAAGCCATCCCAGCTCCACATACATCTACGTCGTGTGTTTGACACCACCTGGCAATCGCTCTATCCAAGCTTTGAGAGTTTTGACTACAACGGTTGCCGATCATCGCCTGCTGCTGGATAAGAACTGGTAAGAATTTGAGATTCGCTTAAAGGATTTGTGACGCACCACCACCACCACCACCAACACGTCCCAGTAGTCCGTAGGTTCATATTCTTGTGTGTTTCCTATTTGCTAACCATGCCAGGATCACACGACAATGAGATCGACTGGGAGAGCATGACCAACAAAGTGCTATATGATAAATTTCAGCAAATGATGGCTGACCAGGTACAAGACTTCGTGACCAACTTTGGAGAAGCCATGGAGAAGCTAGATGGTTTGGAGAAGACCTTTGACACCTGAACGATCAACCGTAGAGGCACTATCATCGGTCAAACTAGCGGACATTTTTCGGTGTTTCAAATGATGTCACGGGCCACCATCTCCCTCTCTCCTCAGCCCACATCCCCTCTCCACAGCCCACCTAGCCCATCTATACGACTCCCATGTCCGGAGCCATCCGATCGAGATCAAATGGCTTGAATCGGGCTAAAAAACCTCCAAACCCTAGCCCCTACCCTATATAAACACCCGCACGTACCAAAATTAGACCTTCCCTAACCTCCTCCCTCTGCCACGAAATCCGTGCCCGCCAACCACCAGTGCCACCACCTGGTCTCCTCGGCCCGTGCGCCTCCGCTAGCCACCGCCTGTGCCGCCAGCGCCGCTGCCTTAGCCACTAAGGGCCTGCCATGTCGCCCTCGCACCGCCCCCAGCCTCCGAAGTGTGCCGAGGCCCGAGCCAAGCCTGCCTCGGGCCAAGCCAGGGCCGACCACGCCTGTCGCCATCCCGAGCGCCTCCGACTCACTTGCCTCCCGAGCTCCCATGCCCGTCCCTGCCGCCTTGCTGTGCGCCAGCGATCACCGGAGACCCCGTGCCGGTGCAGCTTCGCCGAACCTGTTGCCAGCGACCTCCAGGATGGGCCTCTTGCCCCGCGCCGTCCCATTTCTCCCGTGCGGTGTGACCTCCACTTGCAACCGGAGCCGCGCCTCGCCCTCGCCGGTCGCCGCCTCGCTGGCCGCCTCGCCATCGTCATGGGTGATGAGGACATCCCTAGTAATGCTGCACCCACAACTCCGACTGTTATACATACATGACAAATTACTAGAGCTCGCGCACATCAATTGAATTACCAAGTACTTTCATTTCTTGCAAATCCTTCTAATGTTCATGAACATATGATGTTGCCTAAATTAGATACTTTTGTTTTACTTGTGAATGAAGGACCTGGCATGGACAAGAAGGATGACCATTGGAGCGGGATCAAGCATGGAGAAGAAGGTGCGCACACGGTAAAGAACAATGGAGCTTCCAGTGATGATTTTCGCACTTTGAAGCCACCATAATGGGAGCAAGAAGCCTTGGACGAAATATGCATGATGCCACTATATAAAATTCGTCCTTAGGCTAATATAGGTGTTGGGCCACCTTATTTTTGGGCCAGGCCCATGTAATTTCGAAATACCATATTATAGGCTATTTTTAGAGTCCGTATGTATGGGGAAACTGAGTTAGGGTCGGTTTCGGACCCCTCCTCCCAGGGGCCACGAAATTCCCCTCTATTCCCCCATATATACAGCCCTTAGGGCGTCGTTTTAGGTTTGGGTTTTGTTTAGATTATAAGTTCGCCATAGCTGCAACTTCGCGTTCTTCGTTTGTGTTCCACGACCAGACAAAGGCGTCACAAAACCCCACTTCATCAATAAAGCTTTCCTCTTATATTCGCAATATCCAGATTGCAATCTTAGTTTCTTGCTTGTTCTTCGTTTGCGTGCAGGAAACAGACCCTCGTGGTCAGGTTGATCGTGCTCCGGCGTGGTCAATAACCTCTCGGAGTTGGTTTAGCGATTGCTAAGGTGCGGCGTCATCACACGTTCGTAGTCGGATCGTCAAAGTCTACTCCACAAAAACGATAGCCTCCATCTCATCGAAAGACAGGGACAACTTCGCCTCTATCAAGTGGTATCAGATTTCCAGGTTGCTCGGTGAGATTTTATCAGTTTTCGTAGTTTAGATCGCATTTGTTTTTTCATACCTTTAGTCCACGAAAAAGCAAAAAAAAATTAGGGTTAGATCATCATATCCGAACCAATCTGAGCCTTTGCATAGTCTTTTCAGTATATTTTGCTTTGTTGAATTGGCGGTTACATCGTCGTGTCGAGTTGCTATTCTTAGTGTCTAGTCCTTTAG
Source organism: Hordeum marinum (assembly GCA_022496015.1). Lineage (NCBI taxonomy): Eukaryota > Viridiplantae > Streptophyta > Magnoliopsida > Poales > Poaceae > Hordeum > Hordeum marinum. The sequence continues at coordinate 150,117,443 of CM039676.1, forward strand.
AGTTTCGAGTTCTATTCACAGGTTGTCATGCCGCCAACGCATCGTCTTCATAGTCACCATATACCACCACCATCATCACCGCTACCAGATATCACCACCCACTATCCATTGGTGTCCATATATACCACCACCAATCCGAGTCCAGCTCGTTTTAGATTTAGTTTCGAGATCTTTTTGATTTTGGATTCGTGTTTTGCTACCTGCGTAGGTGTCGGGAAAAAAATTGGCACGCTTTAATCCGAGTCTGGCACGCTTTGCAGAGCACGTTTTGGCCCAAAAAAAATTCGGCCGAAAATATTTTTTCCCTATCTTGATTTTAGGTTCTCCGGAGCGCTTTGAGACACTTGCTATCATAGTGATTTTTGTCGAAATTTTTGGTCGTCGCAGCCCCCGGATTGCTCCAGAAAAAAAACAATAGTCCAAAAAATTCCATGCCCATCTTGCTTATACGACGTGGCAAGAGTTTTGAGACACTCACCATTGTAGTGATTTTTTGAGCAAAAAAAAAAGAGGCGCCGACAAAAGAAAATAAAAAAAATTCAAAGTGTGCTCTTCCCTTGATTACGTGTAGCGTCGTGATTTTGTTGGTGCTTTAGGCTCGCGTCTCTAGTACGGATCTAGCCTAGGACCAGCACAGTACCGTCGTTGAGCGTTTATTCAACCTTGCATCTCTGAATTGATTATTGCTAACCCTTTTTGCTACCATATTATAAGCCATCCCAGCTCCACATACATCTACGTCGTGTGTTTCACACCACCTGGCAATCACTCTATCCAAGCTTCGAGAGTTTTGACTACAACGGTTGCCGATCACCGCCTGCTGCTGGGTAAGAACTGGTAAGAATTTGAGATTCGCTTAAAGGATTTGTGACACACCACCACCACCACCACCACCACATCCCAGTATTCCGTAGGTTTCATATTCTTGTGTGTTTCCTATTTGCTAACCATGCCAGGATCACACGACAATGAGATCGACTGGGAGAGCATGACCAACAAAGCGCTATATGATAAATTTCAGCAAATGATGGCTGACCAGGTACAAGACTTCGTGACCAACTTTGGAGAGGCCATGAAGAAGCTAGATGGTTTGGAGAAGACCTTTGACACCAAGATGGACGCCAAGTTCAATGAGGTGCTTGCCCGTCTACCACCACCAGCTGTAGCTCCTATTCCTTTCGAACGACGAGCACGACGTGTGCCTCTCGGCCAAGCCCAACATACTGGTACTGTTGATACTGCTGCTATTTCTGTGGCTCGTGCTGCTACTGTCGTTGAGCATGTTGACGATTATGATGGTGATTACGATGATGAGGGAGAGGTTGCTCCCGATCAGCCTCAGCGGCAACCACCACCATACGCACCAGGTCGACCACATGGCTACAACCGTAACGGTAGGGCTGCCCCACCCCCTCAGGTACGGGATCATGACCATCTCCCTAAACTTAAATTGAATATTCCGACGTTTGAGGGTAGATATGTTCCTGATATATATCTTACATGGGAGTTAGAAACAGAACAACGTTTTACATGCTTCCAATTTCCTGAGGATAGACGTGTTGCTGCTGCTGTTTGTTCATTCACTAGTTTTGCTTGTGTTTGGTGGTCATAACATTGTAGAATACACCATGCTAATATTCCAACTACTTGGGCTGCTTTGAAAACTGCTATGCGTAATCGTTGGGTGCCACCTTATTATCAACGTGAATTGCTTCAAAATTTGCAGCGTTTAAGACAAGGAATTTTTTTTGTAGAAGAATATTATCAGGAATTACAAACTGGTATGATTAGATGTGGTATTGTTGAGGAGAATGAAGCTATGCTTGCACGTTTTACGGGTGGATTAAATAGAGAGATTGAGACTATTCTGGAGTATAAGGAGTATAACACTATCACTCATTTATTTCATCTTGCTTGCAAAACTGAACGTGAAGTGCAGGATCGACAGGCAATGGCGAGAACTACTTTTTCTGCAGGTCGCACTTCATCATGGACACCACGTACCTCATCTACTTCCACACGTCCTGCTGCAACACCACCTACTTCAACCTCCAACTCCAACCGCGATACCAGGAAACAGGCTCCTACTCCACCCTCTACGAAGAGCACACCTTCTGGGCCTGCACAGAGCTCTTCTTCATCTATTGCATCCACAGGGCAAACACATGAGGTTATATGCCGTCGTTGCAAGGGTGGAGGTCACTTTGCGAGAGAATGCCCTTCCATGTGTGTCATGATTGTTACTGAGGATGGTGGATATGCGTCTCCTAGTGATTATGATGAGACTTTGGCTCTCATTGCAAGTGAAGAACACGATGGCGACGATGCAGAACCAGAAACACACACATGGCTGCTGATTACGCTGACAGTTATGAAAGTTTAGTTGCTCAACGTGTTCTCAATGTGCAGGTTACACAGGCTGAACAAAATCAGAGGCACAACTTGTTCCACACAAAGGGAGTTGTGAAGGAGCGTTCTGTTCGCGTCATCATCGATGGAGGGAGTTGCAATAACTTGGCTAGCATGGAGATGGTGGAGAAGCTGTCTCTAACCACCAGACCACATCCTCATCCTTATTACATCCAATGGTTCAACAATAGTGGCAAGGTTAAGGTAACACATACTGTTCGTGTACATTTTAGCATTGCTACATATTCTGATTATGTGGATTGTGATGTGGTACCCATGCAAGCATGTTCTATTTTACTTGGTAGACCATGGAAGTTTGATAAAAATTCTGTACACCATGGTAGGACAAATCAGTATACTCTTGTTCATAAGGATCATAATATCACTTTGCTTCCTATGTCTCCTGAACATATTATCAAAGATGACATTGCTAGAGCTAGTAAAGCAAAACAGGAGAAAAATAAGAGTGAAAATCAGATTGTAGCACAGGAATTTGAGCAACACCATAAGCATAATAAACCATCATCTACTGTTGCATCCGAAATAAAATTGTAGAGTGGATGTTTACTTGCTACTAAATCTGATATTAATGATTTGGATGTTGCTACATCTGTTTGCTATGCTTTTGTATGCAAAGAGGTATTATTTTCATTCGAGGACATACCTCCCTCTTTGCCTCCTGCTGTCATTAACATTTTGCAGGAGTTTGCTGACGTCTTTCCACAAGACGTGCCACCGGGATTACCGCCTATTCGCGGGATTGAGCATCAGATTGACTTAATTCCCGGTGCATCCCTACCCAACCGTGTGCCCTATCGTACCAATCCAGAGGAGACAAAGGAGATTATGCGTCAAGTACAGGAGCTGCTTGACAAAGGTTATATACGTGAATCCCTTAGTCCTTGTGCCGTTCCTATTATTCTAGTGCCTAAAAAGGATGGTACATCGCGCATGTGTGTGGATTGTACATCCCTTGGTCCCACGTGACTCCGGAGGCTAGTGGTCATGCTGATAGTGGCGAGGACAATTACTTGTCTGAGGACACCTATAGCGAGAGCGACCTGGTTGAGGAGGGCAAGAAGGTCTACCAACGTGGTTGTACAAAGCTGCCTCCCGTGCCGACGATGGCGGACGACAAAGTACCTGTTTCCTGTAGTGAATTCGTGTTTCTGCAATTAATACTTCGTCGATTCCAACCACGTAGTTACATTCTTGGGGATACTCCGAGTGATGAGCAATCCTCACACTCGGGGGCTTAGCTGCGAAACATGTTTCGCCTAAGTTAAAAACCTTGTCGGGTGGATAGCAGTCCATTCACTCGACAACCTATTTGCGAATCCATCTTTGCTTGGGTTGAAAACCTCGTCGAGTGGATAATAATCCATTCACTCGACAACTTAGCTGTGAATCGACATTCGCCTAAGTTCAAATATATTTCGAGTGATGAGCAATCCTCACACCCGGGAGCTTAGCTGCGAAGACGTTTTGCCTGAGTTAAAAACTTCATCGAGTGGATAATAATCCATTCACTCGACAACTTAGCTTCGAATCGACATTCGCCTAAGTTCAAATATACTTCGAGTGATGAGCAATCCTCACACTCGAGGGCTTAGCTGCGAAACACATTTCGCCTAAGTTAAAAACCTCGTCGGGTGGATAGTAGTCCATCCACTCGACACCTTAGGTGCCAATTGACATTCACCTAAGTTCGAAAATACTTTGAGTGATGAGCAATCCTCACACTCGGGGGCTTAGTTGCGAAACATGTTTCGCCTAAGTTGAAAACCCTGTTGGGTGGATAGCAGTCCATTCACTCGACGACCTATTTGTGAATCCGTCTTTGCTTGGGTTCAAAAAAAAAACCTCGTCGAAACGATGGTAATCCATTCACTCGACAACTTAGCTGCGAATCGACATTCGCCCAAGTTCAAATATACTTCGAGTGATGAGCAATCCTCACACTCGGGGGCTTAGCTGCGAACACGTTTCTCCTAAGTTAAAAACCTCGTCGAGACGATGGTAATCCATTCACTCGACAACTTAGCTGCAAATCGACATTCGCGTAAGTTCAAATATACTTCGAGTGATGAGCAATCCTCACACTCGGGGGCTTAGCTGCGAACACGTTTCGCCTAAGCTAAAAACCTCATTCATTCGACAACTTAGCTGCGAATCGACATTCACCTAAGTTCAAATATACTTCGGGTGATGAGCAATCCTCACACTCGGGGGCTTAGCTGTGAACACGTTTCGCCTAAGTTAAAAACCTCGTCGAGTGGATAATAATCCATTCACTCGACAACTTAGTTGCGAATTGACATTCGCCTAAGTTCAAATATACTTCGAGTGATGAGCAATCCTCACACTCGGGGGCTTAGCTATGAACACGTTTCGCCTAAGTTAAAAACTTCGTCAAGTGGATAATAATCCATTCACTCGACAACTTAGCTGCAAATCGACATTCGCCTAAGTTCAAATATACTTCGACTGATGAGCAATCCTCACACTCGAGGGCTTAGCTGCGAAACACGTTTCGCCTAAGTTAAAAGCCTCGTCGGGTGGATAGTAATCCATCCACTCGACAACTTAGCTGCCAATCGACATTAGCCTAGGTTCGAAAATACTCCGAGTGGTGAGCAATCCTCACACTCGGGGGCTTAGCTGCGAACAGGCTTCGCCTAAGTTAAAAACAAACTAAGTCGAACAGATGATTGAAAGCCAAATATGAACAAAATCCAAAGGGTAAACCACGGATAAACGTTTCGTATGAAAGCAAATATGCTCAGACCCAAGGCCTGAACAAAGTTCTTAAGGATACAAATCCACTCGGCATACCGAGGCAAATTTAACCGTTTCTTTCGAAGACAAGTTTTTCAAGCAGGAGACGGACTGGCGGGCTCGACGAAAGTGTCCAGGTCGATGCCGTCGGCGATTCTAGTGGCCGCTTCGATGAAGGTCTCCATGAAGTCCTCAAACTGGAGTTTCTTCGTGTTGACCACTTGAAGCTCCTTCAGCCTCTCCTCCCTCACGTCCCTGCAATGGACCCTGACGAGTGATAACGCCACGTCGGCCTCACAACGAGCGGCAGATTTCTTCCAGGCCTACACTCGACTTGGAAGTTCATCCAGGCGAGCCATCATAGAGTTGAGGTCGAGCTGAAGGGTGTCCTCAGGCCATAGCTCTTTGTTGATTCTCTCCATCGCAGACTTCAGTTGGACAAGATACGCCTAGACGCTCTGGAGCTGGAAATTGAGTCGGAGCATGTTCATGGCCACCGCGTCTACGACAGGAGACTTGGTAGGATCCAGATTAGGCTCAACCTCCTCCATCTCCTTCTCAAAGTCTTGGAAGAATTATGTTGAAGAATGGGGAATGGGAGGAGAATTGGTGAACTGCGACCCTCAAAGATTTTACAAAGCTCAGTCGATAAAAATACTTACCATCGAGCAGAATATACATCTTCCTCGAGAACTCGCCCAAATGCTTCTCCAAGCCATTGCTCCTCTTGTTCAGGTGCTCGGCCCTTTTGACGAGGTCTGCGCACTCCTACTTTAGCTTGGTGTTCTCCTCTTCCAGCTTTTGGGCGACCACCAGCTTCTGATCTGCACCTTCAGTTTTGTCCCTGGCCACCCGTTGGGCGTCGGCGAGTGCTTTGTCCTTCTCCTCCGGTGCCTTCTTCATAGAATCTAAAGAAATAACATTGTTGAGTCGCGCTTGGAGTCGACGGTTTTCATTGCGCACGTCTGTTTGAGTGAGAGTACTCGGTTCAAAACTTGAAAAGCGAAGATGGGAATGCTGACAGTCGACAGTAATTACCTCCCAGAGACTTCATCTTAGCACACGCTCGCTCCAGGGCGTTGTTGGCGACCGCCAGATCCACCTGCAACCGGTTCCTCTCATCCTCCATGTCCTTTTACTGCGTCCCAAGTTCGCAAGCCATCTGGAACCAACAAAAGATAGGAGTTCAATCAGCAAGTAGTTCCTGGACAGTCGACTGAGTTATGAACATCGGCGAATGACCATCTTGGAACAATTCAAGCAGAAAGTCCACTCAACATGTCGAGTGGCTCTGGCGCTCCGCGCGCCATAAACAAATTCAAAAGCTGTCTCTATTAAGACCCCTGCTAATGCAAGCACACGGCAGTGGTCTCAGGGACTACACCCAGTGGGTGCACTTAGAGAGCCCCCACTGAGACGGTTAACTCTCGATCTGTCAAGTAACTCATCAGAAAAAAAACTCGACATGTCGAGTGACCCCAGTGCCACGCGTACGACAAGTTTTCAAGCCTACTGTTTATTGTCTGTGATGAACAGTAGCCTCGGGGACTACACCCAATGGGTGCACTTAGCGTGCCCCCACTGGTTATTCAAACATTCGACAAGGTCAACCCTGTCACGACAATTAACCCGTCGAGTGACGCGCCTCCCTACTCTATGAAGTGCAGTCTATCCTTATGCAGCGTCATATCATGGTTTGCCACTAATGTCCATGAAACCTGTAAGGTAGCTACGGAGTGGTGTGATTCAAAAGCAAAATGTATCCCGTATACAATAAACTCTAAAGAACCCTGCCGATGCAAGCATTCGACAGCGGTCTCGGGGACTACACCCAGTGGGTGCGCTAAGAGTGCCCCCACTGAGACGGTTAATTCTCGATCCGTCGAGTAACTTGTCAGAAAATACACTCGACATGTTGAGTGACACTAGTACCACGCGTACTATCAATCCCAATCCTACTCAACTATGATCCGATCTATTCGAGTGGAGAAAGTTCAAACATTCTATGGCAATCACCTAGTGGGTGTACAACAGCCAAGAAAAGACAAGAATTCAATCGGCAATGGACTTACAATCGAACTTACTTGGACATTGGTGCGGAGGGCTGCGCTAACGTCAAAGGCTAGTTTGTTGGCCTCGTATGCCTCCTTGGTCCTCAGCATGGGCTGCTCCGCCCGGATCATGGCTTCCTTCACAGCCCCGGTTTGATCTTCCGGGGTGTGATGCAGAGAGAAGGCCGTCACAGGTGGGGTCGGCGTGGTCGCATGAGCAACTGAGGCGGTCTGAGGGGGCCCAGTTGGAGTCGACGCCACAATGGTCGAAATGGTTGGAGGAGCATGTGATATTACTGCAGGTTCAGCCCTCGATTGTGTCGAGCCACCTCCCCCTGGGAAGACTTTGCAGTCGACCGCTGAAGTGCTTGCGCCGATGACACTCCTTGGATGCAAGGGTGCGAAGTGTCAAGTCGCTCCTCGTCGTCCTCCATCTGAATGACCTCTGCATCGACAACCGACGGTGTTAACATCTGCATATGTCGAGTCCCATTCGGACGAACCAACAACTATCTAACCTCTCTGAGAAGTGGCCGCGTCAATAGTGTCGACATCCATTGCATCCCCTTCATCTCGATGAGGCGAAGACAAAGATGTAGCAGCTCTGACGAATTGAGTGGCATTCGGTCAAATACAACTCCAGACTTCAGTCGACTCCAGACTTCAGTCGATAGAACAAGTACGGAAATAAACACTTACATGGAGATGACAGACACTGCCACCATCATGGGAGGCAGAGCCTTGCGAGGCTTGGTGACAACTTGCTTGGGCTGCTTAGCCAGTTTTTCGCTCGGCTCAGCGGTCGAGGGGCGGCTACGCTTCAGGTTCTTCTCACTAGGGCCCGGAGCCCTGTCCTCAACAGTCGATGGATCTTGGCGGGACTTGGTGCGGCTTTCGCGGCGGGGAGGTGAATCGATTTTTTCATCATCGCCGGAGTCCTCATATTCTTCCTCGGAGTCGGAAGAACCGTTGTCGTCCACACTGTCGCCCTTGCTCACCACGCCATCTTCAACATGGTTCCCATTAGGAACGGGCGAGTGCATGTGCGTCCATTCCTGCATGATTCAAGCAAAGAAGTCAGTTCAATATATCACTCGACAGTATAATTCATCAGTCGACATCACACAACTCACCAGGTTCTTCGGCGGGTTTTCGGCCGAATATGGCTGGATCCTCTTGGCTCCCAAAGGATTGTCGCAGGCCCCAGTGATTTTATGGAGCCACTACTCGACAGTTTTTAGAGGAACTTCCTCAGGATGCGTCCTTGTTGAGTCCTCAGGGCCCGTGTAGTGCCACATGGTGTGTTCTCTAGCTTGGAGCGGCTGGATACGTTGACCAAGAAACATCTCCAACAGATCCAAGCCGGTCACCCTACCCCGGATCAGCTGCACCACCGCTTCAACCAAGATGCCTACTTGGACGTGCTCCTCTTCAGTCACCTTCAGGGACATGGGAATAGCCGGATGGTCGGGTGTATATGGGGGAAGGCCAGTCGACATATTAGGCGATGCTGCATCCTTGCAGTAGAACCAGGTCGAATGCCAACCTCTTACAGACTCAAGAAAGGTCATGGCAGGGAAGGATCTACGAGATCTTTTATGAACTCCTAACCCACCGCACAGCTGGAGCACGTGGGTATTCCCATCAGCGGGGAGGGCTTTCTTCATAGTCTGGGATCTGACCGTGAAGAGGTGTTTGAACATTCCCCAATGGGGAGAGCAGCCTAGGAAACATTCGCACAGAGTGACAAATGCAGACAGATAGGCTATGGTGTTGGGCGAGAGGTGGTGCAGTTGGGCACCGACAAAAATTCAGAAAGCCCCTAAAGGACGGGTGGGGCGGCAGAGAAAAACCTCGCTCGACATGGGAGAAAAGGAGGACCCGCTCCCCGTCGTGCAGCTCCGGCTCGTGCTCCTCCCCTGGCAGCCTCCAGGCGCCGTCCGCCACGAGCCCGTCGGAGACGAGGCCCTCCATGTCTTCGCGTGTGACGATAGAGGGGATAAAATCCCCCTGCATCCAGCCCGTCGGCGCGGTGAATCGGGCGGTCGAGGGCTTCTTGCCCTTGAGCTTTGTCAGCCCCTTCTTCGCTCGCTCCAGCTTCTCCATTGGATTCTTCATCTTTGTCGCAGCGGCTCTCGTCAAGGGAGATCGGAGTTGGGCGCTGGGAGCGGAGGAAGTGAAGGAAATGAGAGAAAGAACTAGTGGAGGTACTGTGCAAACCGCAGCGAAGACAACTTTATACACTGCCGAGTATCTCACTGACCAGTGGACCCGCGAGGTTACCACACGCGCCAACCGCTGACGGCGCTCGATATGTGGCGATACGACCGGCGTGAAAATCGAGGCATCGCGCCCCCACTTGCCCCGATTGTGGCGTAATCTTCGCGCGAGCGTGCGTGCTTCCCAAATTTTCGTATCCCGAAAAATCTGGGCCTGTCAGACCGACCCGTTGAACATCCACTCGGACCAAAAGAAATGTTGAACATCCACTCGGACACCTTTAAGGCTGAATGGATCCGGGCAAGCGGAGAGGAATTCAATCGACACAAGTTTCGTTGAAGCCCCGAATATCATTTGGAAGATTTTGCGTGTTGATCTTGAATGAATGCTAATGCTCAGAGTTCAATCGACACAAGTTTCATGGAAATCCCGAATATCATTCAAAGGATCTGATGCACTAACTCAAGGCCCTCGAAGATACCTCTTTCCACCAGTCAAACCCCGATCCATTCGGGGGCTAATGACGAGGATATGTACCTAGGGTAGGGTCCTAGGCACGGCCCACATACCCTACCTAAGGACACCGCATGGGAGGACTTGAAGATCAAGCATGAAGTTCCGAGTGGATCCCTGGAGACGTTCAAACCCACTCGACAGTAATCCACTCGGAGACTCCCGCTCTCACTCGGCAATCGCGTGTCACTCGGAAGACCTCGTTTTCACTCGACGCCAGAAGACGAGGAGCCATCGTCAAGAGCCCAACGGGCAGACGTTGGTTCAATGGTCATTAATAGCTTTTATTACGTACATTACCTGTAACGACAGACTTTAATCCCACGACCAGGCCCTTTGATGCAGGGCAATTATGAGGGGCAGCAAACTCTATGTAAGCCGCCCCTCCCCTCCTGCACAAGGGTTGGCAACCATTATAATATCTATACTCCACTCGACATAAAGCTCCCAAGCACTGAGACGTAGGGTTGTTACCTCCACGAGAGGGGCCTGAACTCATACATCCGTGTGTACACACTCGCCGTAGCTAGGACTCCGCCGTCTCCCTTCGTACCCCTACCATCTACTGCCAGGCTCGTTCCCACGATAGATACCATTACACCAATTGGGATTGTTAGAGATGTTGAAGTCTTGTGTGGGAAAATAAAATATCCCACTCATTTTCTAGTTCTTGGTTCCCCACAAGATGACTTTTGTCCCATTATCTTTGGTAGACCTTTCTTGAACACTCTTAATGCTAACATAGCTTGTCAAAAAGAAACTGTCAGTGTTGAGTTTGGTGATGTGTCTCATGAGTTTAATTTTTCCAAGTTTAGTAGACAACCTCATGATAGACAATTACGTAGTGTGGATGAAATAATTGGTCTTGCTTCTATTGCTATTCCATCTACTAATCCACTAGAACAATATTTGCTAGACCATGAAAATGATTTGCACTTTCGTTAAAGAACTAAAATAGATTAAATTTTCTTTGAACAACAACCTTTACTAAAACACAATTTGCCTATTGAAACTCTTGAAGGTCCTCCTCCACCTCAAGGTGATCCTTTGTTTGAACTAAAACAATTTTCTGGCACTTTGAAGTACGCTTACCTTGATGAGAAAAAGATGTATCATGTTATTATTAGTGCTAACCTTTCAGAACATGAACAAGAAAGATTATTAAAAGCTCTAAGGAAGCACCAGGCTGCTATTGAATATACTCTTAATGATCTTAAGGGCATTAGTCCCACTCTATGTCAGCACAAGATTAATATGGAACCTGATGCTAAACCCCTTGTTGATCACCAACGACGATTGAATCCCAAGACGAAAGAAGTGGTAAGAACTAAAATATTAAAGCTTCTAGAAGCAGTCATAATCTATCCTATAGCCGATAGTAGATGGGTGAGTCACGTTCCTTGTGTCCCTAAGAAAGGAGGTATTACTATTTTTCCCAATGATAAAAATGAGCTTATTCCATAAAGAATTGTTACTTGGTATATGATGGTAATTGATTTTAGAAAATTAAATAAAGCTACTAGAAAAGATCATTACCCATTACCTTTTATTGATCAAATGCTTGAAAGATTATCTAAGCTGATGAGGACATCCCTACTAATGCTACACCCACAACTCCGACTGCTATACATACAGGACCAATTACTAAAGCTCGCGCACATCAATTGAATTACCAGGTACTTTCGTTTCTTGCAAATCCTTCTAATGTTCATGAACATATGATGCTGCCTAAATTAGATACTTTTGTTTTACTTGTGAATGAAGGACCTGGCATGGACAAGAAGGATGACCATTGGAGCGGGATCAAGCATGGAGAAGAAGGTGCGCGCGCGGGAAAGAACAATGGAGCTTCCAGTGATGATTTTCGCACTTTGAAGCGACCATAATGGGAGCAAGAAGCCTTGGACGAAATATGCATGATGCCACTTTATAAAATTCGTCCCTAGGCTAATATAGGTGTTGTGCCACCTTATTTTTGGGCCAGGCCCATGTAATTTCGAAATACCATATTATAGGCTATTTTTAGAGACATACGGACTCTAAAAATAGCCTATAATATGGTATTTCGAAATTACATGGGCCTGGCCCAAAAATAAGGTGGCGCAACACCTATATTAGCCTAGGGACGAATTTTATAAAGTGGCATCATGCATATTTCGTCCAAGGCTTCTTGCTCCCATTATGGTCGCTTCAAAGTGCGAAAATCATCACTGGAAGCTCCATTGTTCTTTCCCGCGCGCGCACCTTCTTCTCCATGCTTGATCCCGCTCCAATGGTCATCCTTCTTGTCCATGCCAGGTCCTTCATTCACAAGTAAAACAAAAGTATTTAATTTAGGCAGCATCATATGTTCATGAACATTAGAAGGATTTGCAAGAAACGAAAGTACCTGGTAATTCAATTGATGTGCGCGAGCTCTAGTAATTGGTCCTGTATGTATAGCAGTCGGAGTTGTGGGTGTAGCATTAGTAGGGATGTGCTCATCACTTTCCCTTATGTCATTAAACACAAGAAGGGTAAAGAAAATGTTATTGGTGATGCTTTGTCTCTTCATTATACTATGCTTTCACAACTTGACTTTAAAATATTTGGTTTGGAGACCATCAAAGATCAATATGTGCATGATGCTGAATTTAGAGATGTGTTGCAACATTGTAAAGAAGGGCGAACATGGAACAAGTTCGTTATTAATGATGGATTTGTGTTCCGTGCTAACAAGCTATGCACGCTTTGCAGAGCACGTTTTGGCCCAAAAAAATTCGGGAGACATAGGAAGCAAAGTGATATTTTGATCCTTATGAACAAGAGTATACTGATTTGTCCTACCATGGTGTACAGAATTTTTATCAAACTGCCATGGCTACCAAGTAAAACAGAACATGCTTGCATGGGTACCACATCACAATCCACATAATCAGAATATGTACCAATGCTAAAACGCACACGAACAGTACGTGTTACCTTAACCTTGCCACTATTGTTGAACCATTGGATGTAATAAGGATGAGGATGTGGTCTGGTGGTTAGAGATAGCTTCTCCACCATCTCCATGCTAGCCAAGTTATTGCAACTCCCTCCATCGATGATGACGCGAACAGAACGCTCCTTCACAACTCCCTTTGTGTGGAACAAGTTGTGCCTCTGATTTTGCTCAGCCTGTGTAACCTGCACACTGAGAACACGTTGAGCAACTAAACTTTCATTCCTATCAGCGTAATTAGCAGCCATGTAGTGTGTCTCTGGTTCTGCATCCTCGCCACCCTGTTCTTCATTTGCAATGAGAGCCAAAGTCTCCTCATCATAATCACTAGCGGACGCATATCCACCATCCTCAGTAACAATCATTACACGTTTGGAAGGGCATTCTCTCGCAAAGTGACCTCCAGCCGTGCAACGACGGCATATAACCTCATGTGTTTGCCCTGTGGATGCAATAGTTGAAGAAGAGCTCTGTGCAGGCCCAGAAGGTGTGCTCTTCGCAGAGGGTGGATTAGGTGCTTGTTTCCTGGTATCGCGGTTGGAGTTGGAGGTAGGAGTAGGTGGCGTTGCAGCAGGACGTGCGGAAGTAGAGGAGGTACGCGGCGTCCATGATGAAGTGCAGCCTGCAGAAAAAGGAGTTCTCGCCATTGCCTGTCGATCCTGCACTTCACGTTCAGCTTTGCAAGCAAGATGAAATAAACGAGTGATAGTGTTATACTCCTTATACTCTAGAATAGTCTGAATCTCTCTATTTAATCCACCCATAAAACGTGCAAGCATAGCTTCATTCTCCTCAACAATACCACATCTAATCATGCCAGTTTGTAATTCCTGATAATATTCTTCTACAGAATTTTTCCCTTGTCTTAAACGCTACAAATTTTGAAGCAATTCACGTTGATAATAAGGTGGCACCCAACGATTACGCATAGCAGTTTTCAAAGCAGCCCAGGTAGTTGGAATATTCACATGGTGTATTCTACAATGTTCTGACCACCAAACACAAGCAAAGCTAGTGCATGAACAAATAGCAGCTGCAACACGTCTATCCTCAGGAAATTGTAAGCATGTAAAACGTTGTTCTGTTTCTAACCCCATGTAAGATATATATCAGGAACATATCTACCCTCAACGTCGAAATATTTAATTTAAGTTTAGGCAGATGGTCATGATCCCGTACCCGAGGGGCGGGTGCAGCCCTACCATTACGGTTGTAGCCATGTGGTCGACCTGGTGCGTGCGTATCGTGGTGGTTGCCCCTGAGGCTGATCTGGAGCAACCTCTCCCTCATCATCGTAATCACCATCATAATCGTCAACCTGCTCAATGACAGTAGCAGCAGGAGCCACAGAAGTAGCAACAGTATCAACAGTACCAGTATGCTGGCCTGGGCCGAGAGGCACACGTCGCGCTCGTCGTTCAAAAGGGATAGGAGCTGCAGCTGGTGGTGGTAGATGGGCAAGCACCTCATTGAACTTGGCATCCATCTTGGTGTCGAATGTCTTCTCCAAACCATCGAGCTTCTCCATGGCCTCTCCAAAGTTGGTCACGAAATCTTGTACCTGGTCAGCCATCATTTGCTGAAATTTAACAACGAGCGCTTTGTCGGTCATGCTCTCCCAGTCACTCCCATCGTCATGTGATCCTAACATGGTTAGCAGAAATAGGAAACACACAAGAATATGAAACCTACAGACTACTGGGACGTGGTGGTGATGGTGGTGGTGTGTCACAAATCCTTTAAGCGAATCTCAAATTCTTACCAGTTCTTACCTAGCAGCAGGTGGTGATCGGCAACCGTTGTAGTCAAACTCTCAAAGCTTGGATAGAGCGATTGCCAGGTGGTGTCAAACACACGACGTAGATGTATGTGTAGCTGGGATGGCTTATTTTATAGTAGCAAAAAGGGTGAGCAATAATCAATTCAGAGATGCAAGGTTGAATAAACGCTCAACGAGGGTACTGTGCTGGTCCTAGGCTAGACCGTACTAGAGACGCGAGCCTAAAACACCAAGAAAATCACGGTGCTACACGTAATAAAGGAAAAAGCACAGTCTGAATTTTTTTAATTTTTTTTGCGCTCTTTTTTTTGCTCAAAAAATCACTACAATGGCGAGTGTCTCAAAACTCTTCCCACGTCGTATAAACAAGATGGGCACGAAATTTGTTGGACTATTTTTTTTCTTTTTTGGGAGCAATTCGGGGGCTGCGACGAGCAAAAATTTTGACAAGAATCACTATGATGGCAAGTGTCCCAAAATGCTCCGAAGAACCTAAAACCAAGATAGGGAAAAAATATTTTCAGCCGAATTTTTTGGGGCCAAAACGTGCTCTGCAAAGCGTGCCAGACTCTTTTTTTTCCGACACCTGCGCAGGTAGCAAAACACGAATCCGAAATCAAAAGGATCTCGAAACTAAACCTAAAATGAGTTGGACTCGGATTGGTTGAGGATTTGTGGTGGTATATATGGACACCAATGGATAGTGATGATGGATGGTGATATATGGCAGCGGTGATGGTGGTGGTGGTATATGGCAACTATGAAGACGATGATAGAGGCGAAGTTGTCCCTGTCTTTCGATGAGATGGTGGCTATCGTTTTTGGTGGAGTAGACTTTGATGACCGACTACGAACGTGTGAGCCGTCGCGCCTTAGCAATCGCTAAACCAACTCTGAGAGGTTATTGACCACGCCGGAGCACGATCAACCTGACCACGAGGGTCTATTTCCTGCACGCAAACGAAGAACAAGCAAGAAACTAAGATTGCAATCTGGATATTGCGAATATAAGAGGAAAACTTTATTGATGAAGTGGGGTTCTGTGACGCCTTTGTCTGGTCGTGGAACACAAACGAAGAACGCGAAGTTGCTGCTATGGCAAACTTGTAATCTAAACAAAACCCAACCCTAAAACGAAGCCCTAAGGGCTGTATATATGGGGGAATAGAAGGGAATTTCGTGGCCCCTTGGAGGAGGGGTCCGAAACCGACCCTAAGTCAGTTTCCCCATATATACGGAATCTAAAAACAGCCTATAATATGGTATTTCGAAATTACATGGGCCTGGCCCAAAAATAAGGTGGCGCAGCACCTATATTAGCCTATGGACGAATTTTATAAAGTGGCATCATGCATATTTCGTCCAAGGCTTCCCGCTCCCATTATGGTGGCTTCAATGTGCGAAAATCATCACTGGAAGCTCCATTGTTCTTCCCCGCACGCGCACCTTCTCCTCCATGCTTGATCCCGCTCCAATGGTCATCCTTCTTATCCATGCTAGGTCCTTCATTCATAAGTAAAACAAAAGTATCCAATTTAGGCAGCATCATATGTTCATGAATATTAGAAGGATTTCCAAGAAACGAAAGTACCTGGTAATTCAATTGACGTGCGCGAGCTCTAGTAATTGGTCCTGTATGTATAGCAGTCGGGGTGGGTGTAACATTAGTAGGGATGTCCTCATCATCCTCCCCTTCTTGAACTGACGTCGTCCTCGACGGAAGCTCATCTTCCTCACCCAAATAAGGCTTCAAATCTGCAATGTTAAAAGTGGGGCTAACCCCAAACTCTGCAGGCAGCTCAAGTTTATATGCATTATCATTTATTTTCTCTAACACCTTAAAAGGACCATCAGCACGTGGCATTAGCTTTGACTTGCGCAAATCAGGAAATCTATCCTTACGCAAATGTAACCAAACAAGATCTCCAGGTGCAAAGACAACATGTTTTCTACCCTTATCTCCAGCAAGTTTGTATTTAGCATTCATACGCTCAATATTTTCCTTAGTTAACTCATGAATCTTTAATATCAATTCAGCACGTTCTTTAGCATCAAAATTAACCTTCTCCGAAGACGGAAGAGGCAACAAATCAATAGGTGCACGAGGTAAGAAACCATACACAACTTCAAAAGGGCACATCTTAGTGGTAGAATGTAGCGAACGATTATAAGCAAATTCAATATGAGGCAAGCATTCTTCCCACATTTTCAGGTTATTCTTCAAAACAGCCCTAAGCATAGTAGACAATGATCTATTGACTACTTCAGTTTGGCCATCAGTTTGGGGGTGACATGTAGTACTAAAAAGCAGTTTAGTCCCCAACTTAGCCCATAAACATCTCCAAAAGTGGCTAAGAAATTTAGCATCACGATCGGAAACAATTGTATTTGGCACACCATGCAACCGAATAATTTCACAAAAGAACAAATCAGCAACATGAGCAGCATCATCACTTTTATGACATGGTATAAAGTGTGCCATTTTAGAAAATCTATCCACGACAACAAATATGCTATCCCTCCCCTTCTTTGTTCGAGGTAAACCTAAAACAAAGTCCATAGATATATCTTCCCAAGGAACACTAGGTACAGGTAAAGGCATATATAAACCATGAGGATTGAGTCGTGACTTAGCTTTTTGACATGTAGTGCAGCGAGCAACAAAACGCTCAACATCCCGTCTCATCTTTGGCCAAAAGAAATGTGTAGCAAGTACGTCCTCCGTCTTCTTCACGCCAAAGTGTCCCATTAATCCTCCTCCGTGCGCCTCCTGCAACAACAAAAGACGAATGGAGCTAGCTGGAATGCATAGCTTGTTAGCATGAAACACAAATCCATTATTAATAACGAACTTGTTCCATGTTCTCCCTTCTTTACAATTCTGCAACACGTCTCTAAATTCAGCATCATGCACATATTGATCTTTGATGGTCTCCAAACCAAATATTTTAAAGTCAAGTTGTGAAAGCATAGTATAACGACGAGACAAAGCATCAGCAATAACATTATCTTTACCCTTCTTGTGTTTAATGACATAAGGGAAAGTCTCAATGAATTCAACCCATTTAGCATGTCTACGGTTCAGTTTTGCTTGACTTTTAATATGTTTCAAAGATTCATGATCAGAATGTATAACAAATTCTTTGGGCCATAAATAATGTTGCCATGTTTCCAAAGTCCGAACAAGAGCATATAATTCCTTATCATAAGTAGAATAATTCAGATTAGGCCCACTTAATTTTTCAGAAAAGTACGCAACAGGTTTACCATCTTGTAGTAACACACCTCCTAACCCAATTCCACTAGCATCACATTCAAGCTCGAAAGTCTTATTAAAATCAGGAAGTTGGAGTAAAGGAGCATGTGTTAACTTATCTTTCAAGACCGTGAAGGCTTCTTCCTGTGCGGTACCCCAAGAAAAAGGCACGTCCTTCTTTGTAAGCTCATTGAGAGGCGCAGCAATGGTGCTGAAATCTCTCACAAAACGCCTATAGAAACCAGTGAGGCCAAGAAAACTCCTTACTTGTGTGACCGTTTTGGGCTGCGGCCAACTCTCAATAGCTTCAATCTTGGCTGTATCAACTTCAATTCCCTGTGGAGTAACAACATAGCCAAGAAAAGATACTCGGTCGGTGCAAAAGGTGCACTTCCCAAGGTTACCAAACAAACGTGCATCACGTAGCGCAGTAAAAACAGCACGTAAATGTTCCAAATGTTCCTCCAAAGATCTACTAAAAATCAATATATCATCAAAATAGACTACCACAAATCGTCCAATGAAAGCACGTAAAACCTCGTTCATTAATCTCATGAAAGTGCTAGGTGCATTAGTTAACCCAAAAGGCATGACTAGCCACTCATATAATCCAAACTTAGTTTTAAATGCTGTTTTCCATTCATCGCCCAATTCATACGTGATGAGGACATCCCTACTAATGTTACACCCACCCCGACTGCTATACATACAGGACCAATTACTAGAGCTCGCGCACGTCAATTGAATTACCAGGTACTTTCGTTTCTTGGAAATCCTTCTAATATTCATGAACATATGATGCTGCCTAAATTAGATACTTTTGTTTTACTTATGAATGAAGGACCTATCATGGATAAGAAGGATGACCATTGGAGCGGGATCAAGCATGGAGGAGAAGGTGCGCGCGCGGGGAAGAACATTGGAGCTTCCAGTGATGATTTTCGCACATTGAAGCCACCATAATGGGAGTGGGAAGCTGTGGACGAAATATGCATGATGCCACTTTATAAAATTCGTCCATAGGCTAATATAGGTGCTGCGCCACCTTAATTTTGGGCCAGGCCCATGTAATTTCGAAATACCATATTATAGGCTGTTTTTAGAGTCCGTATGTATGGGGAAACTGACTTAGGGTCGGTTTCGGACCCCTCCTCCAAGGGGCCACGAAATTCCCTTCTATTCCCCCATATATACAGCCCTTAGGGCTTCGTTTTAGGTTTGGGTTTTGTTTAGATTACAAGTTCGCCATAGCAGCAACTTCGCGTTCTTCGTTTGTGTTCCACGACCAGACAAAGGCGTCACAGAACCCCACTTCATCAATAAAGCTTTCCTCTTATATTCGCAATATCCAGATTGCAATCATAGTTTCTTGCTTGTTCTTCGTTTGCGTGCAGGAAATAGACCCTCGTGGTCAGGTTGATCGTGCTCCGGCGTGGTCAATAACCTCTCAGAGTTGGTTTAGCGATTGCTAAGGCGCGACGTCTCACACGTTCGTAGTCGGATCGTCAAAGTCTACTCCACCAAAAACGATAGCCACCATCTCATCGAAAGACAGGGACAACTTCGCCTCTATCAATACGAATTTGATGGTATCCACTACGCAAATCAACTTTGGAGAAAATTGTAGAGCCACTTAATTCATCAAGCATATCATCTAGTCTAGGAATAGGATGACGATAACGAATAGTAATATTATTAATGCCTCTACAATCCACACACATGCGCGATGTACCATCCTTTTTAGGCACTAGAATAATAGGAACAGCACAAGGACTAAGGGATTCACGTATATAACCTTTGTCAAGCAGCTCCTGTACTTGACGCATAATCTCCTTTGTCTCCTCTGGATTGGTACGGTAGGGCGCACGGTTGGGTAGGGATGCACCGGGAATTAAGTCAATCTGATGCTCAATCCCGCGAATAGGCGGTAATCCCGATGGCACGTCTTGTGGAAAGACATCAGCGAACTCCTGCAAAATGTTAATGACAGCAGGAGGCAAAGAGGGAGGCATGTCCTCGAATGAAAATAATACCTCTTTACATACAAAAGCATAGCAAACATATGTAGCAACATCCAAATCATTAATATCAGATTTAGTAGCAAGTAAACATCCACTCTTCAATTTTATTTCGGATGCAACAGTAGATGATGGTTTATTATGCTTATGGTGTTGCTCAAATTCCTGTGCTACAATCTGATTTTCACTCTTATTTTTCTCCTGTTTTGCTTTACTAGCTCTAGCAATGTCATCTTTCATAATATGTTCGGGAGACATAGGAAGCAAAGTGATATTATGATCCTTATGAACAAGAGTATACTGATTTGTCCTACCATGGTGTACAGAATTTTTATCAAACTGCCATGGTCTACCAAGTAAAACAGAACATGCTTGCATGGGTACCACATCACAATCCACATAATCAGAATATGTAGCAATGCTAAAATGCACACGAACAGTACGTGTTACCTTAACCTTGCCACTATTGTTGAACCATTGGATGTAATAAGGATGAGGATGTGGTCTGGTGGTTAGAGACGGCTTCTCCACCATCTCCATGCTAGCCAAGTTATTGCAACTCCCTCCATCGATGATGATGCGAACAGAACGCTCTTTCACAACTCCCTTTGTGTGGAACAAGTTGTGCCTCTGATTTTGCTCAGCGTGTGTAACCTGCACACTGAGAACACGTTGAGCAACTAAACTTTCATACCTGTCAGCATAATCAGCAGCCATGTATTGTGTTTCTGGTTCTGCATCCTTGCCACCCTGTTCGTCACTGGCAATAAGTGCCAAAGTCTCCTCATCATAATCACTAGCGGACGCATATCCACCATCCTCAGTAACAATCATTACACGCTTGGAAGGGCATTCTCTCGCATAGTGACCTCCACCCTTGCAACGACGACATATAACCTCATGTGTTTGCCCTGTGGATGCAATAGATGAAGAAGAACTCTGTGCAGGCCCAGAAGGTGTGCTCTTCGCAGAGGGTGCAGTAGGAGCATGTTTCCTGGTATCGCGATTAGAGTTGGAGGTTGAAGGAGGTGGTGTTGCAGCAGGACGTGCGGAAGTAGAGGAGGTACGTGGCGTCCATGATGAAGTACGGCCTGCAAAATTAGTAGTTCTCGCCATTGCCTGTCGATCCTGCACTTCACGTTCAGCTTTGCAAGCAAGATGAAATAAACGAGTGATAGTGTTATACTCCTTATACTCTAGAATAGTCTGAATCTCTCTATTTAATCCACCCATAAAACGTGCAAGCATAGCTTCATTCTCCTCAACAATACCACATCTAATCATACCAGTTTGTAATTCCTGATAATATTCTTCTACAGAATTTTTTCCTTGTCTTAAACGCTGCAAATTTTGAAGCAATTCACGTTGATAATAAGGTGGTACCCAACGATTTCGCATAGCAGTTTTCAAAGCAGCCCAAGTAGTTGGAATATTATCAGGGTGTATTCTACAATGTTCTGACCACCAAACACAAGCAAAACTAGTGAATGAACAAACAGCAGCAGCAACACGTCGATCCTCTGGAAATTGTAAGCATGTAAAACGTTGTTCTGTTTCTAACTCGCATGTAAGATATATATCAGGAACATATCTACCCTCAAACGTCGGAATATTCAATTTAAGTTTAGGGAGATGGTCATGATCCCGTACCTGCGGGGGTGGTGCAGCCCTACCGTTACGGTTGTAGCCATGTGGTCGACCTGGTGCGTATGGTGGGGGTTGCCCCTGGGGCGGATCTGGAGCAACCTCTCCCTCATCATCGAAATCACCATCATAATCTTCAACCTGCTCAACGACAGTAGCCGCACGAGCCACCGAAGTAGCAGCAGTATCAACAGTACCAGGATGTTGGGCGTGGCCGAGAGGCACACGTCGCGCTCGTCGTTCGAAAGGAATAGGAACTGCAGCTGGTGGAGGTAGACGGGCAAGCACCTCATTGAACTTGGCGTCCATCTTGGCGTCGAATGTCTTCTCCAAACCATCTAGCTTCTCCATGGCCACTCCAAAGTTGTTCACGAAGTCCTGTACCTGCTCAGCCATCATTTGCTGAAATTTATCATAGAGCGCTTTGTTGGTCATGCTCTCCCAGTCGATCTCGTCATCGTGTGATCCTGGCATGGTTAGCAGAAATAGGAAACACACAATATGAAACCTACAGACTACTAGGACGTGGTGGTGGTGGTGGTGTGGCACAAATCCTTTAAGCGAATCTCAATTTCTTACCAGTTCTTACCCAGTAGCAGGCGGTGATCGGCAACCGTTGTAGCCAAAACTCTCAAAGCTTGGATAGAGCGATTGCCAGGTGGTGTCAAGCACACGGCGTAGAAGTATGTGGAGCTGGGATGGCTTATAATATGGTAGCAAAAAGGGTCAGCATTAATCAATTCAGAGATGCAAGGTTGAATAAACGCTCAACGACGGTACTGTGCTGGTCCTAGGCTAGACCGTGCTAGAGACGCGAGCCTAAAACACCAACAAAAGCACGACGCTACACGCACACTCTGAAAAAAAATCATTTTTTTGGGGCGCCTTTTTTGCGCCCGTTTTTTTTTGCTCAAAAAATCACTACAATGGCGAGTGTCTCAAAACTCTTCCCACGTCGTATAAGCAAGATGGGCACGAAATTTGTTGGACTATTTTTTTTCTTTTTCTGGAGCAATTCGGGGGCTGCGACGACCAAAAATTTCGACAAAAATCACTATGATGGCAAGTGTCCCAAAACGCTCCGAAGAACCTAAAACCAAGATAGGGAAAAAATATTTTCAGCCGAATTTTTTTTGGGCCAAAACGTGCTCTGCAAAGCGTGCCAGACTCGTTTTTCCGACACCTACGCAGGTAGCAAAACACGAATCCGAAATCAAAAGGATCTCGAAACTAAACCTAAAACGAGCTGGACTCGGATTGCTGGAGGATTTGTGGTGGTATATATGGACAAATGGATAGTGATGATGGGTGGTGATATATGGCAGCGGTGGTGATGGTGGTGTGTGGTGGCGGCGTGACAACCTGTGAAAAAACTCGGAACTCTAAAGCACTAGACACTAAGACCAGCAACTCGACACGACGATGTAACCGCAAATTCAATAAAGCAAAATACTGAAAAGACTATGCAAAGGCTCAGATTGGTTCGAATAAGATGATCTAACCCTAATTTTTTTTGTGGCTTTTTCATGGACTAAAGGTATGAAGAACAGATGTGATCTAAACTACGAAAACTAGTAAAATCTCACCGAGTAACCTGGAAATCTGATACCACTTGATAGAGGCGAAGTTGTCCCTGTCTTTCGATGAGATGGTGGCTATCGTTTTTGGTGGAGTAGACTTTGACGATCCGACTACGAACGTGTGATGACGCCGCGCCTTAGCAATCGCTAAACCAACTCCGAGAGGTTATTGAACACGCCGGAGCACGATCAACCTGACCACGAGGGTCTGTTTCCTGCACGCAAACGAAGAACAAGCAAGAAACTAAGATTGCAATCTGGATATTGCGAATATAAGAGGAAAGCTTTATTGATGAAGTGGGGTTCTGTGACGCCTTTGTCTGGTCATGGAACACAAATGAAGAACTTGAAGTTGCAGCTATGGTGAACATGTAATGTAAACAAAACCCAACCCTAAAACGACGCCCTAAGGGCTGTATATATGGGAGAATAGAGGGGAATTTCGTGGGCCCTTGGAGGAGGGGTCCGAAACCGACCCTAACTCAGTTTTCCCATACATGCGGACTCTAAAAACAGCCTATAATATGGTATTTCGAAATTACATAGGCCTGGCCCAAAAATAAGGTGGCGCAGCACCTATATTAGCCTAGGGACGAATTTTATAAAGTGGCATCATGCATATTTCGTCCAAGGCTTCTCGCTCCCATTATGGTGGCTTCAAAGTGCGAAAATCATCACTGGAAGCTCCATTGTTCTTTCCCACACGCGCACCTTCTTCTCCATGCTTGATCCCACTCCATTGGTCATCCTTCTTGTCCATGCTAGGTCCTTCATTCATAAGTAAAACCAAAGTATCTAATTTAGGCAGCATCATATCTTCATGAATATTAGAAGGATTTCCAAGAAATGAAAGTACCTGCTAATCCAATTGACTTGCACGAGCTCTAGTAATTGGTCCTGTATGTATGGTAGTCGGAGTTGTGGGTGTAACATTTGTAGGGATGTCCTCATCACATGGCCTCGGAACACAAGAGACCGAAAGGTCGAACATGAGTCATATAGTAGATATGATCAACATGATGATGTTCACCATTGAAACCACCTCAACTCACGTGATGATCGGACTTGAGTTGGTGAATTTGGATTCATGTATCACTCGAATGACCGGAGGGATGTCAATTTGAGTGGGAGTTCTTAGGTAATGTGATTAAATGAACTCATTATCATGAACATAGTCAAAGTGCCTTTGCAAATTATGTTTTAGATAGCTCGCGTTGTAGATCCCCTATTTTATTGATACGTTCCTAGAGAAAATAGAGTTGAAAGATAATGGTAGCAATTATGTGGACTAGGTCCGTGATCAGAGGATTGTCCTAAGTTGCTACACATAAGGCTTATGCCCTTGATGCATCCCTCAATGCACCACCCCCTCAAGAATCATCTGTAGATGTTGTGAACATCTGACAGGCACGTTCTGATGACTACTTGATAGTTCGGTGCGTCATGCATTACGACTTAGAATTGAGGCTCCAAAACATTTTGAACGTCACAAAACATATGAGATGTTCTAAGAGTTGAAATTGGGATCTCAGGCTCGTGCCCGTGTTGAGAGGTATTAGACCTCCAACAAGATACTTTGCCTGCAAGATGAAGGAGAATATCTCAATCAGTGAGAATGTGCTCAGATTGTCTGGGTGCTACAATCACTTGAATCGAGTGGGAGTTAATCTTCCAGATAAGATAGTGGTTAATATAGTTCTCCAAGTCACTGCCACAAGGCTGCTAGAGCTTCTTGATGAACTATAAACATGCTAGGGATGGAAAAGATTATCCCTGAGCTATTCGCGATGTTTGACATAGCAAAGGTAGAAATCAAGAAGGAGCATCAAGTGTTGATGGTTAATAAAACCACTAGTTTCACAAAGGGCAAGGGCAAGAAGGGAAACTTCATGGATGGCAAGCCAGTTGCTACTCCAGTGAAGAAACCCAAGGTTGAACCCAAACCCGAGACTAAGTGCTTCTATTATGAGGAGAACGGTCGCCGAAGTGGAACAACCCTAGATACTTGGAAGATAAGAAGGTTGGCAACGTCGACAGAAGTATATTTGATATACATGTTCCCAGTAACTCGAAAAAAAAGCTATGAAAGAAACGGAGGCTAGCTAAGAGTGAGGTGACGATGAAGTGTTGGAAGTGTTTCCAAGGTTGATGTGATCACCATCGCGCGCTCTCTCTACCCAGGATTAGTGATAAACCTAAATAAATGTTATTTGGTGCTTGCATTGAGCATGAACGTGATTATATCGTGTTTATTGCAATACAGTTACTCATTTAAGTTAGAGAATAATGGTTATTTTGTTTACATGAATAATACCTTCAATGGTCATGCACCCAATGAGAATAGTTTGTTGAATCTTGATTGTAGTAATACACAAGTTCATAACATTGATGCCAGAAGATACAAAGTTAATAATGATAGTACCACATACTTGTGGCAGTGCTGCTAAATGTCATATTGGTGTAAAGTTGTAACAGCCCGGGACCGACGCTCCAGAAGATTCCCCTTTTTATTTCCATTCTCGTATGTGTTTTGTTGGGTTGTTGCATTCATCATCGCATCGTTCGCATCATCTTTATGGCATCATCACTCGTTTTCAAAAACTTGCATCCGATCGTAGTTCCCCGTTCTCTTCGTTCTCGTCGCTGACCTTTTTGAGACCGACCACCCGCACACGCGCCCGCGGCACTGATAAAATATTGTTTTCAAAGTGCATTTAAAATATTCTCGTATTGGGCCGAAGGTTGGTGTGCGGTCTTATTTTATTGTAGGTAGGTCGCCTGCCAAATTTTGTCGCATTCCGAGTTTGTTTGATACCCCAACGTTCAACTGTAGCATTGCCGTCATCTGTTAATTGTCGGACGTTTCGGTGTTTTAAAAATCATGTCATGGGCCAACATCTCCCTCTCTCCTTAGCCACATACCCTCTTCACACGCAACCAGCCCACCTAGACCATCTACACCCCTCCCCATGTCCCGAGCCGTCCGATCGAGATCGAACGGCTCGAATCCGGCTAAAAAGACCCAACCCTAACCCCTTTTCCCTATTTAAACCCTTCCCCATGCCTTACCAACCCCTAAAAACTACCTTAGCCACCCAGCCGCAACCCCCTCCTCGTGTTTAGTGCCGGCCAGCCCCTCCTCGCCACTTGGCCGCCAGCCAGCCAACCGCGCCGCTGTGAGCCAGCCTCCCAGCCAACCGGATCACGCCACATGTCCCCGCGCCACCTCCCTCCACCCGCGGCCCGCCAGGCCCAGGCGCAGCCCACACCGAGCCGAGGGAGCCGCCTCCTCCCGTAGCCGAGCACCTCCTGCTCACCTTGCCTCCTCGTTGGCCAGGGCAGGCCCCGGCTTCCCCTCGACCACCGGACCTCGCCGACAAGCAGCCTCGCCGGAAAAGCAGGTCGAACCCCCGCGTCTCCTCTTCCCTTGCCGTGCCTTCTCTCACCTCGCCTCTCTCTTTCTCTGCCTAGGGGAAAACCTCACAGCCTGCCATGGGTACCGAAGGACGTCGTCTGCCCCGGCCCCTCGTCCGCTCGCCGCCGCCCAGATCCGGCCGGGGATCGCTGGATCCGGCCGCCCCTAGCCCGTTCCTGGCCTCGTCGTGCCTCCCCGTCGCCTGTCGGTGTTGCTGCTGCTACCGCCATGGTCTCGTGCTCCTGGTGAGCATGGGAGGACGTTGACCCGCTCATCGCCCACGTGGGCCGGCATAGTCCGCGGCCCAGACATCCAGCCCAGCTAGGCCTCTTCACCGCCTGGCCCATGATGGCCCGAGGTGAGCGCCTAGCCACCCCAACCTTCGCCCATGTGCGCTAGATATTAAGTGGCGCCCTTGTTAAACTGTTGGACCATCCAGGATTCGGCCCATGTGTTTTTTCCCTAATGCGAATTTGCTAATTATCCATTGAATTTTAGAATTGCAAAAAATCCCTTAAGTTTCAGGCATATCATAACTCACCAACCGTGCATCGTATGTAAAAAACTTTATATATGTAAAATGACTGGAAATTTGTGTAGATTCACAATATCCAACTCTCACATGTGTTTAAAATGTTTAACTTGCTGATTTCATGCAATTTGCGTAAATGCCATGCTAAAATGATCTATTTAATAACTATTGAACCATAGCTCCGATTAAAAAAATTATATATGTAACTTGAATAGAAAAATGTGTAGAATCTCATGGTGCCAATTATTTTTCTGTTTAACAACTCTAAAATATGGCTAGTTTAGATCTGGACCAACTTAAAATATGCATATGAGGTCGTTCCAGAATTGTTATTCGTTACTTCTGGCCTCATTTAAAGTGCCTAGGTGATGTAGTTGTTTGTGCTTCACCTCTTGCCATGTCTAACAACATTTAATATTGATGAGTACCTAAATGAGAGTGAACTAAATAATCGATCGTGGAGTTTCGTCAATATGCAACTCATTGCATATTGAGCTTCACTTAATGTGTAGTAGTTGTTTGATGTGAATTGTCATGCCTTGCATATTTAAACCGATGTCGTGGGAACGAGCATGATAGTAGATGGTAGGGGTACATAAGGAGAGGGCAGAGTCCTAGCTACGGCGAGGGTGTACACATGGATGTATGAGTTCAGGCCCCTCTCGTGGAAGTAACAGCCCTACGTGATAGAGGCGAAGTTGTCCCTGTCTTTCGATGAGATGATGGCTATCGTTTTGGTGGAGTAGACTTTGATGATCCGACTACGAACGTGTGATGACGCCGCGCCTTAGCAATCGCTAAACCAACTCCGAGAGGTTATTGACCACGCCGAAGCACGATCAACCTGACCACGAGGGTCTGTTTCCTACACGCAAATGAAGAACAAGCAAGAAACTAATATTGCAATCTGGATATTGCGAATATAAGAGGAAAGCTTTATTGATGAAGTGGGGTTCTGTGACGCCTTTGTCTGGTCGTGGAACACAAACGAAGAACGCGAAGTTGCAGCTATGGCGAACTTATAATCTAAACAAAACCCAAACCTAAAACGACGCCCTAAGGGCTGTATATATGGGGGAATAGAGGGGAATTTCGTGGCCCCTTGGAGGAGGGGTCCGAAACCGTCCCTAACTCAGTTCCCCATACATACGGACTCTAAAAATTGCCTATAATATGGTATTTCGAAATTACATGGGCCTGGCCCAAAAATAAGGTGGCGCAACATCTATATTAGCCTAGGGACGAATTTTATAAAGTGGCATCATGCATATTTCGTCCATGGCTTATTGCTCCCATTATGGTGGCTTCAAAGTGCGAAAATCATCACTGGAAGCTCCATTGTTCTTTCTCGCGCGCGCACCTTCTTCTCCATGCTTGATCCCGCTCCAATGGTCATCCTTCTTGTCCATGCCAGGTCCTTCATTCACAAGTAAAACAAAAGTATCTAATTTAGGCAGCATCATATGTTCATGAACATTAGAAGGATTTGCAAGAAACGAAAGTACCTGGTAATTCAATTGATGTGCGCGAGCTCTAGTAATTGGTCATGTATGTATAGCAGTCAGAGTTGTGGGTGTAGCATTAGTAGGGATGTCCTCATCACTACGTCTCAATGCTCAGGAGCTTGTGTCGTGTGGAATATAGAGATTACAATGGTTGCGAACCCTTGTGCAGGAGGGGAGGGGTGGCTTATATAGAGTTCACTGCCCCTCATAATTACCCAGCATCTAAGGATCCAATCATGGGATTAAAGTCTACCGTTACTGGTAACGTACGTAATAAAAGCTATTAATGACGATTGAACCAACGTCTACCCGTTGGGCTCTTGATGATGGCTCCTGGTCTTCTGGCGTCGAGTGATAACGAGGTCTTCCGAGTGACACGCGACTGCCGAGTGAAGGAAGGAGTTTCCGAGTGGATAGCCTGTCGAGTGACTTTGAACATCTCCTAGAATCCAGTCGCAAGTTTAGGCTTGATCTTCAAGTCCTCCAATGTAGAGTCCTTAGGTAGGGTATGTAGGCCTTGCCTAGGACCCTACCCTAGGTACATATCCTCGTCATTAGCCCCCGAATGGATCGAGGTTCGAGTGGTGAAATGGGGGTATCAATGCCAATCTCGAATTAGGGCGTCAAATCTTTCGCGTGATATTCGGGGTTTCAATGAAACTTGCGTCGACTGAACTCTGAGTATTGACGTCAATTCAGGGTCAACACGCCAAATCTTCTGAATGATATTCGAGGCTTCAACGAAACTTGCGTCGATTGAATTCTTCTCCATTCGCCTGGATCCATTCAGCCTTAAAAGTGCCCGAGTGGATGTATGCCTATTTTGCTCCGAGTGAACTGAAAGCATCTTTGGAGGTGACGGGTCGGTCTGTCAGACCCGGATTTTGCGGGATATGAAAATTTGGGAAGCGCGCGCGCGTGCGATGATGACGCCAAGATCAGGGCAAGTGGAGGCACGACGCCTCGATTCTCGTGCCGGTCATATCGCCACGTACTGGGCGTCGTCAGCGGTTGGCGTGTGCTGTGATCTCGCAGGCCCACTAGTCAGCGGGACACTCGGCAGAGTATAAAGCTTCACGTGTCGCGATTTGCACAGTACCTCCGCCCATTCTTTCTCCTTTCCTCTGCCTCCTCTGCCTCCAGCGCCCCACTCTGTTCCTCCCTGGCGATAGCCGCCCCACCAATGACGAATAATGCGATGGAGAAGCTGGAGTGAGCCAAGAAGGGGGCGACGAAGGTCAAGGGCAAAAAGCCCTCGACCGCCCGATTCACCGTGCTGGCGGGATGGATGTAGGGTGACTTCCTCCCTTCGGTGGTCACCCGCGAGGACATCGATGGCTTGGTTTCTGATGGGCTCGTGGAAGAAGGAGCTTGGAGGCTGCCGGGGGAGAGCACGAGCCAGAGCCACACGACGGGGAGCGGGTCCTCCTCCTCTCCCATGTCGAAAGAGGTTTCTCCATGCTCCCTCATCCGTTCTTTAAAGGGTTCTTGAACTTCCTTGGCGCTCAGCTGCATCATTTCCCACCGAATACCATCACGTACTTGTCGTCATTCGTAACTTTTTGCGAGTGCTTCCTGGGGTGTCCTCCTCACTGGGGACTCTTTAAGCACATTTTTACGGTTAGATCTCAGACGGTGAAGAAAGCAGACCCGTTGGATGGAAAAATCCATGTGCTGCAGCTATGTGGGGGCTTGGGGCTTCAGAATAGAGCGCAACGTTCTTTCCCTGCCATGACTTTCCATGAATCCATTAGAGGCTGGCAGTCGACTTGGTTCTATTGTGTGAGACCTGGCTTAATAGGAATGATAGACTACTCATATCAACAAGGAATTCCTTCTTTTCCGGGAGCCCACTCGAAAAGAACTCCAAAGTTAAGCGTGCTTGGCTTGGAGCGATTCTAGGATGGGTGACCGACCAGGAAGTTGGTCCCGGGTGCGCATGAGTGAGGACAAAGTGCGCAGGAAAGACTAGTGTTGGTCTGTGGGGCCAGTCTAGATCCCGCCAGGCGTAACGGGGTGTTACAATTGGTATCAAAGCCGACCCTTGCGATTACACGGGCATGCACGGGTCAGGTGCACGGGCATGTGGCACATGGCATGTGTGGCCCGTCGTGGCACACAGCATGGCACATGTGTCGGACTGGACACGCATACGTGTGCCAAAAGGGAACGTTCCTGATGGGCCGACCAGGACGTCGGTTCCTTTGAGTGGGGGTGTATGTGAGAGCCTGGCTTAATAGGAATGATAGACTACTCATATCAACAAGGAATTCCTTCTTTTTCGGGAGCCCACTCGAAAAGAACTCCAAAGTGAAGCATGCTTGGCCTGGAGCGATTCTAAGATGGATGACCGACCGAGAAGTTGGTCCCGGGTGCGCACGAGTGAGGTCAAAGTGCGCAAGAAAGACTAGTGTTGGTCTGTGGGGCCAGTCTAGATCCCGCCAGGCGTAACAGGGTGTTACATACTGCAGGGACGCAGCTTCACCCAATATGTCGACTGGCCTTCCCCCCTACACATTTGACCGCCCAGCTGCCCCCAAGTCCTTAAAGGTGACTGAAGAGGAACATGATCAGGTGGCGACCTTGGTGGATGCCATGGTGAAATTGGTTCGGGGTGGAGTGACTGGCCTGGATCTGTTGGAGACTTTTCTCAGTCGACGGATTCAGCCTCTCTAAGCCAGAGATCACACTATGTGGCATTATGCGGGCCCAGAGGACTCGACCAAGACACATCCAGAGGATGTTCCGCAAAAGACTGTCGATCAGTGGCTTCCCTGTTGGGGAACATTGCATGGGAAACAAAAAATTTCCTATGCACACGAAGATCTATCCATGGTGATGAGCATCTACGAGAAGGAGAGTCGATCTACATACCCTTGTAGATCGCTAAGCGGGAAGCGTTAAGAAACGCGGTTGGTGTAGTCGAACGTCTTCGCGATCCAAATCGCCGTGCGTCCCGCGGTCCAATCACGATCCATCCCGCGATCCAATCACGATCCGTCCCGCGATCCGATCACGATCCGTCCCACGAACTTGATCACGATCCGTCTCATGAACTTGATCACGATCCTTCCGATCTAGCGCCGAACGGACGGCACCTCCGCGTTCAGCACACGTACAGCTTGATGACGATCTCCACCGTCTTGATCCAGCAAGGAGTGGAGAGGAAGAAGAGTTCTCCGGTAGCCTGACGGCGCTTCGGCGATGGTGGTGGAGCAATTCCGGCAGGGCTTCGCCTAAGCACTACAGAAAACCGATCTAGAGGAGAAACAATGCACTGGAGGAACGGGTAGCACGTGGCTGAAAATCTAGTGCAAAAACCCTCAATACCACCAGTATATATAGGAGGAGAGGAGGAGAGGAGGCAGCTTGGCCTCCAAGCCTTCTAGGCTTCGGCCGAACTAGGAGAGGAGGAGTCCACCTCCTCCACTCCTAGTAGGATTAGGATTCATCCTTTTTTTTCCTTTTTGCCTTTTTCCACCTTTTTTCCTTTTGGGTTTTCTTCTCCAGCCACATGGGCCTTGTGTGGGAGTATTCACCAGCCCACTAAGGGCTGATATTCACTCTCTCATAGCTCTTGGGTCGAAATACCCCTCCCGGAGGTCTCCCGGTACACTACCGGCACTCCCGGTACACTACCGATAAGCCCGGAACTTTTCCGGCGACCAAAACAGGACTTCTTATATATGAATCTTTACCTCTGGACCATTCCGGAGCTCCTCATGATGTCCAGGATCTCATCTAGGACTCCGAAAAAACTTCGGTCACCACCATACATAACTCTATACTACCGAAACGTCACCAACCTTAAGTGTGCAGACCCTGCGGGTTCGAGAACTATGTAGACATGACCGAGGCACCTCTACGGTCAATAACCAATGGCGGGACCTGGATGTCCACATTGGTTCCTACATATTCTACGGAGATCCTTATCGGTCGAACCTTTATGTCAAGGATTCAGTTAATCCCGTACGATGTTCCCTTTGTTCTTCGGTATGTTACTTGCCCGAGATTCGATCGTCGGTATCTCCATACCTAGTTCAACCTCGTTACTGGCAAGTCTCTTTACTCGCTCCGTAATACAAGATCTCGTGACCAAAACTTAGTCACATTGCTTGCAAGGCTTATTGTGATGTTGTATTACCGAGTGGGCCTTGAGATACCTCTCAATCACACGGAGTAACAAATCCCAGTCTTGATCCATGCCAACTCAACAGACACCCTCGGAGACACCTGTAGAGCACCTTTATAGTCACCCAGTTACGTTGTGACGTTTGATACACACAAGGTGCTCCTCCGATATCTGTGAGGTGCATGATCTCATGGTCATAGGAACATATACTTGACATGCAGAAAACAGTAGCAATAAACTGACACGATCATAAGCTACGTTTGTAGTTCGGGTCTTGTCCATCACATCCTTCTCCTAATGATGTGATCTCGTTATCAAATGACATCTCATGTCCATGGCTAGGAAACCTTAACCATCTTTCAATCAACGAGCTAGTTCACTAGAGGCATACTAGGGACATTGTGTTTGTCTATGTATCCACACATGTATCCATGTTTCCAATTAATACAATTATAGCATGGATAATAAACGATTATCATGAACAAGGAAATACAATAATAAACACTTTATTTATTGCCTCTAGGGCATATTTCCAACAGTATCCCACTTGCACTAGAGTCAATAATCTAGTTCACACCACTATGTGATTTACATTGTAATGAATCGAATACCCATGCAGTTCTGGTGTTGATCATGTTTAGCCCTTGGAAGAGGTTTAGTCAACGGGTCTGCAACATTCAGATCCGTGTGCACTTTGCAAATATTTATGTCTTTCTCCAAGATGTAATCGCGGATGGAGTTGAAGCGTCACTTTATGTGTCTGGTCCTCTTGTGAAACCTTGGTCCTTGGCCAGAGCAATGGCACGAATGTTGTCACAGAACAGGTTCATTGGATTCAGTGCACTGGGCACTACTCCAAGATCTGTCATGAACTGCTTCATCCAGACACCTTCCTTCGCCGCCTTCGAGGCTGCGATGTATTCTGCTTCGCACGTAGAATCAGCTACCACGCTTTGCTTGGAACTGCACCAGCTTACCGCTCCCCCGTTAAGAATAAATACGTATCCGGTTTGTGACTTAGAGTCATCCGGATCAGTGTCAAAGCTTGCATCGACGTAACCCTTTACGACGAGCTCTTCGTCACCTCCATAAACGAGAAACATTTCCTTAGTCCTTTTCAGGTACTTAAGGATATTCTTGACCGCTTGCCAGTGCTCCATTCCAGGATCACTTTGAATCCTTTCGGCCATACTTATGGCAAGGCTGACATCGGGTCTTGTGCACAGCATTGCATACATGATAGAGCCTATGGCTGAAGCATAGGGGATGACACTCATCTTTTCTCTATCTTTTGCAGTTACTAGGCATTGAGTCTTACTCAACTTCACACCTTGTAATACAGGCAAGAACCCCTTCTTGGACTGTTCCATTTTGAACTTCTTCAAAACTTTATCAAGGTATGTGCTCTGTGAAAGTGCTATTAAGCATCTCGATCTATCTCTATAGATCTTAATGCCTAATATGAAAGCAGCTTCTCCTAGGTCCTTCATTGAAAAACTCTTGTTCAAATATTCCTTCACGCTTTCCAGCATTTCTATATTGTTTTCAATCAGCAATATGTCATCCACATATAATACTAGAAACGCTATAGAGCTCCCACTCACTTTCTTGTAAATACAAGCTTCTCCGTAAACTTGCATAAACTCAAACGCTTTGATCACCTCATCAAAGCGCTTATTCCAACTCCGAGATGCTTGCACCAGTCCATAAATGGATCGCTGGAGTTTGCAAACTTTGTCAGCATTCTCTGGATCGATAAAACCTTCGGGTTGCATCATATACAACTCTTCCTCAAGGAAACCGTTGAGGAACGCTGTTTTTACATCCATCTACCAAATTTCATAGTCGAAATAGGCAGCTATTGCTAACATGATTCTGACAGACTTAAGCATCGCTACGGGTGAAAAAGTCTCATCGTAGTCAACTCCTTGAACTTGTGAAAAACCCTTTGCCACAAGTCGAGCTTTATAGACGGTGACATTACCGTCCGCGTCTGTTTTCTTCTTAAAAATCCATTTGTTCTGAATGGCCTTTCGCCCTTCAGGTAATACTTCCAAATTCCATACTTTGTTTTCATACATGGATCCCATCTCGGATTTCATGGCCTCTAACCATTTCTCGGAATCCGGGCCCATCACTGCTCCTCCATAGCTCGTAGGTTCATTGTTGTCCAACAACATGACCTCCAAGACAAGGTTGCCGTACCACTCAGGGGTAGTACACGGCCTTGTCGACCTACGAGGTTCAATAGCTGCTTAATCCGAAGCTTCATAATCATCATCATTAACTTCCTCTTCTACCGTCGTAGGTTCCACAGAAACAACTTTCTGCGCTACGCTACTTTCTGGTTGAAGTAAAGGTTCAATAACCTCGTCAAGCTCTATTTTCCTCCCACTCAATTCTTTCGAGAGAAACTCTTTCTCAAGAAATGTTCCGTTTTTAGCGACAAACACTTTGCCTTCGGATCTGAGATAGAAGGTATACCCGACTGTCTCTTTCGGGTATCCTATGACCTTTGGGTTCCAACTTTGCATTTCTCCGCTTTGGGTTCCAACTTTTCAGGCTGAAGCTTTTTGACATAAGCATCACATCCTCAAACTTTAAGAAACGACAACTTTGGCTTCTTGCCAAACCACAGTATATGGCGTCATCTCAACGGATTTTGATGGTGCCCTATTTAAAGTGAATGCAGCTGTCTCTAATGCATAACCCCAAAACGATAGTGGCAAATCAGCAAGAGACATCATAGAACGCACCATATCTAATAAGGTTCGATTACGATGTTCGGACACACCATTACGCTGTGGTGTTCCGGGCGGTGTCAATTGTGAAACAATTCCACACTGTCTTAAGTGACTGCCAAACTCATAACTCAGATATTCACCTCCTCGATCAGATCGCAGCAACTTAATCTTCTTGTTACGATGATTCTCAACTTCACTCTGAAATTGCTTGAACTTTTCAAACGTTTCAGACTTGTGTTTCATCAAGTAAATATACCTATATCTACTTAAGTCATCAGTGAAGGTGAGAAAATAACGATATCCACCACGCATTGTAACATTCATTGGACCGCACACATCAGTGTGTATGAGTTCCAATAAGTCACTCGCCCGTTCCATTGTTCCAGAGAACGGCGTTTTAGTCATCTTGCCCATGAGGCATGGTTCACATGTGTCAAGTGATTCAAAATCAAGTGACTCCAAAAATCCATCAGCATGGAGCTTCCTCATGCATTTTACACCAATATGACCTAAACGGCAGTGCCACAAGAAAGTGGTACTATCATTATCGATTCTACATCTTTTGGCATCAATGTTATGAACATGTGTGTCATCACTATCAAGATTCAATATGAATAAACCCCTAACATTGGGTGCATGACCATAAAAGATATTACTCATATAAATAGAACAACCTTTATTCTCTGATTTAAATGAGTAGCCGTCTTGCAATAAACAAGATCCAGATATAATGTTCATGCTTAACGCAGGCACTAAATAACAATTATTCAGGTTCATCACTAATCCCGATGGTAATCGAAGAGAGAGCGTGCCAACGGCGATCACATCAACCTTGGAACCATTTCCCACGCGCATCATCACTTCGTCCTTTGCTAGCCTTCGTTTATTCTGTAGTTCCTGCTTTGAGTTGCAAATGTGAGCAACCGAACTGGTATCAAATACCCATGCACTACTACGAGAGCTAGTCAGGTACACATCAATAAAATGTATATCATATATACCTTGTTTGTCGTTGGCCGCCTTCTTGTCAGCCAGGTACTTGGGGCAGTTCCGCTTCCAGTGACCAGTTCCTTTGCAATGAAAGCACTCAGTTTCTGGCTTGGGTCCATGCTTGGGCTTCTTCGCAGGAGTAGCACCTGCTTTACCATCCTTCTTGGTTTTACCCTTCTTGCCCTTGCCCTTGACTTTGCCATTTTTCTTGAAACTAGTGGTTTTATTGACCATCAACACTTGTTGTTCTTTCTGGATTTCAGACTCAGCGACTTTTAGCATCGCAAACAGCTCGGCGACTGACTTGTTCATCCCGTGCATGTTATAGTTCATCACAAAGCTCTTGTAACTAGGTGGCAGTGATTAAAGAACTCTGTCAGTGATCGCCTCTGGCAGAAGGGCAACTCCCAACTCCGTTAGACGAGTTGAATACCCAGACATTCTGAGTATATGTTCACTGATAGACCCGTTCTCCTCCATCTTGCAAGCATAGAACTTATCGGAGGTTTCATATCTCTCGATCCGAGCGTTCTTCTGAAAGATAAACTTCAACTCCTGGAACATCTCATATGCTCCATGACGTTCAGAACGTCTTTGAAGTCCCGGTTCTAAGCCATACAATATTGCACACTAAACTATAGAGTAATCTCCAGTACGTGCCTCCCAAGCATTCTTAACGTCTTCGGAGGTCATGTCTTTTGGTTGGTCACCAAACGGTGCATCAAGGACATATGATTTCTGGGAAGCCGTGAGGATAATCCTCAGATTACGGGCCCAGTCAACAAAGTTACTTCCATCATCTTTCAGTTTAGCTTTCTCTAGGAATGCATTAAAATTTAGGGGTGCTACTGCGCGAGCCATTGATCTACAACATAAATATGCAAAGTTCACTTAGACTATTGTTCAAGATAATGAGTTTAGTTAATCAAATTACTAAAGCTCCCACTCAAATTGACATCCCTCAGGTCATCTGAGTGTCACATGATCCAAATCCACCAACTCAAGTCCGATCATCACGTGAGTTGAGGTGGCTTCAATGGTGAACATCATTATGTTGATCATATCTACTATATGACTCATGTTCGACCTTTCGGTCTCGTGTGTTCCGAGGCCATGTCTGTACATGCTAGGCTCGTCAAGTTTAACCCGAGTGTTCTGCGCATGCAACACTGGCTTGCACCCGTTGTATGTGAACGTAGAGTCTATCACACCCGATCATCATGTGGTGTCACAACACGACGAACTTTCGCAACGGTGCACACTCGGGGAGAACACAATTTTATCTTGAAATTTAAGTGAGGGATCACCTTATAATGCTACCATCATACTAAGCATAACAAGGTGCATCAAAGGATTAACATCACATGCAATTCATAAGTGACATGATATGGCCATGAACTTCTGCTTTAGATCTCCATCTTGAAAGCACCGGCATGATCTTCATCGTCACCGGCACGACACCATGATTTCCATCAACGTGTCGCCATTGAGGTTGTCACGCCCTGCATGCTTCTACTACTATTGCTATCGTTTAGCGATAAATTAACGCATTACATAGCGCTTAATGATTGACACGCAGGTCACACAATAATTAAAGATAACCCTATGGCTCCTGTCGGTTGTCGTACTCATCGACATGCAAGTCGTGAAATTCTATACATCACATGATCATCTCATACATCACATATATTACATCATGTAATTGGCCATATCACATCACAACATACCCTGCAAAAACAAGTTAGACGTCCTCTAATTGTTGTTGCATGTTTTACGTGGCTGCTACGGGTTTCTAGCAAGAATGATTCTCACCTACGCATAAACCACAACGGTGATACATAATTTGCTTTTCAACCTTCTCAAGGACCGCCTTTGTCGAATCCGATCCAACTAAAGTGAGAGAAACTGCCACCCGCAAGCCATCTAAGCAACAAGTTGCGTCGAGGGAACCGGTCTCTCGTAAGCGTATGAGTAATGTTGGCCCGGGTCGCTTCATCTCACAATACCGCTGAACCAAAATCTAACCAAGGGAGGAAGCAATCTAAGCATCAACGCCCACAAACCTTTTGTGTTCTACTCGAGATCTCATCTACACATAGACCTAGCTCTGATACCACTGTTGGGGAAAGTTGCATGGGAAACAAAAAATTTCCTACGCACACGAAGATCTATCCATGGTGATGAGCATCTACGAGAGGGAGAGTGGATCTACATACCCTTGTAGATCGCTAAGCGGGAAGCGTTAAGAAACACGGTTGGTGTAGTCCAACGTCTTCGCGATCCAAATCGCCGTGCGTCCCGCGGTCCAATCACGATCCGTCCCGCGATCCAATCATGATCCGTCCCGCGATCCGATCACGATCCATCCCACGAACTTGATCACGATCCGTCTCACGAACTTGATCATGATCCTTCCGATCTAGCGCCGAACGGACGGCACCTCCGCGTTCAGCACACGTACAGCTTGATGACGATCTCCACCATCTTGATCCAGCAAGAAGGAGTGGAGAGGAAGAAGAGTTCTCCGCAGCCTGACGGCGCTCCGACGATGGTGGTGGAGCAATTCCGGCAGGGCTTCGCCTAAGCACTGCAGAGAACCAATCTAGAGGAGAAACTATGCACTGGAGGAACAGGTAGCACGTGGCTAA
This sequence comes from Hordeum marinum, assembly GCA_022496015.1. Taxonomy (NCBI): domain Eukaryota; kingdom Viridiplantae; phylum Streptophyta; class Magnoliopsida; order Poales; family Poaceae; genus Hordeum; species Hordeum marinum. Next base: position 150,156,638 of record CM039676.1, read on the forward strand.
AAATCTAGTGCAAAAACCCTCAATACCACCAGTATAATAGGAGGAGAGGAGGAGAGGAGGCAGCTTGGCCTCCAAGCCTTCTAGGCTTCGGCCGAACTAGGAGAGGAGGAGTCCACCTCCTCCACTCTTAGTAGGATTAGGATTCATCCTTTTTTTTCCTTTTTGCCTTTTTCCACCTTTTTCCTTTTGGGTTTTCTTCTCCAGCCACATGGGCCTTGTGTGGGAGTTTCCACCAGCCCACTAAGGGCTGATATTCACTCTCTCACAGCCCATGAAGCCTCTTGGGTCGAAATACCAATCCCGGAGGTCTCCCGGTACACTACCGATAAGCCTGGAACTTTTCCGGTGACCAAAACAGGACTTCCTATATATGAATCTTTACCTGCGGACCATTTAGGAGCTCCTCGTGACGTCCAGGATCTCATACGGGACTCCAAACAAACTTCGGTCACCACCATACATAACTCTATACTACTGAAACGTCACCAAACCTAAGTGTGCAGACCCTGCGGGTTCGAGAACTATGTAGACTTGACCGAGACACATGTACGGTCAATAACCAATGGTGGGACCTGGATGTCCACATTGGTTCCTACATATTCTACGAAGATCCTTATCGGTCGAACCTCTATGTCAAGGATTCAGTTAATCCCGTATGATGTTCCCTTTGTTCTTCGGTACGTTACTTGCCCGAGATTCGATCGTCGGTATCACCATACCTAGTTCAACCTCGTTACTGGCAAGTCTCTTTACTCGTTCCGTAATGCAAGATCTCGTGACCAACACTTAGTCACATTGATTGCAAGGCTTATTGTGATGTTGTATTACCGAGTGGGCCCTGAGATACCTCTCCGTCACACGGAGTAACAAATCCCAGTCTTGATCTATGCCAACTCAACAGACACCCTCGGAGACACCTGTAGAGCACCTTTATAGTCACCCAGTTACGTTGCGACGTTTGATACACACAAGGTGCTCCTTCGATATCTGTGAGTTGCATGATCTCATGGTCATAGGAACATATACTTGACATGCAGAAAACAGTAGCAATAAACTGACACGATCATAAGCTACGTTTGTAGTTTGGGTCTTGTCCATCACATCATTCTCCTAATGATGTGATCCCGTTATCAAATGACATATCATGTCCATGGCTAGGAAACCTTAACCATCTTTCAATCAACGAGCTAGTTCACTAGAGGCATACTAGGGACATTGTGTTTGTCTATGTATCCACACATGTATCCATGTTTCCAATTAATACAATTATAGCATGGATAATAAACGATTATCATGAACAAGGAAATACAATAATAAACACTTTATTCATTGCCTCTAGGGCATATTTCCAACATTCGCAGCATCACCGAGGCACGCGACAACCCCGTGGGAGCCAAGAGGATCCTCCCTTACTCAGCCGAGAATCCGCCGAAGAATCTTGTAAGTTGTACTTTGTCGACTGAAGTACTTGTATTGTTGAGCGATATACATTGATTTTTAGACTGACTTCCTTGTTGGAATTATGCAGGAATGGACAAACTTACACTCGCTAGTTCCCAATGGGAACCAACCTGAAGATGGCGTAGTGAGTGAAGGTGGCAGTGTGGACGGCGACGGTCCCTCTGACTCTGAGGATGAATATGAAGACTCCGGTGAAGAAGAAGAAGTCTAGTCACCTCCCCAGCGCAAAGGCCACACCAAGTCCCGCCAGGATCCGGCAGCTGTTGAGGACAGGGCTTCAGGCCCTGGTGAGAGGAACCCGAAGCGGAGTCGCCCTTCAACTGTTGAGTCGAGGGAGAGACTGGCCAAGCAGCCCAAGCAAATCACGACCAAACCTCGCAAGGCTCTGCCTCACATGAGGATGGCCGTACCTGTCATCTCCATGCAAGTATTTATTTTTGAATTCTTTTTGTCGACTGTGACCTTAAGTTGTAGCTAACCGAGTGCTATTCGATCCTTCGAAGCCGCTACGTCTATAACCTCGCCTCATCGAGACGGAGGGGAGGCGATGGACATTGACACTACTGACGCCGGCACTTCTCATAGAGGTTAATAAGTTCTTGATTCATCCGTATGGGATTCGTCACTTGCAAAAGTTAACACTGTCGGTTGATGTTGTAGAGATCATCCAGCTGGAAGACGATGAGGAACACCTAGACACTTCGCGAACCCGCACCCGAAGAGCTTCATCAGCGCAGACGCTTCAACGTTTGACTACGGAGTCCTCCCAGGGGATAGGTGACTCGACACAAATCAGAGTTGAACCTATAGTACCTCTGTCAAATGCCCCTCCAGCTGTCTCGACCATCGTGACATCGACTCCAACCGGACCTGCTTAGACTGCTTTAGCTGCCCCAGCAATTATGCCGATCCTGCCTATGACGGCTTTGTCTCTGCATCACGTCCTGGAAGATCAGAATGGAGCTGCGAAGGAGGCTATGATCCAGGCAGAGCAGATAATGTTGTGAACCAAGGAGGCATATGAGGCCAGCAAGCTGGCTTACGATGTCAGCGCAGCCCTCCGCACCAATGTCCGAGTAAGTTCGATTGTAAGTACATTTCCGATTGAATTCCTGTCTTTTCTTGACTGTACACCCAGTGGGTGCTTATTGTCTACTCGTAGAATGTTTGAATTTCTCCACTCGAATAGATCGGGTCGTAGTCAAGTAGGATTTGGATCGATAGTACGCGTGGTATTAGAGTCACTCGACATGTCAAGTGCATTTTTTTTGACGATTACTCAACGAATCGAGAGTTAACCGTCTCAGTGAGGGCCCTTTGAGTGCACCCACTGGGTGTAGTCCCCGATACCACTATCGAGTGCTTGCATCGACAGGGGTCTTAGAGCTTGTCGTATGCTTGATACGTTTACCCTTAGTCGCACCACTCTGCAGTTACGATGTAGGTTTCATGGACATAATTGATAAACCATGATATGATGCTACATTAGGATAGACTGCACTTCTCAGAGTGATTGATATTCCAATGATGGATGTTTCTGCCACTCGAATGATCGAGAGTTGGCAGATCCAGTGGGGGCATGCTAAGTGCACCCACTGGGTGTAGTCCCCGAGACCACTATCGAGTGCTTGCACCGGCAGGGGTCTTAGAGTTTATTGCATATGGGATACATTTCACCCTGTATCACACCACTCCGAAGCTACCTTGTAGGTTTCATGGATATTATTGACAAGCCATGATATGATGCTACATAAGGATAGATTGAACTTCACAGAGCAGGGAGGCGCATCACTCGACGGGTCGAGTGACGGGTGAATGTTCTGACAAGGCTGACCTTGTCGAATGTTTTAATAACCAGTGGGGGCATGCTAAGTGCACCCACTGGGTGTAGTCCCCGAGGCTACTGTTAATCGCAGACGATAAGCAGTAGTCTTGAAAACTTGTCATACGCGAAGTACTGGAGTCACTCGACATGTCGAGTGCATTTTTTTCTGACGAGTTACTCGACAGGTCGAGTGTTAACCGTCTTAGTGGGGGCACTCTAAGTGCACCCACTGGGTGTAGCCCCTGAGACCGCTGTCGAGTGCTTGCACTGGCAGGGGTCTTAATAGAGACAGCTTTGAATTTGTTTACGACACGTAGAGTGCCAGGGCCACTCAACATGTCGAGTGGACTTTTTGCTTGAATTCTTCTTCCCCTGGACAGGGGCTTCATGGACATCATAGGTCAACCATTATATGACGCTGTTCTAGGATAGTAAGACAGTCATTCGACGGTATTCATAGCCCAGTCGACCGTCCTTGGCATTACTTGCTGATTGAATTTCTTTCTTTTGTTGGTTTCAGAGAGCTTGCGGACTTGGGACGTAGTACAAGGATCTGGAGGATGAGAGGAACCGGCTGCGCGTTGATCTGGAAGCCTCCAACAATGCTCTGGAGCGAGCACGTGCTGAGCTGAAGTCTCTGGGAGGTAATTACTGTCGACTTCCTGCATTCCCATCTTCACTTTTCATGTTTTGAACCGAGTTCTCTCACTCGAACAGACGTGCGCAATGAAAATCGTTGACTCCAAGCGCGACTGAACAATGTTGTTTCTTTAGATTCCATGAAGAAGGCACTGGAGGAGAAGGACAAAACACTCGCCGACGCCTAACGGGTGGCCAAGGACAAGACCGAAGTTGCAGATCGGAAGCTGGCGGCCACCAAGAAACTGGAGGAAGAGAACGCAAAGCTGAAGCAGGCGTGTGTGGACCTCGTCAAAAGGGCCGAACAACTGAACAAAAGGAGCAACGGCCTGGAGAAGCACTTGGGCGAATTCTCGAGGAAGATGTACATCCTGCTCGATGGTGAGTGTTTCTTGTCAACTGAAGTTTGTAAAATCTTTGAAGGTCGTAGCTCACCGATTCTCCTCCCATTCCAACTCTTCAACAGAATTCTGCCAAGACTTCGAGAAGGAAACAGAGGAGGTTGAGCCCAATCTAGATCCCACTAAGTCACCTATCGCAGACGCAGTGGCCATGAACATGCTCAGACTCAATTTTCAGCTCCAGGGCGTCCATGCATATCTTGTCCGAGTAAAATCTGCAATGGAGAGAATTGACAAGGAGCTATGGCCTGAGGACACCCTTCAACTCGACCTCAACTCCATGATGACTCGCCTGAACAAACTTCCAAGTCGAGTGCATGCTTGGAAGAAATCTGCTGCTCGCTGCAGGGCTAATGTGGCGTTATCACTCGTCAGGGTCCATTGCAGGGACGTGAGGAAAGAGAAGCTGAAGGAGCTCTGGGTGGTTAACACGAAGAAACTCTAGTTTGAGGACTTCATGGAAACCTTCATTGAAGCAGCCACCAAAATCGCTGACGGCATCGACTTGGATACTTTTGTCGAGCCAGCCAGCCCGTGAGATGCTTAAAAAACTTGGTCCTTGGAAGAAATACTTTTATTCGCCTCGGTATGCCGAGTGGAATTGTATCCCTTAAAACTTCATTCGGGCCTTAGGTCTGAGCACATTTGCTTCTTTACGAAACGTTTATCCGCGATTTAACCTTTGGATTTTATTCATATTTGGCTTTCAATCGTCTGTTCGACTGAGTTTGTTTTTAGGCTTAGGCGAAAACGTGTTCGCAACTAAGCCCCCGAGTGTGAGGACTGATCACCACTCGACAGGGTTTTTAACTTAGGCGAAACGTGTTCACAGCTAAGCCCCGAGTGTGAGGATTGCTCATCACTCGAAGTAGTTTAGAACTTAGGCAAATATCGATTCGTAGCTAAGCTATCGAGTGAATGGACTGCTATCCACCTGATAAGGTTTTTAACTTAGGTGAAACATGTTCGTAGCTAAGCCCCTGAGTGTGAGGATTGCTCATCATTCGGAGTACTTTAGAACTTAGGCGAATGTCGATTCACAGCTAAGCTATCGAGTGAATGGACTGCTATCCATCCGACAAGGTTTTTAACTTAGGCGAAACGTGTTCGCAGCTAAGCCCCCGAGTGTGAGGATTTCTCACCACTCGACAGGGTTTTTAACTTAGGTGCAACGTGTTCGTAGCTAAGCCCCCGAGTGTGAGGATTGCTCATCACTCGGAGTATCTTTGAACCTAAGCGAAGACGGATTCGCAAATAGGCCGTCGAGTGAATGGACTGCTATCCACCCGACATGGTTTTTAACTTAGGCGAAAGCATGTTCGCAGCTAATCCCCCGAGTGTGAGGATTGCTCGTCACTCAAAGTATTCGCAAAAATGAAACTGTACAATTGGAACCGACAATATATATTGCAAAATGTCAATTGCATTGATGAAGTATTCTTATTACATCAGAGGATTCTTCTATCTCAAGTATAAAAACGCCGGAGCAGGTCCGCATTCCAGGCTCGTGGCTCGTCTATCTGCTTCATGAGATTGTACAGATGTTAGGCTCCGTTGTTTAGCACCTTAGTGACGACAAAAGGACCAAGCTTGTGAGGTCGGTGTTGATTCACTCGAAGCACCAAGTCTCCCTCATGAAATGACCGACTCTTGACATTCTTCGCATGGAAGCGTCGCAGGTCCTGCTGATAGGCAGTAGTCCGGATCAGAGCCATCTCTCATTCCTCCTCCAGAAGATCTACACCATCCTATCTGGCCTGTTCAGCTTCAGCCTCAGAATACAGCTCCACTCAAGGAGAATTGTGGAACAAGTCACTCGGCAGTACGACTTCAGCACCATAGACCAGGAAGAAAGGACTCCATCCAGTCGACCGATTTGGAGTAGTTCTCAGGCCCCATAACACAGAAGGCAGCTCAGTTACCTAGGCACCAGCGGCATGATCCAGGTCGCGCATGAGACGAGGCTTAAGACCTTGCAAGATGAGGTAGTTGGCTTGCTTGACTTGCCCATTGGTTTGCGGGCGAGCGACAGATGCATAATCTACCTGAGTGCCCTAGGAGTTGTAGAAGTTCCTGAATTCTTCTGAGTCAAAATTAGTGTCGTTGTCGGTGATGATGCTGTGTGGAATGCCGTATCGATAAATTCTCTCCCTCATGAATGTGACTGCCGTGCGGGAGTTCAGCTTCTTGATTGGCTTGGCTTTTATCCACTTGGTGAATTTGTCGACTGCTACCAGCAAGTGAGTGAATCCTCCTTTTCCGGGTCGAAAGGGGCCAACCATGTCGAGTCCCCAAACAACAAACGGCTAGGCAAGAGGAATTGTCTTCAAAGCAGATGTCGGCTTGTGTGACAAGTTTGCATAGAACTGGCAACCATCACAATGATCAACGATGTCTTTAGCCATCTCATTAGCTCGTGGCCAGTAAAAACCAGCTCGGTATGCTTTAGCGACAATCGTCCTTGAGGACGCTTGGTGGCCGCAAGTTCCTGAGTGAATCTCGTCTAGAATCATTTGACCTTCCTCAGGGGAAATGCAGCGTTGTGTAACACCAGTCGCACTCTCTCTGAATAGCTGATCTCCCATCATAGTGAAAGCCTTGGACCTGCGCACAATCTGTCGAGCCTCTGTTTCATCTTCAGGGAGCTCTTGTCTCAGGATGTAAGCAATGTAAGGCACAGTCCAATTGGGAGTGATAACCAAAATCTCCATGACTAGGTCAATCACTGCGGGGAAATCGACTTTTGTCGGGTCAGTGGAACTCAAAGCTTGTGGGGTCTCTTCGGTGAAAGGATCTTCTTGAACCAAAGGAGTGTGCAAGTGCTCCAAGAACACACCGCTGGGGACAGGCCGTCAAGTGGAACCAATCTTGGATAGCTCATCGGCCTCATGATTTTTCAGTCGGGGAACATGATGAAGTTCTAGGCCTTCGAATTTCTTCTCCAACTTTCGGACTGAATTGCAGTATCCAGTCATAGCGAGGTTTCGAACATCCCACTCTTTCATCACTTGATTCACCACCAGATCTAAGTCGCCATAAACCATCAGCCGCTTGACGCCGAGTGAGATAGCCATGCGCAACCCATACAAAAGTGCTTCATACACTACCTCATTGTTGGAGAATCAAAGTGAATTTGCAAGACATAGCTGAACTTGTCGCCCTTGGGAGATATCAAGATAACACCAGCACCGGACCCATTCAACAGTTTGGAGCCGTCAAAGAACATTGTCCAATGCGTCGAGTGAACTTGGATAGGATGTTGCTATTCAATCCATTCGGTAATGAAATCTGCCAATGCTTGAGACTTGATTGCTTTTTTGGCTTCAAATCTGATGTCAAAGTATCCAAGCTCAATTGCCCATTTAGCCACTCGACCTGATGCGTCTCGATTATTGAAAATCTTGGACAAAGGAGCATCACTGACTACTGAAGTTGAGTGGTCTTGGAAATAATGTGTCACCTTCTTCGCTGATAGGTAAATACCATAAACTAGCTTCTGATGGTGTGGATATCTTTGCTTTGAGGGGGACAAAACTTCCGAGATGTAATAGACTGGCCGCTGGACTTTATAAGCTTTACCCTCCTCTTCCCGCTCGACAGTTAGCATTGTACTGATGACCTGATTTGTGGCAATGATGTACAAGAGCAAGGGTTCTTTGCTGGCAGGAGTGGCAAGCACTGGCTGGGTGGAGAGCAGGGCTTTGAGCTCAACAAACGCTGCTTCGGCTTCGGGAGTCCACTCAAATGTGTCAGACTTCTTCATCAATTGATATAAAGGCAGAGCCTTCTCACCAAGACGAGAAATGAATCGACTCAATGCTGCCAAGCAACCTGTGAGCTTCTGAATGTCGTGCACTTGCATGGGAATCTTCATACGGGTAATGGCGCTGATCTTCTGAGGGTTGACATCAATTCCTTGCTCGGAAACAAGAAAACCGAGTAACTTGCCGCCAGGGACGCCGACAGTACATTTGGTCGGATTCAACTTTATGTCGAATCGCCTCATACTGGCGAATGTCTCAGCGAAGTCAGCCAGCAGGTCGGAACCTTTGCGGGACTTGACCACTATATCGTCCATGTACGCCTCGACATTCCGAGGGATCTGGTCCAGTAAACATTTCTGAATCATGCGCATAAAAGTAGCGCCGGCATTCTTGAGACCAAAATGGCATAGTGATGTAACAAAAGCACCCGAATGGGGTGATGAAGGTTGTCTTTATTTCGTCTGGGCCATATAGACGGATCTGATGGTACCCAGAGTAAGCATCCAAAAACGATAAACGCTCACACCCCGCGGTCAAGTCAACAATTTGATCTATGCGAGGGAGCGGAAAATGATCTTTTGGGCACACCTTATTGAGATATTTGAAGTCAATGCACATGCGCAACGACTTATCTTTCTTTGGCACCATCACAACATTCGAGAGCCACTCAGAGTGGTAAATCTCCCAAATGAACTTGGCTTGCAAGAGACGGGCCACTTCTTCTCCGATTGCCTTGCGCTTCTCCGCTGTTGAGCAACGCAAATGCTCCCTGACGGGTTTGGCTTTCGGATCCACTCGTAGACGGTGCTCAGCCAGCTCCTTGGGAATCCCCGGCATGTTAGCAGGCTTCCATGCTAAGATATCCCAGTTCTCACGGAGGAACTGGATGAGCTCGACTTCCTATTTACTGTCGAGTGTTGATGAGATATTCGTTGGGGCAGTAGTAGGATCCGTTGGGTGGATGTGTACCTTGTTCACTTCCCCTGTCGATTGAAATGCCGACTCGAAAGCCGGCTTCTTTGCGCGGAGCAAATCAGCAGGGTCAGCGGTTTTCTTGTACTCCAACTCAACCGTGGCCATCTGGTGATCAGCGATCTTGGAGCCTTGTTGGGGGCATTCTTCGGCCCACTGTCGATTGCCGGTGACCGTGATCACGCCCTTAGGGCCTGGCATCTTCAACTTGAGATACACGTAACATGGTCGGGCCATGAAACGTGCATACGCGGGTCGACCCAAAATGGCGTGGTAGGCACTCTGAAAATCCACGACTTCAAATGTTAATTTTTCTTTTCAGAAATTTTTGTCATTCCCGAATGTCACATCCAATGCTATCTTGTCGAGTGACCTGGCCTTCTTTCCTGGGATGGCCCCGTGAAACTGCATATTTCTTTCACTCAGACGGGACATCGGAATGCCCATCCCTTTCAGGGTATCCGCATAGAGAATGTTCAGGCTATTGCCACCGTCCATGAGGACCTTTCTAAGTCGAGTCCCCCCCCCCCGGATCAACTACCAGAGCCTGTCGACCAGGAGTGGCCACATGAGTAGGATGGTCTGTCTGGTCGGATGTGATAGCATATTGGGACCACTTGAGGTAGGTGGGGGTATCTGGTACAACCATGTTGATTTCTCTGTTGATGACTTTCAGACGGCTCTTGCTCTCGGCATCAGCAAAGATCAACAGTGTAGCAGTGACATCCGGGAATGTTTCTTTATCTTCATCTTCATCTCCCTTCTCAGGAGATTTATCACTGAGAGGTCCCCCTTGAATTGCTGGATAAGGGTCCGACACTGTCAAGTGGTGTGCTTGGGCAAAATCAGATAGCCTTCCGCATCTTTCCTCGTGTGAATTACACATGGCTGATCCATGATATCAGTTCCTGACTGATTTTTCCCTTTCTTGGGGGCATACTGTGCTTTAGCTTTGCCCTTGTTCTTTGACTGAGTCGCCAGTGCTACCGCTTCTGCTTGAACCGGATCTTCAGCTTTTCGCTTCTGTTTCCGATTGTTACTGCCACCAGCCTCATTGACGACTGTCTTTCCTTTGCCGCTATGAAGGCAGTCTTCTTCCTCGCCATTGGCGTACCGAGTGGCAATTTCCATCATCTTGCCGAGTGAAATATCACATGTTTGCCCAAAGTTCAGATATAGCTCTCTATATCTCACACCGGCCTTGAACGCACAAGCAGCCTGGTGTTCCGACACATTCTCCACTGTATGATGCAGAGTGGACCATCGCTGAATATAATCTCTCAAAGTTTCATTGGGCTTTTGGACACGATGTTGTAAGTCGACCAGACCTGCCGGACACTTGCAGGTGCCCTCAAAGGTTCGGGCAAACACTCGGGCAAGATCCTCCCAGCAATGTATACTGGAAGCAGCCAAACGATTCAGCCAAGCTCGAGCTGAACCATCTAACATCAAGGACAGGTGCTTCATTGCAACATTGTCATTTCCGCCACCAATTTGCACAACCACTCGGTTATCATCCAACCAAATCTCTGGCTTTGTTTCGCCAGTAAACTTTTCGATCCCGACCACCAACCTAAAGTTGGGGGGAATCTCTACAGAACATATGGCTCTGCTGAAACACTCAGGACCAGAAACCACAGCTGAGCTACCACTCGGAAAATCTCTGTCGTGTCCTTCCCTGTGGGATCTACCCCTGTCAATCCACTTCTGAACAAGGAGGTCGCGGGCGTCAAAACCCGCATTCCGCTCATCACCGAAGGAGTGCCTATCGTCCTAGCGCCGGGGCACGTACGGACCACTCCACGGAGGAGTGGGCACTCGACGATGGTCTTCGTGGTGAAACTGATCTCTCACCTGCTCTTCACGGAAACCTCCGCCTCGACGGCGCAAGGGTGATCCAGGGCTATGTGCCGAGTGAACGGTCTCTGCCCAAGGCGAATTGCTATGTATCCTATTGCGGGACTGAGAAACTACTGAATTCTGACGCTACGCTGCATCTAATAGTGCTCTGATCTGCATCAACCCTCTTCCAGCCTCTGACCGAGATGGCTGAATGGAATCTGCTATCCTAGCAGTAGAAGCAACATTTAACATAGGAGTTCGATATACCTCAACATCGTCGTGACATCCAGTCGGAAACAACTATCGCTGACGTCGACTGGGGCATGGTGGGCGCTCACGAGTGTGCTCATCAAGTTCTGCCTAGAGTTCTTCCAGACGAATGCGCGCGGCCTCCAAAGCTTGAGCCTCAGCAGTCGCACCGATGATGGGAGTATGAAGATCCTCCTCCTCGCGGCATGGCTGCTCATTCGACTGACCGCCAGTCTCATGCCTGCCACGTCTAAAGCCAGGCGGTGAACTCTGATGAGAGCCCGCCATCAAGACCTGCGCTGTGGGATCGCAGCTTTCACACTCGGAAGCCACGTCGGACGGATTGGAATCTGACTTGAACATGCCGTGAAGGGACTCGATGGGCTCGAGTGCTGCAATCTGCGGAGAAGTTTGACGCGCCACTATGTGTTTGACCCAGCGCTGGAGTCGTGAGCGGCCGGACCGCTTGCGACTGCGAACAGCGAGGGGAGCCAACGTGTATGGAGTCGAAGGCTGATGCAGCAACACTCCACAGTAAGTCGCGCAAAAGTGCGCGGCCCCATGGACCGAGAGTGCCTCGACATCGAGAGGCGCTTCCTGGAGCCATGCCGAATCGTCAGCTATGAAGGTGAGCGCTCCGAAACGGATCTCGTGGCCCAAAGCAAAAACACCACTGGAAGACATGTCGAAGGATGGAAAATGCAACCTCGCCGGAAGTCGCTTAGATGCCTGCCCCATGGTGGGCGCCAACTGTCGTGGGAACGAGCCTGGCAGTAGATGGTAGGGGTACGTAAGGAGAGGGTAGAGTCCTAGCTACGGCGAGGGTGTACACACGGATGTATGAGTTCAGGCCCCTCTCGTGGAGGGAACAGCCCTACGTCTCAGTGCTCAGGAGCTTATGTCGTGTGGAATATAGAGATTACAATGGTTGCAAACCCTTGTGCAGGAGGGGAGGGGCGGCTTATATAGAGTTTGCTGCCCCTCATAATTACCCAGCATCTAAGGGTCCGGTCGTGGGATTAAAGTCTGCCGTTACTGGTAACGTACGTAATAAAGCTATTAATGACGATTGAACCAACGTCTGCCCGTTGGGCTCTTGATGATGGCTCCTGGTCTTCTAGCGTCAAGTGAGAATGAGGTCTTCCGAGTGACACGCGACTACCGAGTGAAGGAAGGAGTCTCTGAGTGGATAGCCTGTTGAGTGACTTTGAACATCTCCTGGAATCCAGTCGGAAGTTTATGCTTGATCTTCAAGTCCTCCAATGTAGTGTCCTTAGGTAGGGTACGTAGGCCTTGCCTAGGACCCTACCCTAGGTACATATCCTCGTCACCGGACATGCATCATATTTGTTTGTGCATCATGTCATGCATATGTTGTGGTGTATAGTGTGTTAATTGTTGTTTCCGGATTGCTTCTTCTCGATAGATTTCCGAAAGCGTTTGGGGTGTGAGGATTGTCTTCGTCATGGACGTTCTTCTTCCAAGAGGGATCTCAGGCAAGATGACACATTTCCCTGGATACCATTACTATCATTGCTATGCTAGTTGTCCCGCTTTTATCGTTATGTCTCGCTACCTACCACTTGTTTGTCAAGCCTCCCAAAATTGCCATGAAAAGCCTCTAACCCGTTCACATCCTAGCAAAACTTTTGTTTGGCTATGTTACCGCTTGCTCAACCTTCTTATAGCGTTTCTAGCTGTAGGTGCAATTGCAACCATGTGGCAACATGGACATTCTTTTGTTATCACAATATGGTTGCTATTTAATTTAATGCACATATATACTTGGTAAAGGTGGAAGGCTTGGCCTTTTTCTTGGTGTTTTGTTCCACTTTTGCCGCCCCTCGTTAGTTGTGAACTGGTGTTATGTTCCATATCGAGCGCTCCTAACATGCTCGGGGTTGTTATGGGGACCCCCTTGATTTTCATTTTAGGATAAAGCTTGTCTTGCAAGGCCCGACATTGGTACTCCATTTGCCTAATAACTAATAAAATTGCATAGGAACCCGCCGGCACCCGCGGATAATTTAATCAACCCCGGGCCAGTGCTCCTCATGAGTGTTGGTCCAAACTAGAGCACTGTGCGGGGCCAAACCAGGGCAACTCGGGAGATTTCTATCAGGCCACTGTACGCGTCGCTCATCTGCCGTCCCCTGAGAACAAGATACGTGGCTCCTATTGGGATTGTCGGCACGTCGGGCGGCCTTGCTGGATTTGTTTTACCTTTCTCGAATGTCTTGCATGAGGAACTCTGATCTTCTTTGGGCTATCTCGAGGTGTCGAATTTCCTTTGGAATTGCCTAGGATGATCACGAGATCCGTGGTCGAGGTTATTCCCGCGACGTGTGGTTAATTTGTGATGCACGAGTTGGAGCACCCCTGCAGGGTTAAATCTTTCAGAAAGCCATGTCCGCGGTTATGTGGCAAACTTGGAATCTTTTTTTAACACCCGATCATAGCAAACTTGAAGTAAACTCAAATAAAATACACCAACTGTGTGTGTAACCGTGACTGTCTCTTCTTGTGAGTTCTTATCCGAGAGAGAACACGATGGGCTTATGTTTGATGTAAGTAGGTGTTCAGGATCAGTTAGTGATCATTTGTAGTTCACATCCGTTATGTGTAGACCACCATACTTTACTTTTTGTATTCGTAAGTTAGCCACTCAAATAAATGCTTAGTCACTTGCTTTAACCTCACCACTTAACCATACCTCACCCACTAAGATTTAATAGTCTTGATACCCTTTGAAATGAGATTGTTGAGTCCCTGTGGCTCACAGATTGCTACAACAACAGTTGTAGGTACAGGTAATGCGATGATTTGACATGAGAGCGATGCTTGTTTTGATTTGGAGTTCTTCTTCATCATCATCATCGATCTAGGATGGGTTCCAGGCGACAGCCTGGGATAGCAAGGATGGATGTCATTTTGTCGTTTGTTTTCGTCCGTAGTCGAACCTTGCTCTTCTGTATGATGTTTGAATATGTTATTGTATTGATGTGATCTTGATGTAGCTTGTGGTGGGTGTAAGCGGATTCCATATACTCATTTCTTTAGTACGTGTACTTGTAATGATATCCACTCTTGCGACACAATGAGATGCACTCATATCCCTGTCGAGGACCTCGAGCCAAAATAAGGATAGGGTCGCATCTTGGGCGTGACAAAAGTGCATGAAGAAACTCCATGTTGATGGATCTTTGGACTCATTCGATTTTGAATCGGTTGAGGCATGCGGACCATGCCTCTTGGGCAAGATGACTAAGACCCTGTTTTCGATATGATGGAGCGGGCAAGTGACTTATTGGAAATAATACATGTTGATGTATGCGGTCCAATGAGTGTCGTAGCGTGCGGTGGATATCGTTATTTTCTTACCTTCACTGATGACTTAAGTAGATATGGGTATACTTACTTAATGAAACACAAGTCTGAAACATTTGAAATGTTCAAGCAGTTTCAGAGTGAAGACGAAGATCATTGTGACAAGAAGATAAAATGTCTACAATATGATCGTGGAGGTAAATATCTGAGTTACAAGTTTGTTATACAACTTAAGACAATGTGGAAGTTATTTCACAACTCACGCCACCTGGAACACCATAGTGTGATGGTGTGTCCGAACGTCATAGTCATGCTCTATTGGATATGGTTCGTACTATGATGTCTCTTATAGATTTGCCACTATCGTTTGGGGTTATGCATTAGAGACAACTACATTCACTTTAAATAGGGCACTGTCTAAATCCGTTGAGATGACACCGTATGAATTATGGTTTTATAGAAACCTAAGATGTCATTTCTCAGAGTTTGGGAATGTGACACTAATGTCTGATAAGCTCGAACCCAAAGCGGACAAGTGCAACTTCATAGGATACCCTAAGAAAAGTTGGGTATACCTTCTATCTCAGATCCGAGTGCAAAGTGTTTGTTGATAAAACCGGGTCCTTTATCAAAAAATAGTTTCTCTCGAAAGAATTGAGTGGGAGGAAGATAGAACTTGATGAGGTTGTTGAACCTTTTTTTCAACCAGGGAATAGCGCAGCATAGAAAGATGTTTCTATGGAAGCTACGTCAGTTGAAGAGGAAGTTAATGATGATGATCATGAAGCTTTGAATCAAGTTACTATCATACCTCGTAGGTCGACAAGGACGACTGCTGCTCCTGAGTGGTATGGCAACCCTATCTTGGAGGTCATGTTGTTGGACAACGATGAACCTTCGAACTATGGAGAAGCGATGATGGGCCCGGATTACAACAAATGGTTAGAGGTCATGCAATCCGAGAAAGGATCCATGTGTGAAAACCAAGTATGGACTTTGGTAGACTTGCCCGCTGAACTGCAGGTCGTTGAGTACAAATGGACCTTTAAGATGAAGATGGACGTTGATGGTGAATGTCACCATTTATATAGCTCGACTTGTCGGAAAGAAGTTTCTGCCAAGGATTTGAATATGATAAGACTTTCTCACCCATAAATATGCTAAAATTTGTTGGAATTATGTTAGCAGTTGCTGCATTTTTCAATTATGAAATCTGGCAGATGGATGTCAAAACATCGTTTCCTTAACGGTTTACTTGAGGAAATATTGTATGTGATACAACCAGAAGGTTTTGCCAGTCCTAAGGATGCTAAAAGGTGTGCAAGCTCCAGCAATCCTTCTATGGGCTGGAGCAAGCATCTCGGAGTTGGAATATATGCTTTGATGAGGTGATCAAAGTTTTTGGGTTTATACAAAGTTTACGAGAAACTTGTATTTACAAGAAAGTGAGTGGGAGCACTATAGAATTTCTGATAAGTATATGTGGATGACAGATTGTTGATAGGAAATAATGTATTTTGGAACGCATAAAGGGTTGTCTGGAAAAGAGTTTTTCAAAGGAAGACCTGGATAAAGCTACTTAATTGTTGGTCATCAAGATCTATAGAGATAAATCAGGACGTCTGATAAGACTTTCAATGAGTATATACCTTGACAAGATTTTGAAAGAGTTCAAAATGGATCAGTCAAAGAAAGAGTTCTTGCCTGATTTGTAAGGTGTGAAGTTGAGCGAGACTCAAAGCTCGACCACGGCAGAAGAAAGAGAAAGGACGAGGGTTGTCCCCTATGCCTTAGCCATAGGCTCTGTATAGTATGACATGTTGTGTACCGCACCTGTGTGTACCTTGCCATGAGTCTATCAAGGGGTACAAGAGTGATCCAGGAGTGGATCACTAGACAGCGATCAAGATTATCCTTAGTAACTAGAGGACTAAGGAAATATTTATCGATTATGGAGGTGATAAATAGTTCGTCATAAAGGGTTACGTCGATGCAAGCTTTAACACCAATCCAGATGACTCTGAGTAGCAATCCGGGTACGTGTAGTAGAGCAGCCATTTGGAATAGCTCCAAGTGGAGTGTGGTAGCAGTGTCTACAGTATGACATAGAGATTTGCAAAGCACACACGGATCTGAATGTAGCAGACCCGTTGACTAAAGACCTCTCTCACATGCAAAGCATGATCAAACCCCAGAACTCATTGGGTGTTAGATTCATAACAATGTAAATCACATGGGGATGTGAACTAGATTATTGACTCTAGTGCAAGTGCAAGACTGTTGGAAATATGCCCTAGAGGCAATAATAAATTAGTTATTATTATATTTCCTTGTTCATGATAATCGTTTATTATCCATGCTATAATTGTATTGATTGGAAACTAAATTAATGTGCGGGTATATAGACAATATTGTGTCCCTAGTATGCCTGTAGCAGACTAGCTCGTTGATCAAAGATGGTTAAGGTTTCCTAGCCATGGACATGAGATGTTATTTGATAATGGGATCACATCATTAGGAGAATGATGTGATGGACAAGACCCAAACTATAAACATAGCATATGATCGTGTTAGTTTATTACTGTAGTTTTCTGCATGTCAAGTATCTGTACCTATGACCATGAGATCATGCAACTCACTGACACCGGAGGAGTACCTTGTGTGTTTCAAATGTCGCAATGTAATTGGGTGACTATAAAGGTGCTCTACAGGTATCTCCGAGGGTGTCTGTTGGGTTGGCATGGATCAAGACTGGGATTTGTTACTCCGTGTGACGGAGAGGTATCTTAGGGCCCACTCGGTAATACAACATCACTATAAGCCTTGCGAGCAATGTGACTAAAGAGTTAGCCACATGATCTTGTGTTACAGAACGAGTAAAGAGACTTGCCGGTAACGAGATTGAACTAGGTATAGAGATACCGATGATCGAATCTCGGGCAAGACCAAAGGGAACAACATATGGGATTATCTGAATCCTTGACATAGAGGCTCGACGGATAAAGATCTTCATAGAATATGTAGGAGCCAATATGGGCATCCAGTTCTCGCTATTGGTTATTTACCGTAGAGGTGTCTTGGTCATGTCTACATAGTTCTCGAACCCGCAGGGTCTGCGCACTTAAGGTTCAGTGATATTTCGGTATAGATGAGTTATGTATGTTGGTGACCAAAGGTTGTTCGGAGTCCCGAATGAGATCCCGAACGTGACGAGGAACTTTGGAATGGTCCGGAGGTGAAGATCGATATACAGGATGAAGGGAATCAAGTTCCAGAAGTGTTCCGGGAGATACCGGGAAGTTGACGGAATACTGAAAGGTGTTTCGGGGGGCGGCAAGTGTTGGGGGACTCATGGGCCAAGGGAAGGGGGCACACCAGCCCACAAGGGGGCTGGGCGCCACCAAATCCTAGCCCACTTCAACCAAGGGTGGGGGAGCCCACCTAAGGGGCTGCCAGTAGGTAACTTGGGGGCCAAGCCACCCTAGGGTTTCCCTAGGGACGGCCCATCTGCCCTAGCCGTCGGCCCCTAGATTGGATCTATGGGGCGCCACCCCTCCTCCCTTCCCCCTATATATAAAGAGGTAGAGAGAGGGCAGCCGCATCCATCTATGCCACGTGATGCCCTCTTCTTCCTCTAGATCTGTTCTCCACAAGATCATCTCGGTTGTGCTTGGCGAAGCCTTGCTGGGACAGCTCCAGCACTACCGCCACCACGCCATTGTGCTGGCGGACAACTTATCTACCTCTCTGCCCCCTCTTGGTGGATCAAGAAGGTGGAGATCATCATTGAGCTGCACATGTGCTGAACGCGGAGGTGTCGTCCGTTCGGCGCTAGATCGGAAGGACCACGATAGGATCGCGGGACGGCTCGTGATGAGATCGCGGGACGGCTCGTCATTGGATCGCGAAGATGTTTGACTACACCAACCGTGTTTCTTAACGCTTCCTCTTAGCGATCTACAAGGGTATGTAGATCCACTCCCCTCTCGTAGATGCTCATCACCATGGATAGATCTTGCATGTGCGTAGGAAATTTTTTGTTTCCCCTGCAACGTTCCCCAACACCCTAGGCCTTATTTCCTAGCATTTATACACCATTTAGCTTGTTGTTTTAAACTTTCTACCTTGCTATTTTTATATTTTAAGATTCAAAAACATATATATATCATCCATATTGCACTTGTATCACCAGCTCTTGGCCAAACTAGTGCACCTATACAATTTGCCATTGTATTGGGTGTGTTGGGGACACAAGAGATTTCCTGTATTTGATTGCAGGGTTGTTTAAGAGAGACCATCTTCGTCCTACACCTCCCACGGATTGATAAACCTTATGTCATCCACTTGAGGGAAATTTTCTACTGTCCTACAAAACTCTCCGCTTGGAGGCCCAACATGAGTCTACAAGAACAAGTTGTGTAGTAGACATCAAGCACTTTTTTGGCGCCGTTGCCGGGGTGGTGAGTGCTTGAAGGTATATATTAAGATCTTCCAATTGAATCTTTTAGTTTCTTGTTTTATCACTACTGTGGTTAATAAAAGAGAACTAAAAATGGAATTGAGGTGGCCTCATATTATTCGTAATTATCATGTCTTTCTTGAAAATGATGGAAAGGAAAATTGTGCTCAATTGATAGAAGAAGAATTCAATAAAATGCTTGGCATAAATGATGAGCATGATTGCAATGTTGTTAGTATTAATTCTGTGAATATCTAAAATACTAATGGAGATTGCACTAGTCATGATAAAAATGTTTCTTATAAGCATGTCAAGTTTTGTGGAGTGCATAAATTTTGTGAAGACATACCTTATAGGGATGATAGATTTTGTAAGAAGCATAAACATGATAGAACCAATTTTTTGCTCAAAGTGATAGATGAATTTGCTACAAAATTATGTTCTCTTTGTCCTATTACTTGTGAACTTTGCAATGAAGTTGGCCATCTTAATTTCCAATGCAAACTTTTTCATGATCAAAACATGGCCAAGTATTGTAATAACTTGATCACCACTGAACTTTATAATGAGCTTTCTCTATTTTTGGAAGTGAAGAATTTACACATAAAAATAGTTGGTTTGAAGTATTCATTCTCACGAACGACATTGAAACTATTCTAAAAAATATCTATATGTTTTGCATGGTAAATTGCAATGAGAATGCTTATATTGCCAACTATAGAAGATGGGAAAACCAATAGAATATAAAAGGAATACTAATGAAAGGGTAAATATTTCCACTTTCCCTCCTATTATCTCTCATGATGAAATAGGTGACGAGGAGGAGCTCCCTATTCAACCAATCTCATCAATAAGAAGCTCGAAAAAATTAATTAAACCCACACATGATGTGGTGAAGAAGAATAAAGGAATAAAGAGTAGAGGAAAAAAGGTATCTCTCCCAAATTATATTGCTCCTATTATTGTTGTGCCTCACGAGGATGAATCCATAATAATTGTGGAAGATGATACACTTGATGATGATTTTGTTATGCCTATTGTTTGTTTTGATGATTATGATTGGAAAGATAATGATACTTCTTGTAATATTAAAAATCTTTTTGGTACAAATTTGGTAAATTATGATGATAATAATTGTTATACTGTTGGTGCTATTCATACTATTAATGATGAGGGTGATTATGATTATGATATGCCAAGCCACAAGCTTGGGGACGCTATAATTGATGAGAATGACATGTTTGAGAATTTATTTGCTACAATTAATGTTCGTCCCAAGCTTGGGAATGCTATGCTTAATGAAGATGATATTTTTAGTTCCCCTACTCTGGATGATCAAATTTGTTATGATAATTGCATGCCTCCTATTTATGATGATTGTGATATTATGAAAGTGGGTTTGGAAGAGTGTCAACTTTAGATAATTATTATCCCACTATTTTGGAGGTTGTTTAATTTTATTATAATGATAAAAGTGGATTTGGATTGGTCATGGCTTTATTTAGTAATGATTCCACTATTTCGGAAGAGGTTTCACTTGACCATGATGCGAAAAAAGTTGCTAGTTATGATGATTTTTGTGATGATACTTATGTTATAAAAAATAGTGATAATTATTGTCATAATTTTGAATATACTTTTACTGAACATTACTCTTTTAATGTGGAAACAAGTTATAGTATTTGAGTTTCATTTGATGCTCCCACTATTATGAATGAGAAGAAGTTTCCTTATGTGGAGAGTGATAAATTTTCTATGCTTTTAGATCATTAAAAGAGTGTTTAATGTGATAGTTATATTGTTTAATTCCTCCATTATGCTACGGAAAATCATTATGATGGAGGAACATATGCTTGTAGGAATTGTAATAATGTCAAGTTTCCTCCCTATGTGTTGGAAATTTTGAAGATATGTTTGTTTTGCCTTCCTATGCTAGTTGATTCTTGTTCCCATGAATTGTTTGATCACAAAATCCCTATGCATAGGAAGTGGGTTAGACTTAAATGTGCTTGTCATATGCTTCATTATGCTTCCATTGTGTTTCTATTCTTTACTTTATGTGAGCATAATTGAAATCATCTTGCCTAGCTAAAAGGCATTAAAGAAAAGCGCTTGTTGGGAGACAAGCCAACACTCTTACTTTCTGTTTTTGTTAGTTCATATGATTAATCTACTGTGATAATACTGTTTTATGTCTTTTATTTCAATAAAGTGCCAAGTAAAGCCTTTGGGATAGTGTGGATTGCTTGTTTGATTATGTGCAAAAACAGAAAGTTTTGCGTCCAGTATATGA
The DNA here is from genome assembly GCA_022496015.1 of Hordeum marinum. Taxonomy (NCBI): domain Eukaryota; kingdom Viridiplantae; phylum Streptophyta; class Magnoliopsida; order Poales; family Poaceae; genus Hordeum; species Hordeum marinum. Next base: position 150,177,870 of record CM039676.1, read on the forward strand.
ATTATCTGATTTTATTTGAGCATCAAAAAATTCTGAAATTATTACGCAAAATTTATATGCAAATGATATACATTGTACTAATGTTTCAGAATTTTAAGAGCCAGTTAAGTATGGTGTTCATTCAGATTTTCACATACGTTCTGTTTTTTGACAGATTCTATTTTGCATGCATATTTTGCTTATTCTAGTGTTTCCATAGCTTATATTTGGTGATATAAATTATGGGAATGATGGAATATAGTATGTATTATGTTAGAACAATTATGAATCTTGTCTTGACAGTACCTAAGTGAATGATCTATCTTCACTACACTAACGCATCTCACGAAGTTCCATTAAGTTTTGTGTGATTGAAGTTTTCAAGTTTTGGGTGAGATATCGATATGAGGAGAATAATGAGAAGCAATAACCTAATATTGGGGATTCCAAAGGCACCCCCAAGGTAATATCCAAGTAAGACTCAAGGATCTAATCTTGGGGATGCCCCTGAAGGCATCCCCTCTTTCGTCTCCAACATTATCGATACATCTTACTTGGAGCTATATTTTTATTCGTCACATGATATGTGTTTTGCTTGGAGTGTCATATTATTTTTGTATTCTATGTTATATGATATTTATAATATATTTTTCAATAAAAAGTTCCAATAATTGCCTCTTAGGATGCCTTAGTTACATGTTTGATATTTGCTGTGTAAAAATAGAATCTTTTGATGTAGTGTTTTAATTTTCATATTTTACTAGAACATGGAAAGTTTTTGAAACTTTCGCAAATTATTTTCATATAAATTATTTATCATGTCCTAAATTTTGAGAATTTTTTGAGTTAGAGAAGTACACTGTTTTCATAAATTGCTACAGACTGTCATGTTTGGACATACTGCTTTCATAGTTTTGTTATCTACTTATTCTATAGTTTCCATAGCCTATATTGGTAGATATAAATTGTGGAAACGATATTAAACATTAGATGATGTTTGGAAACTATTGTGCAACTTGTCTTGGCAGTATATGAAGTGTTGATTTTTTTATGTGTACTAGCCTATCTCAAAAGTTCTTTTCAAGTTTTTGTGGATGAAGTTTTTTAGACTTAGGTGAAAATGGGATATGAGAGGATTGAACGAGATAGCCTATGTTGAGCCTAAGTTTTTATTTTTCCACATGACATGTGCTATTCTTGGAGTGTATTTTTGTTAGGTTTTTGTTTGAAATAAAATATCAGATCTGAAAATCTTTATTGAGAGAGAGTCCTCACATAGCTACTTTATTGTTTCACTACTCATTGCCCTTCACTTTTATCTTTTGAAGAGTAGTTTTGATGTTTACTCTTGTACTTCACTTATATCCTATGAGTAAATTGTGAATCAATGAAATATCATAAATATGAAATTATGAATGTGATTTATGCTTACTAGTAGCTTCACATCTGGTTTAGAAAGTAAAATCTATTGAAGTTTGACAATCACAATATTGGTCATACAAGCAATTCATGAATGATTAGTATAAAGAAGAGAACTTCCACATACAAATATATTATCTTGGACATATTCTATGATTGTGAACACCCATTAATTATTTTCAAACTTGAGAAAATTAGTTGAAGTTGGACAAGGAAGACAACGTAACGAGTTATGGTTGTGTATATTTGCATAGAAGTTATATTGTTATGGATCCTCCAACATGTGGTGTTTGCTTAGAATTTTTTGCTAGCCAAAAATTTGTACTAAGTAGAGATACTACTTGTTCATCCAAAACCCCTTAAACCTAGTTTATTGCCATGAGATTCCAATATATCTACCTATATGCGTTATTACCCTGCCGTTCCAAGTAAATTTGCATGTGCCACCTCTAAAATTTCAAATGAGCATTTGTTTTGTGCGCCTGGATCGCGCATGCAGCGACGGGGGGCGGTCAGTATCTTCCATGTTAAGCGGGTTATTCTCATGATGAGTGTTTATTCACTCGTACTTGCACGAGAGGGCGGTAATAGGGATTCCCAGTCCTGAAAAATGCAAATAATTAAACAAAACTCCCCCAGGAATGTTGTTGGTATGGATGGTACCCGTGGATTCGGCTAGTCATGGAGGGTGTTTGTTGGTGGAGGGGGAGCAAACCATTACTTTTACCGCTTGGGAACCGCCGCTAATGTGTTTGACATGGAAGATATTGACAATTCTTCGTCGCAACGTTGACAGGAAGGGTACACCTCCCAAAATTATATTTATCTCTGATTTAAGCTTTGAGTTCTCGCACCTCTAAAAATCTCTACTTCCCTTTGCGAAAGGCCTATCTTTTACCTTTTTGTATTTACTTTTATGCAAGAGTCAATAGTATGCATTCTCATTTCAACCTGAATTCTTCTCTAGCTGGCAAGCATCATGTGGTGGGGAAAGATCTAGGCACATATGGCCAGTAAAATATATTTGATCATGACTTATTATTGTTGACAATATCTCTATGATAAATGAGTTGGGATGCGAAACATTAAGCCTCTACCTTTTTTGTGTTCGATGGATGCCTTTTTTCTAAAAATATGCTTTGAGTACTAGCAATCATAGAAGACTATATGATGATCGAATATGTGGAGATCTTACTTAGACTTTGTTGAGAATAAGTTGAATTGCAATTGTTTGGTGACTAAGAACATAGGTTGTTAAGTTTCAAGAGAATTCATTGTTTGAACTATAACATGTGAATTGGATGCTACTTTATCATGATGAGTTCTATAAGAAAGAGTTGTTGTTATGATGCTAGGAAAAGTGGTTGAAATTATCATTAATCAAACTTATGCACTATGCTAGCATTCACTCTTCATAAATTATTTCTTTTCTCATTTACCTACTCGAGGACGAGTAGGAATTAAGCTTGGGGATGCTGATATGTCTCCAACATATTGATAGTTTACGAAGTATTCATTCCATATTCACCTATGTTTACAATACTTTTATATGGTTTTGATGCACTTTATATGATTTATTTAGAACTAACCCGGACTAACATTGCTTTCAGCAGAACTACCGTGGTGTTGTTTTTTGTGCAGAAATAAAAGTTCTCCAAATGCAACAAAACTCTTTGACGATTTTTTTGGAACAAAAGAGGCACTAGAAACTTCGTGGGAGGGCCAGAAGAGCCACGAGGTGGGCACAACCGACCAGGTCATGCTAGCCCCCTCTGGCGTGCGCCCTGGTGCCGTGTGGTCCACTCATGGCCCATCTTCGCGTGAAACCGACGCCCAAAAATCCTATATATATAGAAAACACCAGAAATAACCCTAGATCAGAAGTTCCGCTGCTGCAACTCTTTGTATCGACAAAAACCAATCTCGAGGCTTTCTAGTACCCTGTCGGAGAGGGTAAACCATCTCCAGTTACCAACTTCATCAGCCCGGCGGAGTCCATGATGAGGAGGGAGTAGTCCACCCTTGGGGCTGACGGTTTGTACCAGTAGCTATGTGTGTAATCTCTCTCTCTCTCTCTTTCTTGTGTTCTTGAGATGGCATGATCTTGATGTATCACGGGATGTGTTAATATAGTTGGGTCATATGGTGTTTTCCCCTCTCTATCTTGTTGTGATGAATTGAGCACTTGATGTATGTCTTGCATGCGAATACCCGTAGTGACATTGGGGTATTCAAGTGATTCACCTGATATATGTTATGGTGTTAACTTGCGGATTCCCGTGGCCTTGGGGATCTATGCATAGGGGTTGATTGCACGTTTTCATACCATGTTCTCCGATAGAAATATTGGGGCACTCTTTGAGGTTCTTTGTGTGGGATTGAATATTATGAATCTAAAATTGTTTGATGTGTTATGTTCAAAAAATAAATTGTTTGATGTGTATCGTATAATTAACTCATGGATACTTGTGGTGACATTGGAGTATCTAGGTGACATTTGAATTTGTTGGTGCGTATCATATGGTGTTATTCTAGTATGAACTCTTAGATAGATCGATCGGAAAGGATAACTTGGTGTTATTTTAGTACGAACTCTTGGATAGATTGATCGAAAAGGATAACTTTAAGTTGTTTCGTACCCTACAAACAATTTCTTCTTATATTCTCTTCTAGATAAGAATTTTGGAGTGATTCTTCGTTGCATGTTGAGGGACGATTATGTGAACCAATTATATTAGCATTGTTGAGAGATTGCACTAGCGAAAGTACGGACCCTAGGCCTTATTTCCAAGCATTTATACACCATTTTGTTCGTTGTTTTACACTTGCTACCTTGCTGTTTTTATATTCTTAGATTACAAAAACTTATATCTATCATACATATTACACTTGTATCACCATCTCTTCATCGAACTAGTGCACCTATACAATTTGTCATTGTATTTGGTGTGTTGGGGACACAAGAGATTTCTTGTATTTGATTGCAGGGTTGTTTGAGAGAGACAATATTCATCCTACACCTCCCACAGATTGATAAACCATAGGTCATCCACTTGAGGGAAATTTTCTACTATCCTTCAAAACTCTGCGATTGGAGTCCCAATAAGAGTCTACGAGAACAAGTTGTGTAGTAGACATCAGTGTTATTCTAAGCTTATTTGCATGGAATTAATTATAGTTCAATAAATAACTTGAAATTGATTTCAATACTTACTAAATTCTTTTGGAAAAATACTTTCTATAAATTGTTTTATAAGTTTCATCTCCTGTTAACTTTAATTTAGACTAGAAACAAATTGTTCTAAAATTGAAATTATTTTTGGTTTAATTCAAGGTTAACCTTGTTTAGGTCATAAGTAGAGTTTGATAAAAGCTTTTCAATTATTATTTTTTTGCTAACGAAGTTTTATGAGCAATATTTTTCTGTTAATTTTAGTTGTTTTATATTTTGTTTTTGTTATTTTATTATTTTAGTTTTTTCTTGTTGTTAAGTTTATTAGGACAAAAGCTTATGTTGTTTAGTGTGTTCTTTATAGTTCTTAGTTATTCTTTTATTTTTGCTAATAAAAGATTTACTAAAAATACTTTATGTTAAGTTTTATTTTTATTGTTTTGTTGTTGTCGATAATAGGATTATTTATAGAAAAACTTTTCTTAGTTGCGTTGATGAAGTTTTGTTGCTTTTAACTTTTGTCTTAAGTATTTCCTTCGTCGCAACACCATTATGTTTAGTAATTATTTTGCTTTTTGATTGATAGTATTGATTGCTAGAATTGATAGTTTACATGAGTGCAATGTTTGACTATATAGATTTTCATCGGAGTGTGATGAGTAGTTCTATCAAGTTATTTTCTAAGAGCGATATTATCTTCATCAACCTTACCAGGCAAGTTCACTTTGACCATTTATTTCATACCTATGTTGTATTGCATTTAGTGACATCAACCAACCAATCCCTCCAATAGTATCATTGAATTCTCGTAGTTGAGTAGAATGCATGAGGTAGGAAACCACCCGTTGTTACTAAAGCCCCGGGAATGTTATTTATTTCCATGCTAGGCTAATGTAGATGGGGTTTGGTATTAGTGTTCATGAGTAATGCGAGAAGGAGGACTCCACGTCAAAGACGACAACTTCATGATGGCATATTCAAGGCCTACATCTTCAATACCTCAATACTTCAAGACTCGAGACAAGTTTCAATACACACTGCTGGGTGGAATGGTTGAAAGGCACCCCGGAGTACCTAGTAGTGATATGGGGAAAGCCCGTCCGTGTCAATCTTTCATGATTTGGAGGGGGATTCATGAAGAACACAAAGAACACGGGGAAGGACAAGAAGAAAACACTAAGGGCAAACACGATTACACATCCACTAGATTCATGAAAACGCACGAGGGACGAGATCCACAAGTCAAGCAATGGTACAATTAGTGGTATGAGATCTCCCACTTCGGAAGGAGGGGCCTTGAATCCACGAGGGATCTTCCCTTTAGAGGAGCCTTGGAATCACTTGGATCTTCTCCACAAGGAGGTCAACTCCTCAAGACAGGGCAAGTAATGGAGCTAAGGTCTTCTCAAAATATTAGCTAACCCTAAAATGGATATGGGAGATGAGTATATATAGTCTCGGGCGAAGTGGGGTGAGAAAGGGGTACACGGGCCTCGGGCCCGAGTGGCTGCCCACACGTAGGCTAGAAGTTCCGGCTGGGCCGGAGGTTCCAGGCGCCGGAAGTTCCGGGCAGGTTCCGGCCGAGTGACTAACCAGAGAGTTGGCATGCCTGGGGTGCACTGAGGCCGGAAGGTCCGAGCAGGCCGGAAGGTCTGTGGGCAGAGGTTCCGGGCAGGTTCCGGGCTAACCAGAGAGTTGCCACCCCTAGACTTGACCTTGGGTCGATGGTGGCCGGAAGCTCCGGGCTGGCCGGAAGTTCCGGGCTAGCCAGAAGCTTTCCTTGGTGTTAGCTCCTTCTCCTCCTTGGCCTTGGTCTTGGGGATGATTCCTTGGTCCTTTTAGGTCGTCTCCCGTGCACCTAAGGATACACAGGGTCTCATTGTGAGGTAGCATCCAAGTTCCTTTGCCATCAAAGTCCTGCTCGAAGAGGAGTGAGTTCACCTTAGGTTCAATGTCGCGTGCGCGTGCTCTTTGTTGGGGAACGTTGCATGGGAAACAAAAAAATTCCTACACACACGAAGATCTATCCATGGTGATGAGCATCTACGAGAGGGAGAGTGGATCTACATACCCTTGTAGATCGCTAAGCGGGAAGCGTTAAGAAATGCGGTTGGTGTAGTCGAACGTCTTCGCGATCCAAATTGTCGTGCGTCCCGCAGTCCAATCACGATCCGTCCCACAAACTTGATCACGATCCGTCTCACGAACTTGATCACGATCCTTCCGATCTAGCGCCGAACGGACGGCACCTTCGCGTTCAGCACACGTACAACTTGATAACGATCTCCACCGTCTTGATCCAGCAAGAAGGGGTGGAGAGGAAGAAGAGTTCTCCGGCAGCCTGACGGCGCTCCGGCGATGGTGGTGGAGCAATTCCAGCAGGGCTTCGCCTAAGCACTGCAGAAAACCGATCTAGAGGAGAAACTATGCACTGGAGGAATGGGTAGCACGTGGCTGAAAATCTAGTGCAAAAACCCTCAATACCACCAGTATATATAGGAGGAGAGGAGGAGAGGAGGCAGCTTGGCCTCCAAGCCTTCTAGGCTTCGGCCGAACTAGGAGAGGAGGAGTCCACCTCCTCCACTACTAGTAGGATTAGGATTCATGCTTTTTTTTCCTTTTTTCCTTTTTTCCTTTTTCCACCTTTTTCCTTTTGGCTTTTCTTCTCCAGCCACATGGGCCTTGTGTGGGAGTTTCCACCAGCCCATTCAGGGCTGATATTCACTCTCTCACAGCCCATGAAGCCTCTTGGGTCGAAATACCCCTCCCGGAGGTCTCCCGGTACCCTCCCGGCACTCTCGGTACACTACCGAAGTACCTGAAACTTTTCCGGCGACCAAAACAGGACTTCCTATATATGAATCTTTACCTCCGGACCATTCCGGAGCTTCTCGTGACGTCCAGGATCTCATCCGGGACTCCGAACAAACTTCGGTCACCACCATACATAACTCTATACTACCGAAACGTCCCCAAACCTTAAGTGGCAGACCCTGCGGGTTCGAGAACTATGTAGACATGACCGAGACACCTCTACGGTCAATATCCAATGGCGGGACCTGGATGTCCACATTGGTTACTACATATTCTATGAAGATCCTTATCGGTCTAACCTCTATGTCAAGGATTCAGTTAATCCCGTATGATGTTCCCTTTGTTCTTCGGTATGTTACTTGCCCGAGATTCGATCGTCGGTATCTCCATACCTAGTCCAACCTCTTTATTGGCAAGTCTCTTTACTCGTTCCGTAATACAAGATCCCGTGACCGACACTTAGTCACATTGCTTGCAAGGCTTATTGTGATGTTGTATTACCGAGTGGGCCCTAAGATACCTCTCCGTCACACGGAGTAACAAATCCCAGTCTTGATCCATGCCAACTCAACAGACACCCTCGAAGACACCTGTAGAGCACCTTTATAGTCACCCAGTTACGTTGCGACGTTTGATACACACAAGGTGCTCCTCCGATATCTGCGAGTTGCATGATCTCATGGTCATAGGAACATATACTTGACATGCAGAAAACAATAGCAATAAACTGACACGATCATAAGCTACGTTTGTAGTTTGGGTCTTGTCCATGACATCATTCTCCTAATGATGTGATCCCGTTATCAAATGACATCTCATGTCCATGGCTAGGAAACCTTAACCATCTTTCAATCAACAAGCTAGTTCACTAGAGGCATACTAGGGACATTGTGTTTGTCTATGTATCCACACATGTATCCATGTTTCCAATTAATACAATTATAGCATGGATAATAAACGATTATCATGAACAAGGAAATACAATAATAAACACTTTATTTATTGCCTCTAGGGCATATTTCCAACAGTCTCCCACTTGCACTAGAGTCAATAATCTAGTTCACACCACTATGTGATTTACATTGTAATGAATCGAACACCCATGCAGTTCTGGTGTTGATCATGTTTAGCCCTTGGAAGAGGTTTAGTCAACGGGTCTGCAACATTCAGATCCGTGTGCACTTTGCAAATATTTATGTCTTTCTCCTGTAATCGCGGATGGAGTTAAAGCGTCGCTTTATGTGTCTGGTCCTCTTGTGAAACCTTGGTTCCTTGGCTAGAGCAATGGCACCAGTGTTGTCACAGAATAGGTTCATTGGATTCAGTGCACTGGGCACTACTCCAAGATCTGTCATGAACTGCTTCATCCAGACACCTTCCTTCGCCGCCTCCGAGGCTGCGATGTATTCCGCTTTGCACGTAGAATCAGCTACCACGCTTTGCTTGGAACTGCACCAGCTTACCGCTCCCCCGTTAAGAATAAATACGTAACCGGTTTGTGACTTAGAGTCGTCCGGATCAGTGTCAAAGCTTGCATCGACGTAACCCTTTACGACGAGCTCTTCATCACCTCCATAAACGAGAAACATTTCCTTAGTCCTTTTCAGGTACTTAAGGATATCCTTAACCGCTTGCCAGTGCTCCATTCCAGGATCACTTTGAAACCTTCCGGCCATACTTATGGCAAGGCTGACATCGGGTCTTGTGCACAACATTGCATACATGATAGAGCCTATGGCTGAAGCATAGGTGATGACACTCATCTTTTCTCTATCTTCTGCGGTTACTGGGCATTGAGTCTTACTCAACTTCACACCTTGTAATACATGCAAGAACCCCTTCTTGGACTATTCCATTTTGAACTTCTTCAAAACTTTATCAAGGTATGTGCTCTGTGAAAGTGCTATTAAGCGTCTCGATCTATCTCTATAGATCTTAATGCCAAATATGAAAGCAGCTTCTCCTAGGTCCTTCATTGAAAAACACTTGTTCAAATATTCCTTCACGCTTTCCAGCATTTCTATATTGTTTCCAATCAGCAATATGTCATCCACATATAATACTAGAAACGCTATAGAGCTCCCACTCACTTTCTTGTAAATACAAGCTTCTCCGTAAACTTGTATAAACTCAAACGCTTTGATCACCTCATCAAAGCGCTTATTCCAACTCCGAGATGCTTGCACCAGTCCATAAATGGATCGCTGGAGTTTGCAAACTTTGTTAGCATTCTCTGGATAGACAAAACCTTCGGGTTGCATCATATACAACTCTTCCTCAAGGAAACCGTTGAGGAACGCTGTTTTTACATCCATCTGCCAAATTTCATAGTCGAAATAGGCAGCTATTGCTAACATGATTCTGACAAACTTAAGCATCGCTACGGGTGAGAAAGTCTCATCGTAGTCAACTCCTTGAACTTGTGAAAAACCCTTTGCCACAAGTCGAGCTTTATAGATGGTGACATTACCGTCCGCATCTGTTTTCTTCTTAAAGATCCATTTGTTCTGAATTTGCTTTTGCCCTTCAGGTAATACTTCCAAAGTCCATACTTTGTTTTCATGCATGGATCCCATCTCGGATTTCATGGCCTCTAACCATTTCTCGGAATCCGGGCCCATCACCGCTCCTCCATAGCTCGTAGGTTCGTTGTTGTCCAACAACATGACCTCCAAGACAGGGTTGCCGTACCACTCAGGGGTAGTACGCGGCCTTGTCGACCTATGAGGTTCAATAGCTGCTTGATCCGAAGCTTCATGATCATCATCATTAACTTCCTCTTCTACCGTCGTAGGTTCCACAGAAACAACTTTCTGTGCTGCGCTACTTTCTGGTTGAAGTAAAGGTTCAATAACCTCATCAAGCTCTATTTTCCTCCCACTCAATTCTTTCGAGAGAAACTCTTTCTCAAGAATTGTTCCGTTTTTAGTGACAAACACTTTGCCTTCGGATCTGAGATAGAAGGTATACCCGACTGTCTCTTTCGGGTATCCTATGAAGACGCATTTCTCCGCTTTGGGTTCCAGCTTTTCAGGCTGAAGCTTTTTGACATAAGCATCACATCCCCAAACTTTAAGAAACGACAACTTTGGCTTCTTGCCAAACCATAGTTCATATGGCGTCGTCTCAACGGATTTTGATGGTGCCCTATTTAAAGTGAATGCAGCTGTCTCTAATGCATAACCCCAAAACGATAGTGGCAAATCAACAAGAGACATCATAGAACGCACCATATCTAATAAGGTTCGATTACGATGTTCGGACACACCATTACGCTATGGTGTTCCGGGCGGTGTCAACTATGAAACAATTCCACACTGTCTTAAGTGACTGCCAAACTCATAACTCAGATATTCACCTCCTCGATCAGATCGTAGGAACTTAATCTTCTTGTTATGATGATTCTCAACTTCACTCTGAAATTGCTTGAACTTTTCAAACGTTTTAGACTTGTGTTTGATTAAGTAAATATACCCATATCTACTTAAGTCATCGGTGAAGGTGAGAAAATAACGATATCCACCACACGCTGTAACATTCATTGGACCGCACACATCAGTGTGTATGATTTCCAATAAGTCACTCGCCCGTTCCATTGTTCCAGAGAACGACGTTTTAGTCATCTTGCCCATGAGGCATGGTTCACATGTGTCAAGTGATTCAAAATCAAGTGACTCCAAAAGTCCATCGGCATGGAGCTTCCTCATGCGTTTTACACCAATATGACCTAAACGATAGTGCCACAAGAAAGTGGTACAATCATTATCAATTCTACATCTTTTGGCATCAATGTTATGAACATGTGTGTCATCACTATCAAGATTCAATATGAATAAACCCCTAACATTGGGTGCGTGACCATAAAAGATATTACTCATATAAATAGAACAACCTTTATTCTCTGATTTAAATGAGTAACCGTCTCGCAATAAACAAGATCCAGATATAATGTTCATGCTTAACGCAGGCACTAAATAACAATTATTCAGGTTCATCACTAATCCCGAAGAGAGAGCGTGTCGACGGCGATCACATCAACCTTGGAACCATTTCCCACGCGCATCGTCACTTCGTCCTTTGCCAGCCTTCGTTTATTCCGTAGTTCCTGCTTTGAGTTGCAAATGTGAGCAACCGAACCGGTATCAAATACCCAGACACTACTACGAGAGCTAGTAAGGTACACATCAATAACATGTATATCATATATACCTTGTTTGTCGTTGGCCGCCTTCTTGTCAGCCAGGTACTTGGGGCAGTTCCGCTTCCAGTGACTAGTTCCTTTGCAATGAAAGCACTCGGTTTCTGGCTTGGGTCCATGCTTGGGCTTCTTTGCAGGAGCAGCAACTACTTTTCCATCCTTCTTGGTTTTACCCTTCTTGCCCTTGCCCTTGACTTTGCCATTTTTCTTGAAACTAGTGGTTTTATTGACCATCAACACTTGATGTTCTTTCTGGATTTCAGACTCAGCGACTTTTAGCATCGCAAATAGCTCGGCGACTGACTTGTTCATCCCGTGCATGTTATAGTTCATCACAAAGCTCTTGTAACTAGGTGGCAGTGATTGAAGAACTCTGTCAGTGATCGCCTCTGGCGGAAGGGCAACTCCCAACTCCGCTAGACGAGTTGAATACCCAGACATTCTAAGTATATGTTCACTGATAGACCCGTTCTCCTCCATCTTGCAAGCATAGAACTCATCGAAGGTTTCATACCTCTCGATCCGGGCATTCTTCTAAAAGATAAACTTCAACTCCTGGAATATCTCATATGCTCCATGACGTTCAAAACATCTTTGAAGTCCCGGTTCTAAGCCATACAATATTGCACACTGAACTATTGAGTAATCTCCAGTACGTGCCTCCCAAGCGTTCTTAACGTCTTCGGAGGTCATGTCTTCTGGTTGGTCACCAAGCGGTGCATCAAGGACATATGATTTTTGGGAAGCCGTGAGGATAATCCTCAGATTATGGGCCCAGTCAACAAAGTTACTTCCATCATCTTTCAGTTTAGCTTTCTCTAGGAACACATTAAAATTCAGGGGTGCTACTGCGCGAGCCATTGATCTACAACATAAATATGCAAAGTTCACTTAGACTATTGTTCAAGATAATGGGTTTAGTTAATCAAATTACTAAAGCTCCCAATCAAATTGACATCCCTCAAGTCATCTGAGTGTCACATGATCCAAATCCACCAACTCAAGTCCGATCATCACGTGAGTTGAGGTGGATTCAATGGTGAACATCATTATGTTGATCATATCTACTATATGACTCATGTTCGACCTTTCGGTCTCGTGTGTTCCGAGGCCATGTCTATACATGCTAGGCTCGTCAAGTTTAACCCGAGTGTTCTGCGCGTGCAACACTGGCGTGCACCCGTTGTATGTGAACGTAGAGTCTATCACACCTGATCATCATGTGGTGTCTCAACACGAAGAACTTTCGCAACGGTGCACACTCGGGGAGAACACAATTTTATCTTGAAATTTAAGTGAGGGATCACCTTATAATGCTACCGTCGTACTAAGCATAACAAGGTGCATCAAAGGATTAACATCACATGCAATTCATAAGTGACATGATATGGCCATGAACTTGTGCTTTAGATCTCCATCTTGAAAGCACCGGCATGATCTTCATCGTCACCGGCACGACACCATGATCTCCATCATCTTGATCTCCATCAACGTGTCGCCATCGAGGTTGTCACGCCCTACATAGCGCTTAATGATTGACACGCGGGTCATACAATAATTAAAGACAACCCTATGGCTCCTGCCGGTTGCCGTACTCATCGACATGCAAGTCGTGAAATTCTATACATCACATGATCATCTCATACATCACATATATCACATCATGTAATTGGCCATATCACATCACAACATACCCTGCAAAAACAAGTTAGACGTCCTCTAATTGTTGTTGCATGTTTTACGTGGCTACTACGGGTTTCCAGCAAGAATGATTCTCACCTACGCATAAACCACAACGGTGATACATAATTTTCTTTTCAACCTTCTCAAGGACCGCCTTTGTCGAATCCGATCCAACTAAAGTGAGAGAAACTGCCACCCGCAAGCCATCTAGGCAACAAGTTGCGTCGAGGGAACCGGTCTCTCGTAAGCGTACGAGTAATGTTGGTCCGGGCCGTTTCATCTCACAATACCGCTGAACAAAAATCCGACCAAGGGAGGAAGCAATCTAAGCATCAACGCCCACAAACCTTTTGTGTTCTACTCGAGATCTCATCTACACATAGACCTAGCTCTGATACCACTGATGGGGAACGTTGCATGGGAAACAAAAAAATTCCTACGCACACGAAGATCTATCTATGGTGATGAGCATCTACGAGAGGGAGAGTGGATTTGCATACCCTTGTAGATCGATAAGCGGGAAGCGTTAAGAAACGTGGTTGGTGTAGTCGAACGTCTTCGCGATCCAAATCGCCGTGCGTCCCGCGGTCCAATCACGATCCGCCCCGCGGTCCAATCACGATCCGTCCCACGATCCAATCACGATCCGTCCCGCGATCCGATCACGATCCGTCCCACGAACTTGGTCACGATCCGTCTCACGAACTTGATCACGATCCTTCCGATCTAGCGCCGAACGAACGGCACCTCTGCGTTCAGCACACGTACAGCTTGATGACGATCTCCACCGTCTTGATCCAGCAAGAAGGAGTGGAGAGGAAGAAGAGTTCTCCGGCAGCCTGACGGCGCTCCGGCGATGGTGGTGGAGCAATTCCGGTAGGGCTTCGCCTAAGCACTACAAAAAACCGATCTAGAGGAGAAACTATGCACTGGAGGAACGGGTAGCACGTGGTTGAAAATCTAGTGCAAAAACACTCAATACCACCAGTATATATAGGAGGAGAGGAGGAGAGGAGGCATCTTGGCCTCCAAGCCTTCTAGGCTTCGGCCGAAATAGGAGAGGAGGAGTCCACCTCCTCCACTCCTAGTAGGATTAGGATTCATCCTTTGTTTTTCCTTTTTGCCTTTTTCCACCTTTTTCTTTTTGGGTTTTCTTCTCCAGCCACATGGGCCTTGTGTGGGAGTTTCCACCAGCCCACTAAGAGCTGATATTCACTCTCTCACAGCCCATGAAGCCTCTTGGGTCGAAATACCCCTCCCGGAGGTCTCCCGGTACACTACCGGCACTCCCGGTACACTACCGATAAGCCCGGAACTTTTCTGGCGACCAAAACAGGACTTCCTATATATGAATCTTTACCTCCGGACCATTCCGGAGCTCCTCGTGACATACAGGATCTCATCCGGGACTCCGAACAAACTTCGGTCACCACCATACATAACTCTATACTACCGAAACGTCACCAAACCTTAAGTGTGCAGACCCTACGGGTTCAAGAACTATGTAGACATGACCGAGACACCTCTACGATCAATAACCAATGGCGGGACCTGGATGTCCACATTGGTTCCTACATATTCTATGAAGATCCTTATCGGTCGAACCTCTATGTCAAGGATTCAGTTAATCGCGTATGATGTTCCCTTTGTTCTTCGGTATGTTACTTGCCCGAGATTCGATCGTCGGTATCTCCATACCTAGTTCAACCTCGTTACTGGCAAGTCTCTTTACTCGTTCCGTAATACAAGATCCCGTGACCAACACTTAGTCACAATTCTTGCAAGGCTTATTGTGATGTTGTATTACCGAGTGGGCCTTGAGATACCTCTCCGTCACACGGAGTAACAAATCCCAGTCTTGATTCATGCCAACTCAACAGACACTCTCGGAGACACCTGTAGAGCACCTTTATAGTCACCCAGTTACGTTGCGACGTTTGATACACACAAGGTGCTCCTCCGATATCTGTGAGTTGCATGATTTCATGGTCATAGGAACATATACTTGACATGCAGAAAAGAGTAGCAATAAACTGACACGATCATAAGCTACGTTTGTAGTTTGGGTCTTGTCCATCACATCATTCTCCTAATGATGTGATCCCGTTATCAAATGACATCTCATGTCCATGGCTAGGAAACCTTAACCATCTTTCAATCAACGAGCTAGTTCACTAGAGGCATACTAGGGACATTGTGTTTGTCTATGTATCCACACATGTATCCATGTTTCCAATTAATACAATTATAGCATGGATAATAAACGATTATCATGAACAAGGAAATATATAAACACTTTATTTATTGCCTCTAGGGCATATTTCCAACACTCTTTTCATAGGGCCACTTGGTGGTTGGCTTGGTGGTGCCATCTTCATGGGGATGATGGTGGGATACTCCGCATCATCTCCCCCCTTGGGGAAGAAACGACCTTGGGGCAGGATCCGCATCACCATGAAATGAGGAGAGGTCCGCGACGTTCAATGTGTCACTCATAGTGTACTTGTCGTGCGGAATGTCGATACTGTAGGCGTTGTTGTTGTAGCGCTACAACACCTTAAATGGCCCATCGGCACGAGGTAGTAGCTTGTACTTGCGCTCATTGGGAAAGCGTTCCTTCCAGAGGTGTATCCACACAAGGTTGCCGGGTTCGAACACCATGGGGTGTTTGTTGATGTTGTGCTTTGGCGCTCGATGGTGTTCCTTGTATCTTGATGCATTTTCTCGATGTAGCTTGCATGTGCACTGGCGTCCATGTTGACGCATTCTTGTAGTGGTAGCGGAAGAATGTCCAATGGGGAAAATGGGTCGAATCTGTAAACCATCTAGAAGGGAGACTTGTTGGTGGTGAAGTGTCATGCGCGATTGTAGGCATACTCAGCGATGGGTAAGCAATCTTCCCATTCCTTGATGTTCTTCTTGATCAACACGCGGAGGAGAGTTCCAAGTGTCTGGTTCGTCACCTCCGTTTGATCATCGGTTTGTGGGTGGTAGGCCGAAGAGAAGAGTAACTTGATGTCGAGCTTGGCGCAAAGGGTCTTCCAAAAGTAGCTCAAGAA
Source organism: Hordeum marinum (assembly GCA_022496015.1). Lineage (NCBI taxonomy): Eukaryota > Viridiplantae > Streptophyta > Magnoliopsida > Poales > Poaceae > Hordeum > Hordeum marinum. The sequence goes on from CM039676.1 coordinate 150,194,194, forward strand.
CTTGACGTCGCGATCCGAGACAATGGTCTTTGGTACTCCATGTAGGCATAAGATGTCCCTACAAAAGAGATTTGCAATATGTGAAGCATACTCGATCTTGTGACAAGGGATGAAATGAGCCATTTTGGAAAAGCGATCCACAACAAAGATGGAATCATGGCCATTTCTTGTTTGTGGCAATCCAAGCACAAAATCCATGCTAATATCCTCCCAAGGTTGGAACGGGATAGGAAGAGGCATGTAAAGACCATGGGATTGAGCTTTCGACTTAGCTTTGCAGCATGTAGAGCATCGGTTGGTGAAACGTGCAACATCACGGAGCATCTTTGGCCAATAGAACTTGTCAGAGAGAGTGGCATATGTCTTGTCACGTCCAAAGTGACCCATTTGTCCTCCACCATGTGCCTCTTACAAAAGCAACAAATGAAGAGAAGACTTTGGGATGGAAAGTTTGTTAGCACGCATAAGATATCCATCTTTCATGTAGTTTTCTCCCAACAAGGTTTCAATTTGCAATTGGCATAAGGAATAGCAAAAGATTCATCATTCTCATACAAGTCTTTTATGTGCTCAAAGCCAAGAACATTCAATTCAAGTTGAGTAATGAGCATGCATTTGCGAGAAAGAGCATCCGCCACAATATTTTGAACATTTGTGGCGTGTTGGTCCAGAGATTTGCTAAAAACAAGGGTGTCATCAAAGTAGACCACAACACAATATCCAATATAAGGTGGCAACACATGATGCATCATGCGCATGACTGTACCCGGTGCTTCGGATAAGCCCATGGGCATCACTAGCCATTCATAGAGACCAAATTTTGTTTTGAAAGCGGTTTTCCACTCATCACCCTCTTGTATGCGAATTTGGTAGTAACCACTTTTCAAGTCTATCTTGGAAAATATAGTGGCACCACTAAGTTCATCTAGCATGTCATCTAAGCGTGGTATAGGGTGATGGTAGCGAATGGTGATAGCATTTATGGGACGGCAATCGGAACACATGCGCATACTACCATCATGTTTAGGCACTAGGATCACGGGGACCGCACAAGGACTCAAACTCTTGCGAACATGCCCTTTATCGAGGAGTTGTTGGACTTGCCTTTGTATCTCCTTTGTTTTGTCAGGGTTGACGCGGTAGGGAGCCTTGTCGGGAAGCGGTGTGTCAGGGATGAGGTCGATGCGGTGTTTGATCCCTCGTTTTGGTGGTAGTCCCGGAGGGAGCTCGTCGGGGAACACGTCTTGGAATTCCTGCAACAATTGAGATAGCACAAGAGGAAGATGTGGTGAAGGGTTAGCCCGGGTAACATCATCCTTGCACACTATCACGTAGTGAAGGATGGTCGATGGGCTCTCACTCACATCCCTCAAATTTCTTTTGGTGGCAAATAGAACTAGGTCACTCATGTACCTCATCGTGGAGTCACTCAAGTTTGGCTTGTGGCGCTCACTCGCTTTTAGGTGGATCACTCTCTCACTTTTATCTCCATGATGGGACGAAGCTTGCTTGTCGGCAATCACTTGACTAGGAGACATAGGTCGAAGCACATATTCGGTGCCCTTCATCTTAAGCTATATTGATTTGTGCGCCCGTTGTGGATGGCGCCACGGTCGAATTGCCACGACCTCCCAAGGAGGAGGTGAAAAACGGACATGGGCACCACATCACACTCTGAGGTGTCTTCGTAAGGGCCGATCTTGAAGGAAACTTGCATGGTGTGGTCGACTTTTATAGTGCCAGAGTCGCTTAGACAATGGACCTTGTAGGGGCGAGGATGCTTTTTCTTGGTCAAGTGCAACTTGGAGCAAAGTTCTTCACTTGACAAATTATGGCAACTTCCTTCGGCGATGATGACCTTGACAGATCTCCCTTGGATACCGGCCTTGGTGTGGAAGATGTGGCAGCGTTGGTCCTCGTCATGATGTTGTTGAAGATTCAAAACCTTGGAGACGGCAAGAGCAGGGCTCGGATCATTGTCACAAAAGATTTGAGAGTCTTCATCTTCATTGACTTGCCGATGCATGGCCACTTGTTCCAAAGCTTCCATCTCATCTTCACTCATGGAGTCATAGGAGCCGTCATCTAGGACGGTCATGGTTCGCCTTGTGGGACACTCATGCATCTTGTGGCCACGACCTTGGTACATGAAACACTTGATGGAGCTTGTTTTCACGTCATCCGGTGTTGGGGTAGAGGATGACGCTCTTGTTTTGCTTGTAGGTGCGTTGCGTGATGTTGAAGACGACTTGTCCTTGAAGCTTGAATTGTCATCTTTGGTCGTGGGGGTTCTTGTGGGGGGAGTTGTAGTTGGAGTAGCTTGTGCAGTTGCATTGTAGGTCTTATAGGAGGGCTTGGAGTACTTGTAGTCTTCCTGAACTTCGCGCTCCGCCTTCGTGGCTTGGCGCACTAGCTCGAGCAAGTTGGAGTAGGGTTGGAAATTCACAATTTTCTTGACTTGGTAATTGAGGCCAATTCAAGAAACGTGCCATAGTTTTCTCATCGTCCTCCTTTACATTTGCTCTCATCATAGCCATCCCCATCTCTTGGTAGTACTCTTCCACGAACTTGGTGCCTTGCTTGAGTAGTTGGAGTTTCTTGAAGAGATCGCGATTATAGTGTGTTGGGACAAATCGCGCTCTCATGAGTTATTTCATTTGTTCCCAAGTTGTGTTTGGAGGTTTACCTCTTTCTCTTCGTCGTTCAATCACTTGTTCCCACCAAATGAGCATGTAATCTTAAAACTCAAGGGAGGCCATGGCAATCTTCTTGTCTTCTTCATAGTTGTGCAACCGGAATATTTTGTCGACCTTGAGAGCCCAAGAAATGTAGTCTTCGGGATCGTTGCTTCCGGAGAACTTAGGCATAGTGAACTTGAGCTTGCCAAAGCGATTTTCCTCATTGTTGTTTTGATTGCGATAACCTTGGCGTGGAGGAGCATAATTGTCTTGGTGACGTTGGCCTTGCCTTGGCGCGTGATCATCCACGTGGTTAACGGGATTTGCTTGAGGTTGTGCATCTTGTTGAGGGGGGACATTGTTGTCATGTTGGTCTTGCACTTGCCTCGGGGTGAGCTCATCAATGTGTTGCTCCTCTTGCCTTGGGTGTTGTTGATGTCGTGGACCCAAGCGTTGTTGGCGTTCTTGGTGCTCCTCTTGACGTGCTTCTTCTTCTTGGCGTTCTCGACGTAGTGCTTCTTCTTCCTCATGAGCTAGACGGTTGCGTTCTTGCACGACATAGGTTGCGTCGCGTAGCGCCCTTTGTGCCTCACGTGCTTGTTCTTCACGGCGCCGGTCTTCTTCACGATGGTGACGTAGGCGATCTTGCTCGTAGTCGTCTTGCTCTTGTTGGCGACGATGTTGACGCTCGCGATGTCGACCTTGAGGCTCGTCATGGAAGGGGTTGCTTGAGTCTTGACAAAGGCGACGCACGTCATGTTGTGATCGAGCTCGAGGAGGAGGGCTTTTGCTGGAGGAGTCCTCAGAAGAGTGTCGACTTGCGATGCGCCGTTGCATAGAGGTAGAAGTGGATGATGCACTATTAACCACCAAAGCGCGGAGCTCGTCCATTTGCGTTGCCATGAAGTCCCGCGTACGCTCCTCGGATTCACATATGTTGGTGGCAAGGTGCTCGATGCGGTCCGTGAGGACATCATGTGCTTGGCGCATTCCCTTTTGTGCGGTGAAGAATTGTAGTTTGGTGACGTAGGTGTTTGCATCATCGTCATGCTCCTCGAATGCCGGGTTCGTCATAGTGTTCCTATCCATGGTACTCAAGTAGATATAAGTGGAAGAATGGGGAAACACAATACCAAATACCGTTCCGAAGCTTGAGGATCAATCACTCAATGTGAAATTGTGGAAATAGTAGAATTGGTACCGAGTTTGCCCTTCTCACACCTACAAATGTAATGCTTATGGAGTAGCTTGGTTAGGATGGTGGCACAAACTTTCAAGCAATTCGAGAATATGATTCAATAAAGTTGAGGGAGATCCGTTAATAAGCAAGTAAGACAATGAGAATCAATAGCAATGAATGAACTCTGAAACACACACACGAAATAGAAAAGTGGGGTTCTGAAACCAAAAGTGAGCTCAAAATGTGGGATCCACGAAAAACGCGTGAGTTGCAAAACTCTAGAGAGACGGTAGCACGATTGCTCAAATGTGCGTGATACGAACTTGTGCACAACCTATAAGAGATAAAATGGCTAGTCTCGATAGGCAAGTAACGCAAATAGGCTAGGGGTGACAATGGAATGGCAAGGCTATAAGTCAAGAGTGTCGTCGCAGTTACCGTCCTTGCATGCGGTGTAGTGTCAATGAAGAGTTGGTTGGCGACGTACTGGGGCGATGATGAGCGGCGATGTTGATGAAGAACCACCCCTAATTAGCCGAAACACCTTAGGAAGTGGCGGGGCTCGCGACTCAAAATCTCAAATACAAATGTGTTGCGGAATAAAAAGGTGGCCAAAATGGGGGAAGAAATGGGGGAAAACTTTCTGCAAAGGCCGGAAGGTCCGGGTCGGCCGGAGGTTCTGGGGGCCCGAAGTTCCGGGACAGCCAAAGTGTCCGAGGGCGGTAAGGTCCGGGTGGAGCCGGAGGTTCCGGGGGCCGGGAAAACTGGGATGAACCCTAATTTCCAGATCTTGGACTTTGGCAGAAAATCTTGATGTAAAATTCAAATCTGGCGGTGAAAAGGAAAAATTGGTGGGGATTGACTGGATGGAAAGCTAGATCCACACGTCCACAACAAGATCCGCGGATCACAATCAACAAAATCTTCTCAAATCCAACGAATCCAAGAAAATTTGGTATAGCTATTTTTGTGGGGATTTTCGAAATTAGGTCAAATCAAAGCAAAATTAGGCTAGAAAACGGTGGGGGAGGCTCCAAATTCGGGATCAACGTGGCTCATGATACCAATATGATACGGGGCAAGCCCGTGTGTGTCGATCCTTCATGATTTGGAGTGGGATTCATGAAGAACACAAAGAACACGGGGAAGAACGAGAAGAAAACACTAAGGGCAAACACGATTACACATCCACTAGATTCACGAAAATGCACGAGGGACGAGATCCACAAGTCAAGCAACGGTACAAGTAGCGGTGCGAGATCTCCCACTCCGGAAGGAGGGGCCTTGAATCCACGAGGGACCTTCCCTCTAGAGGGGCCTTGGCATCACTTGGATCTTCTCCACAAGGAGGTCAACTCCTCAAGAGAGGGCAATTAATGGAGCTAAGCTCTTCTCAAAACATTAGCTAACCCTAAAATGGAAGTGGGAGACGAGTATATATAGTCTAGGGCGAAGTGGGGGTGAGAAAGGCGTACATGGGCCTTGGTCTCGAGTGGCTACCCACACGCAGGCCAGAAGTTCCGGCTGGGCCGGAGGTTCCGGGCGCCAGAATTTTTGGGCAGGTTTCGGCCGGGTTCCGGGCTAACCAGAGAGTTGGCATGCCTGGGGTGCACTAAGGCTGGAAGGTTCGGGCAGTCCAGAAGGTCCGGGTGCCAGAGGTTCCGGGCAGGTTTCGGTCTGCTTTTGGGCTAACCAGAGAGTTTCCACCCCTAGACTTGACCTTGGGTCAACGATGGCCGGAAGCTCCAGGCTGGCCGGAAGTTCTGGGCTAGCCAGAAGCTTGTCCTTGGTGTTAGCTCCTTCTCCTCCTCGGCCTTGGTCTTGGGGATGATTCCTTGGTCCTTTGAGGTCGTCTCCCGCACACCAAAGGATACATAGGGTCTCATTGTGAGGTAGTATCCAAGTTCCTTTCCATCAAAGTCCTGCTCTAAGAGGAGTGAGTTCACCTTAGCTTCAATGTCGCGTGCGCGTGCTCTTGTCATAGGGCCACTTGGTGGTTGGCTTGGTGGTTCCATCTTCATGGGGGTGATGGTGGGATGCTTTGCATCAAGTAGGCAGTACTCATGAGGAAATCTCCACACAGATTCAAAGAGATGGGAGAATACTTCATGCCTGGATACTTACCTGTACATCCACAAGTCATTATGGGCTCTGGCTTGGTTGATCATCATAGTAACTCTAACTGGACCAGTGCTACAAGATGTAGAACTGCGTTAGGATGGATGGGCACTGGCAGTAGTTACGGAAGCTCCTTGAGAAACCATGTTTCATTCGTCCTGTTCTCAAGCACCCGCCAGTGCGAGGACTTAAAAGGAGGGAACGATTCTTGTGGGTAAAGTGTAAAACACTCTGTAGAGTTAAAACCTAATCATTTAGCCATGTCCTTAGTTACGGACAATTTGAGCCTCTAGACTTGGATCTATCTCTGAAATCTCAACACTGGACTGATAAATAATTGTGGGCAACTTATGTTATTTGTGGGTCATGAGACATTGGTTGGTGGAACCATGTCATATTTGATAACTCCCTAGTGAAGATTCCTGCTATTCCTTTGTTGTAGGAAAAAGAAACTAAAACCAGCTTTTATGCAAAAACTCAGACACAGAACCACAAAGCCTTATTGCATATAGAATAGTCTTATCATCCGATTTCTCTTATTGTGATCTTGCCGGTACATTCAATGCACCGACCTACATGGCTGTAACATCTCATGTTGCACATATTTTTTCTACGATGAGACAAATTTACTATTTAGGGTTATGGACTACACTCAACTTGTCGTTGGCGTTGATGGGACCCCACACCCTTAATGTTTCTGTTGAGACTCATGAGGTATATATATATCAGTTTTACATTATTTACATGTGATTGCATTTTGATATATACATTGATGTGTTGTGTGTGCTAGCATACTTATCCACGGATGGCACAGACACACAGAGGCTTGACTAGTTTTGAGTCGGGTCACTACAGTTGGTTGGGGGTGTCCTTCGACTACATGGAAGCTAATATTTGGATAAAATCCTGCTCAAAATTTTAGCCCAATTGGAGTTATGGATATTGAGATATTTAAGAAATGGTGAAGGGCCAGAAATCAGGAACGCAAAACTGGAGAGAGAGAGAGAGAGAGAGAGAGAGAGAGAGAGAGATCCAATCTTGAAGGGGCTCCTGCCCTTCAGGAGCCATGGCGGCCAAAGACCAGAGGGGAAACCCTCCTCCGATCTAGGGGTAAGCCAAGGAAGAAGGAGGAGGGGGATCTCTCCCCTCTCTTTCGGTGGCGCCGGAGTGTCGCTGGGGGAATCGTCATGATGGCGATCTACACAAACAACTTTGACATCGTTATCACCAAATCTCTCGTCCTCTATGTAGTGGTGTAACACCACTTTCCCCACTTTACTCTACTTAAACATGGTGCTTTATGCCACATATTATTATCCAATGATGTGTTGCTATCTATGATGTTTGAGTAGATCCTTTTTGTCCTACGGGTTAATTGTGGTATGGTGCGATTGATATGAGTTGTATGTTGATATGATGTTTTCCTATGGTCCCCTCCGTGTCACGCAAGCATGTGGGATTACCGTTGTAGGGTGTTGCAATATGTTCATAATTCTCTTATAGTGGGTGGCGAGAGTGACAGAAGCTTAAACCCAAGTAAGGGGGTTGTTGTGTATGGGTGTAAGGAGCCGACGGCTATAGAGGCCTAGGGAAGGAGCAGAGAGCAGGGATCGGACACGGGAGGATACCTCTCCTACCTAGACGCGATGATGGGGACGAAGGCGCAGCAGAACGGCGACGGGGACGGGAGAATCTCCGGCGATCTTCTGGCCGGGCGCAGAGGAAGAAGGATCTTGGGGGGCTTAGCGATGGGGAGGTCTTGGCGCTCCCACGAACGACGAGGAGGCAGGGGAGGACTCTGGCCACGTTCCTGCTCGTAGAGAAACTCCGGGTACGGTTGTCGGGGACTAGCTCGAGCTTGCACTCGCTCGGCTCATGGCGGACGGCGACGGCTACGGCGTGGCTACGCTTACCTAGTGGCGGCATGGAGAGGAAGAGGGGGGAATGGGGAGAGGGAACCCTAGGGATCCATGCGAACAGCTTTAAAAAGGGGCACACGGGCTAACGGCGTCTCGACATCCGTGCCAACGGCAGCTCCTCTCTGCTCGCTTGGGTTCTCTGAACCTGACGGAAAGGAGACGGGGCAGGTTGCCGCTAAGGCTGGGCTGGGCCATGCATGGGGAGGTCACCTGGGCCGGGGAAAGGCCCAGTGCCCACTCACTCTCACAGAAATAAAACAGGGGGAGCTCTCTCTTTTCAAATAACAGCAACACAAGAAAAAAATAGAGTGAAATAAAGGATTTTTTGTAGAACAAAAAATACTTTGACATTGAAAATAACATGCACTATTTACTAAAATTGTCAAGATGATTTTTAGGACAAGTAATTTAAATGCTATTAAATATGAACAACCCCTGTTATTTTTAAACCCCAATAATATAAAGCTCAAAACAATAAAAGACCAACACACACACGCTTAAAATATTATTAGCTAACTCCTGAACATTTTAGAACAATTTTTAACAGCAGTTAATTTTATTGAATAAATGCCAATGGAATAAAGAGAGAAGTTTGGGTTGTTTGAAAAAGAATAAGAGAGGGGCGAGGAGAAGGAGATGCACCACATACACTCCAACCACAAACACAACACAAGAACACACCCAACCACAACAAGGTCACATCACAAACAAGGCATGGCATGATGGATGATATGATGCATGAATACAAGAACAAGACATGACAAGGCTCAACTCATATCATTAATCTCATGACAACAAGGTTCACATAAGATACATACCATAAAAGGTAGGGACAACACTTGGGCTGTCACAATATCAAAGGGGTAAAAAAGTGGAGAAGATAGTCTCGCATCAACTAGGCGTACCTACGAGCTATGGATATGCTCGTCAATATATGTCAATGCAAGGAGTAGGGATTGCCATGCAAATGATGCGCTAGAGCTATAAGTGTATGAAAGCTCAACTGAAGCTAAGTGGGGTGTGCATCCAACTTGCTTGCTCATGAAGACCTCGGGCATTTGAGGAAGCCCGTCATTGGAATATACAAGCCAAGTTTAATATGAAAAGGTAATTCGCACTGGCATATGAAGTGACAAAATAGGAGACTCTCTATATGAATAACATGGTGCCACTTTGAGGCACAAGTGTGGTAAGGGATAGTAGCAAAGTCCCTTCTCTTTTTCTGTCATTTTTTTATTTTTTATTTTTTTCATGGTGGGCTTTTCTCTCTTAATTTTCTTTTTTTCCTCCCCATTCATATCTTTTTATATGGTGGGCTCATTTGGCCTCCCCCATTTTTATTTTATTTTTCGTCCGTAGTATCATACCGACTTGTGGGGGAATCATAGTCCCCATCATTCTTTCCTCACTGGGACAAATGCTCTAATAATGATGATCATCACACTTTTATTTACTTACAACTCAATATAAATAACTGATTGGAAGATATGACTCTATATGAATGCCTATGGCAGTGTACCAGGATGTGAAATGAACTAGCATGACATGTATCAAAAACATGATGAACGATGGCTTTGCCACAAATACTATGTCAGCTCTATATGATCATGCAAAGCAATATGATGATGAACGAACTAGTCGTGTGGAGTGATGATGGAATTTGCATGGCAATATATCTCGAAATGGTTATGGAAATGTGATGTCTCCAATGTATCTATAATTTTTTCTTGTTCCATGATGTTATATTATCAACCTTGGGTGTTTTACAATCATTTAATAGAAACTTTATATCATTTTTGGACTAACCTATTGACATAGTGACAAAGTGCCAGTTGCTGTTTTGCTTGTTTTTTACTTCACAAAAAATCTATACCAAACGGAGCCCAAATGCTACGGGATTTTTTGGAGATTTTTTATGGACCGGAAGAGCCAGGATGGGCCAAACAACCACAAGAGAGGGGGGCCTAGGGTGGACACACTCCACCGGGGTGCGCCAAAGGCCCCTGGCATGGCCTGGTGGAGCGTGCCCACCTCGGGACTCCCCTCAACCGACCATTTGCCCTATAAATTCCCAAATATTCAGAAAACCCTAGGGGAGTCGACGAAGCACAATCCCAGCCACCGCAAGTTTCAGAACCTCGAGAACCAATCTAACACCATCATAGAGGGGTTCATTTTCATCATAGGTGCCTCTCTGATGATGCGTGAGTAGTCCACTATAGACCTATGGGTCCGTAGGCAGTAGCTATATGGCTTCCTGTCTCTCTATGATTCTCAATACAACGGTCTTTAGGATATCTATTTAATGTAATTATTTTTGCGGTGTGTTTGTTGGGATCCGATGAATTTTGAGTTCATGATCAATTTCTATCCATGAATATGATTTGAGTCTTCTTTGATATATTATTTGCATGATTACTTATAGCCTCGTATTTCTTCTTCGAATATTTGGTTAAGTTAGGCCAACTAGATTGATTTTTCTTGCCATGGGAAGACGTACTTTGTGATGGGTTGAATCTTGCGGTGTTCTTTCCTAGTGATAGAAGGGGCAGCAAGACACACATGTTTCGTTGCCATTAAGGATAACACGATGGGGTCTATTCCTACATGAATAGATCTTGTCTACATCATGTCACCATTCTTATCGCATTACTCCGTTTTTCATTAATTTAATACACTGGATGCATGCTGGATAGCGGTCGATGTGTGGAGTAATAGAAGTAGATGTAGAATCGTTTCGGTCTACTTATCTTGGATGTGATGCCTATATAATGATCATTGCCTAGATACCGTCATGATTAGTAATTTGTTCACCCAACATGCGCTATACTCGTGAGAGAAGCCACTAGTCAAACCTACGGCCCCGGGGTCTACTTTTCCAACATGTTGCTTTCCGATCTACTATTTTGCCTTTTTGTTTTCAGATCTATTAATCCAAAAAAAACAAAAAAACTTGTTGTACTTTTTTGTTTACGTATCTTATTTTGTGTTCTTGCGAGATCTATTTGCCAAAACTATCATTACCTAATCTATCTTATTACCGTAGAGAGCTTGACAACCTCTCTTTCGCTTCGGGTTGCAAGTACTTGTTATTTGTGTGCCGGTGTTGTTTACGTGGGTGCGTGATCTTCCTTATGGATTGGTACCTTGGTTTCATAACTGAGGGAAATACTTACCGTCGTTGTGCTGCATCATCCCTTCATCTTTGGGGAAATACTGATGCAGTCTCAAGCCACGTCAAAATGACATGATAGGTAGGTATGGTGGCTGTTTTGAGGAAGATATAATGAGGCTTATGTGCAACAGAGCATATCATGTCATGAGGTTTGGATGCACCGGCGAAATTTTCACAAATCCTCGAGGTGAGAATGGGCTATGCACAATACCGAAGAGGCTAGCAAATATAAGAAGGTGAAGATGCGTATGTCCATGGTGTCACATTAGTCATAAAGAACTCATATACTTATTGTAAAGTTTTATTAGTTTTATCACAAATCAAAGTACTCCTCACATGCCCCTAGGAAGGAAGTTGGTAGGAGTTAATCATCGCGCGCCCCCGACTCGAAACAACACTAGGATTTCAACGAGGAATAAAAATGCTCACACATCATCCCCATGCCTCTTTAATTTTTAGATAAACTCAAGCAATATGATGAAAACCACATCTTGTTACCCTTGATGGTAACAATACAATATGTGCCTCCCCTACTATGTCACTGGGTGAGGACACCGCAAGATTGAACCCAAAACTAAGCACTTCTCCCATTGCAAGAATTACCAATCTAGTTGGCCAAACCAAACCAATAACTCGAAGAGACTTACAAGGATCTGAAATCATGCAAATAAGAATTCAGAGGAGATTCAGTTAAGATTCATGGATAATCTGAACATAAACTCACAATTCATCAGATCTTGACAAACACACCACAAAAGAGGATTATATCGGATAGATCTCCATGAAGATCATGGAGAGCATGGTATTGAAGATCAAAGACAGAGAAGAAGCCATCTAGCTACTAGTTATGGACCCGTGGGTCTATGGTGGACTACTCACGCATCATCGGAGGGGCAATGGAGTTGATTTAGATGCCCTTCATGATCAAAACCCCCTTCGGCAGATTACTGGAAAAGGCTCCAAGATTGGATCTCTCGGGAACGGAGGCTTCTGGCGACGAAAAAGCATTTGCGTGGCTCCCTTTGGTGTTGGGGGGATATTTGGCAATTTATAGGCCAAAGATTAGGGTTAAGAGACCTGCCAGGAGACGACAAGCCTGCTAGGCACAGTCAAGGGAGGGGCCGCGCCTAGGTGGCTTGTGACCTCCTAGCACAAGTCCTGGCGTGCACTCCAAGCCTGGTTGATTTGTTTCCTTCCAGAAAAATTCCTTCCGAAGGTTTCATTCTGTTTGGACTCTGTTTAATACTACATATCTACAAAACTCAAAAACTAGGGGAAAATAGAAACTGGCACTAGGCTCTAGATTAATAGGTTAGTCCCAAAAATAATGTAAAATAGCATATTAATGCATATAAAACATCCAAAACAGATAATATAATAGCATTCATCAAAAATTATAGATACGTTGGAGACGTATCAACATCCCAAGCTTAATTCCTCCTCGTCCTCGAGTAGGTAAATGATAAAAACAGAATTTTTGATGTGGAGTGCTACCTAACATATTTATCCATGTAATATTCTTTATTGTGGCATGAATATTCAGATACGTAAGACTCAAAACAAAAGCTTAATATTTATATAAAAACAATAACGTTTCAAGCATACTAGCAAAGCAATTGTATCTCTTCAAAATATAATGGAAAAATAAAGTTATCCCTACAATATCATATGGTCTGGCTATGCTCCATCTCCCCCACACAAAGTATTTATATCATTCACAACCCCAATGAAAAGTCAAGCAATTGTTTTCATACCTTTATTTTCTCAAACTTTTTCAACTCTCACGCAATACATGAGTGTGAGCCATGGATATAGCAGTATAGGTGGAATAGAATATGGTGGAGGTTATCAAGGAAAGGGAGAAGATAGTCTCACATCAACTAGGTGTATCAATGGGCTATGGAGTTGCCCATTAATAGATATCAATGTGAGTGAGTAGGGATTTCCATGCAACGGATGCACTAGAGCTATAAGTGTATGAAATCTCAAAGAGGAACTAAGTGGACATGCCTCATGAAGAAAAAATCCACTAGTTATATGAAAGTGACAAAATAGGAGACTCTCTATCATGAAGATCATGGTGCTACTTTGAAGCACAAGTGTGGAAAAAGGTAGTAGCAATGTCCCTTCTCTCTTTTCTCTCATTTTTATGGTGGGCATCTAAGGCCTCTTTTATTATATATTCTTTTTTGGGCTTCACTGGCCTCTTTTATTTTTTTCATAAAGTCTGGAATCTCATCCCCAGTTGTAAGGGAATCACACCTTCCATCATCCTTTCCTCCCATGGGACATGCTTTCGTAATGATAATCATCACACTTTTATTTACTTACAACTCAAAAGAAAATTACAACTCGATACCTATGATAACATATGACTCTATATGCAATATGGAAGTGATGGCGCATGTCATAAAAGGAAACGATGGAAGTTGCATGGCAATATATCTTGGAATGGCTATGGAAATGCCATAATAGGTAGTTATGGTGGCTATTTTGAGGAAAGATATATGGTGGGTGTTTTGAGGAAGGTATATGGTGGCTGTTTTGAGGAAGGTATTTGTTCTACCGACGAAAGTTGCACGGTACTAGAGAGGCTAGCAAAGGTGGAAGTGTGAGAGTACGTATAATCCATGGACTCAACATTAGTCATAAAGAACTCACATACTTATTGCAAAAGTCTATTAGTCATTGAAGCAAAGTATTAAACGCATGCTCCTAGGGGAGAGGTTGGTAGGAGTTGACCATCGCACGCTCCCGATCCTCACACAAAGGTCGACAATCTATAAACAAGTCATGCTCCGACTTCCTTACATGACGGTTCACCATACGTGCATGCTACGGGAATCACAAACCTTTACATATTTTTTACCAAATCACAATTACTTCCTAACATGACTCTTAACATTACCATCTTTATATCTCAAAACTTTATGCAACGAATCAAACTTCTCATAAATACTCAATGCACTTAATATGGAAGTTTTTATTATATCCCTCTTGGATGCCTATCATATTAGGACTAAATTCATAACCTAGACCAATTACCATGTTGTTTTAGAGACTCGCAAAATAATAATAGTGAGGTACGAGAGTTCAAGTATTTCTATAAAACACAAACACCGCCATGCTCTTAAAGATTTAAGTGAAGCACATAGAGCAAAATTGCCTAACTCGAAAGGTATAAGTGAAGCACATAGAGCATTCTAACAAATTCACGATTCAAAGTGTACTTCTCAAAAAATGTGTGCAGCAAGGATTATTGTGGCAAACTAACAAGCACAGACTCATATCATACAAGATGCTCCAAGCAAAATACATATCATGTGATGAATAAAAATATAGCCTCAACTAAATTTATCGATGGATTGAAGACAAAAGAGGGGATGCCTTCCGGGGCATCCCCAAGCTTAGGCTCTTTGGCATCCTTGAATATGACTTGGGGTGCCTTGGGCATCCCCAATCTTAGGCTCTTGCCACTCCTTATTCCATAGTCCATCGAATCTTTATCCAAAACTTGAAAACTTCACAACACAAAACTTAATAGAAAACTCGTGAGATCCGTTGGTATAAGAAAATAAATCACCACTTTAGTTACTGTTATGAACTCATTCTTTATCTATATTGGTGTTATAACTATTGTATTATAACTTATCCATGGTTCATACCCCATGATACAACCCAAAGATTCATCAAAATAGGCAAATAACTCAAAGAAAACAGAATCTGTCAGAAACAGAACAGTCTGTAGCAATATGAAAACTTCGTATACTTCTGTAACACAAAAAATTCTTAAAATTACGAAAAGCTGTGAAATTTATATATAGATCTTATGTAAAAATTTCAGACTCATTCGATGCTTTGAAAAAACTGTAAAATTCCTGGACTGAGCGTAAAAGTTTTTGTTTTTCAGCAAGATCAAATCAACAACTATCATAGATCACCCCAAAGGTTTTACTTGGATCAAACACTAATTAAAACACCAAAACACAATTACTAAAGAAGTAATAATGTGGGAAACACTCAAAACAGAACACAAAAATTGGGTTGCCTCCCGACAAGCGCTATTGTTTAACGCCCCTAGCTAGGCCAAACGCAATATATCTAGGTATTGTCATCTTTGGTAAGTAACCGAAACTTGATCAAACCATCAAAAGATTTTCTAACTAGATCTATGCTTTCCTTTATTTATTTCCTAGTAGATGAACTTAAATCATGAAAAGGACTTTGGCTAGTAATTTTAACAATAATAAACCCGTAGTCTAGATCATCACCATAGATATCATCGTATAAAACACGTATCTTATTTCTAACGGGTTCCTTAACCATATTTTCAAGCAAATCATCCTTATACCCTACAAAAATTCCCCTATTAATCCAATCAAATTCCTCATATGTCTCAAGATACAAGGCTTGAGAGACTACCGCGTGGGGAGCTCTTCTCCTAAGATTTTCACTATAAGATTGATAGTCTCTAGCTTCTATACTACGCAAAGTTTCTTTATCATGGAGAATTTCTTCAATAGGAGTGTGTTCAACATCTTTATCATAGAAAGCAAAAATCTCCCTAGCTTCTTTTATGATGAAATCAAAATTCTTGCATAAGGATGACGGTAGCAATCTTCTTAGCCTTAGGATGATTAATATTGGGAAGTTCATAAAATACTTTCTGCAAAGCGAGATGAATGTGCACAAATTTTCTTTCCAATTTTTCAATGAGCATGACAATAGCGTCCGCATAACTATTTGTGCTAATAAGAATAGATCTCTTACCCATAGGCATTGCTCCCGTACAATGAAAGAACTCTTGAATAACACTCTTCCCAATAATATTACCATCACCCATTGCAAGAATTACCAATCAAGTTGGCCAAACCAAACCAATAACTCGAAGAGACTTACAAGGATATAAAATCGTGCAAATAAGAATTTATAGGAGATTCAAATAAGATTCATTAATAATCTGAACATAAACTCACAATTCATCGGATCTTGACAAACACACCACAAAAGGGGATTACATCGAATAGATCTCCATGAAGATCATGGAGAGCACGGTATTGAAGACCAAAGAGAGAGAAGAAGCCATCTAGCTACTAGCTATCGACCCGTAGGTCTGTGGTGTACTACTCATCATCATTGGAGGGGCAATGAAGTTGATGTAGATGCCCTCCGTGATCAAAACCGCCTCCGGCAGATTACCGAAAAAGGCTCCAAGATTGGATCTCTCGGGAATAGAGGCTTCTGGCGGCAGAAAAGTATTTGCGTGTCTCCCTTTGATGTTGGGGGAATATTTGGGAATTTATAGGCCAAAGATTAGGGTTAGGAGACTTGTCGGGAGATGACAAGCGTGCTAGGCGCAGCTAGGGGAGGGGCTCGTGTCTAGCAGGCTTGTGACCTCCTGGCACAAGTCCTGGCGTGCACTCCGAGCCTGATTGATTTGTTTCCTTCCAAAAAAATTCCTTCCAAAGGTTTTATTCTGTTTGGACTCCGTTTAATATTCCATGTCTGCAAAACTCAAAAACAAGGGAAAAAACTGGCACTAGGCTCTAGATTAGTAGGCTAGTACCAAAAATAATATAAAATAACATATTAATGCATATAAAACATCCAAAACAGATAATATAATAGCATGCCATCATAAAAAATTATAGATACGTTGGAGACGTAACAGCAGCCTCAAGTTCATAGTATCAACTCTATTGAAAAAATTCCAACAATTATTATTAGAGACTTTGAATTCCCTCTTCCTACTGTCAAGAAGAAATATGATATACTTATTGTTGGGGATATGCATATCCCCATTGATGTAACTTAGTGTTATTAGAGAGAAAAATCGGTTTCATGTTATTCAAAAGAAGTTTGTTAATAAGACTTGATCAACCTTATTGATGGATTCCTTTTGATAAGCATGAGATGGATGAATTTAGAAAGCACAACTTTCTGTACCCAACTTTTACTTTCTGTTAGTTAGAGTGAGTAAAGTAAAAAATGCTATTGTTTTTCTGTTTTCTGTGTTTTCCGTGCAATAGAAAAAATACATGAAAATAAAATTTCTTCAAATGCCCTAAAAATGTAGTATGATTTTTTCTGGAATATTTAAAAATATCTCACACTGAGCACACAAGAGGGGGCTGCACCGGTGGGTCACAAGCCCACAGGGCGCGTCCAACCCCCTGGTCGCGCCTAGGTGGCTTGTGGGTCCCACGTGCCCCGCTTCACTTATTCCAGCACCCATCCACTTCGTCTTCCTCCAAAAAAAATCCCACCATTGCTTAAACCCGTGTTCTAGCTCATTTTGGTGCCATTTTCGATCTCCTTGTGCAAAGCTCCATTCGCAAAACTGTTCTAGGAGATTGTTCTTTGGTATGTGACTCCTTCAATAGTCCAATTAGTTTTTGTTCTAGTGCTTTATTTATTGTAAATTTTTGCTGTTGTGGTGACTTTGTCCTTGAGCTTGCATGTCAAATTTGTATGGTCCCAAGTAGTTTTGATGCATGATATAGGCTCTAGGCACTTGTGGGAGTAGTTGCTATGAGTTTTGTTGAGTTTTGTTCACCTTTATTTTGAGTCACTAAAAATTTCAGAAGATTTTCAGAGAAAGAAATAATGTTGAAGAGGGTATTTGAAGGGGGGTTCCTCGAGCAAGAAGTCTCCGAGACTCGCGATACGTGAACCCGACCTTGAACCACTGAGGGAAGCACAAGTGCGGCCTTGTGAATGGCCATCGGATCAATTCATGGGTGATGTTGGTTTCAAGGAAGAATTTTACGCATACACAAGAAATGATGGCCTTGAAGAATTCATTTCAGATCAGTGCAAGCAATATTATCAACTCACGGATTCTTTTGTGTGGAGGTTTGAATTTTCATTCAATCGTAACAAACCTTTTGTCCTATTTAATCTTTGTGACAAATCTTATATACTATGGACCTAGAGGATTTTAATTGTGTATGCAAAATTCCACATTGGGGCAGCTATAGTGATCCGCACAAAACTGAATATAATGATTTTCTTGCTAGCATCACTGTGGGAGAAACTACAAATATTACACAGGCTGCCTTGGGGAGCATTCACTTTCCTGCCATACATTATTTTTCTCTATTCATAGGCAGATGTATTAACGGTAAAACTGATCATAGCCACCTTTGTGCACCTGATCTTAGTATTCTTAAGAGTGCGGTAATGTGTGATAGACAATATAACTTAGGAGCCATTATTGCTAGAAGGTTGCATAATAATGCTAAGGATGGATATTTGTTTGGTGGGATCTATGCCACTCGTGTAGCTAATTATCTTGGGGTACCCATACGAAGAAACGATGTTGAGTTGCCACCTGCTTTTCTTGTTTATGAGGCTTTGGTGCGTTATCAGTTTCTTGAGAGGAACGAACGACCCCTCCTGTATCTACTAATTTTTGACAGACAGCATGTTGTCCATATTACCCTTCCTGCTCTTGCTTTCTTTAACTTTCAGGAAAAACAGAGATACGTTATAACCAGGGAGGAGGCAAATGAGTACGAACAAAATGCGGAAGCCGCTTGCCTCCACGCTGCAGCCGTTTAGGAAATTGCCGTTGCAGCTCAGTACAACCCCGATTAGGACTTTGGATATCATCAGGCCCAGCCATGGCCCTAGACCAACTAAGGCCAAAAGCCTAAGCTTGGGGGAGTACATATTTCTCACCGACCTTACATTCTTGTCCACATGTCCATTCGTGCTGTCGGGTGGGCCATTCCAAATCTGGGTGTGCCTCTTTTGCGTATGAAAATAACTTGGTTTGGAAACGAAAGAGTCCCACCTCTCTTTCGGATTTTTCGAGAACTTCTTCTTGCCTTGACGAAACCGCGCAAGCTACAGAGCCGCCCTGTCCCGTCCCATCACATTCAATCTCCCAAAACCCTCCTCTGCCATTGGAGCCACCTCTATAGACGCCTCCTCCCCCGTCGGCTTCTCCTTCTCCGATGGCCAACTTCGATCATGACCCAGAGTGCTATGTCCGTGCTGGCCACCAGATAGTTGACGGCGGACCTCATTGCCTTCCTCGAACCTTCGTTACTCTGGCGACGCCCATCGCTCGACGCCATGAACAATATCTTGTTGCGGAGGTCATGCCGGTGCCGCCAGTGGATCAGATTGGACAGGTACGACATCAAGTGGTTCAGTTGCTCAACAATCGAGGTTTTCATGTGCGCTCGGCACAACCATGGATTGCGGGAGTTGGGTTGATTGAGCTGCGGGATGCTGGGGACGTTTTGCAGCAGTCCAGATGGTTTCACAAGACTTTGGGAACGATTCTTTCATCCGTTTTATGAAGCATAATGAGGGTGAGGGTTTTCGTGCTACTGCTGGATTCCGTTAGGGATGCATCATGTTCCTGGGGGTTCCATTGGATTTAAGGAACACTGAAGATTTAAGGGTCATAGTTAGTACCTTTGGCGAATTCCATCATTGGGTCAGTGATGATCCTTATATGGCGCGATCAGTGGTTTTTGCCTCTTTTCCTGAAGATGCTCTTGTTCCTCGAAGTGTTGTCTTCTCTGAATATGCTGCATGGGGTGGTGCGGGGGTCTCTTGGACAGCACCTATTTACATACTTGGAGCAAATTTTGCAGAACAACTACCTCAAGATGAGGACCCCATGCTGCTCAATGGTAACCCGCATCCACTGCTGGGGCAATTGGTTCCTGATAACCTTCTATTTGCACTTCCTCCCTATCCGGCTTTGGGCTGGAATGATGTGCCGCTACCGCCGATGCCTGAGAATATGGAACCGCGGGATCAACAGGATGGTAATGGTTGGGGTTGGAATGTTGATGAGCCTGTTGTTCAACAAGAGGAACCTGCCCAAGAGCAAGAATCAATGGTCATCGATCATCCTAGCTCCTCTGGTTCAGTCCAAGTTCTGGGTGTTCAGAATTCGAATGTGCATGATGAAGAGCAAGTGGAGCAGCACTCTCCTCCAGAGCAAAACCCTCTGGCGATTATCCCATATCAGCAATCAATTGCTCAGCCGGTAAATCTGATGATTGGCATGGTCAGGGTTGTTTATGGGCCTCCTCTTCCCCCCATCATGGCTTGGAAACATACTTTTGAAACTCTCATGGATATTCTCTCCCCTCCAATAATCCCTAGGCCGATGCATATGGCCGATGCTGATCCACTGGTGCTCTCAAAGCAATCATGGGCTATTGCTTTTGATGATGTCACCTGGATGTCCAAGATGGTTCTTCTGCCTGAAGGCAACTCCTTGCCACCGTTCAAACAACGACCTGTTGCTCGGGTCCTTTTTTTGATTCAGATGATAGGAGTACGGCTCCTGAAGTAGCTACAGATGATCAGTTTTCTTTCTCTACGCAGTGCATCCGAAAGAAGACTTTGCGGAAGAAGACGACCCCTATTGTGGGTACCTCTGTTCGCCGGTGCACAAGAAGCGCTGCCAAACGGGGTAGTTTTAAACCAATCTTGCAGGAGCTGCCTTTACCTAAGCCCATGGTGGATCCAAGTGAATCGTCACAGGCAGACTCAGCTTTTGTGGAGGTCCCTCCTACGACGCCCATCGGAGTAATTCAGTCTGTTAGCTGTAGCCTGGGTATTGCACCGGAAAAGCTGATAGTGGAGCTTCTGATGGAAGATCCAGCAACTTCACTCACGAAGGACAACGGTGCTTAAACTAATTGTGTTTACTTCATTTTGGGGCGTTGTTGTGTCGGGCCCTTGTCTTGTTTATTTCAGTCTATTAACTTTTGGTGCTTTCTGTGGCTTTTGGTTGGATGTACTTGAACTTACTACATGCTAGTGGTTGTGTGGTTGTGCTGCTACCTTAATTTTATTATGTGTTTATGGATAGTCGATCATCTAGAAGTTGGCGCATTCTATGTTGCAATGTGCGGGGGCTTAATTCAGATGCACATCAGAGAGCTGTTCGTAACAAAATTGATGAAAGTTCAGCCTTGGTTGTCTGCCTCCAAGAAACAAAAATGCAGACTGTTGATCATAGATGTATTCAAAATTTCTGCCCTAAACGTTTTGATTGTTTTGCATACTCTTCGTCATTAGGAGCATTGGGTGGCTTAATTGTGTTATGGAATTCGTCTTTCTTCGATGGGGTACTGCTGGACTCGCAGCGTCTTGGTCTCATTATTTCTTTCACTTCCAAGCATAATTCAGAAAAGTGGACATTGGTGAATGTGTATGGCCCCTGCCAAGGTGAAGCTAGAGACCTTTTTGTCAGTTGGTTATATAATTTGCACATCCCAGTTGATGAGAACTGGTTGCTCCATGGGGATTTTAATTTTATTAGATCCACCTCGAATATAAATCTTCCTGGAGCTGATGTTAATGACATGTTCATTTTAATGAGATAATTGGACACTTAGGTCTCCTTGAGCTGCCTCTTAAAGGAAGATCTTTCACATGGTCTAACATGCAGGATTCTCCATTGCTGGAGCAATTAGACTGGTTCTTCACCTCTGCAAACTGGATTACCTGCTAACCTCTGTCTCAAGTACTACCTCTGGCAAAAACTGCATAAGATCATGTTCCCTGTGTTGTTGCCATTAACACCACTATCCCTAAGAGCAACCTCTTTCGTTTTGAGAACTATTGGGTTGAGCTCCCGGGTTTTCTTCAATGTGTGGAAAATTCTTGGAAAGTGCCTTCCCGAAAAGGACACAGCACTGCAATCATTATGGACAAGTTCAAGCTCTTAAGACAGGCCCTCATGAAATGGCAAACAGGATTGTCAGCAATCAAGACACTAATCACTAAATGCTGGATAATCTTGAAGAGTTGAGACCTTTGTTTAGGCCTGAGGCTAATTTCAGGGTGCTTGTTAAACTACATTTGGAACATCTACTTCATTTGCAGTACTTATACTGGAAGAAACGGGCCACTATCAGGAAAATTAAAGTAGGAGAGGAGAACACTAAATTCTTCCATGCTATGGCCACTGAAAGATACAGGAGGAATTCTATTTCCTCTCTCAAGTTAGTGGATGGTTCTGTGACTACTGATCATGAGCAAATTGGTGGTGTTTTTTGGTCAACTTTCAAAGGAAGGATGGGACTTTCACAGGGCATCAATCTTGTTTTTGACATGCCATCTCTGTTGCATAAGGTTGAGGGCCTGGAAGATCTTACTATTCCCTTCACAAAGGAAGGAATGGATAGGACTGTCAAGAAAATGCCCATTGATAAGGCTCTAGGACCGGATTGTTTTAATGGTTTGTTTTTCAAAAAGTGTTGGCATATCATCTGTGATGATTTGTATGCTCTTGCACATGCCTTTCATGAAGGATCTGCCCTATTGGAAAGCCTGAATTCATCCTATATCACCTTGGTTCCCAAGAAGAGATCACCTGAGAAGTTGGGGATTTCAGACCTATCTCTTTGACTGGGATGGGATTGAAATTCCTCTCCAAGATGACTACTAATAGGCTTCAGTCACAAATCATGAATTGCCTCAACAAGAATCAGCATGGTTTCATTAAAACCAGGACAATTCAAGACCGTGTGGGTTGGACTTTGGAGTACCTGCACCAATGTCATCAATCCAAGAGGCCAATTGTCATTCTGAGTTGGATTTTGAGAAAGCTTTTGATTCCCTCGAGCATGAATTTCCATACCAAGTCTTAAGGCACAAGGGTTTTAATGATAAATGGATTCTTTGGGTTAAACAACTTCTATCCACTGGCTCATCCTCTGTCCTGCTTAATGGAGTTCCTGGCAAGAAGTTCATGTGTAAGAAGGGAGTTAGACAGGGGGATCCAATGCCTCCGCTCCTTATTGCCATTGCTGCAGATTTTCTTCAGACTCTGGTCAATGATATGCTCTTGAAAGGGAAGATTGATCTCCCAATACCCTGCCATGATCAGGACTTTCCGATTGTGCAGTATGCAGATGACACTCTTATTGTCTTGCCTGCTATGGAGTCACAACTGCTGGAATTAAAATCCATGCTCCTCATGTTCTCTCAATCGACTGGTCTTCACATAAACTACCACAAATCTGCTATGATCCCTATAAATGTGAATCATGAGGAGTTGTAGAGGCTGGCTACTTCTGTTGGATGCAAAGTTGCTACTTTACCTTTCACTTACTTGGGATTGTCAATTGGTACCACTAAACCCAAGATTGTTGATCTAATGCCTCTAGTGGACAATATGGAAAGGAGACTCTCTACTAGCTCCTCTTTTTGGCTCAAGGAGGTAGACTGCAATACCTTAACTCTGCCCTGTCCTCGTTCCCAATTTTTTCCTCTGCGGTCTGGATATACCACCAGGAATTCTGAAGCAACTTGAGAGGATCCAAAGGCAGTGTTTATGGAGGAAAAATAGCCAGGACAAATCTCCTCTCCTTGTTGCTTGGAAATTGGTTTGTAGACCAAAGTCAAAAGGGGGGCTCAGAATCTTAAATTTAGTTGTGCAAAATGATGCACTGTTGTTAAAACATGCAGATAAGTTCTTCAACAAGGCCAATGTTCCCTGGGTGAATCTAATCTGGAATACTTACAACCATGAGAGGGTGCCTCAAGGTGCAACTTTGTGTGGGTCTTTCTGGTGGAAGGATATTTGCAAAAAGTTGGACAGTTTTGGAGCAGTCACTTATGTTCAGCCAAATAAAGGGGACACTTTCCTCTTTTGGTCTGACTCTTGGATGTTAGACAACTCCATCAGTACATTGGTTGCCAGATTTCAACGGTTGTTCTCCTTTGCGGTTGACCCTCTCATCACAACTCAGGAGGTTTTTCAGGATTTTGATGACAATGACCTAACTAGGTTATTCCACTTACCTTTGTGTGAGCGAGCTTTCAATGAATTGCAATCATTTCAGAGTTAACTCCAGCATCTCCCAAGGGATCACTCTGTCAACGATGTTTGGTTATGGAAGGATGATGGAAAAGGGTATTCGGCAAAGAAATTCTACTTGCATATCCACAAACCACTACCAAGCAACCCTCTGATTAACCAGGTCTGGAAGAGCTGCTGCACCATGAAAATAAAAGTGTTTGCGTGGATGTTAATTATGGATAGACTCAATACGCAAGATATGCTTGAGCGCAGACACTAGAATGTTTCTGAATCAAATCCGTGTGTCCTATGCCATGCAAGGGTCAAGGAGGATAGGGATCATCTATTCTTTACATGCATGTTTGGCAACAGAGTTTGGAACTACTTGCAAATTGAATGGCAAGGGGACTCCATGTGGGACGTTTCTACTCAGGCCCGCAAAGATTTTCATAGGCCCTTCTTTGAAGAAGTGGTCTTCACTACCTGTTGGAACATTTGGACTACTAGGAATGCCAAAGTCTTTCGCAATGAGCGCCCTAGTTTCAATAAGTGGAAGTGTAACTTTAAGCATGATATATCTTTACTCGCTCATAGAATTAAGGCTAGTTTTAAAGATGATCTGTTGAAATGGGTATCCTTTTTACCATCCCGAGGTTAGTGATCTAGATCCCCCACCCCCTTTCTCTTAGCTTAGGTGTTGTAAATTGTAAGTTGTGTTATGGAATAAAAGATAAGTTGTGGGGTGTTTTGCCCTACAGTAGTTGGTCAAAAAAAGTAGTTGGTGTTCATACTTTTTCATTGTACCATCCATGGTAGTTTATTTCTTATTTCCGATTTCTTCTTGTGTGTTTAATTAACCTTGAGAAAAAAGTAGTTATAGCTTTACCTTCTTGTTTGTTTAGTTGTAGCATAAAAAAGGAAAACCCAAAAAGATTTCTCGTTCTTGTTTTGCTTGTTGGGAGCTGTCACATCCCCAGCTAGCTTTCTTAGGACAGCATGTGTGTGCATCATGTTTCACTTTTTGCATCAATTTGAAATGGGGATTAACAGAAACCCCAAACCCTCATTGGAATCAAACCGATTTAAAGATTGTGAAAAACCAACAAATCCAAAATGCCCATCTAAAATGTTCCCTATGTCTGATAAATGTAGACATGATTATACAAGGGATCATTTTAAATATTTGAACATTTATAGTAATTTAAAAATAAATATTAAAGCTGCTGAAAATGCCAAATAAAGCATTATCGTTATTTCAGATTTCAAAATATTCTGAAACTTTTTATAGAAGTTTGAAATATTGAAACTTAGTCCTATAAAATATTTGGGATATTTTATACTTAGAAATTGTGCCTAAAAATAAATAAAACAAATGTTAGAGAAATAAAACAGAATCTGGAAAGTTAAAAAAAAGAAAGGAGGGAGCACCTTGGCCGGCCCATCTGGCCCAGGACCGTCGTCGTCCTCCTGGCGTCCAGGAGGACGAGCGCGTGCCCGCCACGCGCGCACACCGAAGCTGCATGCAGCTCCCTGCGTGCCTGCATCCCCCACCGCGCTGGCGAGCGGATGAGGACACGATGTCGTTCCCATCTCGCTCTCTCTTGCTCATTCTTCCCCCTGTTTCTTCCTCTCCTCTGCTCCGCCATGGCCGACAGCCCCGCAAGCTCGCCGCCGTAGTTGTAGCCGCTCCCGTGCCTACCTGAGCCGCCAGAGGCTCCGCCTTGTCGCCCCCGTCCTTTGCGCCAAGCCACGCATCGCCAGGAGCCCTGGAGCGTCGCCCTCGAGCTCATCTTCCTCCTCGGACCCGAGCGTCGCCGTTGTCGATTCGTCGCCTCCGAGCCCTCCCCGAGCCAGCTCTCGTCGGCTCCGAGCCTACTATGGGCTCCAGGCCCTTTCCACTCTCTTCCCCGGCCATTTCCCCCTCTGTAGGCCCCGTTTGCGATGGCTCCCGAATGCCCGGCCGCACGAGCTCGTCACCAGCGCTGCTCCGGTGACCAGCTGGTCCATCTGAGGCCACCGTCGAGCTCGTGGGGTCGCGTAGGGCCCGTAGGTGCGAAGCCCGGGCCGTGTTGCACCCTGGTTCGTCGAGCTCGTGCTCGCTCGAGCTTCGACAGTCGTCGAGCTCGTTGCCGGTGTTGATCCCGGTCGTCTCAGCCTCTGAGAGGTGTCGGGATGGACGCACGCGTGAGCATAGGTCCGTTTGGTGCCCTCCGCCGTCCTTTTGGTTGCCGGAGGAGGGAACCCGACCCCTCCGCCATCTCTGGAGCCTCCGGTGGCTCAACGCCAGTGGGTCTTGCCGGCGTTGACCATGGGGGTTTGACCCCCTCGGTCATTGGCAAGTGGGGCCGGGCCCTGCTAATTAAAATTTGATTAATTATTTAATTAACTAATTTAATTAAGTTTATGGCCCACTGACCAGTGGGCCCTACCCTAATCTAATTAGTAATTAGTTAAATAATTAACCTTGTTAGTGGCTGGGTCACTGACCAGTGGACCCCACTGGTCAGGTTTGACCTGTCAACGGTCTGTTGACCAGCTGACATCATGATGATGTCATGCTGATGCAATAATGAATTTTTTGAATTAAATTAATTCCATAAAATACTAAAAACTTAGAAAATTCATATAAATTAATACGTAAATCAGATGAAAATAATTTATATATGAAAAATTATCAGAAAAATCCAATGAATCCAATGGTGTTGTTATCATGCATGTTAGATCAACCTAAGTAGATGAACATTGACATTTACTAATAGGTTAACATATGAAATGTGTAAAGGAGAATGATTTTGAACCTATATTCAAAATCACTTCATTTAACTTGGACAGTAGTTGCATTAGCTCATCCATAAATGATGCCATGTCATGATAATGCATCATATTGTTGCACTTGCCATGTATTGATTGATATTTATCTGCATTGCGGTAGGCCCTGCTTCTGAGGATACCTTCGAGTATTCCAACGAAGGAGAAAACCTTCCTGCTTCCCAGCAAGGCAAGCAACCCCTTTGATCATTCCGATAACATCCCATTCTCTTGCTCGTGCTCTTGTTTATTGGATTAGGACAAACATTCACTTGTCTGTCATACACGGTAGATGAACCCATTCCTTTGCATGACCTGTCATTGTCACAATAAATAGATAAACCTTGCAACCTAGCATACCTGGTAGATGTTGTGCCATGATGTGCTTTGCTTACTTTGCTTGCTATGCTTAGAGTGGTGTCAGGTCTGATTCATCTGGGTGATGAACTGGAGTGAAACAATGTTGTTCTGATGCGATAAGCTTATGATGAACCCGATTTGGTAAAGGTAGCGATGAGAGACTATGTAGGAGTACATAGCGGGTTGTCTCGTTGGGACCGTTCTTAGGAACTGAGTTCTGTGTTTGTGATCCAAGACTAGTTACTACCACACATTGGGTTCCGGTAACTCGACCCCTCTCGACTTATCAATCGCTTAGTCCTTGGTCGAGGAGTTGCAAGTAGTTTTTGGTGTTTATAGCATGCTGGAGGTTGTGCGTAATGCTGACCCTAGGGGTGGGTTACGACGCAGTAGGCAGTGGCACGGTTACCAAGGGTCACCCGAATGGTGGGCTTGGGAACCCTGCGCACATCGTTTGTGGTCGTAGCGGAAACTTCGGTCGGACTTCCGTGCGGGTTCGGTCTCAAATAGGCGATAGCATGGACTAGAGGTCTTGTGTGATTGACGGTCGTGGCCGACTCCCTCGCTGGGCTTCTGCTTGAAGGTTGCCGAGGTGCATGGTTTTATGAGCACACAACGATAAGTGGCGAGAGCGTGTGTGAAGAAGTACACCCCTGCAGGGTATAAAACTATTCGAATAGTCGCGTCCTCGGATATGGACTACTTGGAAAACTTATGTTGTTCATACATAATTTAATGGATACTCATAAAAATATCAAGACAAGTGTGAGTACCATGGATGGCACTCTCGTAGGAGATGGAAGTGAATCCATGGTGGTGTATTGTTGTGGAGTTAGTGGACTCGTGTGCGATAACTAAAATTTTAACGAAGGATTAAAATTGCGTAGTATAGGTTAGCCATGAGTCAAAGTTGTCATTGCTACATAAACTCCGCCACTCCCCTTGTTGATACTTGAGCATGAATAGTCTAGGTACGTTTTAAAGACTTGTTGAGTACGTTTGTACTCACGTTTACTTAATAAATGTTGCAGATGACACTCAGGACCCATCAGGTGGGTTCTATCTAGATGTCGGCAATGTCGAATAGCTGGTGTCCCAGCTACGACCTTATGCCCAGCGGCGGGCTATAGATAGGCCACGTGCCTTTTTACCCTTTCATCTGTCTATACCCAGACAGCTTTATGCTTCCGCTTGGTTTGTGTGAACTTGCTTGTATGACTTGAGTGTCGGGTCATGTGACCCCTACCTATAAGAAAATATTATGCAAGGCTCCTCTGAGCCTCTTAAATAAAGGTTGTGTTATCGTATGGTTATGTTGTGATGCCATAGTTGTATCTATGCATACCGGGCATGTCATGCGTACGTGTGACGTGCAACAGTATGTATGAGATCCGACACCTAGTCATGTGCCTTTAGTAGTACTCTTTACGGGGAACTGCCTCTTTGTGCTTCCACCGAGCCTTGGTAGCTTGCTACTGCTCCAGACACATTGATTGATCGACATGTATCCTTCCTTGCTGTTGTGTTTGTCCCTTCGGGGAAATGTCTCGCAGTGTAATGGAGTCCCTGTAGCCCGCTACGACTCGTCTACGTGCAGTGATGACATTTATGTCCCACGACATAATGGAGTCCTTGTAGCTTGCTATGACTCGTCTACACACGCTTGAGGCTGACACCTGCATTGCTGGGTTATGTATTCTTGTTTCCGTACGGATGTGCCACTTGGGTTCTATGACTAGTCATGTCGGCCTGGGTTCTCTGTCGTTTGATTGCCAGCGACATGTTCAGATACATGAGCCAAAAGACGCAAACGGTCCCAGCTAAGGTAAGGCTGCAGCCGTGGAGCTTACCGTGCGTGAGGCCGCAAAGAGATGTGATATTTTACAGTCTGGATTCATATGACTTAGGAACGGGGTCCCGACAGCGTTGGTATCAGAGCCTGACTGACTGTAGGACTACCAAGCCAAACCGGTCGAAGTTGAGTCTAGAAACACTATAGAAAAGTAGGGGAATTGATTGTGGAAGGGAACGTAAGGCTCTTTTTACTCCTCTTCCCAAGTTATTCTATTCTGATTCATTCTCATCTTTTCTACAGGGTTAAAAACTAGGCTTCTCATCTATTGCTTAGGATGACGAGTTACTAACCATGGACTATTAGCTAGCTTGTTTGCAAGTGAACTTTGTACTCGAGAATTGTTGGTGTGACAAACAGTTGGAGAAGAGATTTGAGTCTAGATAGTCGAGTGGTTATGCTTTTCCAATCTTTTCTAGTTGTCTCAAAATCCTTTTTGAGCACTTACAGTCGTTATGCTGTCCAATTTCTGCTAGAGTCTCTAATGTCTTTGCATCATTCTCTGTTTTAGATGCCCCCTCTGATGAGGACATGACTACCTTGGATACGACCAAAAATGTTGCATACATGCATATTTGTGAGGTGATTTCTTCTAAGAATTATGCAATAATTTATTTATGTTATCCGGAACAAAAATACTTCACCTATTTTTATTTTATGCCTAAATGCAGAATGGTCGAACACTTGTATGAACCACGTGTGATGACAAAGAAAGAGGAAATGGTTGGGTGCTATTCAAGAGGTCCTCTAATGTCAAAGGAAACAATTAGGTGTTGTTCAAGAAGTTCTCTCACGTCACTTTTAGCCCAAGAGAAGATAGAGTCCAAGTCTCTCACGTTCTGGACTCATATTCAGACTGCACAGACACACCTGTCTCAAAACGCCAACAACTTTTTCATACGGACTCGGAATTGGGTGATTCTTTTTTTCTAGAAACTAGATTTCATATGCGTTCCAGCCCAGTTGGAATCACCTTAAAATTCGTCCGGATCGCGAAAATATCGACGAAACAATCTGACGTTGCATCAGAATCCGAGTCAAACTACAAGTCCAAAGGTGTTGCATCACCTCCACTTGGGCCCATGGGCCTTGTACGACCTAGGGTTTGTTTTAGGGTGTCTTGGGACGTCCTCCCACCTCCTTGGCTGCCACCCCTTGCTCCTATATAAGTAGATCAATCTAGTAGCTTTTCCTTTGGGTTTTGTTTAGTTAAAAGTTAGCCATTGCAACTTCGTGTACTTCGTTTGTGTCCAACGACCAGACTAAGAACGCTTTCGGAACCCCACCATTATCAATACTTCATCTATATTCGCAATATTCAGATTGCATTAACATATTCTTGCTTGTTCTTCGATTGCTTGCAGAAACAGACCTTCGTGGTCAGGTTGATCGTGCTCCGGCGTGGCCAATAACCTTTTGGAGATTGGTTTAGTGATTGCTAAGGCGCAACGTCGTGCACGTTCGTAGTCGGATCGTCAAAGTCATCTCCACCAAATCGATAGTTATCATCTCATCGAAAGATCGGGACCCTCGCCTCTATCAAGTGGTATCAGTTTTCAGGTTGCTCGGTGAGAATTTCCAGTTATTCATAGATTAGATTTATTTTCCTTAAATATTGCCCAAGAGAAAGCCACACAAAAAAAAGTTAGATTTACTCATCTTTTCTCCAAACCAGTGTGAGCCTTTGCAATTTTCTTTTCAGTGCTTGCATAGTTGAATTATCGGTTGCATCGTCGTGTCGAGTTACTGGTCTTAGCGTCTAGTCTTTTAGAATTTCGAGTTCTATTCACAACTTGTCACGCCGGCGTCGCACCATCTTCATCGCTGCTACTATATACCACCACCACGCCAACATCATCCCTTTCATTATCACCCACCACCAACCATCAATTTTCACCACATGCTACCATTGTTCATTGTCATTATCACACTTGAGGTCGTTCACATGTACGCTTGATCCAATCTACATCTTATCTAATTTGTTGGATAGAAAAAAAAGTGAGGGATAAAAAAAAAGAAAAAAAAGTGAGAGAAAAAAAGAGAAGAAAAAAAAGTGAGAGAAGAGAAAAAAACAAATTTCGGATCTACCTAGACTCAATCTCGTATGTGAATTCGGATTGAAATCTATTTTGCGCAGTGTTGAGTAAAACAAGCGTATCTTTCTCATACGAACTCGGAATTGAGTGATTCTTTTTGCATACGAAAGCTTGAGTCAGTAGCATTCTTGAGAAAAAATATCAGAATTTCACATAATGTTTTCTTGAGGAAAGCTGAAGAGAGAGTTTTGTATATCTTGCTTGTCGGTCATTTATCATCATTGTCTTTACTGCCATTGTGATCTTCACTTATATCTTGCTGTCGAGAGCCAATTCATATCATCCCTTTCTGCTATTTCTCCTACATTGTGACTCCATTAGTGTTCTAGGCTCGCGTCTCTGGTACGGTCTAGCCTAGGACCAGCACAGTACCGTCGTTGAGCGTTTATTCAACATCGCATCTCTGAATTGATTATTGCTAATCTTTTGCTACCATATATTAAGCCTTCCAAGCTCCACATATTTCTACATCGTGTATACATACGTTCACCTGGTAATCGCTTTACCCAATCTTTGGAGATATTGACACCGTCGGTTGCCGGTCGCCACCTGCTGCATGGTAAGAATTTGTAAGACATTGATATTTGCTTTATTGTGAGCGTTTTACCACCACATCCCAGTAGTTCATAGGAACAATATACTTGGATCTTTGTTTCTTGTTTCTACTAGTCATGACAGGATCCAGAGTTGTCAGTTCATGGGCTTCTTCGATCGTGGGAGACGTGTCACCACAAAAACCGATACGAGAGTTGCAAAGAGATCCAAATGCACATGATCAGGTTAATGTTTCTATACCTCCATTTAATGGCCGATTTAGACCTGCTTTATATATCGAGTGGGAGTTTGAAATAAATGAAATATTTGCTTCCCACAATTTTGCTGCACATAAGAAAATTAAGGTCGCAGTTGGTTCTTTCACTGGTTATGCTTTAGTTTGGTGGAGCGAATATTGTCGGTTACACAAAGATATTATACCTATTACTTGGGATGATTTGAAACTTGCCATGAGACACGCGTTCGTTCCTGCTTATTATACTCGTGACAAGCTTAAAAAGTTACAATATTTGAAACAAGGTAGTGACACCATAATGAAATATTATGATGATTTACAAATAACCTTGTTGCATTCCTCATTAGAAGAAAGTGAAGAAGATTTTATGGACAGATTTTGGGGAGGATTAAACCTTGATATTCAAGAGATACTAATTCATGAAAAGTGTTATTCTATGGATCGTTTGTTTCGTCTTGCTTGCAAAGCTGAACAGGAAATAAATCAATGTGTTGCCCAAAAGGAAATAGAGCGCAAGGTGCACATTCCAAGAGTTGATACCGTTGTTCCTTCAACTACTAGGCATACTGTGACAACCACATCAAATCTTTTGAGGGCTACATCACCTTCACCATGTGACACGTCACCACCGAGAGTGCCTACATCATCTGAGTTGATCATAAGAGGTAATGCCAAAGGTATTGATATTCCACCTCCACATGAGTATGATGAATGCCTTGTCGATTCCAATGTACCCTATGATGAGCTACCCATTACTTTGATCACACCACCTATTTTAGAGGACTTTGTTCATGATTATACTTCCGCATGTGATCAAATAACTACAATATCAACAATTGTGAGTGCACCCATTGAATTAACTATTGATGAGCAAGAACCGTGTGAATTAGTAAATAAATCTAATTTGGGTCAAATATGTTTGAAAATAATTCTGTCGGTGTTTAATCATTTTGATATGACCTCCAATCTTGGTGATAATTCTGTGTCAAATGACATGTTGCATGTTTGCTTATTTAAGCATGTTGTAGCATCTAAATTTGAAACGATTCAAGTTTATTTACCAATATTGGGATGGTTTAATGATGAACATCATGAATCTTTTGATATGAATAAGGACTTCACTTATATGTGGAAAATGAGTTGCAATATTGTGATGCCTTCTACTTCTTGTCATAATCTTTTGGCTTTATATTTCATGACATGTGATGAGTGCCCTTGTATATATATGTCACATGTGTCACAACTGAGAACAATAAAAATGGATGACATATACATATACAATGTGTATGCCTTTTCTCTTTTGGTAGCCACATTTCAGATTAAGCAACGCCGAGGACGGCTTTGTTTTCAAAAAGGGGAGGATGATGAGGACATGACTACCTTGGATACGACCAAAAATGTTGCATACATGAATATTTGTGAGGTGATTTCTTATAAGAATTATGCAATAATTTATTTATGTTATCCGGAACAAAAATACTTCACCTATTTTTATTTATGCCTAAATGCAGAATGGTCGAACACTTGTATGAACCACGTGTGATGACAAAGAAAGAGGAAATGGTTGGGTGCTATTCAAGAGGTCCTCTAATGTCAAAGGAAACAATTAGGTGTTGTTCAAGAAGTTCTCTCATGTCACTTTTAGCCCAAGAGAAGATAGAGTCCAAGTCTCTCACGTTCTGGACTCAGATTCGGACTGCACAGACACACCTGTCTCAAAACGCCAACAACTTTTTCATACGGACTCGGATTGGGTGATTCTTTTTTTGCTGAAAACTAGATTTCATATGCGTTTCAGCCCAGTTGGAATTACCTTAAAATTCGTCCGGATCGCGAAGATATCGACGAAACAATCTGACGTTATATCAGAATCCGAGTCAAACTACAAGTCCAAAGGTGTTGCATCACCTCCACTTGGGCCCATGGGCCTTGTACGACCTAGGGTTTGTTTTAGGGTGTCTTGGGACGTCCTCCCACCTCCTTGGCTGCCACCCCTTGCTCCTATATAACTAGATCAATCTAGTAGCTTTTCTTTTGGGTTTTGTTTAGTTAAAAGTTAGCCATTGCAACTTCGTGTACTTCATTTGTGTCCAACGACCAGACTAAGACCGCTTTCGGAACCCCACCATTATCAATACTTCATCTCTATTCGCAATATTCAGATTGCATTAACATATTCTTGCTTGTTCTTCGATTGCTTGCAGAAACAGACCTTCGTGGTCAGGTTGATCGTGCTCCGGCGTGGTCAATAACCTTTTGGAGATTGGTTTCGCGATTGCTAAGGCG
Organism: Hordeum marinum; assembly: GCA_022496015.1. NCBI lineage: Eukaryota > Viridiplantae > Streptophyta > Magnoliopsida > Poales > Poaceae > Hordeum > Hordeum marinum. The sequence continues at coordinate 150,228,243 of CM039676.1, forward strand.
CAACGTCGTGCACGTTCGTAGTCGGATCGTCAAAGTCATCTCCACCAAATCGATAGTTATCATCTCATCGAAAGATCGGGACCCTCGCCTCTATCACCCTCGTCCCTCCCGTCAGGTGGTCCGTCTGACCAGGTGCATCGATGTACCGGGTCACACGACCATGTTGGTTAGAGTTATGATGGAGGCTGGTTACCGTTGGTACCCAGAGTACACAGTGGAGGAGCAGTATCGAGATTTCAACCAGAGCCAGTATCCATGTACTATTAAGATATATCCATCATATCCTGGAGCTGAACAGCCGCTTCATTGGACTTATGGGTTAGGTGTCTGTTGGGGAATGATGCATGGGAAACAAAAAAAATTCTACGCACACGCAAGATCTATCCATGGTGATGAGCATCTACGAGAGGGAGAGTGGATCTACATACCCTTGTAGATCGCTAAGCGGGAAGCGTTAAGAAACGCGGTTGGTGTAGTCGAACGTCTTCACGATCCAAATCGTCGAGCATCCCACGATCTCATCAGGATCCGTCCCGCGATCCAATCATGATCCGTCTCGCGAACTCATCACGATCCGTGTCGCGATCTTGATCACGGTCCTTCTGATCTAGCACCGAACAGACGGCACCTCCGCGTTCAGCACACGTATAGCTCGATGATGATCTCCGTCTTCTTGATCCAGAAAGAGGGAGCGGAGAGGTAGATGAGTTCTCTAGCAGCGAGACGGCGTTGCGGCGATGGTGGTGGAGCTATTCCAGCAGGGCTTCGCATAAGCACCGCTGAAAACCAATCTAGAGGAGAAACTGCGATCTAGAGGAGAGGTAGCACGTGGCTATTAGGGTTAGTTTTTTCCTCTAAATCCTCTAGTATATATAGGAGGGAGGGAGGGGAGGAGGCAGCCTCAAACCCTCAAGGTTTGGTCGAAATTGGAGGTGGAGGAGTCCTACTCCAATCCTATTAGGAGTAGGATTCCTCCTTTCCACTTGGAAACTCTTTCCACCTCTCCACCTTTGGATTTTTTCCTTCTCAAACCACTCCAGCCGCATGGGCCCTTAGAGGAGGCTTCGGCCAGCCCACCAGGGGCTGATTTACCTCCTCCCACGGCCCATGTAGCCTCTTGGGTCGAAATACCTCTCCCGATGGTCCCCCGGTACACTACCGGCACTCCCGGTACACTACCGATGAGCCCGAAACTTTTCCGACGACCAAAATAGGACTTCCTATATATCAATCTTTACCTCTGGACCATTCCGGAGATCCTCGTGACATCCGGGATCTCATCCGGGACTCCGAACAACCTTCGGTCACCGCCATACATAACTCTATACTACCGAAACGTCACCGAACCTTAAGTGTGTAGACCCTGCTGGTTCGAGAACTATGTAGACATGACCGAGACACCTCTACGGTCATTAACCAATAGCGAGACCTGGATGCCCATATTGGTTCCTACATATTCTACGAAGATCTTTATCGGTCGAACCTCTGTGTCAAGGATTCAGTTAATCCCGTATGATGTTCCCTTTGTTCTTCAGTATGTTACTTGCCCAAGATTCGATCATCGGTATATCCATACCTAGTTCAACCTCGTTACTGGCAAGTCTCTTTACTCATTCCATAATACAAGACCCCGTGACTAACACTTAGTCACATTGCTTGCAAGGCTTATTGTGATGTTGTATTACCGAGTGGGCCCTGAGATACCTCTCCGTCACACGGAGTAACAAATCCCAATCTTGATCCATGCCAACCCAACAGACACCCTCGGAGATACCTATAGAGCACCTTTATAGTCACCCAGTTATGTTGCCACGTTTGATACACACAAGGTACTCCTCCGGTGTCAGTGAGTTGCATGATCTCATGGTCATAGGAACAAATACTTGACATGCAGAAAACAGTAGCAATAAACTGACACGATTATATGCTATGTTTGTAGTTTGGATCTTGTCCATCAAATCATTCTCCTAATGACGTGATCCCGTTATCAAATGACATCTCATGTCCATGACTAGGAAACCATAGCCATCTTTGATCAATGAGCTAGTCTATTAGAGGCATACTAGGGACATGGTGTTGTCTATGTATCCACACATGTATCTAAGTTTCCGATCAACACAATTATAGCATGGATAATAAATGATTATCATGAACAAGGAAATATGATAATAACCAATTTATTATTGCCTCTAGGGCATATTTCCAACGGTCTCCCACTTGCACTAGAATCAATAATCTAGTTCACATCACCATGTGATCCGCATTGTTATGAATCTAACACCCAATGAGTTCTGGGGCTCGATCATGCTTTGCATGTGAGAGAGGTTTTTAATCAACGGGTCTGCGACATTCAGATCCGTGTGCACTTTGCAAATCTCTATGTTAAACTGTAAATACTGCTACCACACTCCACTTGGAGCTATTCCAAATGGCTGCTCCACTATACGTATCTGGATTGCTACTAAGAGTCATCCGGATTGGTGTTAAAACTTGCATCGACATAACTCTTTACGATGAACTCTTTATCACCTCCATAATCGAGAAACATTTCCTTAGTCTTTTAGTTACCAATGATGATCTTGACCGCTGTCCAGTGATCCACTCCTGGATCACTCTTGTACCACTTGACGGACTCATGGCAAGGCACACACAGGTGCGGTACACAGCAGGGCATACTATACAAACCCTATGGCTAAGGCATAGGGGACGTAGTTCGTCCTTTCTCTTTCTTCTGCCGTGGTCGAGCTTTGAGTCTCACTCAACCTCACACCTTACAAAGCAGGCGAGAACACTTCTCTCTGACTAATCCATTTTGAACTCTTTCAAAATCTTGTCAAGGTATGTACTCATTCAAAGTCTCATCAACATCTTGATCTATCTCTATAGATCTTGATGCTCAATAATTAGGTAGCTTTATCCAGGTCTTCCTTTGAAAAACTCCTTTCAAACAACCCTTTATGCTTTCTAGAAATTCTACATCATTTCTCAACAATATGTCAACCACATATGCTTATCAGAAACTCTATAGCGCTCCCACTCACTTTATTGTAAATACAAGTTTCTCATAAACTTTGTATAGACTCAAAAACTTTGATCACCTCATCAAAGTGTATATTCCAACTCCGAGATGCTTGCTTCAGTCCATAGAAGGATCACTAAAGCTTGCTCACCTTTTAGCATCCTTAGGACTGACAAAACCTTCTGGTTGTATCACATACAACTTTTCCTCAATTAAACCGTTAAGGAAACCATGTTTTGTCATCCATCTGCCAGATTTCATAATTGAAAAATGCAGCAACTGCTAACATAATTCCAACAGACTTTAGCATCGCTACGAGTGAGAGAGTCTCATCGCAGTCAACTCTTTGAACTTCTCGGAAACTTCTTTGTGACAAGTCGTGCTTTATAAATGGTGACATTTACCATCAGCGTTTGTCTTCATCTCAAAGGTCCATTTGTACTCGACGACCTGTCGTCCAACGAGCAAGTCTACCAAAGTCTATACTTGGTTTTCATACATGGATCCTTTCTTGGATTTCATGGCCTCTAACCACTTGTCGGAATCCGGGCTCATCATCGCTTCTCCATATCTCGTAGGTTCATCACTGTCGAACAACATGACCTCCAAGACAGGGTTGTCGTACCACTCAGGAGTAGTACGCATCCTTGTCAACCTACGAGGTTTAATAGTAACTTGATCCGAAGCTTCATGATCATCATCATTTACTTCCTCTTCAACTGGCGTAGGTTCCACAGAAACATCTTTCTGCGCTGCGCTACTCTCTGGTTGAAACAAAGGTTCAACAACCTCATCAAGTTCTATCTTCCTCCCACTCAATTCTTTCGAGAGAAACTTTTTCTCGGGAAAGGACCTGTTTTAGCAACAAACACTTTATGCTTGGATCTGAGATAGAAGGTTCACCCAACTGTTCTTAGGGTAATCTATGAAGATGCATTTGTTCGCTTTGGGTTCGAGCTCATTAGGTGAAAACATTTTTCCACACAAGTGTCGCAGCCCCAAACATTAAGAAATGACAGCTTAGGTTTCTATCAAACCATGATTCACACGGTGTCATCTCAACGGATTTAGATGGTGTCCTATTTAAAGTGAATGTAGTTGTCTCTAATGCATAACCCAAAACTATAGTAGCAAAACGATAAGAGACATCATAGCCCGCACCATATCCAATAGAGCACGACTGTTCGGACACACCATCACACTATGGTGTTCCAGGTGGCGTGAGTTGTGAGACGACTTTCACATTGTCTAAAGTTGTATGCCAAACTTGTAACTCCGATATTCACCTCCACGATCATATCGCGGACATTTTTATCTTCTTGTCATGATGATCTTAAACTTCACTCTGAATTTGCTTGAACTTTTCAAATGATTTAGACTTGTGTTTCATTAAGTATACACTATATCTACTCAAATCATCAGTGAAGGAAGAAAATAACGATATCCACCGCACGCTACAAGACTCATTGGATTGCATACATCAACATGTATCATTTCCAATAAATCACTTGCCCACTCCATCAATCCGGAAAACGGGGTCCTTAGTCATCTTGCCCAAGAGGCATGGTTCGCATGTCTCAACCGATTCGAAATCGAATGAGTCCAAAGATCCATCAACATGGAGTTTCTTCATGCTCTTTATACCAATATGAAATTTAGCGGCAGTGCCACAAGTATGTGGTACTATCATTATTAACTTTGTATCTGTTGGCATCAATGTTATGAACATGTGTATTACTATGATCAAGATTCAACAAAACATTCTCACTGGGTGCATGACCATTGAAGGTATTATTCATGTAAACAGAATAACAATTATTCTCTAACTTAAATGAATAACCATGTTGCAATAAACACGATCTAATCACGTTCATGCTCAATGCAAAACACCAAATAACATTTATTTAGGTTCGTCACTAATCCCGAAGGTAGAGAGAGCATGCGATGTCGGTCACATCAACCTTGGAAACATTTCCGACACACATCGTCACCTCACCCTTAGCTAGTCTTTGTTTATTCTGTAGCTTTTACTTCAAGTTACTAACATTTAGCAACCGAACCGGTATCCAATACCTAGGTGCTATTAGGAGTACTAGCAAGGTACACATCAATAACACGTATATCAAATACACTTGTGTCGACGTTGCTAGCCTTCTTATCTACCAAGTATCTAGGGTTGTTCTGCTTCAGCGACCACTCACCTCATAATAGAAGCACTTAGTCTCGGGTTTGGGTTCAACTTTGGGTTGCTTCACTGGAGCAACATCTGACTTGCCATCCATGAAGTTTCCCTCCTTGCCCTTGCCCTTCTCGAAACTAGTGGTTTTACTAACCATCAACACTTGATGCTCCTTCTTGATTTCTACCTTCGCGGTGTCAAACATCGCGAACAGCTCGGGGATCATTATTTCTATCCCTAGCATTTTATAGTTCATCACCAAGTTCTAGTAGCTTAGTGACAGTGACTTGGAAAACTATATCAATCACTATCTTATCTGGAAGATCAACTCCCACTTGATTCAAGCGATTGTAGCACCCACACAATCTGAGCACATGCTTAACGATTGAGCTATTCTCCTTCATCTTGCAGGCAAAGAATCTTGTTGGAGATCTCATATCTCACAACATGGGCACGAGCCTGAGATCCCAATTTCAGCTCTTAGAACATCTCATATGTTTCGTGACATTCAAAACGTTTTGGACCTCAATTCTAAGCCGTAATGCATGAAGCACTAAACTATCAAGTAGTTATCGGAACGTGCCTGTCAGATGTTCACAACATCTACAGACGACGCTAGAGGGGGTGGCGCACCGAGCGGTGCATTAAGGACATAAGCCTTCTGTGCAGCAATGAGGACAATCCTCAGATCACGGACCCAGTCCGCAATATTGCTACCATCATCTTTCAACTCTATTTCTCTAGGAACGTATAGAAATTCAAGGGAGCTACAGCGTGAGCTAGTAATCTACAACATAATTTTGCAAAGACACTACTGACTATGTTCATGATAACGAGTTTAATTAATCATATTACTTAAGAACTCCCACTCAAATTGACATCCCTCCGGTCATTTAGTGATACATGATCCAAAATCACCAACTCAAGTCCGATCATCACGTGAGTTGAGGTGGTTTCAATGGTGAACATCATCATGTTAATCATATCTACTATATGACTCATGTTCGACCTTTCGGTCTCTTGTGTTCCAAGGCCATGTTTGTACATGCTAGGCTCGTCAAGTTTAACCCGAGTGTTCTGCATGTGCAACACTGGCTTGCACCCGTTGTATGTGAACGTAGAGTCTATCACACCCGATCATCACGTGGTGTCTCGACACGATGAACTTTCGCAACGGTGCACACTCGGGGAGAACACAATTTATCTTGAAATTAAGTGAGGGATCACCTTATAATGCTACCGTCGTCCTAAGGAAAACAAGGTGGATAAAAGGATTAACATCACATGCAAATCATAAGTGACATGATATGGCCATGAACTTGTGCTTTTGATCTCCATCTTGAAAGCACCGACATGATCTCCATCGTCACCGACATGACACCATGATCTCCATCAACAAGTCGCCATCGGGGTTGTTGCGCCCACCATGCTTCTACTACTATTGCTACCGTTTAGCGATAAAGTAAAGCATTACATAGCGTTTAATGATTGACACGCGTGTCATACAATAATTAAAGACAACCCTATGGCTCCTACCGGTTGCCGTACTCATCGACATGCAAGTTGTGATATTCTATACAACACATGATCATCTCATACATCACATATATCTCATCATGTAATTGGCCATATCACATCACAACATACCCTGCAAAAACAAGTTAGACGTCCTCTAATTGTTGTTGCATGTTTTACGTGGCTGCTACGGGTATCTTGCAAGAACAATTCTCACCTACGCATAAACTACAACGGTGATACATAAGTTGCTTTTCAACCTTCTCAAGCACCGCCTTAGTCGAATCCGATCCAACTAAAGTAGGAGAAACAGACACCCGCCAGCCATCTTTGTGCAATGAATTTACATGTTAGCCGATGGAACCAGTCTCTCGTAAGCGTACGAGTAAGGTTGATCTGGGCCGCTTCATCCCATAATACCGCTGAACCAAAACACGACCAAAGGAGGAAGCAATCTAAGCATCAACGCCCACAAACTCTTTGTGTTCTACTCGAGATCTCATCTACACACAGACCTAGCTCATCATGCCACTGTTGGGGAACGTTGCATGGGAAACAAAAAATTTCCTACGCACATGCAAGATCTATCCATGGTGATGAGCATCTACGAGAGGGAGAGTGGATCTACATACCCTTGTAGATCACTAAGCGGGAAGCGTTAAGAAACGCGGTTGGTGTAGTCGAACGTCTTCGCGATCCAAATCGCCGAGCATCCCACGATATCATCACGATCCGTCCTGCGATCCAATCATGATCCGTCCCGCGATCTCATCATGATCCGTCTCGCGATCTTGAACACGATCCTTCCGATCTAGCGCCGAACGGACGACACCTCCGCGTTCAGCACACGTACAGCTCGATGACGATCTCCACCTTCTTGATCAAGAAAGAGGGAGTGGAGAGGTAGACGAGTTCTCTGGCAGCGCGACGGCGTTGTAGCGATGGTGGTGGAGCTATTCCAGCAAGGCTTTGCCTAAGCACCGCTGAAAATTGATCTAGAGGAGAAATCGCGATCTAGAGGAGAGGTAGCACGTGGCTATTAGGGTTAGCTTTTTCCTCTAAATCCTCTAGTATATATAGGAGGGAGGGAGGGGAGGAGGCAGCCTCAAACCCTCAAGGTTTGGTCGAAATTGGAGGTGAAGGAGTCCTACTCCAATCCTATTAGGAGTAGGATTCCTCCTTTCCACTTGGAAACTCTTTCCACCTCTCCACCTTTGGATTTTTTTCCTTCTCAAACCACTCCGGACGCATGGGCCCTTAGAAGAGGCTTAGGCCAGCCCACCAGGGGATGGTTTACCTCCTCCCACATCCCATGTAGCCTCTTGGGTCGAAATACCTCTCCCGATGGTCCCCCGGTACACTACCGACACTCCCGGTACACTACCGATGAGCCCGAAACTTTTCCGGCAACCAAAACAGGACTTCCTATATATCAATCTTTACCTCCGGACCATTTCGGAGCTCCTCGTGATGTCCGAGATCTCATCCGGGACTCTGAACAACCTTCGGTCACCACCATACATAACTCTATACTACCGAAACGTCACCGAACCTTAAGTGTGTAGACCCTGAGGGTTCGAGAACTATGTAGACATGACCGAGACACCTCTACGGTCAATAACTAATAGCAGGACCTGGTGATGAGGACATCCCTACTAATGTTACACCCACCCCGACTGCTATACATACAGGACCAATTACTAGAGCTCGCGCACGTCAATTGAATTACCAGGTACTTTCGTTTCTTGGAAATCCTTCTAATATTCATGAACATATGATGCTGCCTAAATTAGATACTTTTGTTTTACTTATGAATGAAGGACCTATCATGGATAAGAAGGATGACCATTGGAGCGGGATCAAGCATGGAGGAGAAGGTGCGCGCGCGGGGAAGAACATTGGAGCTTCCAGTGATGATTTTCGCACATTGAAGCCACCATAATGGGAGTGGGAAGCTTTGGACGAAATATGCATGATGCCACTTTATAAAATTCGTCCATAGGCTAATATAGGTGTTGCGCCACCTTAATTTTGGGCCAGGCCCATGTAATTTCGAAATACCATATTATAGGCTGTTTTTAGAGTCCGTATGTATGGGGAAACTGACTTAGGGTCGGTTTCGGACCCCTCCTCCAAGGGGCCACGAAATTCCCTTCTATTCCCCCATATATACAGCCCTTAGGGCTTCGTTTTAGGTTTGGGTTTTGTTTAGATTACAAGTTCGCCATAGCAGCAACTTCGCGTTCTTCGTTTGTGTCCCGCGACCAGACAAAGGCGTCACAGAACCCCACTTCATCAATAAAGCTTTCCTCTTATATTCGCAATATCCAGATTGCAATCTTAGTTTCTTGCTTGTTCTTCGTTTGCGTGCAGGAAATAGAGCCTCGTGGTCAGGTTGATCGTGCTCCGGCGTGGTCAATAACCTCTCAGAGTTGGTTTAGCGATTGCTAAGGCGCGACGTCTCACACGTTCGTAGTCGGATCGTCAAAGTCTACTCCACCAAAAACGATAGCCACCATCTCATCGAAAGACAGGGACAACTTCGCCTATATCAAGTGGTATCAGATTTCCAGGTTGCTCGGTGAGATTTTACCAGTTTTCGTAGTTTAGATCGCATCTGTTCTTCATACCTTTAGTCCACGAAAAAGCCAAAAAAAAATTAGGGTTAGATCATCATATCCGAACCAATCTGAGCCTTTGCATAGTCTTTTCAGTATTTTGCTTTGTTGAATTGGCGGTTACATCGTTGTGTCGAGTTGCTGGTCTTAGTGTCTAGTCCTTTAGAGTTTCGAGTTCTTTTCACAGGTTGTCACGCCGCCACCGCATCATCTTCATAGTTGCCATATACCACCACCATCATCGCCGCTGCCATATCTCATCATCCATCATCACTCTCCATTGGTGTCCATATATACCACCACAAATCCTCCACCAATCCAAGTCCAGTTCGTTTTAGGTTTAGTTTCGAGATCCTTTTGATTTCGGATCCGTGTTTTGCTACCTGCGCAGGTGTCGGAAAAAAAAAAAGAGTCTGGCACGCTTTGCAGAGCACGTTTTGGCCCAAAAAAATTTCGGCTGAAAATATTTTTTCCCTATCTTGATTTTAGGTTCCCCGGAGCGTTTTGAGACACTTGCTATCATAGTGATTTTTGTCGAAATTTTTGGGTCGTCGCAGCCCCCGGATTGCTCCAGAAAAAAAAAAAATTAGTCCAAAAGAAAAATTCGTGCCCATCTTGCTTATACGACGTGGCAAGAGTTTTGAGACACTCGCCGTTGTAGTGAGTTTTTGAAAAAAAAAAAAAAAAAAAGAGGCGCCGAAAAAAAAACAAAAAAGAGGCGCCGAAAAAAAAAAACGAAAAAAAAAAACCGATTGTGCTTTTCCCTTGCTTAGGTGTATCGTCGTGTTTTTGTTGGTGTTTTAGGCTCGCGTCTCTAGCACGGTCTAGCCTAGGACCAGCACAGTACCGTCGTTGAGCGTTTATTCAACCTTGCATCTCTGAATTGATTATTGCTGACCCTTTTTGCTACCATATTATAAGCCATCCCAGCTCCACATACTCCTACGCCGTGTGCTTGACACCACCTGGCAATCGCTCTATCCAAGCTTTGAGAGTTTTGGCTACAACGGTTGCCGATCACCGCCTGCTACTGGGTAAGAACTGGTAAGAAATTGAGATTCGCTTAAAGGATTTGTGCCACACCACCACCACCACCACGTCCCAGCAGTCTGTAGGTTTCATATTGTGTGTTTCCTATTTCTGCTAACCATGCCAGGATCACACAATGACGAGATCGACTGGGAGAGCATGACCAACAAAGCGCTCTATGATAAATTTCAGCAAATGATGGCTGAGCAGGTACAGGACTTCGTGAACAACTTTGGAGTTGCCATGGAGAAGCTAGATGGTTTGGAGAAGACATTCGACTCCAAGATGGACGCCAAGTTCAATGAAGTGCTTGCCCGTCTACCTCCACCAGCTGCCGTTCCTATTCCTTTCGAACGACGAGCGCGACGTGTGCCTCTCGGCCACGCCCAACATCCTGGTACTGTTGATACTGCTGCTACTTCGGTGGCTCGTGCGGCTACTGTCGTTGAGCAGGTTGAAGATTATGATGGTGATTTCGATGATGAGGGAGAGGTTGCTCCAGATCCGCCCCATGGGCAACCACCACCATACGCACCAGGTCGACCACATGGCTACAACCGTAACGGTAGGGCTGCACCACCCCCGCAGGTACGGGATCATGACCATCTCCCTAAACTTAAATTGAATATTCCGACGTTTGAGGGTAGATATGTTCCTGATATATATCTTACATGGGAGTTAGAAACAGAACAACGTTTTACATGCTTACAATTTCCAGAGGATCGACGTGTTGCTGCTGCTGTTTGTTCATTCACTAGTTTTGCTTGTGTTTGGTGGTCAGAACATTGTAGAATACACCCTAATAATATTCCAACTACTTGGGCTGCTTTGAAAACTGCTATGCGAAATCGTTGGGTGCCACCTTATTATCAACGTGAATTGCTTCAAAATTTGCAGCGTTTAAGACAAGGAAAAAATTCTGTAGAAGAATATTATCAGGAATTACAAACTGGTATGATTAGATGTGGTATTGTTGAGGAGAATGAAGCTATGCTTGCACGTTTTATGGGTGGATTAAATAGAGAGATTCAGACTATTCTAGAGTATAAGGAGTATAACACTATCACTCGTTTATTTCATCTTGCTTGCAAAGCTGAACGTGAAGTGCAGGATCGACAGGCAATGGCGAGAACTACTAATTTTGCAGGCCGTACTTCATCATGGACGCCACGTACCTCCTCTGCTTCCGCACGTCCTGCTGCAACACCACCTCCTTCAACCTCCAACTCTAATCGCGATACCAGGCAACAGGCTCCTACTGCACCCTCTGCGAAGAGCACACCTTTTGGGCCTGCACAGAGTTCTTCTTCATCTATTGCATCCACAGGGCAAACACATGAGGTTATATGTCGTCGTTGCAAGGGTGGAGGTCACTATGCGAGAGAATGCCCTTCCAAGCGTGTAATGATTGTTACTGAGGATGGTGGATATGCGTCCGCTAGTGATTATGATGAGGAGACTTTGGCACTTATTGCAAGTGACGAACAGGGTGGCGAGGATGCAGAACCAGAAACACAATACATGGCTGCTGATTACGCTGACAGGTATGAAAGTTTAGTTGCTCAACGTGTTCTCAGTGTGCAGGTTACACACGCTGAGCAAAATCAGAGGCACAACTTGTTCCACACAAAGGGAGTTGTGAAAGAGCGTTCTGTTCGCATCATCATCGATGGAGGGAGTTGCAATAACTTGGCTAGCATGGAGATGGTGGAGAAGCTGTCTCTATCCACCAGACCACATCCTCATCCTTATTACATCCAATGGTTCAACAATAGTGGCAAGGTTAAGGTAACACGTACTGTTCGTGTGCATTTTAGCATTGCTACATATTCTGATTATGTGGATTGTGATGTGGTACCCATGCAAGCATGTTCTGTTTTACTTGGTAGACCATGGCAGTTTGATAAAAATTCTGTACACCATGGTAGGACAAATCAGTATACTCTTGTTCATAAGGATCATAATATCACTTTGCTTCCTATGTCTCCCGAACATATTATGAAAGATGACATTGCTAGAGCTAGTAAAGCAAAACAGGAGAAAAATAAGAGTGAAAATCAGATTGTAGCACAGGAATTTGAGCAACACCATAAGCATAATAAACCATCATCTACCGTTGCATCTGAAATAAAATTGAAGAGTGGATGTTTACTTGCTACTAAATCTGATATTAATGATTTGGATGTTGCTACATATGTTTGCTATGCTTTTGTATGTAAAGAGGTATTATTTTCATTCGAGGACATGCCTCCCTCTTTGCCTCCTACTGTCATTAACATTTTGCAGGAGTTCGCTGACGTCTTTCCACAAGACGTGCCACCGGGATTACCGCCTATTCGCGGGATTGAGCATCAGATTGACTTAATTCCCGGTGCATCCCTACCCAACCGTGCGCCCTACCGTACCAATCCAGAGGAGACAAAGGAGATTATGCGTCAAGTACAGGAGCTGCTTGACAAAGGTTATATACGTGAATCCCTTAGTCCTTGTGCTGTTCCTATTATTCTAGTGCCTAAAAAGGATGGTACATCGCGCATGTGTGTGGATTGTAGAGGCATTAATAATATTACTATTCGTTATCGTCATCCTATTCCTAGACTAGATGATATGCTTGATGAATTAAGTGGCTCTACAATTTTCTCCAAAGTTGATTTGCGTAGTGGATACCATCAAATTCGTATGAAATTGGGCGATGAATGGAAAACAGCATTTAAAACTAAGTTTGGATTATATGAGTGGCTAGTCATGCCTTTTGGGTTAACTAATGCACCTAGCACTTTCATGAGATTAATGAATGAGGTTTTACGTGCTTTCATTGGACGATTTGTGGTAGTCTATTTTGATGATATATTGATTTTTAGTAGATCTTTGGAGGAACATTTGGAACATTTACGTGCTGTTTTTACTGCGCTACGTGATGCACGTTTGTTTGGTAACCTTGGGAAGTGCACCTTTTGCACCGACCGGGTATCTTTTCTTGGCTATGTTGTTACTCCACAGGGAATTGAAGTTGATACAGCCAAGATCGAAGCTATTGAGAGTTGGCCGCAGCCCAAAACGGTCACACAAGTAAGGAGTTTTCTTGGCCTCGCTGGTTTCTATAGGCGTTTTGTGAGAAATTTTAGCACCATTGCTGCGCCTCTCAATGAGCTTACAAAGAAGGACGTGCCTTTTTCTTGGGGTACCGCACAGGAAGAAGCCTTCACGGTCTTGAAAGATAAGTTAACACATGCTCCTTTACTCCAACTTCCTGATTTTAATAAGACTTTCGAGCTTGAATGTGATGCTAGTGGAATTGGGTTAGGAGGTGTGTTACTACAAGATGGTAAACCTGTTGCGTACTTTTCTGAAAAATTAAGTGGGCCTAGTCTGAATTATTCTACTTATGATAAGGAATTATATGCTCTTGTTCGGACTTTGGAAACATGGCAACATTATTTATGGCCCAAAGAATTTGTTATACATTCTGATCATGAATCTTTGAAACATATTAAAAGTCAAGCAAAACTGAACCGTAGACATGCTAAATGGGTTGAATTCATTGAGACTTTCCCTTATGTCATTAAACACAAGAAGGGTAAAGACAATGTTATTGCTGATGCTTTGTCTCGTCGTTATACTATGCTTTCACAACTTGACTTTAAAATATTTGGTTTGGAGACCATCAAAGATCAATATGTGCATGATGCTGAATTTAGAGACGTGTTGCAGAATTGTAAAGAAGGGAGAACATGGAACAAGTTCGTTATTAATAATGGATTTGTGTTTCGTGCTAACAAGCTATGCATTCCAGCTAGCTCCGTTCGTCTTTTGTTGTTACAGGAGGCGCACGGAGGAGGATTAATGGGACACTTTGGCGTGAAGAAGACGGAGGACGTACTTGCTACACATTTCTTTTGGCCAAAGATGAGACGGGATGTTGAGCGTTTTGTTGCTCGCTGCACTACATGTCAAAAAGCTAAGTCACGACTCAATCCTCATGGTTTATATATGCCTTTACCTGTACCTAGTGTTCCTTGGGAGGATATATCTATGGACTTTGTTTTAGGTTTACCTCGAACAAAGAAGGGGAGGGATAGCATATTTGTTGTCGTGGATAGATTTTCTAAAATGGCACACTTTATACCATGTCATAAAAGTGATGATGCTGCTCATGTTGCTGATTTGTTCTTTCGTGAAATTATTCGGTTGCATGGTGTGCCAAATACAATTGTTTCCGATCGTGATGCTAAATTTCTTAGCCACTTTTGGAGATGTTTATGGGCTAAGTTGGGGACTAAACTACTTTTTAGTACTACATGTCACCCCCAAACTGATGGCCAAACTGAAGTAGTCAATAGATCATTGTCTACTATGCTTAGGGCTGTTTTGAAGAATAACCTGAAAATGTGGGAAGAATGCTTGCCTCATATTGAATTTGCTTATAATCGTTCGCTACATTCTACCACTAAGATGTGCCCTTTTGAAGTTGTGTATGGTTTCTTACCTCGTGCACCTATTGATTTGTTGCCTCTTCCGTCTTCGGAGAAGGTTAATTTTGATGCTAAAGAACGTGCTGAATTGATATTAAAGATTCATGAGTTAACTAAGGAAAACATTGAGCGTATGAATGCTAAATACAAACTTGCTGGAGATAAGGGTAGAAAACATGTTGTCTTTGCACCTGGAGATCTTGTTTGGTTACATTTGCGTAAGGATAGATTTCCTGATTTGCGCAAGTCAAAGCTAATGCCACGTGCTGATGGTCCTTTTAAGGTGTTAGAGAAAGTAAATGATAATGCATATAAACTTGAGCTGCCTGCAGAGTTTGGGGTTAGCCCCACTTTTAACATTGCAGATTTGAAGCCTTATTTGGGTGAGGAAGATGAGCTTCCGTCGAGGACGACGTCAGTTCAAGAAGGGGAGGATGATGAGGACATCCCTACTAATGTTACACCCACCCCGACTGCTATACATACAGGACCAATTACTAGAGCTCGCGCACGTCAATTGAATTACCAGGTACTTTCGTTTCTTGGAAATCCTTCTAATATTCATGAACATATGATGCTGCCTAAATTAGATACTTTTGTTTTACTTATGAATGAAGGACCTATCATGGATAAGAAGGATGACCATTGGAGCGGGATCAAGCATGGAGGAGAAGGTGCGCGCGCGGGGAAGAACATTGGAGCTTCCAGTGATGATTTTCGCACATTGAAGCCACCATAATGGGAGTGGGAAGCTTTGGACGAAATATGCATGATGCCACTTTATAAAATTCGTCCATAGGCTAATATAGGTGTTGCGCCACCTTAATTTTGGGCCAGGCCCATGTAATTTCGAAATACCATATTATAGGCTGTTTTTAGAGTCCGTATGTATGGGGAAACTGACTTAGGGTCGGTTTCGGACCCCTCCTCCAAGGGGCCACGAAATTCCCTTCTATTCCCCCATATATACAGCCCTTAGGGCTTCGTTTTAGGTTTGGGTTTTGTTTAGATTACAAGTTCGCCATAGCAGCAACTTCGCGTTCTTCGTTTGTGTCCCGCGACCAGACAAAGGCGTCACAGAACCCCACTTCATCAATAAAGCTTTCCTCTTATATTCGCAATATCCAGATTGCAATCTTAGTTTCTTGCTTGTTCTTCGTTTGCGTGCAGGAAATAGACCCTCGTGGTCAGGTTGATCGTGCTCCGGCGTGGTCAATAACCTCTCAGAGTTGGTTTAGCGATTGCTAAGGCGCGACGTCTCACACGTTCGTAGTCGGATCGTCAAAGTCTACTCCACCAAAAACGATAGCCACCATCTCATCGAAAGACAGGGACAACTTCGCCTATATCACCTGGATGCCCATATTGGTTCCTACATATTCTACGAAGATCTTTATCGGTCGAACCTCTATGTCAAGGATTCAGTTAATCTCGTATGATGTTCCCTTTGTTCTTCGGTATGTTACTTGCCCGAGATTCGATCATCGGTATCTCCATACCTAGTTCAACCTCGTTACCGGCATGTCTCTTTACTCGTTCCATAATACAAGACCCCGTGACTAACACTTAGTCACATTGCTTGCAAGGCTTATTGTGATGTTGTATTACCGAGTGGGCCCTGAGATACCTCTCCGTCACACGGAGTAACAAATCCCAATCTTGATCCATGCCAACCCAATAGACACCCTCGGAGATACCTATAGAGCACCTTTATAGTCACCTAGTTACGTTGCGACGTTTGATACACACAAGGTACTCCTCCGGTGTCAGTGAGTTGCATGATCTCATGGTCATAGGAACAAATACTTGACATGTAGAAAACAGTAGCAATAAACTAACACGATCATATGCTACGTTTGTAGTTTGGGTCTTGTCCATCACATCATTCTCCTAATGACATGATCCCGTTATCAAATGACATCTCATGTCCATGACTAGGAAACCATAGCCATCTTTGATCAACGAGCTAGTCTATTAGAGGCATACTAGGGACATGGTGTTGTTTATGTATCCACACATGTATCTAAGTTTCCGATCGACACAATTATAGCATGGATAATAAACGATTATCATGAACAAGGAAATATGATAATAACCAATTTATTATTGCCTCTAGGGCATATTTCCAACAGTGTCACCATAGACATGGCAGTTCAGGAGGCCGCCTACACCATGCTGACTATCATGAGGTTTCACCATGGTCTGCTTCAGAACACAGAGTTCTGTTATGTTCCTGCTTCTCTAGGAGGAGAGGATAGCTATCTTAGCGCAGCCTACTATGATCATTCTCATGAGGACCCTAGGCTGCAGGTGACCGCTCAGATGTTGGAGAACAGGGATCGTGATGCACGTGCCCTTCGCATGGAGCTATATGCTACCCGTGCACGTCTTTGGACAGCCCTGACGTAGCTAGCACCTGTCATGCAGACAGGCTATGGAGATTTGGAGATGTTGAACCCACCGCGGACTCATCTGCCAGCACGCGTAGACTGGCCCAATGTTGGAGGCATCACCCCTCTTCGAGGACCGCTATTGCCACCAACAAGGAGACCGAGGCCACATCCGTGTCCTTACGGTTTCGAGGGATTGCAGGCTAGAGTGTTTCTAGATCCTCAGGTTCAGCTCCCGGGCCACGAGGGTAACCTATATGAGGCATTCTACGGCGATGCTTGAGTATGTGGATGTTAGTACTAGTATGGTAGTAGTCGTATTGCCACAGTCCTGTGTGTCTTGTGGGATATGACTGAGGTTGAGAGCTGAGTTCCGGAGGTGTAGATAGATAATGTATAGGAAGCTTGTAATACCTCCGATGAGTTGTGTCATCTCTCTGTAGTTTGTATTTCAGCTTGGGCTTGTACTGAACTATGTCATGGTGTGTATGAATCATGGTGTTCATATGGCAGTTGTTATTACCATGTTGATTGGGTGTTTACCCCTTCATGCCATGTTATCCAGTACATTCTTTATCTCATTCCTTAGAGTTGGTGTCTTCCGTGTGTAAGCTGTGGGTTTGTTTTCCCAGGATGGTGGCAACTAGGAATAACCCCGTGCCTGCCCCCGAGCAGGGCGAGGGAAGCCAGCCAAGGCAAGAGAACCTGCCATAGGCACCCTCTTTGGTAGAAGTGATGCTTGAAGCTGAGCGGAACAAAAGGGAGACCAACAGGCTATTGGAACATATTGAGCAGAACACAGCACGTGCTCCCCGCAATGATCGCAATGATGGTGTGTCTCTTAACGACTTCGTCAAGCTGTGCCCACCCAAGTTTCATCATTCGGTCGACCCGCTCGACACGGATGATTGGCTGACCAGCATGTCCCGCAAAATCTGAGGCCAACAAGGTGACCTTTGCTGCTTACTTTCTGGAGGGACCCACCAATCTATGGTGGGAAAATTATGAAGCTATGCGTCCCGCAGGCCCCACACCAACTTGGGCGGATTTTAGCGCAGCATTCCGTACCCATCACATTCCAGAAGGGCTGATGGATCGCAAGAGAGAGGAGTTCTATGCTTTCACCCAGGGCAGATTGACAGTGGATGCCTATAGCCATGAGTTCGGCAATCTTGCTCGCTGTGCTCCGGAGGAAGTGTCAACCGATGCTAGGAAACAGGTTAGGTTCCGCAAGGGACTTAGTCCTGAGCTCCGTCGAGATCTGCGCCTGCATGAGTGCACAACCTTCCAGGCTCTCATCAACAAGGCTATCAATGCCGAGACTGGACAGACTGACTACGAGGCAACTAGGAAGCACACCCGTGACTTCAGCCCCGCATCTGGCTCGGGCTCCAACAAACGCCGGGTGTGGGTACCCAACGCAGCACTGCCGCCAAGGTACACCGCGAGGCCATCCTTCCAGGTGCCTCGCCCAGCTCATCCCAACCCTCCAGCCAGGATATTTGGAGGTCCTCCTGCTAATGCTGCTCCCCGTGCCACTGTTGTCTACTACAAATGTGGAGAACCGGGACACTACTCCCGTGAGTGTCCCTAGAACAATGCTAAGCCGGCTGGACGTGGGAAGCCGGGAAAAGCCTTCTATGTGAAGCCAGCTCCTGCTCGTGGTCGAGTGAACTATGTTTCTGCTGAAGAAGCCCTTGAGGATCCTGATGTTATCCTAGGTACGCTCCTTGTCAATAGTCATCCAGCATCTGTTCTATTTGATACTGGGGCATCTCATTCATTCATCTCAGAAAGTTATGCACAATTGCATAACATGTCATTTTGTGATATGCCTACTCCTTTAGTAGTTCAGACTCCTGGTTCAAAATGGCAAACTTCTAGAGTAAGCCATGACAATGAGATTCTTGTGGATAGGCTAGTCTTCCTAGCATCTTTGATAGCCCTTAAGTCTTCGGACATCAATATCATCTTAGGCATCGACTGGATGAAAGCTCACTATGCTAAGATTGATACTCATACTAGGAATGTTCAACTTACACATCCCTCGGGTGAGATAGTTAATGTCTCCACTCGAGCAGCCAAGCACCAACTCTATTCTCTCAATGCTAGCCCTCTTCCAGAATTAGAAGATATTCCGGTAGTTCGTGACTTTCCAAATGTCTTTCTAGAAGAACTGCCAGGAATTCCACCTGTCAAAGATGTTGAGTTTGTGATAGAGCTCATCCCAAGGACTGTCCCAATAGCTAGAAGACCCTATAAGATGGCACCCTTAGAACTAGCCGAACTTAAGATTCAACTCGACAAGGCTTTGAAGAAAGGTTTCATCCGGCCTAGTTCTTCTCCTTGGGCTTGCCCCGTCCTCTTCGTCAAGAAGAAGGATGGATCGGATCGGATGGTTGTGGATTATTGGCTAGTGAATCTGGTCACCATAAAGAACAAGCATCCGCTCCCCAGGATCAATGATTTGTATGATCAACTCGCTGGATCCTCTGTCTTTTCCAAAATGGATTTGAGGTTGGGATACCATCAAATCAGAATTAGAAACGGGGACATTCCAAAAACGGCTTTTGTTACTCGTTATGGCCAATACGAGTACACCATCATGTTCTTCGGTTTAACCAATGCCCCAGCCACCTTCTCTCGCTTGATGAATTCGATCTTCATGGAGTATCTGGATAAATTCGTCATGGTTTACCTCAACGATATACTCATCTACTCGAAGAACGAACAGGAACATGTCGAGCATCTAAGGCTAGTATTGATGAAACTTTGAGAGCATCGTCTGTATGCCAAATTCTCCAAGTGTGAATTTTGGTTGCCAGAAGTGACCTACCTAGGCCACGTAATCTCTGGTGAAGGTATTGCTGTCAATCCCGAGAGAGTTTAGGCCGTCCTTGATTGGACTCAACCTAAATTGGTTAAGCAAGTTCGGAGTTTCCTTGGCTTAGCGAGCTATTGTCGCCGATTTGTCGAGAATTTCTCCAAGGTTGCGAAACCTCTGACTGAACTCCTCAAGAAAGATAAAAAGTTCGAGTGGACTCCACAATGCAAGCACAGTTTTCCGGAGTTGAAAAGACGCCTGACCTCTGCTCCCATTCTGGTGCCACCAAACTTCTCTAAGGACTTTGTTATATATTGCGACGCCTCGCGACAAGGATTAGGTTGCATTCTCATGCAAGATCGTCATGTGATTGCATACGCATCTCGACAGTTGCGTCCACATGAGGATAATTATCCAACACATGATCTTGAGCTTGCAGCTGTGGTCCATGCACTAAAAACTTGGCGACATTACCTTCTGGGTAATCGTTGCGAAATTTACACTGATCACCAAAGTCTGAAATATATTTTCACCCAGCCGGATTTGAATCTCAGGCAAAGACGGTGGGTTGAGTTGATTAAAAATTATGACTTAGGGATAACTTACACCCCGGGGAAAGCCAATGTCATGGCTGATGCACTAAGTCGTAAATTTTATTGTAACAACCTGATGTTACAACAAGGTCAACCACTTCTCTATGAGGAATTTCGGAAGTTGAACCTCCACATTGTTCCTCAAGGATTCCTTTCCAACCTGGTGGCGAAACCTACTCTTACGGATCAAATCATAGAAGCCCAGAAGCATGATGTCGGGATATCTTGGATCAAGAAAAACATTAAGAAGGCTAATGTTAGATGCTTCTCGGAAGATGATCGGAGTGTTGTCTTCTTTGAGAACCGCTTGGTGATCCCGAAGAAGCAACATCTACGACAGTTGATCCTTAAGGAGGCTCATGATTCTCCTCTCACGATTCATCCTGGTAGTACCAAGATGTATCAGGACCTACGCCAGAGGTTCTGGTGGACTAGGATAAAGAGAGAAATTGCTCAGTTCGTTGCTAGATGCGACGTTTGTCATCGCGTTAAGGCAGAACATCAAAGGCCTGCTGGCATCCTTCAACCTTTAGATATTCCTGAATGGAAATGGGATAAGGTCGGTATGGATTTCATTATTTGATTTCCCAGGACTAAGAGAGGGAATAATGCTATCTTTGTGGTCATCGACCACCTTTCCAAAGTGGCTCATTTTCTTCCTGTTCGGGAGAGTATAACTGCTAGCCAGCTAGCGGAGTTATATGTTTCTTGAATAGTTTCTCTTCATGGTGTTCCATTGGAGATTAACTCGAACGTGGAAGTATCTTTACTTCCTGATTTTGGGAAAGTTTCCAAACCATGGAAGTATCTATCCTTTAGCACTGCTTTCCACCCGCAATCAAGTGGTCAAGTTGAGCGAGTTAATCAAATCCTCGAAGACATGCTCCGAGCTTGTGTTATATCCTTCGGTATGAATTGGGAGAAATGCCCTTCATTTGCCGAATTTGCTTATAACAATAGTTATCAATCAAGCTTGGGCAAAGCCCATTTTGAAGTTCTCTATGGACGAAGGTGTCGAACACCTCTTAACTGGTCAGAAACCGAAGATAGGCAACTCTTTGGCCCGGATATGATCCAGGATGCAGAGGAGCAAGTTCGCATTATTCATGAAAAGTTGAAAACAGCCCAATCTCGTCAAAAGAGTCAATATAGCTGTGACTATGAAGTTGACAAGAAGGCTTATCTTCGGGTTACACCTCTAAAGGGTACCCACTGATTCGGTATCAACGGCAAGTTGGCTCCTCATTACATTGGACCTTTTCGCATTCTTTCTAAACGAGGAGAGGTTGCCTACCAATTGGAACTTCCGCCGCATCTTTCCAAGGTTCATGATGTCTTCCACATCTCGCAACTCAGGCATTGCTTCTCGGACCCTGTCCGTGAAGTAGACCACGAAGCGCTTGATCTCCAAGATAACCTTACATGTCGAGAATACCCTGTTCGTATTATTGATCAAGCTAAGCGTACCACTCGGCGTCGGAACATCAAGTTTCTCAAGGTTCAGTGGTCACACCATTCTGAGAAGGAGGCCACATGGGAAAGAGAGGATCGTCTTCGACTAGAGTACCCCCGCTCTTCCAGACGACTTCCAAATCTCGGGACGAGATTCTTTTGAGTGGGGGTGAGTTGTCACATCCCTAGCTAGCTTTCTTAGGACAACATGTGTGTGCATCATGTTTCACTTTTTGCATCAATCTGAAATGGGGATTAACAGAAACCCCAAACCTTCATTTGAATCAAACCAATTTAAAGATTGTGAAAAACAAACAAATCCAAAATGCCCATCTAAAATGCTCCCTATGTCTGATAAATGTAGACATGATTATACAAGGGGTCATTTTAAATATTTGAACATTTATAGTAATTTAAAAATAAATATTAAAGCTGCTAAAAATGCCAAATAAAGCATTATCATTATTTCATATTTCAAAATATTCTGAAACTTTTTATAGAAGTTTGAAATATTCAAACTTAGTCCTATAAAATATTTGGGATATTTTATACTTAGCAATTGTGCCTAAAAATAAATAAAACAAATGTTAGAGAAATAAAACAGAATCTGGAAAGTTAAAAAAAGAAGAAAGGAGGGAGCACCTGGACCGGCCCATCAAGCCTAGGACCGTCGTTGTCCTCCTGGCAACTAGGAGGACGAGCGCGTGCCCGCCGCGCGCGCGCGCCGGAGCTGCCACGCAGCTCCCTGCGCGCGTGCATCCCCCGCCGCGCTGGCGAGCGGATGAGGACGCGTTGTCGTCCCCATCTTGCTCATTCTCCCCCCTACTTCTTCCTCTCCTCTGCTCTGCCATGGCCGACGGCCCCGCAAGCTCGCCGCCGTAGTTGCAGCCGCTCCCGCGCCTCCCTGAGCCACTAGAGGCTCCGCCTCGTCGCCCCCATCCTCTGCTTCGAGCCACGCATCGCCAGGATCCCTGGAGCGTCGCCCTCGAGCTCATCTTCCTCCTCGGACCCGAGCGTCTCCGTCGTCGATTCGTCGCCTCCGAGCCCTCCCCGAGCCAGCTCTCGTCGGCTCCGAGCCCGCTGTGAGCTCCAGGTCCTTTCCCCTCTCTTCCCCGGCCATTACCCCCTCTGTAGGCCCCGTTTGCGACGGCTCCCGAATGCCACGCCGCACGAGCTCGTCGTCGTCGGCGCTGCTCCGGTGACCAGCTGGTCCATCCGAGGCCACCGTCGAGCTCGTGGGGTCGCGTAGGGCCCGTAGGTGCTAAGCCCGGGCCGTGTTGCGCCCTGGTTCGTCGAGCTCGTGCTCGCCCAAGCTCCGGCAGCCGCCGAGCTCGTCGGCGGCGTCGATCCCGGCCGTCTCAGCCTCTGAGAGGTGTCGGGATGGACGCGCGCATGAGCATAGGCTCGTTTGGTGCTCTCCGCCGTCCTTTTGGTCGCCGGAGGAGGGAATCCAACCCCTCCGCTGTCTCTGGAGCTACCGACGGCTCAATGCCGGTGGGTCTTGCTAGCGTTGACCACGGGGGTTTGACCCCATGGGTCACTAGCAAGTGGGGCCGGGCCCTGCTAATTAAAATTTGATTAATTATTTAATTAACTAATTTAATTAAGTTAATGGCCCACTCACCAGTGGGCCCTACCCTAATCTAATTAGTAATTAGTTAAATAATTAACCTTGTTAGTGGCTGGGTCATTGACCAGTGGACCCCACTGGTTCGGTTTGACCTGTCAACGGTCTGTTGACCAGCTAACATCATGATGATGTCATGCTGATGCAATAATGAATTTTCCGGATTAAATTAATTCCATAAAATACTAAAAACTTAGAAAATTCATAAAAATTAATCTGTAAATCAGATGAAAATACTTTATATATGAAAAATTATCAGAAAAATCCAATGAATCCAATGGTGTTGTTATCATGCATGTTAGATCAACCTAAGTAGATGAACATTGCCATTTACTAATAGGTTAACATATGAAATGTGTAAAGGAGAATGATTTTGAACCTATATTCAAAATCACTTTATTTAACTTGGACAGTAGTTGCATTAGCTCATCCATAAATGATGCCATGTCATGATAATGCATCATATTGTTGCACTTGTTGTGTATTGATTGCTATTTATCTGCATTGCGGTAGGCCCTGCTTCTGAGGATACCTTCGAGTATTCCAACGAAGGAGAAAACCTTCCCGCTTCCCAGCAAGGCAAGCAACCCCTTTGATCATTCCGATAACATCCCATTCTCTCGCTCCTGCTCTTGTTTATTGCATTAGGACAAACGTTCACTTGTTTGTCATACACGGTAGATGAACCCATACCTTTGCATGACCTGTCATTGTCATAGTAAATAGCTAAACCTTGCAACCTAGCATACATGGTAGATGCTTGTGCCATGATGTGCTTTGCTTACTTTGCCTGTTATGCTTGCTATGCTTAGAGTTTGTCAGGTCTGATTCATCTGGGTGATGAACTGGAGTGAAACAATGTTGTTCTGATGTGATAAGCTTATGATGAACCTGATTTGGTAAAGGTAGCGATCAAAGGCTATGTAGGAGTACATAGCGGGTTGTCCCATTGAGACCATTCTTAGGAACTGAGTTCCGTGTTTGTGATCCAAGACTAGTTACTACCACACATTGAGTTCCAGTAACTCGACCCCTTTTGACTTATCAATCACTTAGTCCTTGGTCCAGGAGTTGCAAGTAGTTTCTGGTGTTTATAGCATGCTGGAGGCCATGCATAACGCTGACCCTAGGGGTGGGTTATGATGCGGTAGGTAGTGGCATGATGTACCAAGGGTGACCCGAATGGTGGGCTTGGGAACCCTGCGCACATCGTTTGGGGCCATAGCGGAAACTTCGGCCGGACTTCCGTGCGGGTTCGGTCTCAAACAGGCGATAGCCTGGACTAGAGGTCTTGTGTGATTGACGGGCGTGTCCGACTCCCTCGTTGGGCTTCCGCTTGAAGGTTACCGAGGTGCATGGTTTTATGAGCACACAGCGATAAGTGGCGAGAGCGTGTGTGAAGAAGTACACCCCTGCAGGGTATAAAACTATTTGAATAGCCGCGTCCTCGGATATTGATATAGGCGAAGTTGTCCCTGTCTTTCGATGAGATGGTGGCTATCGTTTTTGGTGGAGTAGACTTTGACGATCCGACTACGAACGTGTGAGACGTCGCGCCTTAGCAATCGCTAAACCAACTCTGAGAGGTTATTGACCACGCCGGAGCACGATCAACCTGACCACGAGGGTCTATTTCCTGCACGCAAACGAAGAACAAGCAAGAAACTAAGATTGCAATCTGGATATTGCGAATATAAGAGGAAAGCTTTATTGATGAAGTGGGGTTCTGTGACGCCTTTGTCTGGTCGCGGAACACAAACGAAGAACGCGAAGTTGCTGCTATGGCGAACTTGTAATCTAAACAAAACCCAAACCTAAAACGAAGCCCTAAGGGCTGTATATATGGGGGAATAGAAGGGAATTTCGTGGCCCCTTGGAGGAGGGGTCCGAAACCGACCCTAAGTCAGTTTCCCCATACATACGGACTCTAAAAACAGCCTACAATATGGTATTTCGAAATTACATGGGCCTGGCCCAAAATTAAGGTGGCGCAGCACCTATATTAGCCTATGGACGAATTTTATAAAGTGGCATCATGCATATTTCGTCCAAGGCTTCCCACTCCCATTATGGTGGCTTCAATGTGCGAAAATCATCACTGGAAGCTCCAATGTTCTTCCCCGCGCGCGCACCTTCTCCTCCATGCTTGATCCCGCTCCAATGGTCATCCTTCTTATCCATGATAGGTCCTTCATTCATAAGTAAAACAAAAGTATCTAATTTAGGCAGCATCATATGTTCATGAATATTAGAAGGATTTCCAAGAAACGAAAGTACCTGGTAATTCAATTGACGTGCGCGAGCTCTAGTAATTGGTCCTGTATGTATAGCAGTCGGGGTGGGTGTAACATTAGTAGGGATGTCCTCATCATCCTCCCCTTCTTGAACTGACGTCGTCCTCGACGGAAGCTCATCTTCCTCACCCAAATAAGGCTTCAAATCTGCAATGTTAAAAGTGGGGCTAACCCCAAACTCTGCAGGCAGCTCAAGTTTATATGCATTATCATTTACTTTCTCTAACACCTTAAAAGGACCATCAGCACGTGGCATTAGCTTTGACTTGCGCAAAGCAGGAAATCTATCCTTACGCAAATGTAACCAAACAAGATCTCCAGGTGCAAAGACAACATGTTTTCTACCCTTATCTCCAGCAAGTTTGTATTTAGCATTCATACGCTCAATGTTTTCCTTAGTTAACTCATGAATCTTTAATATCAATTCAGCACGTTCTTTAGCATCAAAATTAACCTTCTCCGAAGACGGAAGAGGCAACAAATCAATAGGTGCACGAGGTAAGAAACCATACACAACTTCAAAAGGGCACATCTTAGTGGTAGAATGTAGCGAACGATTATAAGCAAATTCAATATGAGGCAAGCATTCTTCCCACATTTTCAGGTTATTCTTCAAAACAGCCCTAAGCATAGTAGACAATGATCTATTGACTACTTCAGTTTGGCCATCAGTTTGGGGGTGACATGTAGTACTAAAAAGCAGTTTAGTCCCCAACTTAGCCCATAAACATCTCCAAAAGTGGCTAAGAAATTTAGCATCACGATCGGAAACAATTGTATTTGGCACACCATGCAACCGAATAATTTCACGAAAGAACAAATCAGCAACATGAGCAGCATCATCACTTTTATGACATGGTATAAAGTGTGCCATTTTAGAAAATCTATCCACGACAACAAATATGCTATCCCTCCCCTTCTTTGTTCGAGGTAAACCTAAAACAAAGTCCATAGATATATCCTCCCAAGGAACACTAGGTACAGGTAAAGGCATATATAAACCATGAGGATTGAGTCGTGACTTAGCTTTTTGACATGTAGTGCAGCGAGCAACAAAACGCTCAACATCCCGTCTCATCTTTGGCCAAAAGAAATGTGTAGCAAGTACGTCCTCCGTCTTCTTCACGCCAAAGTGTCCCATTAATCCTCCTCCGTGCGCCTCCTGTAACAACAAAAGACGAACGGAACTAGCTGGAATGCATAGCTTGTTAGCACGAAACACAAATCCATGATTAATAACGAACTTGTTCCATGTTCTCCCTTCTTTACAATTCTGCAACACGTCTCTAAATTCAGCATCATGCACATATTGATCTTTGATGGTCTCCAAACCAAATATTTTAAAGTCAAGTTGTGAAAGCATAGTATAACGACGAGACAAAGCATCAGCAATAACATTGTCTTTACCCTTCTTGTGTTTAATGACATAAGGGAAAGTCTCAATGAATTCAACCCATTTAGCATGTCTACGGTTCAGTTTTGCTTGACTTTTAATATGTTTCAAAGATTCATGATCAGAATGTATAACAAATTCTTTGGGCCATAAATAATGTTGCCATGTTTCCAAAGTCCGAACAAGAGCATATAATTCCTTATCATAAGTAGAATAATTCAGACTAGGCCCACTTAATTTTTCAGAAAAGTACGCAACAGGTTTACCATCTTGTAGTAACACACCTCCTAACCCAATTCCACTAGCATCACATTCAAGCTCGAAAGTCTTATTAAAATCAGGAAGTTGGAGTAAAGGAGCATGTGTTAACTTATCTTTCAAGACCGTGAAGGCTTCTTCCTGTGCGGTACCCCAAGAAAAAGGCACGTCCTTCTTTGTAAGCTCATTGAGAGGCGCAGCAATGGTGCTGAAATTTCTCACAAAACGCCTATAGAAACCAGCGAGGCCAAGAAAACTCCTTACTTGTGTGACCGTTTTGGGCTGCGGCCAACTCTCAATAGCTTCGATCTTGGCTGTATCAACTTCAATTCCCTGTGGAGTAACAACATAGCCAAGAAAAGATACTCGGTCGGTGCAAAAGGTGCACTTCCCAAGGTTACCAAACAAACGTGCATCACGTAGCGCAGTAAAAACAGCACGTAAATGTTCCAAATGTTCCTCCAAAGATCTACTAAAAATCAATATATCATCAAAATAGACTACCACACATCGTCCAATGAAAGCACGTAAAACCTCGTTCATTAATCTCATGAAAGTGCTAGGTGCATTAGTTAACCCAAAAGGCATGACTAGCCACTCATATAATCCAAACTTAGTTTTAAATGCTGTTTTCCATTCATCGCCCAATTTCATACGAATTTGATGGTATCCACTACGCAAATCAACTTTGGAGAAAATTGTAGAGCCACTTAATTCATCAAGCATATCATCTAGTCTAGGAATAGGATGACGATAACGAATAGTAATATTATTAATGCCTCTACAATCCACACACATGCGCGATGTACCATCCTTTTTAGGCACTAGAATAATAGGAACAGCACAAGGACTAAGGGATTCACGTATATAACCTTTGTCAAGCAGCTCCTGTACTTGACGCATAATCTCCTTTGTCTCCTCTGGATTGGTACGGTAGGGCGCACGGTTGGGTAGGGATGCACCGGGAATTAAGTCAATCTGATGCTCAATCCCGCGAATAGGCGGTAATCCCGGTGGCACGTCTTGTGGAAAGACGTCAGCGAACTCCTGCAAAATGTTAATGACAGTAGGAGGCAAAGAGGGAGGCATGTCCTCGAATGAAAATAATACCTCTTTACATACAAAAGCATAGCAAACATATGTAGCAACATCCAAATCATTAATATCAGATTTAGTAGCAAGTAAACATCCACTCTTCAATTTTATTTCAGATGCAACAGTAGATGATGGTTTATTATGCTTATGGTGTTGCTCAAATTCCTGTGCTACAATCTGATTTTCACTCTTATTTTTCTCCTGTTTTGCTTTACTAGCTCTAGCAATGTCATCTTTCATAATATGTTCGGGAGACATAGGAAGCAAAGTGATACTATGATCCTTATGAACAAGAGTATACTGATTTGTCCTACCATGGTGTACAGAATTTTTATCAAACTGCCATGGTCTACCAAGTAAAACAGAACATGCTTGCATGGGTACCACATCACAATCCACATAATCAGAATATGTAGCAATGCTAAAATGCACACGAACAGTACGTGTTACCTTAACCTTGCCACTATTGTTGAACCATTGGATGTAATAAGGATGAGGATGTGGTCTGGTGGATAGAGACAGCTTCTCCACCATCTCCATGCTAGCCAAGTTATTGCAACTCCCTCCATCGATGATGATGCGAACAGAACGCTCTTTCACAACTCCCTTTGTGTGGAACAAGTTGTGCCTCTGATTTTGCTCAGCGTGTGTAACCTGCACACTGAGAACACGTTGAGCAACTAAACTTTCATACCTGTCAGCGTAATCAGCAGCCATGTATTGTGTTTCTGGTTCTGCATCCTCGCCACCCTGTTCGTCACTTGCAATAAGTGCCAAAGTCTCCTCATCATAATCACTAGCGGACGCATATCCACCATCCTGAGTAACAATCATTACACGCTTGGAAGGGCATTCTCTCGCATAGTGACCTCCACCCTTGCAACGACGACATATAACCTCATGTGTTTGCCCTGTGGATGCAATAGATGAAGAAGAACTCTGTGCAGGCCCAAAAGGTGTGCTCTTCGTAGAGGGTGCAGTAGGAGCCTGTTGCCTGGTATCGCGATTAGAGTTGGAGGTTGAAGGAGGTGGTGTTGCAGCAGGACGTGCGGAAGCAGAGGAGGTACGTGGCGTCCATGATGAAGTACGGCCTGCAAAATTAGTAGTTCTCGCCATTGCCTGTCGATCCTGCACTTCACGTTCAGCTTTGCAAGCAAGATGAAATAAACGAGTGATAGTGTTATACTCCTTATACTCTAGAATAGTCTGAATCTCTCTATTTAATCCACCCATAAAACGTGCAAGCATAGCTTCATTCTCCTCAACAATACCACATCTAATCATACCAGTTTGTAATTCCTGATAATATTCTTCTACAGAATTTTTTCCTTGTCTTAAACGCTGCAAATTTTGAAGCAATTCACGTTGATAATAAGGTGGCACCCAACGATTTCGCATAGCAGTTTTCAAAGCAGCCCAAGTAGTTGGAATATTATTAGGGTGTATTCTACAATGTTCTGACCACCAAACACAAGCAAAACTAGTGAATGAACAAACAGCAGCAGCAACACGTCGATCCTCTGGAAATTGTAAGCATGTAAAACGTTGTTCTGTTTCTAACTCCCATGTAAGATATATATCAGGAACATATCTACCCTCAAACGTCGGAATATTCAATTTAAGTTTAGGGAGATGGTCATGATCCCGTACCTGCGGGGGTGGTGCAGCCCTACCGTTACGGTTGTAGCCATGTGGTCGACCTGGTGCGTATGGTGGTGGTTGCCCATGGGGCGGATCTGGAGCAACCTCTCCCTCATCATCGAAATCACCATCATAATCTTCAACCTGCTCAACGACAGTAGCCGCACGAGCCACCGAAGTAGCAGCAGTATCAACAGTACCAGGATGTTGGGCGTGGCCGAGAGGCACACGTCGCGCTCGTCGTTCGAAAGGAATAGGAACTGCAGCTGGTGGAGGTAGACGGGCAAGCACCTCATTGAACTTGGCGTCCATCTTGGAGTCGAATGTCTTCTCCAAACCATCTAGCTTCTCCATGGCAACTCCAAAGTTGTTCACGAAGTCCTGTACCTGCTCAGCCATCATTTGCTGAAATTTATCATAGAGCGCTTTGTTGGTCATGCTCTCCCAGTCGATCTCGTCATTGTGTGATCCTGGCATGGTTAGCAGAAATAGGAAACACACAATATGAAGCCTACAGACTGCTGGGACGTGGTGGTGGTGGTGGTGTGGCACAAATCCTTTAAGCGAATCTCAATTTCTTACCAGTTCTTACCCAGTAGCAGGCGGTGATCGGCAACCGTTGTAGCCAAAACTCTCAAAGCTTGGATAGAGCGATTGCCAGGTGGTGTCAAGCACACAGCGTAGGAGTATGTGGAGCTGGGATGGCTTATAATATGGTAGCAAAAAGGGTCAGCAATAATCAATTCAGAGATGCAAGGTTGAATAAACGCTCAACGACGGTACTGTGCTGGTCCTAGGCTAGACCGTGCTAGAGACGCGAGCCTAAAACACCAACAAAAACACGACGATACACCTAAGCAAGGGAAAAGCACAATCGGATTTATTTTTTTCGTTTTTTTTTTTCGGCGCCTCTTTTTTTTTTTTTTTTTCGGCGCCTCTTTTTTTTTTTTTTTTTCAAAAACTCACTACAATGGCGAGTGTCTCAAAACTCTTGCCACGTCGTATAAGCAAGATGGGCACGAATTTTTCTTTTGGACTATTTTTTTTTTTCTGGAGCAATCCGGGGGCTGCGACGACCCAAAAATTTCGACAAAAATCACTATGATAGCAAGTGTCTCCAAACGCTCCGGGGAACCTAAAATCAAGATAGGGAAAAAATATTTTCAGCCGAAATTTTTTTGGGCCAAAACGTGCTCTGCAAAGCGTGCCAGACTCTTTTTTCTTTTTTTTTTTTTTTTTTTTTCCGACACCTGCGCAGGTAGCAAAACACGGATCCGAAATCAAAAGGATCTCGAAACTAAACCTAAAACGAACTGGACTTGGATTGGTGGAGGATTTGTGGTGGTATATATGGACACCAATGGAGAGTGATGATGGATGATGAGATATGGCAGCGGCGAGGATGGTGGTGGTATATGGCAACTATGAAGATGATGCGGTGGCGGCGTGACAACCTGTGAAAAGAACTCGAAACTCTAAAGGACTAGACACTAAGACCAGCAACTCGACACAACGATGTAACCGCCAATTCAACAAAGCAAAATACTGAAAAGACTATGCAAAGGCTCAGATTGGTTCGGATATGATGATCTAACCCTAATTTTTTTTTTGGCTTTTTCGTGGACTAAAGGTATGAAGAACAGATGCGATCTAAACTACGAAAACTGGTAAAATCTCACCGAGCAACCTGGAAATCTGATACCACTTGATATAGGCGAAGTTGTCCCTGTCTTTCGATGAGATGGTGGCTATCGTTTTTGGTGGAGTAGACTTTGACGATCCGACTACGAACGTGTGAGACGTCGCGCCTTAGCAATCGCTAAACCAACTCTGAGAGGTTATTGACCACGCCGGAGCACGATCAACCTGACCACGAGGGTCTATTTCCTGCACGCAAACGAAGAACAAGCAAGAAACTAAGATTGCAATCTGGATATTGCGAATATAAGAGGAAAGCTTTATTGATGAAGTGGGGTTCTGTGACGCCTTTGTCTGGTCGCGGAACACAAACGAAGAACGCGAAGTTGCTGCTATGGCGAACTTGTAATCTAAACAAAACCCAAACCTAAAACGAAGCCCTAAGGGCTGTATATATGGGGGAATAGAAGGGAATTTCGTGGCCCCTTGGAGGAGGGGTCCGAAACCGACCCTAAGTCAGTTTCCCCATACATACGGACTCTAAAAACAGCCTACAATATGGTATTTCGAAATTACATGGGCCTGGCCCAAAATTAAGGTGGCGCAGCACCTATATTAGCCTATGGACGAATTTTATAAAGTGGCATCATGCATATTTCGTCCAAGGCTTCCCACTCCCATTATGGTGGCTTCAATGTGCGAAAATCATCACTGGAAGCTCCAATGTTCTTCCCCGCGCGCGCACCTTCTCCTCCATGCTTGATCCCGCTCCAATGGTCATCCTTCTTATCCATGATAGGTCCTTCATTCATAAGTAAAACAAAAGTATCTAATTTAGGCAGCATCATATGTTCATGAATATTAGAAGGATTTCCAAGAAACGAAAGTACCTGGTAATTCAATTGACGTGCGCGAGCTCTAGTAATTGGTCCTGTATGTATAGCAGTCGGGGTGGGTGTAACATTAGTAGGGATGTCCTCATCAGATATGGACTACTTGGAAAACTTATGTTGTTCATAGATAATTTAATGGATACTCATAAAAATATCAAGACAAGTTTGAGTACCGTGGATGGCACTCTCGTAGGAGACAGAAGTGAATCCATGGTGGTGTATTGTTGTGGAGTTAGTGGACTCGTGTGCGATAACTAAAATTTTAACAAAGGGTTAAAATTGCATACTATAGGTTAGCCATGAGTCAAAGCTGGCATTGCTGCATAAGCTCCACCACTCCTCTTGTTGATACTTGAGCATGAAAAGTCTAGGTACGTTTTAAAGATTTGCTGAGTATGTTTGTACTCACGTTTGCTTAATAAATGTTGCAGATGAGACTCAGGACCCATCAAGTGGGTTCTATCTAGATTTCGGCGATGCCGAATAGCTGGTGTCCCAGCTATGACCTTATGCCCTATGGCGGGCTGTAGATAGTCAGGCCATGTGCCTTTTTACCCTTTCAACTGCTGTACTCAGATAGCTTTATGCTTCCGCTTGGTTTGTATGAACTTGCTTATATGTCTTGAGTGTCAGGTCATGTGACCCCTACATATAAGAACATATTATGCAAGGCTCTTTTGAGCCTCTTAAATAAAAGTTGTGTTGATGTATGGTTATGTTGTGATGCCATGGTTGTATCTATGCATATCGGGCATGTCG
Organism: Hordeum marinum; assembly: GCA_022496015.1. Taxonomy (NCBI): domain Eukaryota; kingdom Viridiplantae; phylum Streptophyta; class Magnoliopsida; order Poales; family Poaceae; genus Hordeum; species Hordeum marinum. Next base: position 150,261,932 of record CM039676.1, read on the forward strand.
TGCGTACGTGTGACGTGCAATGGTATGTATGGGATCCTACACCTAGTCATGTGCCTTTAGTAGTACTCTTTACAGGAAACTGCCTCTTTGTGCTTTCACCGAGCCTTGGTAGCTTGCTACTGCTCCGGACACATTGATTGACCGGCATGTATCCTTCTTTGTTGTTGTGTCTGTCCCTTCGGGGAGATGTCTCACGGTGTAATGGAGTCCCTGTAGCCTGATACGACTCGTCTACGTGCAGTGATGACATTTATGTCCCACGGCATAATGGAGTCCTTGTAGCTTGCTATGACTCGTCTACACACGCTTGAGGCCGACACCTTCATTGTTGGGTTACGTATGCATGTTTCCGTATGGATGTGCCACTTGGGTTCTATGACTAGTCATGTCGGTCCGGGTTCTCTGTCGTTTGATTGCCAGCGACATGTTCACATACGTGAGCCAAAAGACGCAAATGGTCCCGGCTAAGGTAAGGCTGCAGCCGTGGAGCTTACCGTGCGTGATGCCGCCAAGAGATGTGATATGTTACAGTCTGGATTCATATGACTTAGGATCGGGGTCCCGACACGAGCTTTCCCGTGTAAATAGTTTTTCTCGTTCTTGTTTGAATTTTCCTTCTTTGGGTCGTAAGGAGAATACCACAATGAGAGTCCGTATGACCCGTATTACCTTGCCCTCTCATTTGCATTATTGTTTTAATCCTTTGTTAAAATTTGCATTATTGTTTTATGGTGTTGTATTCTTATGACGGAAGTGAATCCAAGGTTTAGTGGCTCTCATTTGCATTATTGTTTATCTATCAGAGAGCCCGTATTACCTTGCCCTCTCATTTGAGTTATTGTTTGCAGATTCCAGCTTAGTCCAATGCATGTGCACTCTTGTTATTATCCACATCGTTCGGTCGTGCAAGTGCAAGGCGATAATGACGATATGTGATGAAAAGATTGAGAGGGAGAAAGGATGGTATGAACTCGACCTATTTTGCTTTTGTAAATATGATTGGCTCATCGTTCTGAATTCAGTCCATTATGGGTGAAATATATTTGCAATGACAATTAGAGATTATAGTTATTCATGCCATGCTTAATTAGCTAATAGTGGATAATGGTTTGTCTTGAGTGCCAACATGCATGTTAAAATGGTTGTGATGTAGTATGATAGGATGGTATCCTCCTCTGAATGATTCGAGTGGCTCGACTTGGCACATGTTCATGCATGTAGTTGAAACGAAATCAACATAACCTCTACGATATTTATGTTCATGGTGATTTATATCCTACTCATGCTTGCATTCAATGATGGTTAATCTCAAAGCATGTTGATGACTATGTCGCTCTCTAGTTGGTCACTCCCCAGTCTTTTGCTAGCCTTCACTCGTACTAAGCGGAAATTCTGCTTGTGCATCCAATTTCTCAAACCCAAAGTTGTTCCACGTGAGTCCATCATACCTACCTATATGCGGTATTTACCTGTCGTTCTAAGTAAATTTGCATGTGCCAAACTCTAAACCTTCAAATAAACATTTTGTTTTGTATGCCCAGATCGCTCATGTAGCGACTAGGGGCTGTCAGTATCTTCCATGCTAGGTGGGTTATTCTCACGATATGTGATGATTCACTATCATTCACGAGAAAGTGGCTGGTAATAGGGATTCCCAGTCCCGAAATCAAAAAAAAAATGCAAATAATTAAACAAAACTCCCCCCAGGAATTGTGTCTGTATGGACTATACCCGTGAATTCGGCTCGCCGTGGAGTGTGATTGATTGGTGGAGGGGGAGTAAAAACTTTAACATTCTATTTGGGAACCGCCTATAATGTATCTAGCATGGAAGATGGTGAAAACTCTTGGTCGCTATGTTGGTAATGAAAGCATATCTCTCAAAAAATATTTTTCATCTCTATTTTAAAAGCTCGAGCTCTGGCACCTGTGCAAATCAATGCTTCCCTCTATGAAGGGCCTATCTATTTACTTTATTGTTGAGTCATCCTCTTCTTATAATAAAGCACCAATAAGAGAGCACCATCGTCATTCGTATGCTTTGCTGTTAATTGATATTGAGTGTGAGTATGACTGGATCTCTTTTACCGTGAATATCAATGTCTAGTCAGTCATTGTTCTTTAGAGGTGCTTTGCATTTATGTTTTGCGGTCTCAGAAAGGGCTAGCGAGATACCATTTTGTCATATTATATCATGATTGTTTTGATAAAAGTGTTGTTATCCAAGAGTTATTATTATTGCTCGCTAGTTGATTAAGCCATTGATATGAGTAGATGTGAGACCTAGAGGTTATTGTGAATGTGGTTAGTCCATAATCTTTGCTGAAAATCTGAACATCAGTTAGACATATTTACAGACAACAAGATTAATCAGAGTTTGTAAAAGTTTTTCTTTATCACTTTCAGTTTATTAACTGAATTGCTTGAGGACAAGCAATGGGTTAATCTAGGGGGAGTTGATACGTCTCCATCGTATCTACTTTTCCAAACCCTTTTGCCCTTGTTTTGGACTCTAATTTCATTGATTTGAATGAAACTAACCTGGACTGACAATGTTTTCAGCAAAACTTCCTTGGTGTCATTTGGGTGCAGAAATAAAAAATCTCGAATTGACCTGAAAATTTACGAAGAATATTTTTGGAGTTAATAAAAATACTGGCGAAAGAATCAACTGGAGGGGGGCCACCCACAGGTGACAAGCCCACCAGACGCGACCACTCCCCTGGTCGCGCCTCGCAAACTTGTGGGCCCCCTATGGCTCCACCGACCTCAATTCTACTCCTATTCATATTCGTAGAGAAAAAAATCAAGGAGAAGCGCGTTTCACGATACGGAGCCGCCGCCACCTCCTGTTCTTCCTCGGGGGGGGGCAGATCTCGAGTCCGTTTTGGGCTCCGGAGAGGGGAAATAGACGCCATCATCATCACCAACCATCCTTCATCACCAATTCCATGATGCTCTTCGCCGTTCATGGGTAATACCATCATAGGCTTGCTGGACGGTGATGGGTTGGATGAGATTTATCATGTAATCGAGTTAGTTTTGTTAAGGTTTGATCCCTAGTATCCACTATGTTCTAAGACTGATGTTGCTATGACTTTGCTATGCTTAATGCTTGTCACTAGGGCCTGAGTGCCATGATTTCATCTGAACCTATTATGTTTTCATGAATATATATATATATGTGTGTGTGTGTGTGTGTGTGTTCTTGATCCTATCTTGCAAGTTGTAGACACCTATTACGAGTTATGATCCGCATCCCCCAGGGTGACAATAACTGGGATTCTTTCCTGCAATTACCGTAGTTTGAGGAGTTCGTGTATTCACTAAGTGCTAATGCTTTGGTTCGGTTCTCTATTAAAAGGAGGGGTCCGGTTCTCTATTAAAAGGAGGCCTTAATATCCCTTAGTTTCCAATAGGACCCCGATGGCACGGGAGGGTAGGACAAAAGATGTCATGCAAGTTCTTCTCCATAAGCATGTATGACTATATATGGAATACATGCCTACATTACATTGATGAATTGGAGCTAGTTCTGTATCACCCTATATTATAGCTGTTGCATGATAAATGCCATTCGACATAATTATCCGTCACTGATCCATTGCCTACGAGCTTTCCACATATTGATCCTTGCTAAGTTACTTTTCCGCTGCTACTCACACTTTTGCCACCATTACTGTTACTTCCATACCACTTTGCTACTAAATACTTTGCTGCAAATATTGAGTCTTTCATGTGTGCTTGAATTGACAACTCATCTGTGAATACTCGAGAATACTCTTTGGATCCCCTTGTGTCAAATCAATAAAATTGGGTTGGATACTCTAGCCTCAAAAACTGTTGCGATCCCCTGTACCTGTGGGTTATCAGGGCATCCCCAAGCTTAGACGCTTGAGTCTCCTTAGAATTTTACTTGGGGTGCCTTGGGCATCCCCAATATTATGCTCTTTCTACTCCTTATTCGGGGTCCATCGTGATCACACCCAATACTTGAAAACTTCAATCACACAAAAATCAACAAAACCTTGTGAGATCCGTTAGTATAAGAAACATATTGCATACTTTAGGTGTTGTGATAAATTGATTATCAATTCATTTTTGCGTAATATATACTATATTCTAACTTCTCCATGGCTTATACCCCCCGATACAATCCATAGCATAATCAAAACAAGCAAACTATGCAAGCAAAACAGAATCTGTTTAAAACAGAACAATCTGTAAAGATACCATACTTATGTCACTCTAACAATTCTGAAAAAATAGGAAAATATAACGAATTTGTATAGAAATACTGTATAAAAATTTCAGATCATTATCATGCTCTAGTAAAAATTGAAATTCTTGTACTTGAGTTAAAGTTTCTGTTATGTTTCATCATCGTTTCTACTCATCTTGTTAGTCATCTCAATGGATTTACTTGGCACAAACACTAATTAAAACATAAAAACATAACCATTACAGAGTAAAAAAACATGTTATCACAAAATAACAGAAATTAAAAACAAAAATTAAGATACGTATTAGGTTGCCTTCCAACAAGCGCTATTGTTTTATGCCGCTAGCTAGGCATAATGCATAGTTTCAAGTGTTGTCATCTTTAACACTCAACCCATAAGTGGCTCTCATGATTGATTCATAAGGTGGTTTAACTATATTCCTAGGGAAGTGTTCCATTCCTTTCTTTAATGGTAATTGGAACCTTATGTTTCCCTCTTTCATATCAACAATTGCACCTATAGTTTGTAAGAATGGTCGTCCAAGTATTATGGGACAAAAAGGATTGCAATCAATATCAAGAACAATGAAATATATGGGCACATAATTTTTGTTCGCAATAACAATCACATCATTAATTCTACATAAATGTTTCTTGATGGTAGAATCCGTAAGATGCAAGTTTAGGGAACACACTTCAATATTAGTGAGACCAAGCACATCACGTAAAGTTTTAGGTATGGTTGAAACACTAGCATCAAGATCACACAAATCATTGCATTCATATTTATTTATCTTTATTTTGATAGTAGTTTCCCACTCATCGTGCAATTTTCTAGGAATAGAAACTTCAAGCTCAAGTTTCCCAACATAAGCTTTTATCATAGCTTCTACTATATGTTCGGTAAAAGCTTTGTTTCACTCGTAAGCATTGGGTGAGATAATAATGGATTGCAGCAAACAAATACACTATACTAAAGAACATTTATCATGATTAAAGTCTTTGTAATCCAAGATAATGGGCACATCACTAGTTAAAGTTTTGACCTCTCCAAAACATTTTTTCCAGTTTTAGCATTAAAATCATCAGCCTCCAAGCAAACGGGACGCTCCTCAACTAAAGTTGACTCATCTCAAGTCCCTTTATCATTAATATTCAGATAATTAAACAAAGATTCAGTAGGAGAAACACCAATCATTTTAAGATCTTCATCATGATCCCAGTAAAAACGGTTGGAAGAGCTTTTTCTAAAATTCTCGCTTAGCTCTCAACCTAGCGGTCCTCTCCTTACTTTCATTAATAGATAATTGGATAGATTTAATAGTACCATTAAAATCATGCTTGTGTGGCAAAGATTTATTTTTAAGAATTTCAACATCAAGAGCAATTATATTCATTTTTTAGCCAAAGTATCAATCACATGCAACTTTTCTTCTACCGTAGTGTTGAAACCTTTTGAGAATTAATAGATTCCTTAATTGTGTTCTCAAGATTAGAAGGTATACTATTAGGACTTTTAGAATAATTTCCATAAGAATTACCATAAGAATTTCCATAGTTGTTAGAGGGATTACCGGGATACGGTCTAGCATTGAAATTTCCTCTAAGCATTGTTATTGAAATTATTTTGCGAGATGAAGTTCGCATCAATAGCATCCTTGTTTCGCTCAATCAAAGTAGACAAAGTCATATCATTGGGATCAACATTAGTATTTTTATTAGCAACCATATTCACAAGAGCATCCACTTTTTCACTCAAAGTAGTGATTTCTTCGACATAATTTACCTTCTTACCAGTTGGAGCTCTTTCGGTATACCATTGAGAATAATTTGCCATAATATTGTCCAGAAGTTTTGTGGCCTATCCTAAGGTCACATCCATAAAGGTACCACCTGCAGCAGAATCTAGAAGATTTCTAAACACAATGTTTAGTCCAGCATAGAAATTTTGGATAATCATCCACAAGTTTAAGCCATGAGTTGGAAAGTTTCTTATCATCAATTTCATTCTCTCCCAAGCTTGTGCAACATGCTATTGATCTTGCTGTTTAAAATTCATCATTTGATTTCTAAGGGAGATAATCTTAGCAGGAGGGAAATACTTGGCAATAAAAGCATCTTTACACTTACCCCACGTTCCAATAGTATTACGAGGTAAAGTTGAAACTAAGCTTTAGCTTTATATATTGGTGAAAAAGGAAATAATTTTAATTTCACGATATCATTATCCATATCTTTATTCTTTTGCATAACACATAATTCAACAAAGGTAATAAGATGTGATGCGAGATCCTCATTAGGACTTCTCGAAAATTGAATTTTCATGACAAGATTCAGCAATGCAACATTAATATCAAATGTCTTCGCACTAGTGGCGAGTGGCATAGGAGTACTAATAAAATCATTATTATTAGTAGTTGAGAAAACACACAACTTAGTAGTATCTTGAGACATGGTGACCAAACAAGCAAAGCAACAAGCGAGACAAGTAAACTAGCAAGTAAAGCAAACTAGGAAGAAAACTAGTAACAGGCAAATATAAATATTTTTCTATTTTTGTTTTTTATGAGACAAACTAAATTTAACAGAAAATAAGAAGAAGAACAAGTGAGTGGAAATTTGTGCGAAGTTACTTGATAGTTGGTGATGGTATTTCCCGACAACGATGCCAGAAATTCTTCCTGATACTAGTGATCTGCGTTGGGTTTTTCGTGAAGAGGAACGGGTTATCACAGCACAAAGTGAGTAAGTATTTCCCTCAGTTATGAAACCAAGTTTTATCAAACCAGTAGGAATACCAATCCTCAGCCATCTTCAGTGGCTGCACACAAAAGAACAAACAACTTGCACCCAACGCCGATAAGAGGGTTGTCAATCCCGTTGATCTCGTTATTAGCAAGCAAGTGAGTTGTGTAGATAATTGTAAATTGCAAAAATAAAATAAAAGCAAGTAAATAACATCAAGTTAATGAAAGCATTTGTGAATATATAAAGTGAATAGACCCCAGGCCCGTAGAGTTCTCTAGTGACATCTCTCATGAAAATAGCATACGGTGGGTAGACAAATTATTGTTGGGCAATTGATAGAAAAGTGAATAGTTATGTGATTTTCATAGCAATGATCATGTGTATATAGACATCACATCCATAAGCAAATAGGCCGACTCCTGTCTGCACCTACTACTATTACTCCACTCATCGGTCGCTATCTAGCATGCATCTAGAGTATTAAGTAAAACAGAGTAATGCTTAAAGAACGATGACATGATGTAGACAAAGTAAACTCGATCAATATGAATAAACCCCATCGTTTTATCCTTAGTATAAGCAACACAAAGACGCAACTTGTCCCCTTTTGTCACTAGGATATAGAAACTCGTCAGGTTGAACCTACTACAATGCACCACTCCCATCAAAGAAATATCAGTCTACTTGGCCAAACTATCTCAATAGATCGGAGAGCATAAAGAAGCTATGATGATCATGCAAATAAGAATCTTAGTATTCAGGTTTGACTCAAATAATTTTCATTAATAATCTGAACAAAAACTCACATTCATCGGATCCCAACAAACACACCATACAAAGGGATTGCATCGGATAGTACAAGGCAAAGATGAGATGAACACTATATTGAAGATTGAGAGAGAGATTGCCATCTAGGTAGTACCTACGGACCCGTAGGTCTGTGGTGAACTATTCACACATCATGGTGAAGGCAACAAGTTTGATGAAGAGGCCCTCCGTGATCGATCCCCCCTCCGGCAGGGTGCCGGAACGGAGGTTTAGATGGACTCTCGTCAGAACAGAGACTTGAAACGGCAGAAAAAGTCTTTTGGGAGCGCTTCTAGGGTTTTGGAATGTATGTGAATTTATAGGACAGAGAGGGGCATCGGGAAGCGCACGGGGGAGGCACAAGCCATTAGGGCGCCCCCCTGGTGGCATGCCCTGTTGGCTTGTGGGCCCCTCGTGGCTGTCCCGGACTCCTCCCAAAGCTCCTAGGACTTATTTTGGTCCAAAAAAATCATCAAAAAGTTTCGTGGCAATTGGACTTCGCTTGGTACTGTAAACCTAAAAAAGTTAAAAATACGCAGAAAACAACAACTGGCACTCGACATTGGGTCAATAGGTTAGTACTCAAAAATATTATAAATTGGTAAACAAATGTCCAAAAAGTATCCTAGGATGATAATATATTAGCATAAAAAAATCAAAAATTATAGATATGTTGGATACGTATCAGACGCCTCTTGTCTTGTTCGCATTCTTCATCTCTATAGGTACCTAGAATAATGAAGAACGAGCCAAAGTTAGGCTAAGTACAAGGGAGACTGTGAAGTGTTATTCTAAACACTAGTGATAGAAAAGTTTAGTACGGTAACACGAATCCTATCCCTAAGGATTCAAGAGGTTTTGTCAGTAAAATTGCAATGCTCTTGTCTAACTAGTTATCGAGGCAACCCCGCGCGACGGATAGGGCCTTCGATTGGACAACTGACTCTTGATTTAGGACGCGTGCCAGTCAAGATGTATTTTGGACACACCCTCACTTCAGTTTGTAAAAAACACATCTCAATGTGTGTCTTGCAGCGCACAATTTAAGATAATATTTGGTTCCTACACAAATATATGGTCGTAAGAATTAAGACCTCATACCCGTGCCTATTATTATTATAAGTGTTTTTCTTGTGTCATTTTGATTTATGATTTGGTCAAAAGCTGGAATTAATTATTTAACAAAAGCTTTTTTGACACCCTAGCTTAAAGGGCACCATCCTCTCGTGTGTTCGATAACTTAGGGTCAACTCTCGGAAAAAAGGCGAGAATCCTTTCTGCTCCACTTCTGGATAATCAAGGGAAGTAATCAGTTGTTATAGTAGATGTTCACTAATTAAGCTTTATAGTTGTAACATCATTTTTGCTTTAGTAGTTAAACTTTGCACAAGTTTCTACCAAGTTGTTGTTGATGATTGTTCGTGTTAGAGAAATTTCATGCTTGAGTAATTTAGAGGGGTTCTTGGGTGGTTTTACTAGGATTTGTCTTGTGAGTACATTCAATGTACCCATGGCTTTTAACATGACCAGATTTAAAGATGTTTTACGCAAGTAATGATATGGAGTCGACGCGACGCTAGGAGAGTAACCAGTCATGTCCCTATGGAAAGAAGACGCGCTAAGACCGTTTTGCTACCATTCTAGAGTTTTCGATGTAGTCATCTCTGAAGTTGTCCCCACATCTACTCAGTACCACTCCGACATCGACACAATGTTGAGGCTTTGAGCCTTATAAGCCAACATTGTAAAGTTGTATAGATCAATAAAGAACCTTTTTGTCGAATGGTTTGTATCCTATTAGTCTTGGATTGTAAAAGCATACGCCAGGTAGATTTCCTGGGTTGGCGTGTGTGGAAGTCCATCTGGGTACAATGGTTTTTCATTGTAGTCAAACGAGGTGGCATAATACCACATGGCTTGGCCTCCAATGAGGGCACCCACGTGATCACGAGCAACTAGCCCTGTACTTCCTTGTCCACTTTGTTCTGCAAAACTCGCGTTTACATTAATTTCAATGAAATTCTTATCTAGCAATCTTCATTTAACACACACAACCATCATTGTAAGCTTTTTGGTACCGACCATAGCTACAAGATCATTCATAGTGTTAATAGACAGTGAACAAAGGCTTCAATAGAGCGACCTCTTTCCCCATGCCTGCAATTGTTTCTCTCTGTTCAAACTACCCAGCTACCACATAAAATGAGAACTACAACTTGCTCCGAGATCAGCTTCCCTTCTAATAGATCCATGGGCCACGATTCCGAGTGGAGATCTGGAGCCTTGATCGATGTGAACTGCTTCAGTTCGTTCTAGAATAATGGCGCCCATGTGCATTCAAACAGGGAATGCATGATGGTTTCCTCCCTTCCATAATCCTCACATAAAACCATTACTCTCCACATGGTGATCTCTCAGAATAGCTCAACAAGGTACAAATTTATGAATGCCCCGCCACCAAAAATTATGCACCTTTGGAGGGACCGGTAGGCTCCAAAGTTTCTTCCATATAATGTAGGATTGACCTATTGGGCTCGCCTCGCTAGATTGTCGCTTCATCTCAATGAGTGCTTTGTAGGCATTACATACTAAAAATTTGCCAAACTTATCAAATTTCCATGCCCATGGGCCCTCTGCCAAGGTCCCAATCGGACTTACATATAGCTTGTACATCTACTGGTACAAAGTCATTCTCAATGATATGCATATTCCACTACCCTTGTTCAGTGGCGGAGGATGGAAATAATTGAAGTTAGGGCAAATCCTAAAGCATAAAAAACTGACGAAAAATCTAGTAACCACACACTATAATTTAACGTGATTCAAGAGATTTATCAAAATAGCCGGTAACTACCGTTGTGACCAGCCGCTAGCAACGCCGACGCACGATGCCGCCTTCGCTGCTGCCCGTTGCCTTCCTATGGCCAGAACCCCGTGAGGACTTAGACATGTGAGCTGGCGCTGGCGCTGAACGATTTTCATTTTCGCACTGTCGGCTCTGCCCTAGCCGCTTGACATATTGGTGCGTGCACTCGATCGATTCGGTGGCTTGATCTCTCCATCAGTTCGGATCAGCTCGAACACAGGACCCAAATAACGAAGACTAGGCCTTCTCGTTTTTCTCCTTTTCCTCTTTTTTGGTCGATCGTAACACCACACACATACAACCAGCCAGCCAACACAACTAGCTAGCCAGTGTATGCATACATGTAGAAATCTGTTTGCCCAAAATCAAGGTAGGGCGGGCGCCCTGCCTCGCCCTACCAGAAGCTCCGCCCCTGCCCTTGTTCATGGTCAATAAGCTCTTCCACGCATGATATACTAGCTCATGACATTCAAACTAGAGGACGTGAACTGTGGTTATCTATAATCCACATATCCGACCACACATCTATAGTGGAGCCATCACCAACGAGCTTAATAAGTCCATAGCGTATTGCCTCACTGTCATGTAAAATAGCTCGCCAGTTATGTGATGAATTTCTCTTCCTTATGGACACCATAGATTCATGATCATGGTAATACACCCCGTTCAACACTCATGCGCAAAGCAAGACGATTTGGTAATTAGTGCCAAACATGCTTGGCGAGCATTGAGTGATTGAAGAGCCGGAAATCTCAAAAGCCCATGCCTCCTCCTTTGGGAATTGCAATGTCCTCCCATTTTCTCTAATGAATTTTCCTCGTCTTTTCATCTCCTCCCCATCAATATCTAACTTCCACACTTGCCAATTTCTTACGGAAGAAATCAGACGGACGAAAACAACTCAAAAATATGTAGGGATTGCTTGACATGTAGACTTGATGAAATCTTCCCTGCCTACACTACTCTACATGTAGGGATACCTCCAAGTAGCTTTTTATCTTACTCATGATGTGTTCAAATTCGACGTCCGTAGATCTTCCCAATGCCATAGTCAACCCAAGATACTTTTCGACAAGTGCTTTCAACATAATACCAGACCCCTGTGTACAACCACCTTCATCTCTTGAGTGCAAGTTTTACTAAAGAATATGGACGACTTTTTCCAGTTCACCAATTGGCGGGAACCAAGTCGATACAAATCAAGGATTTCTTGTAGTCTTGTAGCTCCATCTATCGAGGCACATGAGAAGATGAGGCAGTCATCGACGAATAAAAGGTGGGATACTCTCAGAGCATGAATACCCACCCTAACACCTCGGGCAAGATGTTATGCTCCTTTGAATTTCAGCATGCTACTAAAGCCTTATGCACAAATTAAGAACATATAAGGTGAGATCATGCCACCTTGCCATATACCTCTTGTCTGTCTGAACATCACCGAAAACATCCCATCGACTCTCACAAAAAAAAGAAACCGACTCCACGCGGCACATATTTCTGCTAATCCAAGCACCATCAAACCCCAACTTCTTCATAACCGACCGTAGATACAATCACGAGGTCATAGGCTTTCGCCATATCCAATTTAAATAGCACACGCATCACGACGCTGTGAGTGATGGGGCATCTGGGTACGAATGCGCTCCGATCTCTTCTAGAATCGACCGTAGTAGTAGAGCAAGGATCTTAGATGCTATCTTATACAAAACGTTGTATAAATTGATAGGCCCGTAATGTGACAATTCTTGTGATACCTTTATCTTCGAAACACAAACACAATGCTGTTTACAATCTCCGACATCTCTTTTCCATTTAGAAGTTCTCTCACGGCTGCACACACACCATATCTTTGAGTTAACTTCAATGCTTCACATCGAATCCCCGTTGTGAAGCCATAAGAACCGATGATTTATGTGAATGCATCATGAACAAGGTCCGTTCGATCTTCATATCACTTACCGGTGTATAACAACATCAAACTCATACAATCCTTCCTCTTTCTCTCGAACGTCGTAAACTAAGGTTTCACATTTATTTATGGAAAAGGAAGCATATATATAGAAAAACAAACAAACAAGGTTTCGAAAATAAAGTCTCATGACCTAACCAGTCTCTTGCTCTGACCTACGAGAGCCCCCAATCCCGTCTGAGTAAAAATCTTCTTCTGTACTTTACTGGGCTACGCCTAGAGCTGCTGCCGAGCGTCCCCGCCGACGCTTCACGGCCCAAACCCTAACCCACCTCTCACGCGCGTCGCCGCCACCATCGCCGTTCCCATTCCATCTCGTCACGCCCCTGCCGTATAAACCCCGTCCGAAACCTTGGGCTTTGGTTTCTGAAGGTACGAGCGTTTGGATCATCCAGCGATTACTTAATCCCAAGCTAACTATTCTCCAAAAAGTTCCATCTAGATCCGCTTTTGGTTTGGTGACGGAGGTGGATTTACATTGGTTCGATGTTCATTTCCTGTGCTGCTTTCAGGCCACCATAATACCTAGCATCATCATGTCAGGAAGAGATCGCCTGCCGCGCCGTTTTGTCGAAGATGGAAGGGGCTATGTTGACCCCCGTGTGGCTGAGGATCGCAGGGGTCATCATCCTGGTGTCCGTGTGGTTGATGATCGTAGGGACCATCATGAGATCCGTGTAGTCGAAGATCGCAGAGCCTATCCTGCAGTTCGTGTGATTGAGGATCGTAGAGCCTACCCTGAGATTCATGAAAGGCCGCTCATGAGGGTGGCTCGCTCTCACCCGGATGCTCTAGAGGAAGAAATTCAGTTGCACGAGGTTGAATTCCGCAGGCTTATGGCTGATCGTCATGCTCTAGCTGAGGAACGGATGGAGTTGCACAGGGAGTTGCAAGCTGGAAAGGAGGAGGTCCGTCACCTGAATATGATCATTGCAGAGATTAATGCCAAGAAGGAAGCTTATATCAGCGAGCTCGTTGACAAGAGAAGGAAGCTTGAAGCTGAACTTAGATCAAATGAGCCTTTGAGAGATGAGGTTGTGCATCTTCGTGGTGAAATCGAGAAGCTCCTTGCTGTTAGGAAAGAACTCTCTGCAAAGGCTGCATCACTCATGCAGGAGCTGAGTAGGGAGAGATCTGATAAACAACAGTTACCTATGCTGAAAGCAGAGATTGAGGGCCTTCAACTGGAACTTACTCATGCAAGGTACTTATACCATCTCTTTTTCTGGACTTGACTCTCAGTTATCCCAGTAAATAGTTTTGGGACTGGAAACTTCGAGTATCATTGGTTTGTATAATTGTATTGTTTGCAGGAATACATGTGAGTTGGAGCAGAAGGGGAATTTTGAGTTGGTGGAACAAAGGAAAGCAATGGAGAAGAGTATGATTTCGATGGCACAAGAAATTCAACAAATGCGGGCTGAATTAGCTAGTTTTGATGGCAGACCATGGGGCACAGGTATGTTGTTGGGATCGACTATAGTGTTTCTAAATTTCAGTTATCCATTCTACACAGTTTCCTTTTTTCACTGCCATATTTTTCTGGATTTGAAGTTGTACATGGGCAATATGGTAGGGTTGTGTATTATTAGGAACCTGCTATCTGCCAGCACTTTGCATGGGTTTCTAAGAAACAGGACAGCAGGCAATTACTTCTTTTGTTTGTTACGACTGATGGATATGCTAGTCGTCAATTAATATTGGAAACACATTGATGCTACTACTGAACATATTGCGCGTGCGGTTGTGAACTTTTGCCACATTGCAAATAGTTGGCTGCCTTGGGGGGGGGGGGGAGCTTCTCTGCTTGCGTGATCGGTGCTATGGGAAATCAGAGACGGTGCTTGTGTGCCACTGTTGCAAATGAGACGGGGTGTGTGTGTGGGTGGGGGGTGGGGGGAGGGCAAAAGGCCATTCAATTTTCTTCCTTGCCCTACGTTGATAGATAGCCTGCTTTACAACTAGGGATAGATTGCAATACAGGAGATATGATAATACCTTGTGTGCCACTGTTGCAAATGAGACGGGGTGTGTGGGTGGGTGGGGGGGGGGGGGGGAGGGCAAAAGGCCATTCAATTTTCTTCCTTGCCCTATGTTGATAGATAGCCTGCTTTACAACTAGGGATAGATTGCAATACAGGAGATATGATAATACCTTGTCTAATACTCCCTCCGTCCCAAAATAAGTGACTCAAAAGTGACTCAACTTTGTACTAAAGTTAGTACAAAATTAAGCCATTTTTGAGTCACTTATTTTGGGACGGAGGGAGTATGTCTTATACTTTAATGCTTTCTTAATTCGCACATTCACTACCTCGTAATATAGGCACACACTCATATTTAATTTCAAAAGGCCTAACTCCTGGGCAGGGCTAGGAAAGTTGTAGCCATCTTGGACTCATTTAAGCCGCTGCCTATCCCATGGTCCGGGGTCTAACTCTACGTGGCAGTTTCTTATGCCCACTGACTACCCTACAATGGCATTGCTCCCAACATATAGAGAATTTTGAGTTGAAATGTCTTGATTTATGATTGGTTATTTTCAGTTTGAGCAAGATCTTCTGCATTTCATTTTCAGTAGATTTTTTTTATATCTGAAAAGATGTTATTTACATTATAACTACATACACAATGTATGTGTTTTAGATAGTATACATGGAGGTTCTTCAGTTCATATGCTGGACCCTTCTTGAGTTTGCCAGTCTTTCTGGGTATACAAATTTTAAAAAGAGTTAACCATGTCGAATTTTGTACTTAGTATGTGTCCAAAATGCATGTGTGGATGTTTTCTCTTTACTGCTGCTATGGATGGAAATCATGTTATTTCTGTTAGTAGGATATTACCAGGTATCCTGCAGCTCAGTTACATGCTTTTAAAAACTAACAAGACAAAGGGCATTAGCACCCCCGACACACTATTAAGAAGACAACATGTTACATATCAGCCTCATGAAATGAATCAATAAGATTTAATGTGGCCACAGCCTGATCTTTTTAGCAGTTAACCTTCTACCTACCTCAACATTACTTTGTACTACTTTAATGCCCGTGCGTTGCCGTGGAATAATAAACTGAGATAAAGTTAAATTAGTTAAAACATCATTGTAATTCATGACGCGTGCGTCGTGTGCGGCTTATGAACGTTGCAACAATATCACCTTACACTTGCTTCCACCATACGACGAACACCTCATGCCACTTGCGTCTCTTTCATCATAGGATGTAACACGATGCATGTGAAAATTCATGTGTATAGAAATTCTTGTTCATCACCATGTCTGCCACTGGAGGATATAGAGATGTGTAACGAATAGATGAGGCAAAGGAGTAAAGGAGTTGCCATGGAAAGGCAATGGATTGGTAGCGGCGGCAGTGGTGTGCAACAGCCAACAGGCAAAATAAAAACGAAGGAAGTGGCGGTGGTGGAGAAGGGAACATCAGACTTTAGTTTGTTTTTTTTTAGTTTTTTTTTGCGAGGTACTTTAGTTAAGTCATGTACGAAGGATTAATGGGCCTAAGTGGGCTGCTGTGTAATATTTTGTTCTTTAAAGATGTGCCTACTGTTACTTAATAATCAGTATTATACAATCGTGTGCCATTGACCCGGGATCACGTCTCGTGACCCAAATTGTCGACCTGAAGAAGACTACCCCTTTCGATCCATCTATTTAGCCACCTTTGACCCTCGTCCCACGACCCTGTTCCTCGTCCTTGCCGATCCGGAAACCTGGCAACTGTTGTTCTAATAATGCATACACATGGTAGCAAGAAGAAAGGATATTCATTAATTCATGTTATGAAGGTCAGAAATATACATGCATGTGGGTGTCCTTCAACAACTTTAGCCATGTTTCCATTAGTACAGGAAATAAAAACATCACATACGACAGAAACAAGATAGTCCAGGGCTGCCATTTGGGTTGAGTGTTAGGGAACTCTTTATTCGATGAGTTAATCTTTTTTCACCATCATAGTTTCACCTGTAGTAATGTATATCCAAGTGTACCTGGGGAAACCAAGAGCTTTCAACACTAATGCTGTTCTTCTATAGATGTAAGTGCAATACGTTGCTACGGAAGAAAGAAAAATCAAATTGCAGTGACAAACAACATGGTAGAAATCTCCAGTATGGAGATGTTAAGCATACATTGTTTGCGAAATCCGTGCTTTTTCTCATGGTTTAGAAAATATTACCATGTGCAGGCCAAGTGCTTGTGGGGGTTAATGCCAGCCTTGTTTTCCTCTGATTCAAAGAGTCAAACTCTTTGGGACCATTGTGCACTTTGGATTCAGAACCAGCAAGGCTACCCAAAGAATCACCAACAAGCTCCAAACTAAAGCTTCCCTGCATTATCACTGCCCACCGCCAAAATTCACCCAATCTTATAAAGTGGAGAGCAAAAGGACTTGTGTCCCGTTCCCCACACCCACTTGGACCCGCCACCTTTCTAGGACTTCTTCGTGGCCGAGCTGAAGGCTACGACAACAGTCGATGGGCCCCCTGCAAGCCGGCGATGGTGTTGGTCAGTTGGTGTACGGTGAATTCTTCTCCCTCGCCATGGCCGCTGCATCCAGCACCAGAAGATGGGTCAGTGCCGCCAACAGATGGGTTCCGAAAGGGCATCAGGCAATGATGGTGATCATGGGCATCTGACCGCAGATAGAGATTGCAACTGGAGGGACGAAAGGGCAAATGCGACACGGTCGCCGAGGCGGCAATAAGTTTTCCCGGGAGAGAGAGGGGATCCGTAGAGAGGGTTGGGAGGATATGGTGTGTGTGTGTGTCTGGGATGTCTATGCGTGGGTTGCGGCAGTTTCCTTTTCCCCGAGTTGTGCGTGCGTGGGATTTTTTTTTTTGCTCGTGTTCTGCTAATATGCGTGCGTGGGCAGAAAGTGTACCGTAAGGGGAGCGCAGGAGGGGAGGTTGAACCATTACGACGGCAGACACCCCTTAACTAGTAAAGATAATGGACCAACAAAAAATATAAATTCTAATACCATACCACCCACAAAGCAAAAACAGGAGTGTTCCCTGTTAATATTGAGAGCATACATCATCTTTATAACATAAGCATAACAGAGTTATCCTAGATGGTGTTTCTCTTAGGCTAGACTACCTGAATATTATCTCTTTATCAGCATCCTTGGATGTATTGCCATTAACAATTTATATTTCATTGAACAAAGAAAGTAAAATCGCTCTCATGGTACTATGTTTACCTGCTCTCTCTCTAAGGTGGAGCACATGGGATGAAGCTGGGCAGTCCTGAAGCTACCTTTCCTACTCAATATGGAGATAAATACAATATACATGTGGTATGATCTTTTAAAACATGACAATCTTAGACAGTTTCATTCTTTGCTTTATATTTTATTCAAAATGTACTGTTTTGTTATCAGGGAGTCTCTGAGAAAGGTCCTTCACACCCTCCTGAATCTTCGTGGGGCACATATGATAAGAACCGTTTCCAGTACCGCTAAGACTCTAGCTGCTACATTCCCGGGAGAAAGAATCACCTTCTAGGTGTTAATTATCATATCACATGGTTTAGAATATCTTATCTACCTACTTGTTTGTGTTCCAGACTTCTTTATGCTTCGAATAATTATACTTTCTGTGTTAGTTGATAATATTTGTGCTGGCAGTATCCTGTTACTATTTACATATTGGCTCCAGATTTCTGCATGTTGCTAGGATATGCAGGTTTCCTTGTTAGATGGATCTATGACTAGCAATTTTTTTAACGTGGCTTTGACTTTGGAAAATCAGAGTGACTTAATCTTGTCACATATAGAGCACGTTTTTCCGATTTAATGTGAAGCAGTGGGGTTCTAACTGCTGAACTTTGAATGTGTGTATTTACAGAGAACTTCCATCATGCGGTTACACAATGAATTAATGAGCAATGTGAGATGATACAGATAGTGCATGTAGTACACGTGCGTAAAGTTCACTCTTGGTGATAACCAAGTGTAGGTTTCTCTCATGTTAAAATATGTTGAGGATGTTAGTCACTTAATGCTAAGGTGGTCTTAAGTGTTTATATAATTAGCAAATTATTCAGGCGTGTGCTGCAGATTTTCTGGTAAAACTGAAGTCTTCTGGTTATGTGACATCTCTCCTCACTGACCATATCTTCTGTATCTAGGTTTACATAGGTCAAAGTTGTCTGAAGTAGTGATTATATGTTTGGCTAGATTCATGTCAACTGCTGCATATTAGTGGATCCAGTGCTATTATCAGCAGAAAGGGATCAGTAAGTGATATTTGCTGTAAGAGAGCTAAGCTTACCTCCTTAAATCCCATAATAGTGTGGACAAGTCTATATATTATCTAGGACCATGATTGCGTTTCTTTTTGTTTTTGAACTTATGAGGTAGTAAGTTATGCTGTTAAACTCAACGATTGTTCAACAGCATAAGCTGTCTCACTTGAATTGGTTTGCACCAGGTATTTGCATCATCAGTTTCTTAGTTTGTATTTATCTTGATGCTTATTTTGGTCGTTAAGAGGAATTCAAACTTCCAGACCTTGTGTGAGCTTGATTAGAAAATTCTTGCTCTGGCCATTTGTGTAAGTTCTAACTAAGCTTTTATGGTATTAGTCTGGTTACTTTGTAGCATATTTTGGATTCTCTGTCTGGTGCATGAAGCCTTAGGTGACTCTGTTCTCTTGCAAAATATTAGAGAAGAATGCGGCTATTCAGAGACTTATCACTTGTTAGATACTAGATGTCAGCATTGGACAATTCTTGCACATGAAGAGGTTGATCTAGGAGCTCTTTTAAGCAAGCTGTGGCTACCATTAGTCATAGGACTAATATTGGATCTGCACTGATGCATGATGGTGTACCATGGACTCTCTTGCTCCATGAAATTAGACCAGTAGAGTGTGCATAAACATGCCACTTCTCCCATTTTATTTTTTCCTGGATTGATGCTGTATGAGTAAGGCTGGGACATAATTACTATTGTTCGCCAGTTACCCACATGAGCTCTCTATGTGGCTGATGTGTTAGCTGTTAAGTTGGTCATGCTCTGTATTACACCCACATGTATCTCCAGCTTCCAGACATCAATCAGCAGTTCAGTTTAGTACAATTGGACTGATCTAGTAACATCTAATGGATCGTGGATATAATTCGGAGAACCGTGCCTGAACTTTATGAGCTCTTAGATTTGAAAGATTTCGCTCAGGTGGAGAACATGGAAGCACCACCGTGTTTTTTCCGACTAACGAACACGCTACAGTGTTTTCCGACTAAGGAAAGCACTACACTCTTGTTGTAGAAGATAACCTTCTGATACCAATT
The DNA here is from genome assembly GCA_022496015.1 of Hordeum marinum. NCBI lineage: Eukaryota > Viridiplantae > Streptophyta > Magnoliopsida > Poales > Poaceae > Hordeum > Hordeum marinum. Next base: position 150,281,856 of record CM039676.1, read on the forward strand.
GGGAGAAGCAGCTGTAGATGCATCGGCCTGGCAACCTCCTGAAAGCTTGTGCGACATCATGGTCTGAACCATATTTGATGAAGGCCACGGCCCTTGATCTCCCTGGAACATATTTCGATGGTCTACACAACTGAGAACCAAAGATTTGAAGAAGCATGGAGGATTTTAGCATGGAGGATTCTCCTTGGAGTGAAAGCCACGGTGATCGGCTCTGATACAAGAGGTTGTCCATAGCAGTGTTCTTGCATGCGGAATCTTGATGCATTCTTCACTTTAATGCTCAAAAGCAGTGTTGATTTTGAATGAGTGTTGGCTTAAGAGTGGTGTCTGAGCTCCTTGTACAGGAAATGTTGCTCAGGTTATGATAAGGGGAAAGCGAGTTTTGTGTGAAAGCAGCAGACAGAAGTCTGACGTGTTCTTCCATGGGGTGCTTGAAACACAGTGCAGATTTGAATAGGAGTTGGTTGAAGAGTTAAGCTGATAATCTGATTATGGATATGTGGTTACCTGTATTAGGTCCATTCAGTTCCAACAGGCTAGACTTAATTATCCCATGTATAGAGTTGAATTTGGGGTGCTCTATGGGATACAATAGGGACATGGAGTTTGTGAGCATGTGCTCACATACCTTTGATACAGTAAATCCGAAAAAATACTAACAAAATAAAAAAATCTGTTTTTTTTGGAAACAAACATTGATGTATTTTTTCATATGTGTACAAATGTTTGCGGTGGAATGCCATTCGTGGAGGTCTGTGCCAAAAAAAAAACCCGATGCTCCAAAAAAACTGTTTTTGAAAGCAGTTTGGAGCATCGATTTTTTTGCCCAGACCTCCATGAATGTCATTCCATCACAGAAATTTGCACACATGTGAAATAGACATCAATGCTTGTTGGCAAAAAAAAATCAGTTGTTTTTGTTTTTATTATTTTTTCGGATTTTACTGTATCAAAGGGTGCATGTGAGCTCATGCGCACAAGAGCATGAGCACTTTTTAGCTTGTCGGCTATGGAGATCAATCTGGGGTGGGTCAACTTGTTGACTGAAGTTGGTGGAGAGTATGGTGCGTGAACCAAATGAGTTCTTAGTGCTGGAAACCTTTCTAAGTTTGTGAGAAGGGGAAAGCATTCCTGTGTTTCTTCGTGACATCAGATGGATGGTAGTTTGATCTTTGATGCCATAGAACGCTTGAAGCAGATTGCAGACTTGGCGATTGTGCAGAAGTTGGTTGGGAAGTTTGTTGACACTTGGACTATATGGATTTATAAGGATTTACCTTTACCTGTGTTAAGTCCATCAGCCCATATTGAGTCTTAACAGGCTGGGCTCTTGTGTTCTGTGGGAGATGATTGCTTTGCTAGCTTGTGGAGATCATTCTGGGATGGGTCAAATAGTGGAGATCATTCCGAAGCTTTCCAAATGACCGAAGCAATCTGGTGATGGCTTACCAAACATGAGGCAAGTAGTTTCTTCATCCACGGCAGAAGTTATGCTGAGTCTTTATATATATTATTTTAAATTAAACATTCATTCTTGACAGTGCACCTTCATTAACCTAATAGTATGTTAATTTTCTATCTTTATATTTGGATATTCCATAAGCCCTGGGGAACCCAATTAGTTTTACTATAGGATCCGTATTGCCATGTGTTGGAGAAGCCTGGTTAGTAATATAATGAGTCCAGTGTTCTAAATGCCAGCCAAGTTCTGTCCGAGCTAGGCACAGGTGTGTATGACATGTGTCGAGGTGCAGTAGTGGCCTCATTGCAGCTCTCAGAGGTAAGGCCACAACACATTTGTGGCAGGAGGAAGACAAGGTCACGAGAAGAGTTTGAGCTTAAGTGGTGGTGCGGAAGATGGTCTGACGGGCGGTATAGGCTCATTGGGAAGTTTTGACTCACCTGAGTGTCTTGGTTGAGTTGAACCATTTAAAGAGGAAGCAAAACCCTAGGAAAGCAAGACCTCGAGGGTGATCCTCCTTGTCACTCTTGAGTTTGATGCCCTCAACCTTCCGTTCCCTTTCCCTGTCTCTCTCCCAGGCCCTCCTTGCTCTTTGTCTCCTCTTCACCCCCCTTTGTAGACAGTTAGCTGCCTAGGTGGTGCATATGGCGGACGAGATGCTAGACCCCTCACCCTCCCTTGCCAAACAAAGGCCGAGGCCTAATATGAAGCGGGAGACTGCGAAGCGCCTTTGCACTGTCATTTTCCACAGCTCAACCTCGGATAAAATCGCCTGGACCATTGCCTGACAGTCTGACTTTGCATCTGGCGCCTAGCAATTTCATGGACAATGTTTGAGTATTATTTAATTTCTGGTTGACAGTCCTGGATATGGTGATTAATTGCCACAATAACCTTATTTGAATGTGGCTTTAACATCTTATGAAATTAGGACATATTATTAGCATTTTGGCAGGTGCGAACTAATAGTATTTTCCTAAGTATTGTTAAGGCATGTTTATTTGGATAATTGAAGTCACAATCTCATCTGATTTGTATTCAATATGTCTTCTGCCATTCTACAGTCCAGTGGGATCTGATAAGACTATGCATGATCAAGGATTCTAGATTCTAGACCCCCCTCCTGAACTGTACACACACATGCATCTTTATCTTGAGTTTCTTGGACTTATTAAAAATTGGCACTTCTTTGGTGGATGGGATGTGGCTTGAGTTCTCTAGAGAAATTAGAACAATTTAACTGTACGGATCATATGTTGCAAACCATGGGTTTTATTGAGCAACAAGTGTTACTGGCTTACTGCTTCAGGAGTGTAGTAGGAAAAAACAAAAGGTTCATGGTTAATTTCTGTTCAATGTCACCCCATTAGGTTTAGAGAAGCACTGTTATCGTCTGTTCCATGGCAGATGTGGAGAGAGATAAACCAAGTTAGATTACTACTGCGGGGCGATTAGTTGTTGATGAACGGAGGAGCTACAGAAGGGAAAAATGCCCATATCTCTAGGCAAATATTATTTTGCTTTCTGGTTTGAGAATTTCGCCTTATATTGTACTTCCATGAATCAAAGAAGGAATACAGATATATCGTGAGAATGATATTTTACGTTTCCTGTAATTTCACCCATAGTTATACTTGTGGGGCACATATACGATTTGCAAGAGGGTACTGATTGTCGGCTATGATCTTCAACAACTTTATTTGTTATGGGTCGGGGTTTGGCAGTGTAGATTATAACCATTAGTGACGAGGTAGAGATGGTACTCCTTGCTTGCTTTTGAAACCCACGGCTACTCATATAGCCCTCCATACAAACTTATTCTAGCTTGTCCATGGCAGTGAAGTTTCCATGGAGTGTACTGTTTTTCTCCTATTCTTGTTCTTGTGTTTCTGTTCACTGTTTTGTGCATTTAGTGTTATTTATATATTTACTGTTACGTACGACTCTTCAGATATTCTACATGGGATCAAATGTCTAACACTGCTGTTGTATACTTTACAGGTTGAATCATCAGTTGGTCCTTTCCTCTGACAGAAGATATAATCTTTCATGTGAAGGAGCTGTCACCGCCAGAACACAGTAAATATGGTAATGGGGATAACTGTTGCCTTTCTGATGCCGAAGGTTCTATGCCAGTTAACTGATACATCTAGAATCACGCTCTTCTAAAGCATCAGATTTTCTAGACATTCCTGAAAAGAGATCAAGACATGGATTATCATACCATACGGGAAATGGTTGAAACAGTCAAGAGTGATCTTTAGCATCTGCCCTATCAACATTTGGAAGGTCTTGAATGTGGGAGCGTGATTGGGTTCATTTGCAGGCATTAAGTTTTGTTGTGGTTTTTGGGGAAGAGTGAGCTTGTGCCATAGAACTTTCTGGTTGTCTGGAAGTCTCTTCTGTGTCACTGTCGTGATAATTTCCTTTCTCCACAGGCAAGTTGAAAAGAGATTCTGCTGCCAATTGTATAGGTCAGTTGGTGGATTGAACTGGGCCTGCCCATGACGCTTCCAGTTGGCTGCATTTGGATGTAGTCACCAGTTTGGCCAGCAGTGAGGCGCAAGTCAGTACAGACGTGTGATGCTTAAGATTTCAGGAATAAAACAAGTTGTTCCATACATGTGCTGGAGGCAATGAAGACATGATTTCAGAATCTCCCAAGGACTCACGTTATGCTGTTTTGATGATCATGATGTTGGTAAGGCAGTGGCATCCTGTCAGGGCCTACCTACACATAGACAAAGTCACTAACAAGCCCTTCTGAATGTTGGACTCAATTGTAAGGCAGTGCAACACTTGAGGACCCTACGCATAGAGTAGTGAACTACTACATATGTTTGAAATTATGAGCATGATTTTGCTGCTCAAGAGTTTTACTGAAAATGAAGATCTTGCAAGTCACCCGTTGTGCACATTGGGAGCATATTTCTTGGATGTCCAGGAAGCTTGTTGACAAGTAGAGCATGTGATTGATCTTTTTGGCAGCTTTTCTCCACCACCTGTATATGCATGGTGAAGAGATGTTATCGTATCATAGCTGAATTACAGCTCAGAAAGTTGTCTCTATGAACAGAGATCCTGGCCTTGGAACTCCTGTTGAACAAAAGGGATGCCCTTGTGCTCCATGCCGTACCTCGTTGGAACATTATGCTTCCGATGTTTGGCTTGAGGCATACCACTATCAGTTCTGTATATTCACTGCCCTGGACTGCATGCATCCTCAAGTCTACTCAACAGTTGCAGCTTTACTTTTTTGATGGAAGAAACCGTTGGAATATATTGCCGCCTCTCTTCATTAGTTCGGACTGTTGGATGAAATGGCTAGAGCATAAATTCAATATAGTATCAGAATCAAGAGTCTTGAGTTCAAGACCCTGCCGATGCAGTATTAAAATAAATAAATTTGCGGCCTACATCGATCCCATGTTTATGGACTAAATAAGCACGTGAGGGGAAGTGTTGAAAATATATTGCATGCCTCTCTTCATCTTTGGACTTTTTGAAGAAGCTGGTTGAAGCATAAAATTGAATAGAAACTTTTAAGATATTACGAGCAAGGGACAACTGCATGTATACCGAGTCAGCATGAAAGTTGACGTGGATCAAAGTCTCATTCCACAGGTATTGTGGCATGGGATAACAAATACATTCCACAAAGATTTATAGACGCACTAGGTAGCCCCTTGATTGGCATTTAGCATAGTTAAAAGAAATTGCGTGGCGTTATACTTTGTGGAAATTGTAGGGCAGCGTACTACGTATTTCTTGCGTTTTTAAATATAAGTACTTTTAAAGATTTCATTAGGAGACTATATACGGAACAAAATAAATGTATCTATATTCTAAAGTATATCTATATATATTCGTATATAGTCTTCTAATGAAAAGAAACGGAGGGAGTAGTTAGTAACGATGATATTTTCCTTGCAAAAAATTAAAGTTGCTATTAAATACTCGTGTTTAGAGCAACTCCAACCGGCCGATCCAAATGGATGCGCGGTTTGTTCGTCTTTTGTCCGTTTGGGTCGGCATGTCCGCTCCTTTTTCTAAATGGGTCGGTCGGTCGCCCAACGTGCCGATCCATTTTTCGTTCGCAATTTTCATTTTTTAAATTTAAAAGGGCCCGTGGCCATCGATCATGCCAGCCAAGGTAGAGTTCGTGCCGGTGACATGCCAACGGTCGACAAACATATAGAATAAGACAAATAAAAATATAGTTCTAATAAATAATTGTAAAACCACAGAAATATGGCATAGTTATTATAAACCAAATAAACATTAAATTGTTTTAAATTGCATTTCAAAAATAAAAGTTTGATACTTCTATTGGTCGTTAACATGAGCCCACATGTGCTCCATCAAATCATCTTGCAGCTGCCTGTGAGTCTGTCAATCACGCATCTGATGATGAAACTCCATGAACTGTGCAAACGTTGCTGGTTCGGCATGTTGAGGCTCAGCATTGATACCCTGAAACTAAAACCCATGGTCGCAGAGGTGATGTAGGCGCTCATCCTCTACGATCATGTTGTGCATGATCACACAAACAGTCATCACCTTCCAAAGCTTTTGTGTGCTCCAAGTTCTTGCAGGGTGTCGGACAATTCCCCATCGAGATTGCAGAACACCGAAGGCACGCTCCACATCCTTTCTAGCACTCTCTTGCTCTTGGGCAAATCTCTTTTTCTTCTCTCCTTGGGGGTTGGAGATTGTCTTGACAAGAGTTGTTCACTATGGATAGATACCGTCAGCTAGATAATATCCCTTGTCGTAGTGGTGGCCATTGATCTTAATATCGACCTATGGGGCATTGCCTTCTGCCATCCTAGTAAACACTGGAGAGCGCTGGAGCACATTGATATCATTGTGAGATCCAGCCATGCCGAAAAAGAGTGCCAAATCCAGAGATCTTGTGAAGCAATGGCCTCAAGTATCACAGTGCATTTTCGGACATGACCTTTGTACTGCCCTTGCCAAGCAGAAGGGCAATTATTCCACTGCCAGTGCATAGAGTCTATGCTACCAAGCATCCTAGGAAACCCCCCTGCTGGCATTCATAGCCAACAACCGTTCTGTATCAGCAGCATTTGGCTCTCTCAAGTACTCCGGGACAAACATAGCCACGCCAACCTTGCAGAAACGGTACATAGACTCAAGGCAGGTGGACTCACTCATCCGGACATACTCATCAATGAGATCACCGGAAACTCCGTATGCAAGCATCCGAATGGCAGCAGTGCATTTCTGGTAAGAGAAGAAACCAAGCTTTTCCAAGTGCACCCGTCCTATGCTTGAAATACTTGTCATACTCCACCCCCTCCCGAATACGGTTGAACACATGCCTAGCCATACGAAAACGACGCCGAAACATGTGATGTTTGTAAAGGGGCCTCGGGGTCTCGAAGTAGTCATTCCAGAGTAGGATATGGCCACTCTCCCGGTTGCGATTCAACGTCGGCGTATGCCTCGGTATCGAGCCCCTCAACATAGTCCGCTGCCTACCGAGGTGGTCATGGATGACCAAGGTAGCTTCCACGATCTCCTCATCGTCGGATGAAGAATCATCCGAGTCCATAAGAACATTGTAGGATCGGAAGTAGGTCTAGAGGGGGGGGGGGGTTAGACTACTTGACCAAAAAAAATCTACTTTTTTCCCAATTTTAATTCTTGGCAGATTTTAGCATTCATAGTATGTCAAGTACACCCTACACATGCATGTCTAAGAGTATTGCAGCGGAAAGTAAAGACAATGCACATGTAAGTAAAGAGAGGGTAAGGAAAGCAAACACAAGTGGCGACACACTGATTTTTCTCGTGGTTTCGATAGGTGGTACTATCGTACATCCACGTTCATGGAGTCTTCAACCCACGGAGGGTAACGGTCGCGAGAGTCCACGGAGGGCTCTACCCACGAATGGTTCCACGAAGAAGCAACCTTGACTATACCATGACGGCCTATGTCCACGGAGGACCAGCCTTACTCGGGGTAGATCTTCATGAAGTAGGCGATCTCCTTGTCCTTACAAACTTCTTGGTTCACTCCACAACACGAAGTAGGAGGCTCCCAAGCGATACCTAACCAATCTAGGAGGCACCACCCTCCAAAAGGTAATAGGCTCGGTAATCTCGATGAACTCCTTTCTCTTGTGCTTCAAGATGACAGACTCCTAAACACACAATTACTCTCTCACAGATATGGCTTGGTAGAAGAGATGGGATTGGTGGAAAGCAACTTGGGGAGGCTAGAAATCAAGATCCATATGGTTGGAGTGGAAGATCTTGATCTCAACACAAGGGTAGGTGGTTCTCTCTCAGAAAACTGATAGGGTAGGTATGGACTGGGTCTGAGTGCTTCCCCTTTGAGTAGGTGGTGGTGAAGGGGTATATATATGCATCCCCAAAAATCCAACCGTTACACACAAAATGACCAACTCGGTGACACCGATGTGTTAATCTCGGTGGTACCGAAGTGACCAAAAGGTGGCAAATTTTGAATCTCGAAGGGACCGATATACGAATCTCGGTTGCACCGATAAGGTGATCAACGGTCAGAATGCCGATACTCGGTGATGCCGATTCAACAATCTCGAAGGGACCAAAACTATGAACTTGCGTAACAGAAAGTTGGCAGCCCAACTCGGTGGCACCGAAAGCAGTATCGGCTGTACCGAAGGGTTAGGGTTTGGCTGAGTTTGTCTAGGGTTTGGAATCGGTGGCACCGAACGTGGAATGTTGGTTGCACCGATTTTGAGTGTTTGGCTTAGGACAGACTTTGGTGGGAGAGTTTGTCGGTGTTTTTGTGTTGGAAATATGCCCTAGAGGCAATAATAAATTAGTTATTATCATATTTCCTTGTTCATGATAATCGTTTATTATCCATGCTATAATTGTATTGATCGGAGACATAAATGCATGTGTGGATACATAGACAAAACCATGTCCCTAGTATGACTCTAATGGACTAGCTCGTTGATCAAAGGATGGTTAAGGTTTCCTAGCCATGGACATGAGATGTCATTTGATAACGGGATCACATCATTAGGAGAATGATGTGATGGATAAGACCCAAACTACAAACATAGCATATGATCGTGTCAGTTTATTGCTACTGTTTTCTGCATGTCAAGTATATGTTCCTATGACCATGAGATCATGCAACTCACGGATATCGGAGGAGTGCCTTGTGTGTATCAAACGTCGCAACGTAACTGGGTGACTATAAAGGTGCTCTACAGGTATCTCCGATGGTGTCTGTTGAGTTGGCATGGATCGAGACTGGGATTTGTTACTCCGTGTAACGGAGAGGTATCTCGGGGCCCACTCGGTAATGCAACATCACAATAAGCCTTGCAAGCAATGTGACTAATTGTTAGTTGCGGGATCTTGTATTACGGAACGAGTAAAGAGACTTGCCGGTAATGAGGTTGAACTAGGTATGGAGATACCGACGATCGAATCTCGGGCAAGTAACATACCGAAGAACAAAGGGAACGATATACGGGATTAACTGAATCCTTGACATAGAGGTTCGACCGATAAAGATCTTCGTAGAATATGTAGGAACCAATGTGGACGTCCAGGTCCCGCCATTGGTTATTGACCGTAGAGGTGTCTCGGTCATGTCTACATAGTTCTCGAACCCGCAGGGTCTGCACACTTAAGGTTCGGTGACGTTTCGGTAGTGTAGAGTTATGTATGGTGGTGACCGAAGGTTGTTCGGAGTCCCGGATGAGATCCCGGACGTCACGAGGAGCTCCGGAATGGTCCGGAGGTAAAGATTCATATATAGGAAGTCCCAGTTTGGTTTCCGGAAAAGTTTCGGGCTCATCGGTATTGTACCGGGAGTATCGGTATTGTACCGGGAGTGCCGGTAGTGTACCGAAGGACCTCCGGGAGGGGTATTTCGACCCCAAGAGGTCCATGGGATGTGGGAGAATAATAACCAGCCCTTAGTGGGCTGGGAAAACAGCCACAAAGGCCCATGGCGCAGGAGAGAAAGTCCTAAAGCAAAAAGTGGAAAATCAGCCAATAGGAGGCAATCCTACTCCAACTAGGATTGGAGGTGAAGTAGGATTGCTCCCACCTCCTATTTCGGCCAACCCAAAGGCCTTGGCTGCCTCTCCTCTCCTCTCCTCCTATATATACTAGTGGATTGGGTGGTTTTTGGACAGAATTTCCGGCCACATGCTACCCGTTTCACCGGTGCACAGTTTCTCCTCTAGATCGGTTTTCCGCAGCGCTTAGGCGAAGCCCTGCCGGAATCACTCCACCACCATCACCGGAGCGCCGTCACGCTGCCGGTGAACTCTCTCTCCTCTCCACCTCCTCTCGCTGGATCGAGACGGTGGAGATCGTCATCAAGCTGCACGTGTGCTGAACGCGGAGGTGCCGTCCGTTCGGCGCTAGATCGGAAGGACCGTGATCGAGATCGCGAGACAGTTCGTGATGAGATCGCGGAACGGATCGTGATGAGTTCGCGGGACAGATCGTGATCATGATCGTGAGACGGATCGTGATGAGATCGCGGGACGGATCGTGATGAGTTCACGGGACGGATCGTGATTGGATCGCGGGACGGATCGTGATGAGATCGCGGGACGCTCGGCGATTTGGATCGCGAAGATGTTCGACTACACCAACCGCGTTTCTTAACGCTTCCCGCTTAGTGATCTACAAGGGTATGTAGATCCACTCTCCCTCTCGTAGATGCTCATCACCATGGATAGGTTTGCGTGTGCGTAGGAAAATTTTTGTTTCCCATGCGACGTTCCCCAACAGTGGCATCATGAGCTAGGTTGATGGTTCGATGAGATCTCGAGTAGAACACAAAAGGTTTGTGGGCGTTGATGCTTAGATTGCTTCCTCCCTTGGTCGGATTTTGGTTCAGCGGGATTGTGAGATGAAGCGGCCCGGACCAACATTACTCGTACGCTTACGAGAGACCGGTTCCCTCGATGCAACTTGTTGCTTAGATGGCTTGCGGGTGACAGTTTCTCTCACTTTAGTTGGATCGGATCCGACAAAGGCGGTCCTTGAGAAGGTTGAAAAGCAATCTATGTATCACCGTTGTGGTTTATGCGTAGGTGAGAATCGTTCTTGCTAGATACCCGTAGCAGCCACGTAAAACTTGCAACAACAATTAGAGGACGTCTAACTTGTTTTTGCAGGGTATGTTGTGATATGATATGGCCAATTACATGATGTGATATATGTGATGTATGAGATGATCATGTGATGTATAGATTATCACGACTTGCATGTCGATGAGTACAGCAACCGGCAGGAGCCATAGGGTTGTCTTTAATTATTGTATGACCTGCGTGTCAATCATTAAAGCGCTATGTAATGCTTTACTTTATTGCTACGGTAGCAATAGTAGTAGAAGCATGCAGGGCGTGACAACCCCGATGGCGACACGTTGATGGAGATCATGGTGTCATGCCGGTGACGATGGAGATCATGCCGGTGCTTTCTAGATGGAGATCAAAAGCACAAGTTCATGGCCATATCATGTCACTTATGATTTGCATGTGATGTTAATCCTTTTTATGCACCTTGTTTTGCTTAGGACGACGGTAGCATTATAAGGTGATCCCTCACTTAATTTCAAGATAAATTGTGTTCTCCCCGAGTGTGCACCGTTGCGAAAGTTCGTCGTATTGAGACACCACGTGATGATCGGGTGTGATAGACTCTACGTTCACATACAACGGGTGCAAGCCAGATTTGCACGCGCAGAACACTCGGGTTAAACTTGACGAGCCTAGCATGTACAGACATGGCCTCGAAACACAAGAGACCGAAAGGTCGAGCATGAGTCATATAGTGGATATGATCAACATAATGATGTTCACCATTGAAGCCACCTTAACTCACGTGATGATCGGACTTGAGTTGGTGAATTTGGATCATGTATCACTCGAATGACCCGAGGGATGTCAATTTGAGTGGGAGTTCTTAAGTAATATGATTAATTGAACTCATTATCATGAACATAGTCAAAGTGTCTTTGCAAATTATGTTGTAGATTACTAGCTCGCGCTGTAGCTCCCTTGTATTTTTATATGTTCCTAGAGAAATAGAGTTGAAAGATGTTGGTAGCAATATTGCGGACTGGGTCCGTGATCTGAGGATTGTCCTCATTGCTGCACAGAAGGCTTATGTCCTTAATGCACCGCTCGATGCGCCACCCCCTCTAGCGTCGTCTATAGATGTTGTGAACATCTGACAGGCACGTTTCGATGACTACTTGATAGTTTAGTGCGTCATGCATTACGGCTTAGAATTGAGGCTCGGAAACATTTTGAAACGTCACGGAACATATGAGATGTTCTAGGAGCAGAGATTGTGATCTCAGGCTCGTGCCTTTGTTGCGAGATATGAGATCTCCAACAAGATTCTTTGCTTGTAAGATGAAGGAGAATAGCTCAATCGTTGAGTATGTACTCAAATTGTCTGGGTACTACAATCGCTTGAATCAAGTGGGAGTTGATCTTCCAGATAAGATAGTGATTGATATAGTTCTCCAAGTCACTGTCACTAAAGCTACTAGAACTTAGTGATGAACTATAATACACCAGGGATAGAAGTATTGATCCTTGAGCTGTTCGCGATGTTTGACACCGCGAAGGTAGAAATCAAGAAGGAGCGTCAAGTGTTGATGGTTAATCAAACCACTAGTTTCGAAAAGGGCAAGAGCAAGGAGGGAAACTTCATGGATAGCAAGTCAGTTACTGCTCCAGTGAAGCAACCCAAAATTGAACTCAAACCCGAGACTAAGTGCTTCTATTATGAGGTGAGAGGTCGCTGAAGCGGAACAACCCTAGATACTTGGTAGATAAGAAGGCTGGCAACATCGACAGAAGTATATTTGATATACGAGTTATTGATGTGTACCTTGCTAGTACTCCTAGTAGCACCTGGGTATTGGATACCGGTTCGGTTGCTAAATGTTAGTAACTCGAAATAAAAGCTACGGAATAAACGGAGAACTAGCTAAGGGTGAGGTGACGATATGTGTTGGAAGTGTTTCCAAGGTTGATGTGATCAACATCGCACGCTCTCTCTACCTTCAGGATTAGTGACGAACCTAAATAAATGTTATTTGGTGTTTTGCGTTGAGCATGAACATGATTAGATCATGTTTATTGTAATACGGTTATTCATTTAAGTTAGAGAATGATGGTTATTCTGTTTACATGAATAATACCTTCAATGGTCATGCACCCAGTGAGAATGGTTTGTTGAAATCTTGATCGTAGTATTACACATGTTCATAACATTGATGTCAAAATACACAAAGTTAATAATGATAGTACCACATACTTGTGGCACTGCCGCTAAATGTCATATTGGTATAAAGCGCATGTAGAAACTCCATGCTGATGGATATTTGGACTCATTCGATTTCGAATCGGTTGAGACATGCGAACCATGCCTCTTGGGCAAGATGACTAAAGGACCCCGTTGGATGGAGCGGGCAAGTGATTCATTGGAAATGATACATGTTGATGTATGCAATCTAGTGAGTCTTGTAGCGTGCAGTGGATATCGTTATTTTCTTACCTTCACTGATGATTTGAGTAGATATAGTGTATATTTACTTAATGAAACACAAGTCTGAATCGTTTGAAAGGTTCAAGCAAATTCAGAGTGAAGTTTAAAGATCATCGTGACAAGAAGATAAAAATGACTGCGATATGATCGTGGAGGTGAATATCTGAGTCACGAGTTTGGCATACAACTTAAGACAATGTGAAAGTTGTTTCACAACTAAACGCCACCTGGAACACCATAGTGTGATGGTGTGTCCGAACATCATAGTTATGCTCTATTGGACATGGTGCGTAATATGATGTCTCTTGTCGTTTTACTACTATAATTTTGGGGTTATGCATTAGAGACAACTACATTCACTTTAAATAGGGCACCATCTAAATCCGTTGAGATGACACCGTGTGAATTATGGTTTGATAGAAACCTAAGCTGTCATTTCTTAATGTTTGGGGCTGCGATGCTTGTGTGGAAAATGTTTTCACATAATAAGCTAGAACCCAAAGCGGACAAATGTATCTTCATAGAATACCCTAAGAACAGATGGGTATGCCTTCTATCTCAGATCCGAGTGCAAAGTGTTTGTTGCTAGAACTGGGTCCTTTCTCGAGAAAAAGTTTCTCTCGAAAGAATTGAGTGGGAGGAAGATAGAAATTGATGAGGTTGTTAAACCTTTGTTCAACCAGAGAGTAGCGCAGCGCAGAAAGATGTTTCTGTGAAGCCTACGTTAGTTGAAGAGGAAGTTAATGATGATGATCATGAAGCTTCAGGATCAAGTTACTATCGAACTTCGTAGGTCGACAAGGATGTGTACTGCTCCTGAGCGGTACGACAACTCTGTCTTGGAGGTCATGTTGTTGGACAACGATGAACCTACGAGCTATGGAGAAGCGATGATGGGCCCGGATTCCGACAAATGGTTGGAGGCCATGAAATCCAAGATAGGATCCATGTATTAAAACCAAGTGTAGACTTTGGTAGACTTGCTCGTTGGACGGCAGGTCGTTGAGTACAAATGGATCTTTAAAATGAAGACAGACACTGATGGTGAATGTCACTATTTGTAAAGCTTGACTTGTTGCAAAGATGTTTGTGACAAGTTCAAGGAGTTGACTACGATGAGACTTTCTCACTCGTAGCGATGCTAAAAGTCTGTTGGAATTATGTTAGCAGTTGCTGTGTTTTCAATTATGAAATCTGGCAGATGGATGTCAAAACATCGTTTCCTTAATGGTTTACTTGAGGAAAGGTTGTATGTGATACAACCAGAAGGTTTTGTCAGGCCTAAGGATGCTAAAAGGTGTGCAAGCTTCGGTGATCCTTCCATGGACTGAAGCAAGCATCTCGGAGTTGGAATATACGCTTTGATGAGGTGATCAAAGTTTTGATGTTTATACAAAGTTTATGAGAAACTTGTATTTGCAATAAAGTGAGTGGGAGCACTATAGAATTTCTAATAAGTATATGTGGATGACATATTGTTGTTCAGAAATAATGTAGAGTTTCTGGAAAGCATAAAACGGTTATTTGGAAAGTGATTTTCAAAGGAAGACCTGGATAAAGCTACCTAATTGTTGAGCATCAAAATCTATAGAGATAGATCAAGATGCTTGATGAGATTTTCAATGAGTGCATACCTTCACAAGATTTTGAAAGAGTTCAAAATGGATCAGCCAGAGAAATAGTTCTCGTCTGATTTGTAAGGTGTGAAGTTGAGTGAGACTCAAAGCTCGACAACGGCAGAAGAAAGAGAAAGGACGAACGTCGTCCCCTATGCCTTAGCCATAGGCTCTATATTATGCCATGCTGTGTACCGCACCTATGTGTGCCTTGCCATGAGTCTGTCAAGGGGTACAAGAGTGGTCCAGGAGTGGATCACTGGACAGCGGTCGGAATTATCCTTAGTAACCAGAGGACTAAGGAAATGTTTCTTGATTGTGGAGGTGATAAAGAGTTCGTCGTAAAGAGTTACGTCGATGCAGGCTTTAACACCTATCCGGATGACTGGTAGTAGCAATCTGGATACGTATAGTGGAGCAGCCATTTGGAAATAGTACCAAGTGGAGTGTGTAGCAGTGTTTACGGTTTGACATAGAGATTTGCAAAGTACACACGGATCTGAATATCGCAGACCCGTTGACTATAAGACCTCTCTCACATGCAAAGCATGATCGAGCCCCAAAACTCATTGGGTGTTAGATTCATAACAATGCGAATCACATGGTGATGTGAACTAGATTATTGACTCTAGTGCAAGTGGGAGACTGTTGGAAATATGCCCTAGAGGCAATAATAAATTAGTTATTATCATATTTCCTTGTTCATGATAATCGTTTATTATCCATGCTATAATTGTATTGATCGGAGACTTAAATGCATGTGTGGATACATAGACAAAACCATGTCCCTAGTATGACTCTAATGGACTAGCTCGTTGATCAAAGGATGGTTAAGGTTTCCTAGCCATGGACATGAGATGTCATTTGATAACGGGATCACATCATTAGGAGAATGATGTGATGGATAAGACCCAAACTACAAACATAGCATATGATCATGTCAGTTTATTGCTACTGTTTTCTGCATGTCAAGTATATGTTCCTATGACCATGAGATCATGCAACTCACGGATATCGGAGGAGTGCCTTGTGTGTATCAAACGTTGCAACGTAACTGGGTGACTATAAAGGTGCTCTACAGGTATCTCCGATGGTGTCTGTTGAGTTGGCATGGATCGAGACTGGGATTTGTTACTCCGTGTAACGGAGAGGTATCTCGGGGCCCACTCGGTAATGCAACATCACAATAAGCCTTGCAAGCAATGTGACTAATTGTTAGTTGCGGGATCTTGTATTACAGAACGAGTAAAGAGACTTGCCGGTAACGAGGTTGAACTAGGTATGGAGATACCGACGATCGAATCTCGGGCAAGTAACATACCGAAGAACAAAGGGAACGATATACGGGATTAACTGAATCCTTGACATAGAGGTTCGACCGATAAAGATCTTCGTAGAATATGTAGGAACCAATGTGGACGTCCAGGTCCCGCCATTGGTTATTGACCGTAGAGGTGTCTCGGTCATGTCTACATAGTTCTCGAACCCGCAGGGTCTGCACACTTAAGGTTCGGTGACGTTTCGGTAGTGTAGAGTTATGTATGGTGCTGACCGAAGGTTGTTCGGAGTCCCGGATGAGATCCCGGACGTCACGAGGAGCTCCGGAATGGTCCGGAGGTAAAGATTCATATATAGGAAGTCCCAGTTTGGTTTCCGGAAAAGTTTCGGGCTCATCGATATTGTACCGGGAGTATCGGTATTGTACCGGGAGTGCCGGTAGTGTACCGAAGGACCTCCGGGAGGGGTATTTCGACCCCAAGAGGTCCATGGGCTGTGGGAGAATAATAACCAGCCCTTAGTGGGCTGGGAAAACAGCCACAAAGGCCCATGGCGCAGGAGAGAAAGTCCTAAAGCAAAAAGTGGAAAATCAGCCAATAGGAGGCAATCCTACTCCAACTAGGATTGGAGGTGAAGTAGGATTGCTCCCACCTCCTATTTCGGCCGACCCAAAGGCCTTGGCTGCCCTTCCTCTCCTCTCCTCCTATATATACTAGTGGATTGGGTAGTTTTTGGACAGAATTTCCGGCCACGTGCTACCCGTTTCACCGGTGCACAGTTTCTCCTCTAGATCGGTTTTCCGCAGCGCTTAGGCGAAGCCCTGCCGGAATCACTCCACCACCATCACCGGAGCGCCGTCACGCTGCTGGTGAACTCTCTCTCCTCTCCACCTCCTCTCGCTGGATCGAGACGGTGGAGATCGTCATCAAGCTGCACGTGTGCTGAACGCGGAGGTGCCATCCGTTCGGCGCTAGATCGGAAGGACCGTGATCGAGATCGCAAGACAGTTCGTGATGAGATCGCGGAACGGATCGTGATGAGTTCGCGGGACAGATCGTGATCATGATCGTGAGACAGATCGTGATGAGATCGCGGAACGGATCGTGATGAGTTCACGGGACGGATCGTGATTGGATCGCGGGACGGATCGTGATGAGATCGCGGGACGCTCGGCGATTTGGATCGCGAAGATGTTCGACTACACCAACCGCGTTTCTTAACGCTTCCCGCTTAGCGATCTACAAGGGTATGTAGATCCACTCTCCCTCTCGTAGATGCTCATCAGCATGGATAGGTTTGCGTGTGCGTAGGAAATTTTTTGTTTCCCATGCGACGTTCCCCAACATTTTGGTGACTATCACTTGTGCACGTATGAGCATTTTGTTCACCAACAAAACTTTACCCCCTTTTAATAGTATTGGCTTTCCTATGGACTCAAAGTGATTTCTCAGAAATACAAAATGTAGAGTCCTCTTGCTTGAAGCTTTGCCAATCCATTTCCTTGCATCTTGGGGTATTTCCACAATCTCTTTGCCAACCCATCATTGAACTTTTCTGAAACATACTTGATGAAAACATTAGTTCAATGACTTATATGTTGTTATGAATTACCAAAACCATCAAGGGAGTAAATGTGCTTTCATTCTCCCCCTTTTTGGTAATTGATGACAACATATAGATCAAAACATTGACATATGATATAGTGAATAAATATAATCGTCGCTTTGAGAAGTATGTGATAAGTAAGAGCTCCCCCTAAATTTGTGCATTTATGCATTATTTTGGATTTGCGTTTGAATGCAAATGCACAATCGATTAGGTACATGGGGCACTTCTTCCATGTCACATACATCTTGATGGTGTGCGAGAATAATTAGAGTGAACATCATAGCACAACACAATCAAGCAATGTAGTAAGATCATCTCATAAAACATTAAGATGATAGGAAGTAGTAGCATCACACACAAAGAGTGTATCACAAGCAACCAAAAGACAATTTGTTTTTTTAAACACCAAAACGCTCTCACTCGAAGCCTAAAGATCTATATACACTTCTCCCCCTTTGGCAACAAGTTACCAAAAAGTTCAAAGGCATATGTCTAAGCGCTCTTGGGCGGATCTCCTCCGGTTGTTAATGAAGGAGTTGAGAGAACAACGTCGTCGAAGATCTCTGCAGATGTCGTGGATGGAGCTGGAGTGGATACAGGAGGAACTGGGGCTGATGGAGCAGGAGCTGAAGTGACAACAGTAGGAGCTGATGAAGAGGGCCTCAAGTCTGGAGCTGGCACAGTGGCTGATCTGGTGTGAGTGGGAAACTGTGTGCCTGTCCTGAAAGGTGATCCATCCTCCTCCTCCTCCTCATCATCAGAAGAAGCATGAGGAATGTGCACTGAGTCAACTTCCTTTTGAAGCTCTATGACTGTCTTAGTTACCTTGTCCACCTTATCATTAAGAGTCTTGATCCTTGTTTCAAAGATCATCACAAGATTGTTCTGGTTGTCCAGAATCCCTTTAATGTCTTTCTGCATGTCCTGAACTGATGAAATCAACATACCCATTTGCTCACTTTTGGATCTAGGAACTTGAGCACTAGTGGCTCGAACTGCCTCTGCCTCTACCTGAGCTGTAGCAGATGTGGGATGATCTGGGTCCATCACCACGACGTTATCCTCAAGCTCTGGCTGTAGGGGCAAATGAGAACTGTCAAGAGCAAATATGTGCTTCTCAATGTGAGAGTTGATAAACATTTGGATATAGGGTGCATAGCAGCAAGAGCGCTTTTGATCAGCACCAACCCTTTTGATTGTCTCAACAATCAAGTCCATGACTATGATCCTGGTGTGTCTGTCAAGGTGGATCAACATGTTGATAGAATATCCTTGGATCATCTTGTCATCTCCTGACTTGGGCATCAAGGTATGCCTCAGAATGGTGTTCATGGTGCGGAGGCCAGCTTGAAGATAGTAGATGGATCCTAGCTTGTGAGATTGCACCTTGTCCGTAGGGATATGAGTATACATATCCTTCATGGCATTGTGGCTTGCCTTGGATTCTGTGTAGACATCCAAGTCTCCATCCTGAACCTTTGGGACTCCTAGAAGTGCAGCCCATTCATCAACAGTGGACTCATATCTTGCTCCTTCTGTCATTCATACAATCCTACCATCTCCATAGAAATGTGCAGTGGAGTAGAATTCCATGATCATTTCATCATTTCATGCAGTAAATTCTCTGCCAACAAACTCAACCAGACCAATGAAGCGGAAATTGTGTTGGACACTTGGAAAATAGTCCTCATTCTCCTTAATGAATTTCCAGTCTACATATCTCATGTCACTCACAGCTGGACTCTTGTCTAGCATAGTTTCATAGAAATCCTGTTGCTCTTTGGTATAGAATCTGTAGTCCACAACTGCCTTCTTCCTTTAGGCATATGAATCTATAGCCTCCATGTCCTCAAACATGAGTCTTTCCTTTTCTTCATATCTTTAGCAAGTGGATAGCTGACATTATGCACTGGAAGGTGTGGTCTAAGTTTCATCAAGGTTGTCAAATCATCATCATGCTAAGTTCTGAAAGCAGTTTCCTTGTTCTTTTCAGAAGCTGGAATCTGCCTAGATGTCCTCTTAGGCTTTTCAACAACAGCCTTCTTGGATGCATATTTGATGCTCTTGGATGTGCCTAATTTAGGCATAGCATCAGCTAGAAGTTTCTTGGCCTTCTTCTTGGGAGGAGCCTTTGCAGCTGGCTCATCCTCCTCTTCAGCAGCAGCTGCTTCCTCTGGATCTTTATACATAGATGTAGGCCTGCCAGTCACATGGATGATCCTCTTTCTGGCTTTCTTCTCCCCTGCCTTCTTAGGCATAGACTTCCTTGGGGGATCAATGGTCACTGTTGCCCTAGCACTCTCATGTGCTTTGATAGTTTCAGCAGGTGCATAAATTTTGCTGACCACCTTCCTGGAAGAGGTGGCCTCATTTGCTGACTTCTTGGCAACTTTCTCTTGCTTCTTGACAAGAACCTCTTTTGGCACAAAGTCTGAATCTTCCTCATCTGAATTCAACTTCTTCCTGGCCCTAGTGGCAGCCTTGGGCAACCCATGGGAGCTGGGGGTGCCTGGATCTGAAAATGAACTAGGCTCCGGGCTTGTGCCTGAACTCATGTCAACTCCCTGCTCTGGCAAATTCTGACTATCTGACTCAGACATGCTGACCCTGTGAATAGAGTATATAAGAGTGGAATAGGTTGAGTCATCACAAAATATTCAACTATTTTTTTGAAAGTTTGAACAGAAAAGTTATAGATGTAGTTCACTGCAAAATTGGATTTCGATGTCACCGAGTCAAACCTTTCGGTGCTGCCGAGACTCACAAAACCCTTAACAGAAACTTGGCAACAATTTCGGTCAGACCGAAAACTGCCAGTCGGTCTCAACGAGTTTTGTCCTCAGTAGCACAAACAGGCAATCCGTGGAATCGATTTTTCTGACCCGGTCTCACCGAGATGCAATTTCACGGGTAACTAAACCTAAAATTTTCTGATTCGCTAGACTATGGAGTTAATCTTGTGGGTTGAACAATCTCAAACTGTGGCAAGATAATAGTGAAACCCTAATGCGCAAGATTTGGAGGTTGGAGCGCAAGAGGGGGGCGAATCCGTACCCTAGCTTGGTGACGGATCCGCTACGGTGGCGATGGGGGCGAAGATTCCATCGACGGCGGCGATTCCCAGCGGCGGAGGAGTGCGGGGAGACAAGGCCGACGACGAGGGGTCCTTCTACGGTAGCTTATGGCTTGGGGCGCGACGGTTTGAAGAACGAAATTTTGAAACGTCTTGACCACCGAATATATACCCTTCACTGTCGGTGACACTGATTCTAAATTTTCGGTGTCATCGAGTTTCTCAACTGTGAGCTGTCAGGGAAACTCGGTGTAACCGAGAATATGGAATCAGTCTTACCGAGGCAAGAAATCCAGATCAACCCTAGGCATTCGATGTGACCGAGATTTTGGTGTTGGTTCCACCGAGATGCACTTGGGAGGTTTTAATGGTCAGTCCTTGTCGATACGGAACTCCGAGTGCTCCACACACAGAGGGATCGAAAAGCACTTGTTCAAATTTTGTGATGCAGCATGAATAGAGTATGAGGTGAGAAGGCATAAATAGCTAAAGGAGTGGTCCTAGGCATTCTTGTATATCCAATTGGCAAAAGATGAATCAAAACCCAAATAGCAACAATTGGATATCCTCGAATGAGTAAATAAATACATACCAACATGCTCATACAATAAGATGTCAAATGAAATCATGGCAAACATGCACAAACATAATAGCATCTAACAAGCACTTTGGCAATGACAAATTCATCTATATATGAGTACATTGACTTAGGAGCCAAGTAAGAATACTTGATCATAGGTCATACTCATCGTTTAAGCACAAGTGGGGTTACCACTTTCACATAAAGCATTTAATGTTGTCACATTCTTTTCAGATGCTCTAACTCAAGTCTTAGAGTAAAGCTTCCCCTAGATGTGACATCCCCCCATAAGAGGGATAAACTAACCTTGGGTTTTGTTGATGAAGACTTCATGTTGGTGAGGTAGTGGTGGATGCTCAAAGTTGATGAAGATCACCAAGAGTTGGGAGCATCCTTGTTGTTTCATTACTCTTCTCACCTACATGGGTTAGTCCCAACACACAAGATAAAAATACAAGGATATCTATGGACATGGAGTGCAATGCATATGTGATGATGTCCATTGGTTTGTTGATTACCTTGTCCCTTGCTTACCTTTGAGGAATGTGTGACTCCTTGAACTATTGCATAGAGTTGATGTTGATTGCAAATAGTCCTTGCCAAAAGTGAATTTGAGTGAATTTTATTGGCGGAGTCACCCCTCAAGAACTCTCTAGTTCTTCTTCTTGGGGACCCACATCAAGTTGATGGGGATCCTTGGTGTTGAAGTAGCACTTGTAAAAGTCGAGCTTGTAGTAGCCTTGGGAACCCACTTCACCAAAGCTTGGGATTCATCTTCATATGAGTCAACGCCTCTTGAAGCTTGTTCTTGTCCTTGAGCTTGGTATCTTTTGGTGGAAGGTCATATTGAGCTTTTGTTCCCTTGGGGAGAGTATTTTCATACTTCTCCTTTTGAGGAACAAACTTGGGATTGGGGTATTGACTTTCTTCCCATTCAACTCCATTAGCGTTGAAGTAGCCAACACCACGATTCTTCCGGTATCCTCCATGCTTGCGTACAATCTCCTCAAATTGTTTGCACCCTTCAAGACTCTTGTAGATACCTTTCTCTATAATCCCTTTCAAGAGTTTATTTTCTTGCTCAAGTGTAACTTGCCTAAGAGAAGAGTTAGTGGGATCAAGAGAACTACTAGAAGAAATATCATTGGTTATCATTTTTATTGCTACTAGTTGAAGAACCTTTCTTTCCTTTGTTACTAGCTTGCTTAGTTTTAACTTGTCGCATGAATGTAGATAAGAGAAGTCGTTTGGCTAGATAAGAGGAAGTCTTCTTTAGAAGATCGTCATTGATAGATTTAAGGAACTCATGCTATTTCTCTAAATTGAGCTTCTCGAAGCGTAGCTTCTCATGTGTCCTTACAAGTTCTCTATGATCTTCTAGAGTAGACTCATGAGCTAACTTAAGAGTTTTTAGTTCTTGAGTTAGTCGTTCTATTTCCAACTTATCATCATCACACGACTTATTTATATTAGAGTGAGTACTAGCAAGTTCATTTTGACTGTCATTACTAGTTTTGTCAAATAGCAAGTCATCTTCAATTAACAAGTCATCTTCATCACTATTGAAATCAAGGTACTCGGGGTGTGATACCTTGGGGCCTTTAGCCATGAAGCAACCTCCACTCCCTTTATTTGGTGAATCAAATAGATCATAGGAGTTGGTTGTCACTAAAGCAATTCTGGCAACACCTTCATCTTGACTATAGTCGGAGTTGGAGTGATAGCTTCTCTCGGAGTGGTTGTCGGAGCCGGAGCCGGAAACCCATTCACCAACATGAGCTTGATGTTTCCTTCTTGAGTAGATCTTGGTGTACTTGTCTTTCTTCTCCGAATCCCTACTTCTCCTTGAGGGTCTTCGTTCATAATGATCATGAGACATGCACTCATTGGAGTAGTGTCCGGACTTCCCAAAATTGTAGCAGTTTCGGTCATGACTTGACGAACGCTTCTCTTCATGTCTTAAGTTGGAGCTACGATCTTTGCTTCTGTTTTTGTAGAACTTGTTGAATTTCTTGACCATAAGGCTTATCTCTTCATTTGTGACAAGGTTGTCGCTTTAGGTAGCGGGAGCATCACTTGTGGCTTTGTAAACACCGCTAGACTTGTGGTGAAGCTCTTCCTTGTCTTTGAGTGTCATCTCATGAGCAACAATTCTACCAATCACTTCCGTTGCTTTGAGATCTTTGTAGTTGGGCATCATTTGGATCAATGTGCAAACGGTGTCATATCGATCATCCAAAGCTTGAAGTATCTTCTTAATGATGAATTTGTCTATCATTTCTTGGCTTCCTAAGCCGGCAATCTCATTGGTGATGAGAGCTAGCCTAGAGTACATATCAGCGACTCCTTCACCATCCTTCATCTTGAACTTATCAAGCTGACCTTGAAGAATATCTAACTTGGATTCTCTCACAGACTCAGTTCCTTCGTGCATATCAACCAAAGTATCCCAAATCTCTTTTGCGTGTTCAATACAGATGATTTTGTTGAATTCTTCAGGGCATAGGCAGTTGAAGAGAATGTCATATGCTTGAGCATTGAGTTGCAACATCTTCAATTCATTCGTAGTCGCTTCATGATCGGGTTCCTTTCCTTCCGCAAAGAATTCACCTTGCAAGCCAACACGAACAATAGCCCAAACGGCTGGATTATGACCAAGCAAATGCATTTTCATTTTGTGCTTCCAACTAGCAAAATTTGTGCCATCAAAGTAGGGACCTCTACGGTGATAATTTCCCTCACTAGATGCCATACTTCTCCTAGGTTGTGAAAGCAATGCAATGGAGATCAAAGTGTTGATACCACTTGTAGGATCGTAAATAGGTCTAGAGGGGGGGGATTAGACTACTAGACCAAATAAAAATCTACTTTTCCCAATTTTAATTCTTGGCAGATTTTAGCATTCATAGTATGTCAAGTACACCCTACACATGCATGTCTAAGAGTATTGCAACAGAAAGTAAAGACAATGCACATGTAAGTAAAGAGAGGGTAAGGAAAGCAAACACAAGTGGTGACACGATGATTTTTCCCGTGGTTCCGTTAGGTGGTGCTATCGTACATCCACGTTCATGGAGTCTTCACCCCTCGGAGGGTAACGGTCGCGAGAGTCCATGGAGGGCTCTACCCATGGAGGGTTCCATGAAGAAGCAACCTTGACTATAGAATGATGGCCTACGTCCACGGAGGACTAGCCTTACTCGGGGTAGATCTTCACGAAGTAGGTGATCTCCTTGCCCTTACAAACTTCTTGGTTCACTCCACAACACGAAGTAGGAGGCTCCCAAGCGACATCTAACCAATCTAGGAGGCACTACCCTCCAAAAGGTAATAGGCTTGGTAATGTCGATGAACTCCTTGCTCTTATGCTTCAAGATGATAGACTCCTCAACACACAATCACTCTCTCATAGATATGACTTGGTAGAAGAGATGGAATTGGTGGAAAGCAACTTGGGGAGGCTAGAAATCAAGATCCATATGGTTGGAGTGGAAGATCTTGATCTCAACACAAGGGTAGGTGGTTCTCTCTCGGAAAACTGATAGGATAGGTATGAAATGGTTCTGAGTGCTTCTCCTTCGAGTAGGTGGTGGTGAAGGGGTATATATAGGCATCCCCAAAAATCCAACCGTTACACACAAAATGACCAACTCGGTGACACCGATGTGTTAATCTCGGTGGTACCGAAGTGACCGAAAGGTGGCAACTTTTGAATCTCGGAGGGACCGATATACGAATCTCTATTGCACCGATAAGGTGACCAACAGTCAGAATGCTGATACTTGGTGACGCCGATTCAACAATCTCGGAAGGACCGAAACTATGAACTTGCGTAACAGAAAGTTGGCAGCCCAACTCGGTGGCACCGAAAGTAGTATCGGCTGTACCGAAGGGTTAGGATTTGGCTGAGTCTGTCTAGGGTTTGAAATTGGTGGCACCGAATGTGGAATGTTGGTTGCATCGATTTTGAGTGTTTGGCTTAGGATAGACTTTGGTGGGAGAGTTTTTTGGGTGTCTTTGGTGACTATCACTTGTGCACGTATGAGCATTTTTTTCACCAACAAAACTTTACCCCCTTTTAATAGTATTGGCTTTCCTATGGACTCAAAGTGATTTCTCACAAATAAAAATGTAGAGTCCTCTTGCTTGAAGCTTTGCCAATCCATTTCCTTGCATCTTGGGGTATTTCCACAATCTCTTTGCCAACCCATCATTGAACTTTTCTGAAACATACTTGATGAAAACATTAGTTCAATGAATTAAATGTTGTTATGAATTACCAAAACCATTAAGGGAGCAAATGTGATTTCAACATTCTTGAAAAAGAACTCGTCGTCGGAGTCCATTTGTACCTTGGGGCAAACTGTCGAACAACTTGCGGGCGTCGTGGAAGGAGCCGACCGATTACGAGCCCCGTGCGACACCGAGACAAGGCAGAAGCTCTGCCGCCTACCGACGAGCGCGCCAGTGTCCTATGGGCGTGCCGACGTTCGGGAGAGAGGATGACGCACTCGAGTGCCGGCGAAGGGGACGATGGCGGTGACGATGTCGGGAGGCTACCGGGTCAGCGGAACGGGGCGGCGGCATGGGGAGGAGGGGCGACCATCGGGATGACCCATCTATGGACGGATGGCCAGCGGTCTCGACTAAAAATGAGCGGTGGCGACGGGAGGTGGAGGCGGCCAAGTGGCGGGGGAGAGGACAGAGGAAATGGCCCTTGTGCTGTCGACATGCGGGCCAGGGGGAGGAGAAGGGCGGACAACGTGCGCGTCCGTCTTGTGTCCACACCGATGCAAATGCGACCCAAATTTTAGGCCGGAAATAGGTCGCGGACAGACAAAAAACAGGCACGCGTCCGTTTAGGTCGGCGCATTAAGCCATCTTTTCTATCCGCAATGATCCAAACGAACGTGTGCGGACGAAATGGGTCGGCACGTTGGAGTTGCTATTAGGACAACTCCAACACGGCCCCCTAAACGTCGGCAAATGTAGACACATCAGAATGTTTTTTTGTCATCCAAAGCGGGACAACGTACGAATGTGGTGATGCGGACGTCTGTGGTGTCCGGACCTTTGTCAGTCTAATCCAAAACCCTCTCACCGCTTCCCAAATATGACATCCATGCCAGCCCAGAGCAGACGGGACCGCTCTGTAGCTTGGAGCGTCGAGCACTGAAGGGCCATGTTAGCCGAGAGCGTCTGCTCGCTTGCGCTTCGTTGCCGACTTGAGCGATACTACAAGATTGGGTCATAGGACGCCTTCCTATTGCATTCAAGCTGGATGCCCATCCATTCGCCTCTTTTGTATTGAACGTTGAACGTTGTATCCATTCGCCTCTTCTGCATTGAACATGCGTGACGACCTAGAAATCAAGGGCTCCCATGCATGAGATTTGAAAACTGTTTGCTTGACTTTGGATAGATTTGTAAAACTATTTGCTTGAACTTGGATGACTGAAAATTATGACCAATTAATTTCTTTGGTGTTCATTTACTTCTCATTGGATTTTCCTTTGTATTGCTTGTCACACTTTCCCTAAAATCATAGCAAATCCCGCTCTCTCGTATTTCCAGGAAATTTCGCCCAATGATCGTGCCATGTGGATAGATAATAAAAGTATATTCTAACAAAATAAAAGGCCTCAAACTACTTTTCAATTAGCTTTTTTAAAACCCCCTGAACCGAGGCTTGTACTACAAGTACTTGATTACAGTTCGAAGGTAAAATTAGAGAGACAATGTAAAAGTGAATAGTTACCATTATTGATGATTGGTTACGGTATGTATAGCCCTGAGGGGATGTATTCAATAGACTAATGTTCTGGAAAGACCCGAATGAACAGTCATGTCCCTCGTTGTCGGTGTAATAAAGAACGGGGCCTTCAGTACCCTGACTTGTGCACCAAATAACCGCGGCCTTCGGATCGGCAAGACCCTGCCGGTCCGGATCTGGACGCCAAGCCACCTTATACAAAGGTTCGAGCGAATCGGCAAGCTCTCCTTGCTAGGGGGGCTTAGATGGTATATATGACTCGCGTGGTATATATCACCAGCACCGGCTTGCCGTGCCGATGTGCACCTGCATCAGCAGCAGCCAGCACGGTAGACGATCTGCGTTAATCGGCATGGAAAATCAGGTTAGACGGGCGGTTCCGTTATGTCCCTCTCTTTTCTATATTTGTCAAGATATCATCAAACTCTTCGATCTTCCACGATCGTCACTGTAAATAAGTTTAGAAATATTCCCTCCATTTTTAAATATTTTTTTATAGAGATTTAATTGTGAATGCTATATACAAAACAAAATGAATGAATTTATATTCTAAATTATTTCTATATACATCCGTATGTAATTCATAATGAAATCTATAAAAAGACAAATATTTAGGAGCGAAGGAAGTAGCACGGTTCAGCAACCGTACGTAAGCTGAGATTACCTACGAGTAACAATGTAAAGAGACTAAAACATAGTACATCATGAATAATTATATTACCACCTCTAGCACAACTCAAACTAAAAAACGAATGAAGATTACCAACAGGTTTTTCTCTGTACGTCAAACCGTCTAGTGTCGGCCATTACTTACTTCTCCGGTGACATGCTACTCATACGTGTGTCGATGCATTATAAATTTGTAAGTATGTATGCATATATACACGGTCGGCCTCGCGTGAATCAAGCAAGTCGTGACGCGCAATTCGACGTTTGAACATCCACACCTCTTGCCCGAATCATCCATCAGAAACTTCAATAAAGAAGTATCTATCGGGACACGATGTGACATGGATCAAGTCATCAAGCCGTGCACGAATTGTATCTGGAGTCCGGATGTAGCACAACAAGGACGACCCACCATCCAAAACCCCCTGAACTGAGGCTTGTATTATAAGTACTTGATTACTGTTCGAAGGTAAAATTAGAGAGACTATGTAAAAGTGAATAGTTAAATGATTGGTTACAGTATGTATAGCCCTAAGGGGATGCATTCAATAGACCGATGTTCTAGAGAGACCAGAGTGAACAGTCGCGTCCCTCGTTGTCGGTGTATTAAAGAACGAGGCTCTCAGACCTGACCTGTCCACCAAATGACCATGGCCTCCAGATCGGCAAGACCCTGCCGGTTCGGATCTGGATGCCAAGCCACCTTATACAAATGTATCAGTAAGTTCGTCCTCAAAGTGTGGCAGCAGCCGTCAGCGTGTATAGCTCTTAGGTTGGTCCAATAGACCGGTATCGTATCCTTCCTCAGCTGATAGGACCCTCGTCCATCTATCGTTGAGGTTGTCCTGTTCAGCCTTAAGCTGTCGCTCTTTTGCCTTCAGGCTTCGGGCCGTGGCTATAAGCTGTTGCCTGAACTGTTCCTGATCTTCAAGGTTTTTGGGGATGGCGAAGTCTTCAACTTCTGGGCTGTCCTCCTCCTCGACAGGGGGGAGGTAGTTGTCGTCCTCAAAATCGTTTAGGTCATCGGGGTTGCGCTGATCTTTTGGCCTCTCTTGGTCCTCTAGCGGATGTTCGGGGATATCGGGATCGCCAAGGTCTTCCGGGGTATCTCCATCCCCGGTGCCAACGATAGCTTTCCTTCCCTTTTTTGCCTTTGATCGTTTGCGCGACTTCCGGTGCCTTGACGGCGTTTCACCCAATTTATCGCCATTGTTTTTGGGTGTGTGCTCGCCGTAACGGGTGGAGTGTCCACCATGTAGACGCCATAGGTGGAGGTGGCAGCCCATCGTCCGGTGTTAACGGGGGTGGGAGCGCAATCTTCCTCATCCATGTCTTCTGCCTCCTTGGAGGCGTAGTCCAACATATTGGTTAAGTCTTTGACAGTGGCTACGAAGTGGGTGTTGGGTGGGATGTAAAATTCTTCTTGACCCGCCTTAAGACCAATCTGAGCGTGGATCGGGGTTGGGTCGTCAGTAATTTTCATCGATAAGATCCGATCTAGATCCTCGTTGAGTGTCGAGAGCTCGATCGGGTCAACCTGCCCAGAGCTTTTGGAGTTAACCTCAGATGCGTCCGCACGAGAAGTGTGTTCGGTAGGAGCTGGTCCCCGGCTATCCGGTGCTATGTCCAGATCCGGGCCTAAGGTGAGGTCATCGTCGAGGTTGGTCCCATGGGCGGGATCGAAAGCGAGATCTGAGTTAAGGCCTCGGGGTCCTCAGGCACGTCAGATGAGACTGCGAGCCCGATGAGCGAAAGATCGCCCGAGAGTCTACGGAGAACTCTAGGTTCCTGAATCCGACCTCTTGATCGGGGGCAAAAATCCTTACCCAGCCCAGACGGCCGGTCGGGTCAACGTGCAACACAATGCTGCCAAAGGCGAAGATCTGTCCAGGGACAAAGGAATCCATGCCGCAGACTTCTTCGTTGATGACAATGCGAGCCATTGATTCCTTTGGCAATCACACCGGAACTCTCAATGAAAGCACCAATGTTGGTGTCAAAACCGGCGGATCTCGGGTAGGGGGTCCCGAGCTGTGAGACTAGGATCGATGGTAACAAGGGACGAAGGAGACAATGTTTACTCAGGTTCGGGCCCTCCCGTGGAGGTAAAACCCTACGTCCTACTCGATTATATTGATGGTATGAAGGTTACAAAGTTGATCTAGATCGAGATCGAATAGCTAAAACCCTAGATGAGTTTCTCTTCCCTACAGTCTAAACCCCTCCCGGTTTATATAGACACCGGGAGGTACCTAGGGTTTACACATGGTAGGTCTCCTGCCGAGGATGGATATGTCGATTTCCTCATCTTGACTTAGAGTGCATGATGCGCCTTCGGAACTTCCTTCTAGAATGTGGGCTCTCAATGTATCCGACCTTCCTGTGACAATCAGAGAGCGGCCCACCAAGCCGGCCTATCAGGAGATAGGCCGACGACCCAAGGACCCCTTAGTCCAGGACTCCCTCACCTGGGCTCACGAGGGAAGAAGCATCAAGACCAGTGAAGAATGGGCCTCCTCATGCCCCCTCCGGAGCAGCGGAGATCTCTATGCAGCGGCTGGCCTCGGGAGGCCAAGGATGACGCTAGGTGGTACAGTTACCCCTTTGGTGCAAAGGGGGCAAGGATGTACGCAGGTTCCCTTAGCGCCCCCAAAGGTTTCCAGTCTAGTGCAACAAGACCACGACCATGAGCCCTGCAGGACGGATGTCATCGCCGAGCCAACCTCTGCATCATCAACTAGTGCAACAAGACCACCTTTCGTCGGGATAAATATGTACTCCTGTTCCCCTTCGAATTTGGCCGCTGTGGGATCCCTTCCCGCCATAGCGATAAGGAAAGAGGACCCGGGCCACTATAAATAGAGGGTAGGCTGCACCGTAGAGAGGGACAAGGAAACATAGAGATAACAGAAGAGAGGCAACTCCACCAGAGCACCCTCACGAGGCGATGCACCATTGTACTAGTTCATCCATCAACCTCCTCGTGAGGCAATCCACCAAAGCAGGAGTAGGGTATTACGCTTCGCAGCGGCCCTAACCTAGGTAAATCACCGTGTGCATCTTCTTCCTCGTCATTGTGCGAGTTTGACGAGGGAAACATCGTGTAGTAAGCTAGGTGGGGAGAGGCTGCTGGGGATCTTCGCACACGCCCCTGTGTTCGAACCTCTCTGGGTTTTGCGGAGCCCGAAATCTAACACCATCCTCCGAGGACTTTGAGAGAAAATCACCAATGAGGAAAAACCCATCCCCCGAAGACTTTCAGAGAAAATCATCAGTGAGGAAAACCCCCCAAACCAAACCACCAAACCCAAAGTGATTGAACATCACTGAAGAGATTGTTCCTGTGTGGAACCGACGCTTTTTACTTTTGAAGATTGTGTATCTTCCAAACGGTTGGCGTCATGATCTAGTGTATCCTGCAATCAATTGGGGACCGCCAGGTGACCATGGTCTAGAGCATCTAGCAGTCCATTGTGGATTGCCAGGTGACTAGTTTGTGAAGGTTTTGGTAGTCTACCCTAAAGACTTACTAGAGTGTTGGGAGAGGACTGTGTGACCTTAGCTCAAGGAGAATATGGTAAGGACTATGTGTCCTCTGATTTAAATACCAAGCCGCTCCAAACCAGCCGTACGACTATCACAACAGTTGGAACTGGGTCATCAAACCATTGTCTTCATCGAGCTACCTGGTTCCATTTCCTCAACCCTTCATTTCCTCGTATACTTGTTGATGAAATTGATCGTTACTGATTGAAGAATTGGACTAAAGACTTTCTCAATTTCCTCACCTCAAATTCTTCAGTCACCTTGTTCTTCACCTTCTTATCCTGTATCACGCTACGTGTAATCTATGCATGCTTTATTCCATCATGATGACTATGCTATTGCTATGTTTCTCATGCACTTGAGTACTTATTCCGCTGCTAGTAGTTCATCACATTCCAAATTCCTCAAGTTGAAATTCCTTAGTGATGAATTTGTAAAAATCGCCTATTCACCCCCTCTAGTCGATATAACACACTTTCAATTGGTATTAGAGCAAGGTACTCCCTTGTTCTGTGTGATTTTGGTTTAACCGCCTGTAGTTCTAATTATGTCGACTACAAGTATGATCAAGGTTTCCGCGGGCTGTCCTACCTTCGATGGATCGGACTATCCCTTTTGGAATAACAAGATGCACACGCATCTTGAAGCAAATGACAATGATCTCTGCTACGTTGTGGAAAATGGTGTTCCCTCGGTTACTCCCATGATCAACGCTGGTGATGTGAAGAGATTCAAGCAACTCAATTCTCAAGCGAAGATTATCATCTGTGGCCATCTGAGCAAAAGTCATTATGGCAGAGTGAGTGATTTGGAATCTGCTAAGCTTATCTGGGATAGGCTGTCCAAAGTCAACGAAGGTGTTTCCACTCAACGTGACTCCCAAGTTAATGTTCTTCGCAATATCTTCAATTGCTTCAAAAGACTCGACAATGAGAATGTTCAGCAAACTTTTGATCGTCTCACTAATATCTCCAACGAGCTTCAAGCACTTGGTGCCACTAACATCACCGACCACGAGGTGGTGAAGAAACCGCCGTCGGTGTCAAAATCGGCGGATCTCGGGTAGGGGGTCCCGAGTTGTGAGATTAGGATCGATGGTAACAGGGAATGAAGGAGCCGATGTTTACCTAGGTTCGAGCCCTCGTATGGAGGTAAAACCCTACGTCATGCTTGATTATATTGATGATATGAAGGTTACAGAGTTGATCTACCTCGAGATCGTGTAGCTAAACCCTAGATCAGTTGTTTTGCCCCTGACAACCTAAAACCCTCCGGCTTATATAGACGCCGAGGGTACCTAGGGTTTACACATGGTCGGTTGCTCATAAAAAAACAC
The DNA here is from genome assembly GCA_022496015.1 of Hordeum marinum. Classification (NCBI taxonomy): domain Eukaryota; kingdom Viridiplantae; phylum Streptophyta; class Magnoliopsida; order Poales; family Poaceae; genus Hordeum; species Hordeum marinum. The sequence goes on from CM039676.1 coordinate 150,314,356, forward strand.
TCCTATCTACTGTCAAAAACTTGGAGGACACGTCATGGCTCTTTTAAGCTTCCACCCTGGCGACGGGGCTTTCGATCATCCAACGCTCATCCGCCGACCCACATAGTCCGTCCCATGAGAAACAAGTCGGCTATCCAAGGACCCCTTGATAAAGGCGAGGGTCCCGATCTTTCGATGAGATGATAACTATCAATTTGGTGGAGACGACTTTGACGATCCGACTACAAATGTGCATGACGTTGCGCCTTAGCAATGGCTAAACCAATCTCCAAGAGGTTATTGACCACGTCGGAGCACGATCAACCTGACCACGAAGGTCTATTCCTGCAAGCAATCGAAGAACAAGCAAGAATATGATAATGCAATCTGAATATTGCGAATATAGATGAAGTATTGATAATGGTGGGGTTCCGAAAGCGGTCTTAGTCTGGTCGTTGGACACAAACGAAGTACACGAAGTTGCAATGGCTAACTTTTAACTAAACAAAACCCAAAGGAAAAGCTACTAGATTCATCTACTTATATAGGAGCAAGGGGTGGCGGCCAAGGAGGTGGGAGGACGTCCCAAGACACCCTAAAACAAATCCTAGGTCGTACAAGGCCCATGGGCCCAAGTGGAGGTGATGCAACACCTTTGGACTTGTAGTTTGACTCGGATTCTGATGCAACGTCAGATTGTTTCGTCGATATCTTCACGATCCGGACGAATTTTAAGGTGATTCCAACTGGGATGGAACGCATATGAAATCTAGTTTCCAGAAAAAAAAATCACCCAATTCCGAGTCCGTATGAAAAAGTTGTTGGCGTTTTGAGACAGGTGTGTCTGTGTAGTCCGAATCTGAGTCCAGAACGTGAGAGACTTGGACTCTATCTTCTCTTGGGCTAAAAGTGACGTGATAGAACTTCTTGAACAACACCTAATTATTTCCTTTAACGTGAGAGGACCTTTTGAATAGCATCCAACCATTTCCTCTCCCTTTGTCATCACACATGGTTCATACAAGTGTTCGGTCATTCTGCATTTAGGCATTAAATAAAAATAGGTGAAGTATTTTTGTTCCGGATAACATAAATAAATTATTGAATAATTATTATAAGAAATCACCTCACAAATATGCATGTATGCAACATTTTGGTCCTATCGAAGGTAGTCATGTCCTCATCATCCTCCCCTTTTTGAAAACAAAGCCGTCCTCGGCGTTGCTTAATCTGAAATGTGGCTACCAAAAGAGAAAAGGCATACACATTGTATATGTACATGTCATCCATTTTTATTGTTCTCAGTTGTGACACATGTGACATATATATACAAGGGCACTCATCACATGTCATGAAATATAAAGCCAAAAGATTATGACAAGAAGCAGAAGGCATCACAATATTGCAACCTAGTTTCCACATATAAGTGAAGTCCTTATTCATATCAAAAGATTCATGATGTTCATCATTAAACCATCCCAATATTGGTAAATAAATGTGAATCGTTTCAAATTTAGATGCTACAACATGCTTAAATAAGCAAACATGCAACATGTCATTTGACACAGAATTTTCACCAAGATTGGAGGTCATATCAAAATGATTAAACACCGGCAGAATTATTTTCAAACATATTTGATCCAAATTAGATTTATTTACTGATTCACACGGTTCTTGCTCATCAATAGTTAATTCAATGGGTGCACTCACAATTGTTGATATTGTAGTTATTTGATCACATGAGGAAGTATAATCATGAACATAGTCCTCTAAAATAGGTGGTGTGATCAAAGTAATGGGTAGCTCATCATAGGGTACATTGGAATTGACAAGGCATTCATCATACTCATGTGGAGGTGGAAGATCAATACCTTTGGCATTACCTCTTATGATCAACTCAGATGATGTAGGCACTCTCGATGGTGACGTGTTACATGGTGAAGGTGATGTAGCCCTCACAAGATTTGATGTGGTTGTCACAGTATGCCTAGTAGTTGAAGGAACAACGGTATCAACTCTTGGAATGTGCACCTTGCGCTCTCTTTCCTTTTGGGCAACACGTTGATTTATTTCCTATTCAGCTTTGCAAGCAAGACGAAACAAACGATCCATAGAATAACACTTTTCATGAATTAGTATCTCCTGAATATCAAGGTTTAATCCTCCCCAAAATCTATCCATAAAATCTTCTTCACTTGCTTCTAATGAGGAATGCAACAAGGTCATTTGTAAATCATCATAATATTTCATTACGGTGTCACTACCTTGTTTCAAATATTGTAACTTTTTAAGCTTGTCACGAGTATAATAAGCAGGAACAAACGTGTGTCTCATGGCAAGTTTCAAATCATCCGAAGTATTAGGTATAATATCTTTGTGTAACCGACAATATTCGCTCCACCAAACTAAAGCATAACCAGTGAAAGAACCAACTGCGACCTTAACTTTCTTATGTGCAGCAAAATTATGGGAAGCAAATATTTCATTTATTTCAAACTCCCACTCGATATATAAAGCAGGTCTAAATCGTCCATTAAATGGAGGTATAGAAACATTAACCTGATCATGTGCATTTGGATCTCTTTGCATCTCTCGTATCGGTTTTTGTGGTGACACGTCTCCCACGATCGAAGAAGCCCATGAACTGACAACTCTGGATCCTGTCATGACTAGTAGAAACAAGAAACAAAGATCCAAGTATATTGTTCCTATGAACTACTTGGATGTGGTGGTAAAACGCTCACAATAAAGCAAATATCAATGTCTTACAAATTCTTACCATGCAGCAGATGGCGACCGGCAACCGACGGTGTCAATATCTCCAAAGATTGGGTAAAGCGATTACCAGGTGAACTCATGTATACACGATGTAGAAATATGTGGAGCTTGGAAGGCTTAATATATGGTAGCAAAAGATTAGCAATAATCAATTCAAAGATGCAATGTTGAATAAACGCTCAACGACGGTACTGTGCTGGTCCTAGGCTAGACTGTACTAGAGACGCGAGCCTAGAACACTAATAGAGTCACGATGTAGGAGAAATAGCAGAAAGGGATGATATGAATTAGCTCTCGACAGCAAAATATAAGTGAAGATCACAATGGCAGTAAAGACAATGATGATAAATGACCGACAAGCAAGATATACAAAACTCTCTCTTCAGATTTCCTCTAGAAAATATTATGTAAAATTTCTGATATTTTTTCTCAAGAATGCTACTGACTCAAGCTTTCGTATGCAAAAAGAATCACTCAATTCCGAGTTCGTATGAGGAAGATACGCTTGTTTTACTCAACACTGCGCAAAACAGATTTCAATCCAAATTCACATACGAGATTGAGTCTAGGTAGATCCGAAATTTGTTTTTCTTCTTCTCTCTATCTTTTTTTTCACTAAGTTTTTTTTCTTCTCTTTTTTTCTCTCTCTTTTTTTCTCACTTTTTTTCCTTTTTTCTCTCACTTTTTTCTTCTCTCAACCAAATAAGAAGCAGATTGGATCAAGCGTAGATGTGAACGACCTCAAGTATGATAATGCCAATGAACAATGGTAGCATGTGGTGAAAATTGATGGATGGTGGTGGGTGACAACGAAAGGGATGACGGTGGCGTGGTGGTGGTATATGACAGCAGCGATGAAGATGGTGCGACGTCGGCGTAACAAGTTGTGAACAGAACTCGAAACTCTAAAGGACTAGACACTAAGACCAGCAACTCGACACGATGATGCAACCACAAATTCAACAAAGCAAACACCGAACAGAAAATTGCAAAGTCTCAGATTGGTTCGGATATGAAGATCTAACCCTAATTTTTTTGTGGCTTTTTCGTGGACTATAGGTATGAAGAACAGATGCAATCTAAACTACGAAAACTGGTAAAATCTCACCGAGCAACCTGGAAATCTGATACCACTTGATAGAGGCGAGGGTTCCGATCTTTCGATGAGATGATAACTATCGATTTGGTGGAGACGACTTTGACAATCCGACTACAAACGTGCACGACGTTGCACCTTAGCAATCGCTAAACCAATCTCCAAGAGGTTATTTACCACGTCGGAGCACGATCAACCTGACCACGAAGGTCTATTCCTACAAGCAATCGAAGAACAAGCAAGAATATGATAATGCAATCTGAATATTGCGAATATAGATGAAGTATTGATAATGGTGGGGTTCCGAAAGCGGTCTTAGTCTGGTCGTTGGACACAAACGAAGTACACGAAGTTGCAATGGCTAACTTTTAACTAAACAAAACCCAAAGGAAAAGCTACTAGATTGATCTACTTATATAGGAGCAAGGGATGGTGGCCAAGGAGGTGGGAGGACGTCCCAGGACACCCTAAAACAAATCCTAGGTCGTACAAGGCCCATGGGCCCAAGTGGAGGTGATGCAACACCTTTGGACTTGTAGTTTGACTCGGATTCTGATGCAATGTCAGATTGTTTCGTCGATGTCTTCGCGATCCGGACGAATTTTAAGGTGATTCCAACTGGGATGGAACGCATATGAAATCTAGTTTCCAGCAAAAATAATCACCCAATTCGAGTCCGTATGAAAAAGTTGTTGGCGTTTTGAGACAGGTGTGTCTGTGCAGTCCGAATCTGAGTCCAGAACGTGAGAGACTTGGACTCTATCTTCTCTTGGGCTAAAAGTGACGTGATAGAACTTCTTGAACAACACCTAATTATTTCCTTTAACGTGAGAGGACCTCTTGAATAGCATCCAACCATTTCCTCTCTCTTTGTCATCACACGTGGTTCATACAAGTGTTCGGTCATTCTGCATTTAGGCATTAAATAAAAATAGGTGAAGTATTTTTGTTCCGGATAACATAAATAAATTATTGAATAATTATTATAAGAAATCACCTCACAAATATGCATGTATGCAACATTTTTGGTCCTATCGAAGGTAGTCATGTCCTCATCACCCCTTAAACCATGACTCCCTCACTAGCCCCCAGACTAGCCTCCAATGCCGAGGTATGTTCGGACAGTCTTGTGCGTCAAAGTCATCGGCTTGTGAGGCAGGTCCCTCTATCCTTTATTGTTCGGTAACCATCCTGTCATCGGAGAAATCCCAAGCGTCACGCGCTCGACGGGTTCATTGTAATAATCGTGAGCGTTTCTCGATTTTCGCGCACCATGGGGAGACGAGCGGTTCATCAGCTTTTTACAAGACTGCCCCTCCACAACGGGGGCACCACACATTTAAACAAACTGAAGTGTGGTCTAAGTCACATCCTCTTCCTCCTCCTCATTAGAAAAAACCTTCAGCGAGAGATCACCACAAGAACATGGCGAGCGCCCCACCTCTTCCTCGCGCCCTTACGGCTCCCGTCTCGAAGATTGGACAAGCTGTTCCGTATCCCTTCTTTGACTACGAAACTTCGAGACCCAAGGGTACCTTCCTTCCTTGGATCTGGCGGTTACCCGCGCTGGCTTGTCTTCATTCAACGACGAAGTCTTCACAGAAAATTTCCCCAATCCACAAAAGGGGGAGCGTGTATGTTTTGTGTCCTTCCTTTTGCGGGGTCTCTGGTTCCCCATTCATCCATTCTTGAGGGGGTTATTGGAGTTCTATGGGATCCAGCTCCATCACCTCACCCCAGGGTCTATTCCGCACGTCTCGGGCTTCATCGCCCTATGCGAGATGTTCCTGGGTTGCGAGGCACACTTTGAATTTTGGAGGAAGTACTTCTTCCTTGTCCCTCGTACTCGTGACAAGACAATTCTGGAGGTCAGAGGAGCCGAAATATGCCGCAAAGCAGGGATAGGATATCCAGTGGCAACACCGAAGGAGTTCGAAGAATGGTATTCGGAATGGTTTATATCAAGGATGTCCCCCTATTTGATCAAGCTTGGAGGGGTTTGCCCGCATACTCCGAGGCCCATTTGAAGAAGAGGTATAACTGGCTACCGAAGAGCTCGTCCCAAGAGGACGACATTGAAGTGCAACGCTTGGCAGCCCATGTGAGGGTACTAACCCATCACATGTTGACCATGATAGATGTCATGGCTGTCGCCATCACCCAGTGCGTTCAGCCTCTTTAGCAGAGAATACACCCTTTGTGGTGTTACAACAGGACAAGCGATACCAGTCGCTCCCGACGACTGGGCCCTGCCGATTAAACAACATTAGCCGCGACACTTACCGATCTATACAAAAGGGAGCAACAAGATTTTGTTCGACTGCCGACCAAGTAGGGCTACTGAAGTCACAATCGTATCGAATGGGTGAGGCTTTCAACCCTGTGACCACAATTCGGGTTTTCCATTTATCCCTTCTTGACCGAAGCCTTTAACTTATGTGAACAGGAATGGCGGAGCTTCATCGAGACAGTTAACTATCCGCCCCCAACCCGAGGACTATTCTCATGATGACGATCCGGGCTTTCATGATGACCCGAATCTAACAATTGAGCTTGAAGACGGGGTTTTCTACGAGGAGAGCCTCGATCGCTCCAAGGTGGCTATTAGAGTCGATTATCCTGGATCATTCTTTTCCCCTGCGATAAGCAAGGAAAAGAAAAACTTGTCCCGCAATAGGCAAGTATCCTCCAACGATCCAAACACACCGGCTCCTCCTCCCAAGCGTCGTCGGTCTACGCGACATGCATCGGCTATGGCGGCAATGCCCAGACCGGAAAGTAACATGGATTCGTCAAATGATCCGGCCATGGGGACAAGCCCACCCACTCGCTCAACTCAAAGGTACTTTGTTCGACTGTTTTAATTTATTATCACGACTGATAGAGCCTCACAATAGACGTTATGTCGAAATACTCAGGCGAAGAGTTCAACCATCTTCTGCCGAGATGTTGCCAGGGTGTCTGGCGGTGCTCAAAATTCCAGATCTTTGGCTCATGCCAAACTCGCTGCGGAGGTCCCTACGGTCAATCAGGCCCCTGAAGACTCCGGGGACGCGATGTCAGTTACCAAATCCGAGGTAGAGAGCGCTATGAATCATCGACAGCGATGAGAAGCCCTATGCCACCCAGCGCTCTTCAAAGAAGAGTTTAATGCTCTACGCTCGGCGGACGCGCACCTCGGGGCTGCTCGAGCTGGGTTCGGGGAGGCCATGAAACTGATATCGTCCAGCCTGTAGGTGGGTAATCGGCTATAAGAGTATGAGCACCCATGTAGACCCAGTAGCCCCCGAGCCTTAAATTGGTCGGAACGACCGAATTAAGGGTCCTCGTATTGTCTTACTGCTATTGCAGGCCTCGAGGCAGCGAAGCGAACAACTAGCCAAGGAACTGGAGGCAAGCCGAACACAGGTGGAACCCGTGAAGGCCGAATTGGATCACGTGAAGAGTTTTACCCGGGAGGCACATGGTGAGTATACCTGTTCTGCTGATCTTAGTATATATTCCCATGCTGACGCAAGGGTACTTTGTAGAACCTGACTCAATAGGGTAATTGCAAAGAGATTTAGATGCAACCCGAGAATCTCAGTGGTACGCCGAGTCCCAGCATGAGGCCGTCTGTCGTATTTTTGCAACGAAACCTCGAGGAGAAGAACCGCCTTTAGGCGGAAAACAAACAATAGGCCGAAGAAATCAAGAGTTTAAAGACTCAATTGGCCCAGGTCAAAGAAGAGAACCATAAATTACAGAGGGGCATGTTTGGTAAGTGTGATTCTAACATCAGACAGTACTTCTTATGTATGAAGTACAATGATCATGCCTTGACTCATTTATAGGTCTCCTGTCCGGGCGGCCTGAAGAACAGATCGGATCCTATCGGGGAAACCTTCTGAAGGAGCTGTCCGCCCTTCATGAGCGGGCTCGAAAGGCCATGAAGAGCATGGTGAAAGCGCTGTGGCCTAGCGAGCAAACTCTGGAGGAGATGACTGAACTGGTTGATCAATTCAAGGGAGCCTGAAGTAGGTTCGAGCTATGGAAGACATCAGCTTGCTGAGAGGGAGCACGGGAGGCGTGGGCGATGATCAAGACCCGTTATACCGGTCTTAAACCTGAGCATATGGCTCGGGTTAGGCCGGTAGGTTCAGATGGGCAAGAAGTGTTGCTTCACTTGGTGTACGACCAGGTGATGCCCGCCGCCCTTCTCTCGCAACAAGATTGCTCCCTGGACACCTTAATAGACAATCTCGATCAGCAGCCAGATGTATGATTATGTGTAACTATGTACTAATAATCGAGGAATTGCTTCGTTTGTGTTGTAAACTTTGTCTTAACCGGCCATCGACGCTAAGAGCTTGGGAGTGTTCCCTATAAAATATCACTCGAGAGGAGCGAATTATGTTTGGGAACCAGGCAATCCGACCATTTGGTGTGAACGGACAAAAAGCACACATGGAGATATGTTATATTACAGCTTGGCGTAAGAAACATCTTTCGAAGAAAATAGTACCTCTATCGCTATCTTTCTTCAGGGTGCTACGTAAATCGTAGGTAGTAAGGCCGTATACTGCTAGTATGCGACTAATGGCTTTTGTGAGAAAAGAAGCCCAAGTAATGGTGATAACGACCATAGTCTTATTTGTTGCTTCCATCATAGCCGACCAATTGTCTGCTGAAGATAGCTAGATTTTGGCTTCACCCGTGTGAGGTATGTATCCGGATGACCCGGTCGTAACAATCGTAGAGGTGCTCCCTTTACCCTCTATCCGAATAATCGAGAACATAAAGGGTAAGCACAGGAGCGAGGCAACCCAGCTTGGCAAAAATCTTAGTTCGAATTGATGCACATAATGGCTTAAAATTGACAAGGGAAACGTGTGTACAAAATAAATGTGAATAGATGCTCAGAGTATAAAAGCAGTGGCTTCGGGAAGAAGCCCCTAGGTGTTGTGTTCGGATTTAACAATCAAAGGTGTAAGCCGAAAATGTTAATACAAGATCGGTTGAACTGAACATAGATTTGGGAAAAAAGGAAAAAAAATTCAAACCTACCAAACATCAAGGTGGGAGGGAAAGGAAAAAGTAAAGAAAAGGAAAGAAAAAGTAGGTAAAGGGTAAAGAATGTATCGACACCAGTTTATCCGTAGAAGCGCCGGAGACGAGCTGCGTTCCATGGGTTTGGTTCAAGGCGGTTGTCTGACGGGTTCCAAAGACGGTAATCCCCTCCCACGAGTACTTCCTTGATTATGAAGGGTCCGTCCCATTTGGGGTTGAGTTTATGCTTCTGCTTCTCCGGGAGTTGCCCTGACCTCCTTACTCTGGTAACGTCGGGCCTACTATTGGTAAAAAGTAGAGCGAGCCCGAGCTATGTCGTGTTCTCCTTCTAAGGCGTCCAGGTCGTCCTGCCGATCTAACTCGGCCTCCTTTTCCTCGTATATGCGCACCCTTGGTGCGTCGTGAATAATGTCACTGGGGAGGACTGCTTCTGCCCCATAGACCATGAAGAATGGCGTGTATCCCGTTGATCTTTTCGGGGTGGTGTGCAGGCCCCATGGAACGGAGTCAAGCTCCTCCACCCAATGACAGTCGGACTCATGAAGAGATCGGACCAAACGTGGTTTAATACCGCTCATGATGAGGCCATTTGCTCATTCGACTTGTCCATTGGTCTATGGATGATACATCGATGCATAACCGAGCTTGATACCCAATTTTGCGCCGTGAAGTTAATCCATTGTCCATTATTATACTGTACGGGATGCCGTAACGGTGTACCATGCCGGATATAAAGTCGATTACTGGTCCGGAGTTGGCTGATTTGACAGGTTTTGCCTCTATCCATTTGGTGAACTTGTCAACCATGACCAGTAGGTATTTATTCTTCTTGGTTACCCCTTTAAGTGGTCCGACCATATCCAGCCCCCAGACCGCAAAAGGCCAAGAAATCGGAATAATTTGAAGAGCTATTGGGGGCATGTGACTTTGATTTGCAAAAAGTTGACACCCCACGCAGTGTTTGACAAGTAACTAGGTGTCCGCTCGAGCAGTGGGCCAGAAGAAACCAGCCCGGAAGGCCTTGCTAACTAAAGCTCTTGCTGCCGCGTGATGGCCGCCCATCCCTACGTGGACTTCGGCTATGAGCTGCCGTCCTTCTTCCTTAGATATGCATCGCTGTAGTATTCTGGTGGTTCTTTTCTTGTATAACTCACACTCGTAGACTTTATAGGCTTTGGATCATCGGATTATGTGCCGTGCCTCCGTCTGATCGTCGGGGAGTTCTTTGCAAAGCAGGTAGGCGAGGAAGGGCTCGATCCACAGGGCGATTATTGCCATGACCTCATGAGCCGAAGGCGTTTCGTCCATTACGGAGCCGCCAATGATTTGGTCGTCTGGTTCATTTATAGGGGGGAACAACCTCTTTTGCGCTGGTTGGACCGACACCCTTATGATCGTCCTGCCAAACAACTGATGGCTTAAAGAGCCATTCCAGGAAAGTGTTTTTTTGGAACAAGGTCGCGTTTGGCCCCCATGCGGGCCAGTACGTCGGTGACTTGGTTGTTGTCTCTAGCGATGTGGTGAAATTCTAACCCCTCGAACCGTGCGGATATCTTGAGGATAACGTTTTTGTATGACGCCATCTTCGGGTTTTTGGCATCGAATTCGCTATTGATTTGGTAGATAACCAAGTTGGAGTCTCCCCGTACCTCCAACTGTCGTATGCCCATTGGTACTGTCATCCGAAGATCGTGCAAGAGTGCTTCGTATTCGGCTGCATTGTTGGAATCGGCATACATGATCTGCAACACGTATCGAACGTTGTCGCCTATGGGGATGTGACGATAACTCCAGCCCCTAGTTCGGCCAAAGTTTTATATCCATCGAAGTACATCGTCCAATGGGAGTATGTACTATATTCCCCGGGGAGCTCGTGTCACGCCCAAGATGTGCGCCTATCCATTTTAAGGCACGAGGGCCTCGCAAGGGTTAGATGCGCATCTTGCCGTTAGCAAGAATAGTATCATCACAACATACAATACTGAAGAGAAGAGTATACAAGATTGGCTTACACTCGCCACATGCTAAATTACAATTCACTCAGAGTTCAAATCATCAAGATGAAGACAGGGTCCGCCTACGGATGAAATCAAACGATAAAAATAGATGCAAATGATACTATCTCGCTATCCCAAAGATCACTACCATGGTCCTCTACTCATCCGGGTAAGTCACATACATCCTTCCTCTTTCCTCATCATACTGCCACTAGAGCTGGGTAAGGTCATCCTGCACGAACTAATCTGTACCTGTACCTGGAGGGTTGTAGTAAACTATGAGCCATAGGGACTCAGCAATCATGCGCCCGGGTACCGAGACTATTCAAGCTTAAAGGTTGGGTTGGGGTAAGTGTTTAGTTTACAGCAGCATTAAGCATTTATGGTGGCTAACTTACGCAACGTGAAAATAAATATGGGTGGCCTAAGATGAATGATCGAATCTAGTATGATCTCTATGAGATCCTGTACACTTACTTACGCCAATCATAACCCCATCGTGTTCTCTCTCGGATCATGTTCACGAGCAGAGACGATCACGGTTACTCACACAGTTGGTGTATTTTAATTGGAATTTACTTCAAGTAAACTATAACCGGGTGTTAGACAAATATCCAAGTTGCAACATAAGCGCGGGCACGACTTTCCGAAAGTTTTAACCCTGCACGGGTGCTCCAACTAATCCATCACAAATTAACCACACTCCGCGGGAATAGCGTCGACCATGGATCTCGCGATCATCATAGGCAATTCCAAAGGAATTCCATCACCTCGAGAAAACCCGAAGAAAGTCAGAGTCCACACGCAAGATATTCGAAAAAGGTAAGCAAGACCTCCCGACGTGTCAACGAACCCGATACAAGCCGCATATCTCAGTCTCAGGACACGACGGATTGTCCAAACTTCCTGTAGGCCAAACACAGAGTTGCCCCTGGTGGCCACCGGCTGTTGACATTTTGGACCAACACTCATGCGGAGCACTGGCCCGAGGGTTGATTAAATTATCCACAGGGTTGCAAAGCCCTATGCAAGTTTTATTAAGTTATTAGCAAATGTAGTACCAATGTTGGGTCTTGCCAGACAAGTTTTAATCCCAACCGAATAAACAAGGGGGTCCCCATAACAACCCCGAGCATGTTAGGAGCGCAAAATATGGAAAACATAACACCGGTAACAAGGAACTAATGGCGGTAACAGCGGAACAAACACTTAGCAAAAGGCCAAGCCTTCCACCAATACCAAGATATATATGTGCATTAAATTAAACAACAGATAATATTGTGATATCCAAATCCATGTTATCACATGGAACAACCTGCACCTGCAACTAAGAATGCTATAAGAGGGGTTGAGCAGTGGTAACTTAGCCAATCAAAGGTTTGCTAGGATGTGGAGGTTAGAGGCTGTCATGGCAATTAGGAGGCTGATATCAAGTGGTAGGTAGCGCAATTGTAACGATAAGAGCGAGAAACTAGCAAGCAACAGTAGTATCGGGATCCGGGTACGATCATCTTGCCTGTTGGCTCTTGAGTGGAAGAAGTAGCGGGATCCTCGTAGTGGTACTCTCCTGGGTTCTCGTACTCAGTATCAACACTCGCGTTTACCCAAGAGAAATAGCAAAAATAAACATCCAACCAAGGTGCAATGCACAACCAAGATGATGCATGATTCATTTATGAAGAATTTAACATGGCAATCCAAAACTAGTCATGTTTCACATGCAAAGTTTGTTTATTAGTGAATCTGGACAGAACCTCATGTTGCGTTATTTACACATGCATGAACATGGCAAATATGGATGCATCATGCAAAATCGATAGAAATGCGTATAAGGAATGCAAGAAACGGAGTTACGGTTCTCACGATATGCTCACGACAAGGTACGAAGGCAAATACACAAGACCCCCAAGCCTTGGGCTAATTCTTGGCATTCCAAGGTAGCCACTGGATAGGTGACGAAAAACCAACCACAATAGACTCAAATATCAATCAATTCCATGGAGTATAGCTCCCACAAGTCACAAAACAACTAAACACACAATCTGCCACAAAACAACATCATAGCAACTTCTACAGCTCACAACTTGAGCTACAGGAACCCTACAGCCACAACCAAGATATTGACAAAATCTAATCAACACACACATCAACTTATCCAACTACACAAACAGCAAAGGAGGCACACATCAATAAGCATGAAGCAATCAAGTTGACATGATGAAACAATTTTCTGGGACTTAGTGAAAATTCCACTTTTCTGGAATCTGAGTTAATAAAGTAGCAAGTTGACAGCAGTAGTTAAATATGCGAGAGAGCTCCTATTGGCATGAAAATTAACATGATGGTAGAATACAATATCTACTACAAATAACTAGCACTGAGCATGAGCAAATTGACAACATCTAACTAGATGTCACCCACTCTTCATGGCATAGAAACAATCAGCAGATTCTCAGACTTGGTAGTTTTTAGCATGCTGAATCAGAAACATCAAGTAGGCAACTTAACATCTTGTTTCCCACTTATGTGGGTGATACTCATGTTAAGAAAAAATACCAAGGCATACTAGATATAAAATACTAGCAGTTCCTAGTTGGCACATATACCAAAGCAAGCATGCATTAAATCATGCAAAAATGACAAAGTGGCATCTCAGCTAAAAAATAACAGATTTATGAACTTGCTCAAAAGTGAAAACTGAGAGTTCCAATAGATTCATTGGCTCTTTCTACCCCAAAAACCATGGGTCATACTCATATTCTCATGTGAAACACCAAGGCACACTCAAATAGCAAATCTACCACCTACTCTGCATGACATAACTTACTCTAATAGGAAAAGCACATAAATGGATATGAGCATGTATGGCAACCTAGCTAAGAATGGAAATGAGATGACAAAACCTACATAACAAGCACATATCCACAAGGGGTATGTCAAGTGGGAAAACCCACTAGTACCCTACACACACAAGTGCACAAGGCACTTCACTAAAGGCATACTCATGTATGTGGGTGGTCATCCACCACATATACATACATATATGTCCAATGCATATATGCATGTGTATATGTAGATGAACACACACACACCACAATCTTGCATGTACACCACAAGGATAAGCACACACACTCTCAACACATACATATGAACTAACACATACATACATACACTCACACTCAAGCACTTGCATATATACACTAGGTATACACACATGTACACAACACACACACACACACATGTACATGCTCACATGCACATACGCACACATACCTACACACAAAGCACACCCGCACACATATATGGGTGTATGCAAGAAGCACACACACACACATCCTACACTACACTTACACGCCCATGCATATGCCCATGTAAGTGCACCACACACCCACACTACCACACATGCATATGTGCACCTCACATGCACAAACACACACACACATGCACACAAATGTATATGTGCAAAGCACACACACACTCCACACATAAACAGGAAAAAAACACCTACATATGAAAAAGCACCTACACACACTAATACATGAGAAAAGAGGAAGAAAAAAAGAAAAACAAGGAGAAATAAAACAAAAGAAAAGGGGAGGGCACCACACACCCACACTACCACACATGCATATGTGCACCTCACATGCACAAACACACACACACATGCACACAAATGTATATGTGCAAAGCACACACACACTCCACACATAAACAGGAAAAAAACACCTACATATGAAAAAGCACCTACACACACTAATACATGAGAAAAGAGGAAGAAAAAAAGAAAAACAAGGAGAAATAAAACAAAAGAAAAGGGGAGGGATCGGGGGTCGAACCCCTGACCTCTTGGTCGCTCCCCTGAGCCCGAACCACTGCGCTACGCGCTCGGATGCTAACATAGGAGGGTACTAGTATTCTAATACAGACATGCATACTAACTAACTAACGAAACTGAATGCACCAGAGAACAGTGCAACGGCGACAGAGCAACTCCGACAGCAAATCCGGCGATCCTACGGCGAATCTGGCAACGGCAACTGCTCCTACGCACAACGAGTCATCCACGGCTCCATTCCCCTGCTCACCTTGCGGAGAGGAGGAAGGAGGCGAGCGGCAGGTGCTCGTCTTGCTACCGTCGGCGACAGATGCGGCGGCGACCAACTATGAGCTACGCACAGAGAGAAAGGGCTCCGGGAAGCGATGGCTCACCTTGGGGAAGGCGACGACGAGCCGGTCACGACGGAGTCGACGGAGGGGAATAAGACGGCCGGAGACGACGCAGGGGAAGAAGACGGCAGAGCGGGGACTTCAGGCGACGATGGGGCCGTCGCTGCAGAGCTCCTCCACGGCCCCTAGCGGCGGGAATGGAACACCGGGAGAACCCCCGAGCTCCATGCCATCACCGCCAAGGACGCGGCCCACCGGAGACGCGACGACGGCGACGACGACGAGCGGCGGATTCAACTGAACCTCACTGCACTTACCTGGCACGAGGGAAGAAGAGAGGGGGGCGAGCAAATGCGAGGGAGAGATATGCTACGGCGGCGGCGGGGGAGAGAGGGAACCCTAGGGAGCAGGCACGGACGTCGAGGGGCTTAAATAGCCGATGGGACAGATGGCGACGGCGACGGAAAGGTGACGACTGGCGCTCCTCTCATTCTCTGAACCTGACGGAGTGGGTGACCGTCCCACCGAGCGGGCTGGGCCGCGGGAGAGGCCCACCTGCTCATCTCTCTCTCTGAATTAAAACAGGGAGGTTTAATAATTTTTTAAAACACAACCACACTTAAATAAAACCCCTGAGTAAAAGAAAAGGTTTTTATGAAAACAAAAATACTTTGGTCAAGGGAATAAAGAGCCCTATTTAATAAAACTATTAGGTTGATTTATTGAACAAGTAATTTTAATACTTTAAGAAATAACAATCCTTTGTTTATTAAAACACAAAATCATACAAACCCCTATCCACAAAAACACCACACTCTAAATTAATAATATTTAAAGGACTAGCTCTTGAACATTTACAAATAATTTAAGAAGCAACTTAATTCTATTATGAAAATAACATGGGAGAAGAGGGAGGTAATGGAGGGTTTTAGTTGCAAAGGAAAGAGAGGGGAAGAGAGGATGTTGCACCCACATGATTCAACAACACACAACCACATAACACAAGACCACACCACAACCAATCACACCATTCAAAAACACATGAAGAACAAACCAGGCATGATGAATGCTATGATGGATGAATGATGCATGAATGCAAACAACACATGGATGACAAGTGCAATTCATACAGCTCATGACACAAGGTTCATACAATGGTGTTACATGCCATAAAAGGAAGGGACAACACTTGGGCTGTCACAACTCTCCCACACTACAAGAGGATCTCAACCCGAGATCTAGGAACGAAAGAAATCCGGAAATTCGGAACGGAGAAGGTCCTCGCGTTCCCAAGTAGCTTCTTTGTCGGAATGATGAGACCACTTCACCTTGAGGAATTTGATAGACTTGTTGCGAGTCTTACGCTCAGTTTCTTCAAGAATTGCAACTGCATGCTCATGATAAGAGAGATCTTCTTGGAGATCGATGTCTTGGAAGTCAATGGTCCGAGGCGTCTTGAAGCATTTCCAGAGCTGAGAAACATGGAAGACATCGTGCACGTTCGCGAAATTTGGAGGAAGCTCTAGTTGATATGCAAGACCACCTCTCTTGCCAACAACTTTGAAAGGACCAACAAAACGAGGAGCTAGCTTCCCTTTAATTCCAAACCGCTAAGTGCCCTTCATGGGAGAGACTCTGAGATAGACTAGATCATCCACTTGGAAAGAAACGTCCCGATGTTTGTTATCGTAATAACTCTTCTGTCGGGACTGAGCTGCTTTGAGGTTCTCACGAATGACATGGCACATTTCTTATGCTTCAGTGATCATGTCATTGCCCAATATCTGACGCTCATCGGTTTCGGACCAGTTAAGCGAGGTACGACACTTTCTGCCGTAGAGAATCTCGAAAGGGGCCTTGCCTGAACTAGCTTGAAAGCTATTGTTGTATGAGAATTCAGCATATGGAAGGCAGTCTTCTCACTTCATGCCAAACGAAATCACAGAGGCTCTTAGCATATCTTCAAGGATCTGATTGACTCTCTCAACTTGACCACTTGTCTGCGGATGGAACGCAGTGCTGAAACGGATCTTGGTACCCATAGCAGTCTGGAAGGACTTCCAAAACATGGAAGTAAAGAGACTTCCACGGTCATAAGAGATGAGCTGAGGAATACCATGCAAAGACACTATCCTTGACGTATGCAACTCTGTAAGCTGAGCTGCCGAGATAGATTCCTTGAGTGGCAGGAAATGAACAACTTTTGACAGCTTGTCAATAACCACAAAGATGGCATCGTTGCCTCTCTTGGACTTGGGAAACCCAGTGATGAAATCCATCTCCACATGATCGAATTTCCACTCTGGGATAGGCAGAGGCTGAAGAAGACCTGCTGGACGTTCATGTTCCGCCTTCGCTCTGCGACAAACATCACACTCATTCACGAACTGAGCAATTTCACGTTTCATCAAGTCCACCAGAAGGTTTGCTTGAGATCTTGATACATCTTTGAACTGCCTGGATGAATGGATAGAAGAGAATTTTGTGCTTCGTCCAAGATAACCTTCCTGAGATCACCTTTTGGAACCACAAGACGGTCCTCAAAGAACAAGGTATCTTTGTCATCAACGCGAAAGCACTTATACTTTGGAATGCTCTTGGCCACACCTTTCTTCACTTTCTTCACCATAGCGTCAAGAAGCTGCGCTTGGCAAACCTGATCTTCTAGAGTCGGAGAGACTTGAAGATTGGCAAGAAATCCTTGCGGAATCATCTGAAGGTTGAGCTTGCGGAAGGCTTCACAAAGCTCGGGTTGAAGTGGCTTTAAGATGAGACTATTGCAGTACGCCTTACGGCTGAGCACGTGTGCAATGACATTTGCTTTCCCAGGAGTATACTCAATGCTCGGATTGAAGTCCTCAAGCATTTCCACCCAACGAGACTGCCGAAGATTGAGATTGGGTTGAGTGAAAATGTACTTTAATCTCTTGTGATCGGTGTACACCTCAACTGGTCTACCAAACAACAAATGCCTCCAAGTCATTAGAGCATGCACAACTGCCGCCAACTCAAGACCATGAGTGGGGTAGTTCTTCTCGGCAGGCTTCAATTGACGCAAGGTATAAGCAACAATCTTCTTGTCTTGCATGAGAACACCACCAAGACCTTGGAGAGAAGCAACAATCTGCTTGAACGTATTGAACGCTACATCACACTCAGGAGACCAAACATACTTGACACTCTTCTGGAGGAGATTGGACAGAGGCTTGGCAATTTGAGAGAAGTTCTCCACGAACCTTCTGCAATAACTGGCAAGCCCGAGGAAGCTCAGAAGCTGCTTCACATTTTGAGGAGGTTCCCACTTCAAGATTGCCTCAACTTTCTCAGGGTGCACTTTAATTCCCTCGGCAGAGATCATATGCCCGAGGTACACCACTTCATTGAGCCAGAACTCACACTTGGAAAACTTGGCATACAATCGATGTTCCCTTAACTTGTCAAGCACAAGGCGGAGATGCTCTGCATGCTCTTCTTCTGTCTCCGAGAACACAAGAATATCATCCAGATAGACCAAGACGAATTCATTCTTGAAATGAGAGAAAATGAAATTCATCATTCTTGATAAGGTTGGAGGAGCATTAGCAAGACCAAACGACATGACGGTGTACTCATAAGAGCCAAAACTCGTCCTGAAAGCGGTCTTGGGAATGTCTTCTTCGCGAATGCGAATCTGATGATAACCCATGCAAAGATCAAGCTTCGAGAAAACCTTGGCACCTTTCAGTTTTTCAAACAACTCATTGATGTTAGGGAGTGGGTATTTGTTTCTGATTGTCTTCTTGTTCAATGGACGGTAGTCGACACAAAGACGATCGTGCCATCTTTCTTCTTGACAAACAAAACACCACAACCCCATGGAGAAGAACTTGGTCTGATCAGACCCAGACGTTCTTGCTCATCTAGATGCTTCTTCAACTCTTTCAGCTCTTCGGAGCCAAGTTTATATGGGCGCTTACATACTGGTTCAGTTCCGGGCTCGAGATCAATCACGAACTCGACTGGCCGGTGCGAAGGCATTCCTGGCAATTCTTCTGGAAAGACATCTTCATACTCACAAACCACCGGAATATGAGAAATCGCCAAGATTTCACCCTTCTCATTAATAGCAAAGAGACGGATTGTGTCATCGCGAGTCGCGAATATAATCACATCTTCTGAAGGACGAGTTAGCTTGACTTCTTTTGCTTGACCATCAACATAAGCCTTGTTCATAGCCAGGAAGTCCATGCCCAGGATGAGATCAATATCGGAATTCCCAAGAACAACTGGAGAAGCCAGAAAAGAATAATTGCCCATCTTGATAGAAGCATCCCGAACCACATAACGAGAATTCATTTGTAAACCCGAAGACACCACAGTCAGTGATTTAGACAATTCTTCACAACAAAACTCATGCTTTGAAACAAATGGCCTTGATATGAATGAATGCGATGCCCCAGTATCAAACAAAACTTTTGCAGGAACAGAGTTAACTGAGAGATTACCCATGATCACTTGAGAAGAATCCTCTGCCTCTGCTGCGTTCACATGGTTCACTCTTGCAAACTTGGGATTATGCTTCACCATAGCATCGCGTGGAGGCTTGACAGGAGGAGGAGGCGGGAGACGTCGCTGGTTGCACTTGTTGGCATAGTGACCCTTCTGGCCACACTTGTGACAAGTCACCTCAGAAAGCGGACGAACATTTCCTGGAGGAGGAACAAGAACAGCCTTGGACACCTGGGGTCTCTGCTGGAATCCTGGGTTGGGTGGGTGGGAAGAACCACGACCACCGAACTGCTTCTGCTGCTCAGGAGGGCAAAACGGAAGAGGATTTGGCGCCCAATACTTCTGTTGCTTGGGAACCATCTGAGAGCCAGAAGAAGAAGAATATGAATCCCTTGAATGCTTCTTGGAGTTCTCCAACTTGAGCTGAGATGCTTCAACCTTGAAAGCCATGTTGTAGAACTGATCAAACTCACGAGGCTCTTGGAGAACTAGGCCTGGCATAAACTCATCCTTGAGACCACCTCTGAACTGATAGATCATAGCCTTGTCATCTGGAACATCTTTCTTGGCATAACGGGCTAGATTTTGCAACTCGACGTTGTACTGGTAGACAGACTTGCTTCCCTGCTTCAGGTGCCTGAACTTCTCACGCATCTCCTCGACAAAGCTTGTCGGAATGTAATAAGCCGTGAAGTCACGACGGAAATCGTCCCAAGTAACAACACGATCACCCCTGTAATCCTTGTACTGCTGCCACCAATCAACTGCTTGACCCTTGAGCTAGAATGATGCAAATCTGACAAAGTCCTCTGGCCTGACATTGCTGCACTCAAAATGCTTACTCATATCACGAAGCCAATCATCAGCAACCAGAGGTTGCTCACAACAGGTGAAAGACTTGGGCTGGTTGGCAAGGAACTGACTGAGCCTTGCAAACTGAGGCTGATTGTGAAAATTGTATCCGTCCCAATTGTATCCATCCTTCAACACATAACCAGAGGCTTTTGCAAACTCATCTAATCTCGAATCCTCGAACTCACAACGATACTAAACCATGGTGGTACCCCGGACGCCTCCCCAGTACTGGGTGACTCCGACCTTATCTCACCACGATAAGTATTAAAGTTATTTCGAACACTCTCCGTCCTGAGATATCAAGGAAGCTGAATGATAACGATGCGCCAACATTCCCTGGAGCTCGACTCCTCGGAAGAAATCAAGTCAGATAGGAGGCACCAAGACAGAACCCTGTCACATCGGTATCATATAGACTCCAAAATACCCGCGTGATCCTAATTTTTTTTTGAGCGAGAAGAGGAGTAGAATCAGAATTCCTAAGTCGGAAACCTCGGTAGAGCATAGAAGAGGAGTAAAAAGAATCCTACTCTCCGATATAACTAGACTCAAAATAGTTTTCACTAGACACGACTCGGCCAAGTTCGAACAAGCAAAGGCTCCTATGGTCGTATGGCTCTGATACCAAATTGTCACGCCCAAGACGCGCGCCTATCCATTTTAAGGCACGAGGGCCTCGCAAGGGATAGATGCGCACCTTGCCGTTAGCAAGAATAGTATCATCACAACATACAATACTGAAGAGAAGAGTATACAAGATTGGCTTACACTCGCCACATGCTAAATTACAATTCACTCAGAGTTCAAATCATCAAGATGAAGACAGGGTCCGCCTACGGACGAAATCAAATGATAAAAACAGATGCAAATGATACTATCTCGCTATCCCAAAGATCACTACCATGGTCCTCTACTCATCCGGGTAAGTCACATACATCCTGCCTCTTTCGTCATCATACTCCCACTAGAGCTGGGTAAGGTCATCCTGCACGAACTCATCTATACCTGTACCTGGAGGGTTGTAGTAAACTGTGAGCCACAGGGACTCAGCAATCATGCGCCCGGGTACCGAGACTATTCAAGCTTAAAGGTTGGGTTGGGGTAAGTGTTTAGTTTACAGCAGCACTAAGCATTTATGGTGGCTAACTTACGCAACGTGAAAATAAATATGGGTGGCCTACGATGAACGATCGAATCTAGTATGATCTCTATGAGATCCTGAACACTTACTTACGTCAATCATAACCCCACCGTGTTCTCTCTCGGATCATGTTCACGAGCAGAGACGATCACGGTTACTCACACAGTTGGTGTATTTTAATTGGAATTTACTTTAAGTAAACTATAACCGGGTGTTAGACAAATATCCAAGTTGCCACATAACCGCGGGCACGGCTTTTCGAAAATTTTAACCCTGCAGGGGTGCTCCAACTAATACATCACAAATTAACCACACTCCGCGGGAATAGCCTCGACCGCGGATCTCGCGATCATCATAGGCAATCCAAAGGAATTCCAACACCTCGAGAAAACCCGAAGAAAGTCAGAGTCCACACGCAAGATATTCGAAAAAGGTAAAACAAGTCCAGCAAGACCTCTTGACGTGTCGACAAACCCGATAAGAGCCGCGTATCTCAGTCTCAGGACACGACGGATTGTCCAAACTTCCGGTAGGCCAAACATAGAGTTGCCCCTGGTGGCCACCGGCTGTTGACATTTTGGACCAACACTCATGCGGAGCACTGGCCCGAGGGTTGATTAAATTAACCACGAGGTTGCAAAGCCCTATGCAAGTTTTATTAAGTTATTAGCAAATGTAGTACCAATGTTGGGTCTTGCCAGACAAGTTTTAATCCCAACCGAATAAACAAGGGGGTCCCCATAACAATCCCGAGCATGTTAGGAGCGCAAAATATGGAAAACATAACACCGGTAACAAGGAACTAATGGCGGTAACAGCGGAACAAATCACTTAGCAAGAGGCCAAGCCTTCCACCAATACCAAGATATATATGTGCATTAAATTAAACAACAAATAATATTGTGATATCCAAATCCATGTTATCACATGGAACAACCTGCACCTGCAACTAAGAATGTTATAAGAGGGGTTGAGCAGCGGTAACTTAGCCAATCAAAGTTTTGCTAGGATGTGGAGGTTAGAGGCTGTCATGGCAATTAGGAGGCTGATATCAAGTGGTAGGTAGTGCAATCGTAATGATAAGAGTGAGAAACTAGCAAGCAACAATAGTATCGGGATCCGGGTACGATCATCTTGCCTGTTGGTTCTTCAGTGGAACAAGTAGTGGGATCCTCGTAGTGGTACTCTCCTGGGTCCTCGTACTCAGTATCAACACTCACGTTTACCCAAGAGAAACAGCAAAAATAAACATCCAACCAAGGTGCAATGCACAACCAAGACGATGCACGATTCATTTATGAAGAATTTAACATGGCAATCCAAAACTAGTCATGTTTCACATGCAAAGTTTGTTTATTAGTGAATCTGGACAGAACCTCATGTTGCGTTATTTAGACATGCATGAACATGGCAAATATGGATGCATCATGCAAAATCGATAGAAATGCATATAAGGAATGCAAGAAACGATGTTACGGTTCTCACGATACGCTCACGACAAGATACGAAGGCAAATACACAAGACCCCCAAGCCTTGGGCTAATTCTTGGCATTCCAAGGTAGACACTGGATAGGTGATGAAAAACCAACCACAATAGACTCAAAGATCAATCAATTCCATGGAGTATAGCTCCCACAAGTCACAATACAACTAAACACACAATCTGCCACAAAACAGCATCATAGCAACTTCTACAGCTCACAACTTGAGCTACAGGAACCCTACAACCACAACCAAGATATTGACAGAATCTAATCAACACACACATCAACTTATCCAACTACACAAACAACAAAGGAGGCACACATCAATAAGCATGAAGCAATCAAGTTGACATGATGAAACAGTTTTATGGGACTTAGTGAAAATTCCAGTTTTCTGGAATCTGAGTTAATAAAGTAGCAAGTTGACAGAAGTAGTTAAATATTCTAGAGAGCTCCTATCGGCATGAAAATTAACAGGACCGTAGAAGACAATATCTACTACAGATAACTAGCACTAAGCATGAGCAAATTCACAACATGTAACTAGATGTCACCCACTCTTCATGGCATAAAAACAATCAGCAGATTCTCAAACTTGGTAGTTTTTAGCATGCTGAATCAGAAACATCAAGTAGGCAACTTAACAGTTTGTTTCCCACTTATGTGGGTGATACTCATGTTAAGCAAAAATACCAAGGCATACTAGATATAAAATACCAGCACTTCCTAGTTGGCACATATACCAAAGCAAGCATGCATTAAATCATGCAAAAATGACAAAGTGGCATCTCAGCTAAAAAATGACAGATTTATGAACTTGCTCAAAAGTGAAAACTGAGAGTTCCAATGGATTCATTGGCTCTTTCTACCCAAAACCATGGGTCATACTCATATGCTCATGTGAAACACCAAGGCACACTCAAATAGCAAATCTACCACCTACACTTCATGGCATAACTTACTCTAATAGGAAAAGCACATAAATGGATATGAGCATGTATGGCAACCTAGCTAAGAATGGAAATGAGATTACAAAACCTACATAACAAGCACATATCCACAAGGGGTATGTCAAGTGGGAAAACCCACTAGTACCCTACACACACACAAGTGCACAAAGCACTTCACTAAAGGCATACTCATGTATGTGGGTGGTCATCCACCACATATACATACATATATGTCCAATGCATATATGCATGTGTATATGTAGATGAACACACACACACACACACACCACAATCTTGCATGTACACCACAAGGATACGCACATACACTCTCAACACATAAATATGAACTAACACATACATACATAAGCTCACACTCAAGCACTTGCATATATACACTAGGTATACACACATGTACACAACACACACACACATGTACATGCTCACATGCACATACACACACACACACCTACACACAAAGCACACCCGCACACATATATGGGTGTATGCAAGAAGCACACACACACATTCTACACTACACATACACCCACATGCATATGCCCATGTAAGTGCACCACACACCCACACTACCACACATGCATATGTGCACCTCACATGCACAAACACACACACACACATGCACACAAATGTATATGTGCAAAGCACACACACACTCCACACATAAACAGGAAAAAACACCTACATATGAAAAAGCACCTACACACACTAATACATGAGAAAAGAGGAAGAAAAAAAGAAAAACAAGGAGAAATAAAACAAAAGAAAAGGGGAGGGTTCGAGGCTCGAACCCCTGACCTCCTGGTCGCTCCCCTCAGCCTGAACCACTGCGCTACGCGCTCGGATGCTAACATGGGAGGGGTACTAGTGTTCTAATACACACACACATACTAACTAACTGACGAAACTAAAGGCAACAGAGAACAGAGCAACGGCGACAAAGCAACTCCGGAGCAAATCTGGCGATCCTACGACGAATCTGGCAACGGCAACTGCTCCTACGCACAACGGGTCATCCACGGCTCCGTTCCCCTGCTCACCTTGCGGAGAGGAGGAAGGAGGCGAGCGGCAGGTGCTCGTCTTGCTACCGGCGGCGACAGATGCGGCGACGACCAACTATGAGCTACGCGCGGAGATAAAGGGCTCCGGGAACCGGTGTCTCACCTTGGGGAAGGCGACGAGGAGCCGGTCACGACGGAGTCGACGGAGGGGAATAAGCCATCCGGAGATGACGCAAGGGAAGAAGACGGCAGAGCGGGGACTTCCGGCGACGACAGGGCCGTCGCTGCAGAGCTCCTCCGGGGCCCCTAGCAACGGGAATGGAACGCCGGGAGAACCCTCGAGCTCCATGCCATCACCGCCAAGGACGCGGCCCACCGGAGACGCGGCGACGATGGAGACGACGAGCGGCGGATTCAACTGAACCTCACTACACTTACCTAGCACGGGGGAAGAAGAGAGAGGGGGAGCAAATGCGAGGGAGAGATGCGCTGCGACGGCGGCGGAGGAGAGAGGGAACCCTAGGGAGCAGGCACGGACGTCGAGGGGCTTAAATAGCTGATGGGACAGACGGCGACGGCGACGGAAAGGCGACGGCGGGTGCTGCTCTCATTCTCTGAACCTGACGGAGAACCTGACGGAGCAGGTGACCGTCCCGCCGAGCGGGTTAGGCTGCGGGAGAGGCCCACCTACTCATCTCTCTCTGTGAATTAAAATAGGGAGGTTTAACAAATTTTTTAAAACACAGCCACACTTAAATAAAACCCTGAGTAAAAGAAAAGGTTTTTGTGAAAACAAAAATACGTCGGTGAAGGGAATAAAGAGCCCTATTTAATAAAAATATTAGGTTGATTTATTGAACAAGTAATTTTAATACTTTAAGAAATAACAGCCCTCTGTTTATTAAAACACAAAATCATACAAACCCCTATCCACAAAAACACCACACTCTAAATTAATAATATTTAAAGGACTAGCTCTTGAACATTTACAAATAATTTAAGAAGCAACTTAATTCTATTATGAAAATAACATGGGAAAAGAGGGAGGTAATGGAGGGTTTTAGTTGCAAAGGAAAGAGAGGGGAAGAGAGGATGTTGCACCCACATGATTCAACAACACACAACCACATAACACAAGACCACACCACAACCAATCACACCATTCAAAAACACATGAAGAACAAACCGGACATGATGAATGCTATGATGGATGAATGATGCATGAATGCAAACAACACATGGATGACAAGTGCAATTTATACAACTCATGACACAAGGTTCATACAATGGGGTTACATGCCATAAAAGGAAGGGACAACACTTGGGCTGTCACAACTCTCCCACACTACAAGAGGATCTCGACCCGAGATCTAGGAATGAAAGAAATCCGGAAATTCAGAACGGAGAAGGTCCTCGCGTTCCCAAGTAGCTTCTTTGTCGGAATGATGAGACCACTTCACCTTGAGGAATTTGATAGACTTGTTGCGAGTCTTACGCTCATTTTCGTCAAGAATTGCAACTGGATGCTCATGATAAGAGAGATCTTCTTGGAGATCGATGTCTTGGAGGTCAATGGTCCGCTCAGGAGTCTTGAAGCATTTCCGGAGCTGAGAAACATGGAAGACATCGTGCACGTTCACGGAATTTGGAGGAAGCTCTAGTGGATATGCAAGACCACCTCTCTTGCCAACAACTTTGAAAGGACCAAAAAATGAAGAGCTAGCTTCCCTTTAATTCCAAACTGCTGAGTGCCCTTCATGGGAGAGACTCTGAGATAGACTAGATCATCCACTTGGAAAGAAACATCCCGATGTTTGTTATCGTAATAACTCTTCTGTCGGGACTGAGCTGCTTTGAGGTTCTCACGAATGACATGGCACATTTCTTCTGCTTCAGTGATCATCTCATTGCACAATATCTGACGCTCACCGGTTTTGGACCAGTTAAGCGGGGTACGACACTTTCTGCCGTAGAGAATCTCGAAAGGGGCCTTGCCTGAACTAGCTTGAAAGCTATTGTTGTATGAGAATTCAGCATATGGAAGGCAGTCTTCCCACTTCATGCCGAACGAAATCACACAGGCTCTTAGCATATCTTCAAGGATCTGATTGACTCTCTCAACTTGACCACTTGTCTGCAGATGGAACGCAGTGCTGAAACGGATCTTGGTACCCATAGCAGTCTGGAAGGACTCCCAAAACTTGGAAGTAAAGAGACTTCCACGATCATAAGAGATGAGCTGAGGAATACCTTGCAAAGACACTATCCTTGACTTATACAATTCTACAAGCTGAGCTGCCGAGATAGATTCCTTGTCTGGCAGGAAATGAGCAACTTTTGACAGCTTGTCGATAACCACAAAGATGGTATCGTTGCCTCTCTTGGACTTGGGAAACCCAGTGATGAAATCCATCTCCACATGATTGAATTTCCACTTTGGGATAGGCAAAGGCTGAAGAAGACCTGCTGGACGTTGATGTTTCGCCTTCACTCTACGACAAACATCACACTTTCATGAACTGAGCAATTTCACGTTTCATGCAAGTCCACCAGAAGGTTTGCTTGAGGTCTTGATACATCTTTGAACTGCCTGGATGAATGGATAGAAGAGAATTGTGTGCTTCGTCCAAGATAACCTTCCTGAGATCACCTTTTGGAACCACAAGACGGTCCTCAAAGAACAAGGTATCTTTGTCATCAACGCGAAAGCACTTATACTTCGGAATGCTCTTGGCCACACCTTTCTTCACTTTCTTCACCATAGCGTCAAGAAGCTGCGCTTGGCAAACTTGATCTTCCAAAGTCGAAGAGACTTGAAGATTGGCAAGAAATCCTTGCAGAATCATGTGAAGGTTGAGCTTGTGGAAGGCTTCACAAAGCTCAGGTTGAAGAGGCTTTAAGATGAGACTATTGCAGTACGCCTTACGACTGAGCGCGTCTGCAATGACATTTGCTTTCCCAGGAGTATACTCAATGCTCGGATTGAAGTCCTCAAGCATTTCCACCCAACGAGACTGCCGAAGATTGAGATTGGGTTGAGTGAAAATGTACTTCAAGCTCTTGTGGTCGGTGTACACCTCAACTGGTCTACCCAACAACAAATGCCTCCAAGCCATTAGAGCATGCAGAACTGCCGCCAACTCAAGACCATGAGTGGGGTAGTTCTTCTCGGCAGGCTTCAACTGACACGAGGTATAAGCAACAATCTTCTTGTCTTGCATGAGAACACCACCAAGACCTTGGAGGGAAGCATCGCAGAAAACTTGGAAAGGCTTAGACTGCTCAGGAGGAATAAGAACTAGAGCTAAAGTCAATCTCTGCTTAAGTGTATTGAACGCTACATCACACTTAGGAGACCAAACATACTTGACACTCTTCTAGAGGAGATTGGACAGAGGCTTGGCAATTTGAGAGAAGTTCTCCACGAACCTTCTGCAATAACTGGCAAGCCCGAGGAAGCTCCGAAGCTGCTTCACATTTTGAGGAGGTTCCCACTTCAAGATTGCCTCAACTTTCTCAGGGTGCACTTTAATTCCCTCGGCAGAGATCACATGCCAGAGGTACACCACTTCATCGAGCCAGAACTCACACTTGGAAAACTTGGCATAGAATCGATGTTCGCTTAACTTGTCAAGCACAAGGCGGAGCTGCTCTGCATGATCTTCTTCTGTCTCCGAGAACACAAGGATATCATCCAGATAGACCATGACGAATTCATTCTTGAAAGGAGAGAAAATGAAATTCATCATTCTTGAGAAGGTTGGAGGAGCATTAGCAAGACCAAACGACATGACGGTGTACTCATAAGAGCCAAAACTCGTCCTGAAAGCGGTCTTGGGAATGTCTTCTTCGCGAATGCGAATCTGATGATAACCCATGCAAAGATCAAGCTTCGAGAAAACCTTGGCACCTTTCAGTTGTTCAAACAACTCATTGATGTTAGGGAGTGGGTATTTGTTTCTGATTGTCTTCTTGTTCAATGGACGGTAGTCGACACAAAGACGATCCGTGCCATCTTTCTTCTTGACAAACAAAACACCACAACCCCATGGAGAAGAACTTGGTCTGATCAGACCCAGACGTTCTTGCTCATCTAGATGCTTCTTCAACTCTTTCAGCTCTTTGGGGCCAAGTTTATATGGGCGCTTACAGACCGGTCCAGTTCCGGGCTCGAGATCAATCACGAACTCGACTGGCCGGTGCGGAGGTATTCCTGTCAATTCTTCTGGAAAGACATCTTCATACTCACAAACCACCGGAATTTGAGAAATCGTCGAGATTTCACCCTTCTCATTAAGAGCAAAGAGACAGATTGTGTCATCGCGAGCCGCGAATATAATCACATCTTCTGAAGGATGAGTCAGCTTGACTTCTTTTGCTTGACAATCAACATAAGGCTTGTTCATAGCCAGGAAGTCCATGCCCAGAATGAGATCAATATCGGAATTACCAAGAACAATTGGAGAAGCCAGAAAAGAATAATTGCCCATCTTGATAGAAGCATCCCGAACCACATAACGAGAATTCATTTGTAAACCCGGAGACACAACAGTCAATGATTTAGACAACTCTTCACAACAAAACTCATGCATTGAAACAAATGGCCTTGATATTAATGAATGCGATGCCCCAGTATCAAACAAGACTTTTGCAGGAACAGAGTTAACTGAGAGATTACCCACGATCACTTGAGAAGAATCCTATGCCTCTGCTGCGTTCACATGGTTCACTCTTGCAAACTTGGGATTATGCTTCACCATAGCATTGCCTGGAGGCTTGACAGGAGGAGGAGGCGGGAGACGCCGCTGGTTGCACTTGTTGGCATAGTGACCCTTTTGGCCACACTTGTGACAAGTCACCTCAGAAAGCGGACGAACATTGCCTGGAGGAGGAACAAGAACAGCCTTGGACGCCTGAGGTCTCTGCTGGAATCCTGGGTTGGGTGGGTGGGAAGAACCACGACCACCGAACTGCTTCTACTGCTGAGGAGGGCGAAACGGAAGAGGATTTGACGCCCAATACTTCTGCTGCTTGGGAACCATCTGCGAGCCACAAGAAGAAGAATATGAATCCCTTGAACGCTTCTTGGAGTTCTCCAACTTGAGTTGAGCTACTTCAACCTTCAAAGCCATGTTGTGGAACTAATCAAACTCACGAGGCTCTTGAAGAACTAGGCCTGGCAGAAGCTCATCCTTGAGACCACCTCTGAACTGATAGATCATAGCCTTGTCATCTGGAACATCTTGCCTGGCATAACGGGCTAGATTCTGGAACTCAATGTTGTACTGGTAGATAGACTTGCTTCCCTGCTTCAAGTGCCTGAACTTCTCACGCATCTCCTCGACAAAGCTTGTCGGAATGTAATGAGCCCTGAAGTCATGACAGAAATCGTCCCAAGTAACAGCATGATCGCCCCTGGAATCCTTGTACTGCTGCCACTAATCAACTGCTTGACCCTTGAGCTAGAACGATGCAAATCTGACAAAGTCCTCTGGCCTAACATTGCAGCACTCAAAATGCTTACTCATATCACGAAGCCAATCATCAACATCCAGAGGTTGCTCACAACAGGTGAAAGACTTGGGCTGGTTGGCAAGGAACTGACTGAGCATTGCAAACTGAGGCTGATTGTGAAAATTCCCTTGAAAACCTTGTTGACCCTGCTCCCTTTCTTGCAACAGTCTGAGCAACATCTGAGTGTTCGCATTGGTTGCGGCCATCATAGCTTGCCAAGCTTCTGGAGGAGGAGGCGGTGGCGGGGGTGGTGGTGGAACATCAGACTGCTCCTCATCACGACACAGATTGTTGCGAGTTGATGGAGCCATCCTGAAGATGGACAACACGCATTAGCACCTCATTGATAAGCTGAATTGAAAGATGAATCAAATGCTTGAAAGAAATTGAACAAATAACAACACAACCTTCCTACTAAAAAATTAGTAAGAATGCTTCTTCGGTACGTGTTAACATCATCAGATATAATAAGCCACTTGCAATAACACAAAAGTATTGAGCTAAGCGCTCGGAACAAATGTATATGCCCACATACATCTGAAGAAGATGTTCCTAGATAACTACAAGATTTCCCACCTATGAACTTCCGAAAACTTTCTGGTTATGCAATCCGGTGTGGGGGATACAAGGAGGAAATATCTCACACAACTAGCAATCCTACACCCCAACTGTATCCATCCTTCGACACATAACCAGAGGCTTTCGCAAATTCATCTAATCTCGAATCCTCGAACTCACAACGATACTAAACCATGGTGGTACCCCAGCCGCCTCCCCAGTAGCCTCCCCAGTACTGGGTGACTCCGGCCTTATCTCACCATGATAAGTATTGAAGTAATTCTGAATGCTCTCCGTCCTGAGATATCAAGGAAGCCGAATGATAACAATGTGCCAACATTCCCTGGAGCTCGACTGCCCGGAAGAAATCAAGTCAGACAGGAGGCACCAAGACAGAACCTTGTCACATCGGTATCATATAGACTCCAAAATACCCGCGTGATCCTAAATTTTTTTTGAGTGAGAAGAGGAGTAGAATCAAAATTCCTAAGTCAGAAACCTCACCAGAGCATAGAAGAGGAGTAAAAATAATCCTACTCTCCGATATAACTAGACTCAAAATAGTTTTCACTAGACACGACTCGGCCAAGTTCGAACAAGCAAAGGCTCCTATAGTCGTATGGCTCTGATATCAACTTGTCACGCCCAAGATGCGCGCCTATCCATTTTAAGGCACGAGGGCCTCGCAAGGGATAGATGCGCATCTTCCCGTTAGCAAGAATAGTATCATCACAACATACAATACTAAAGAGAAGAGTATACAAGATTGGCTTACACTCGCCACATGCTAAATTACAATTCACTCAGAGTTCAAATCATCAAGATGAAGACAGGGCCCGCCTATGGACGAAATCAAACGATAAAAACAGATGCAAATGATACTATCTCGCTATCCCAAAGATCACTACCATGGTCCTCTATGTTGGAAATATGCCCTAGAGGCAATAAATAAAGTGTTTATTATTATATTTCCTTGTTCATGATAATCGTTTATTATCCATGCTATAATTGTATTGATTGGAAACACATTACATGTGTGGGTAAATAGACAACACTCTGTCCCTTGTATGCCTCTAGTGAACTAGCTCGTTGGTCAAAGATGGTCAAGGTTTCCTAGCCATTGACATGTGATGTCATTTGATAACCGGATCACATCATTAGTAGAATGATGTGATGGAAAAGACCCAAACTACAAATGTAGCAGATGATCATGTCAGTTTATTGCTACTGTTTTCTACATGTCAAGTATGTGTTCCTATGACCATGAGATCATGCAACTCACGGACATCGGAAGAGTGCCTTGTGTGTATCAAACGTCGCAACGTAACTGGGTGACTATAAAGGTGCTCTACAGGTATCTCCGAAGGTGTCTGTTGAGTTGGCATGGATCAAGACTGGGATTTGTTACTCCGTGTGACGGAGAGGTATCTCAGGGCCCAATCGGTAATACAACATCACAATAAGCCTTGCAAGCAATATAACTAAGTGTTAGTTGCGGGATCTTGTATTACGGAACGAGTAAAGAGACTTGCCGGTAACGAGGTTGAACTAGGTATGGAGATACCGATGATCGAATCTCGGGCAAGTAAGATACCAAAGAACAAAGGGAACATCATACGGGATTAACTGAATCCTTGACATAGAGGTTCGACCGATAAAGATCTCCGTAGAATATGTAGGAACCAATATGGGCATCCAGGTCCCGCTATTGGTTATTGACCGTAGAGGTGTCTCGGTAATGTCTACATAGTTCTCGAACCCGCAGGGTCTGCACACTTAAGGTTTGGTGACGTTTTGGTAGTATAGAGTTATGTATGGTGGTGACCGAAGGTTGTTCGGAGTCCCGGATGAGATCCCGGACGTCACGAGGAGCTCCGGAATGGTCCGGAGGTAAAGATTCATATATAGGAAGTCCTGTTTTGGTCACCGAAAAAGTTTCGGGCTCATCGGTAGTGTACCGGGAGACCTCCGGGAGGGGTATTTCGACCCAAGAGGCTTCATGGGCTGTGGGAGAGTGAATATCAGCCCTTAGTGGGCTGGTGGAAACTCCCACACAAGGCCCATGTGGCTGGAGAAGAAAACCCAATAGGAAAAGGTGGAAAAAGGAAAAAAAAAGACGAATCCTAGTCCTACTAGGATTGGAGGAGAGTCCTCCAATCCTAGTTTGGTTCGGCCGACTCCTATAGGAGCCTTGGCCCTTGCGCCAGCCTCTCCCCCTCTCCTCCTATATATACTGGTGGATTTTAGGGTTTTGCACTAGTTTTTACAACCACGTGCTACCCGTTCCTCCAGTGCATAGTTTCTCCTCTAGATCGGATTTCTGCAGTGCTTAGGCGAAACCCTGCCGGAATAGCTCCACCACCATAGCCCGAGCACCATCACGCCGCCAGAGAACTCTTCTTCCTCTCCACTCCTTCTTGCTAGATCAAGACGGTGGAGATCGTCATCAAGCTGTACGTGTGCTGAACGCGGAGGTGCCGTCCGTTCGGCGCTAGATCGGAAGGATCGTGATCAAGTTCATGGGACGGATCGTGATCAAGTTCGTGGGATGGATCGTGATTGGATCGCGGGACGGATCGTGATTGGATCGTGGGACGTATTGTGATTGGATCACGGGACGCACGACAATTTGGATCGCGAAGACGTTCGACTACACCAACCGCGTTTCTTAACGCTTCCCGCTCAGCGATCTACAAGGGTACGTAGATCCACTCTCCCTCTCGTAGATGCTCATCACCATGGATAGATCTGCGTGTGCGTAGGAATTTTTTTGTTTCCCATGCAACGTTCCCCAACAGTGGCATCATGAGATAGGTCTATGTGTAGATGAGATCTCGAGTAGAACACAAAATGTTTGTGGGCGTTGATGCTTAGGTTGCTTCCTCCCTTCGCCGGATTTTGGTTCAGCAGTATTGTGAGATGAAGCGGCCCGGACCAACATTACTCGTACGCTTACAAGAGACCGGTTCCCTCGACCGCAACTTGTTGCATAGATGGCTTGCAGGTGCCAGTTTCTCTCACTTTAGTTGGATCGGATTCGACAAAGGCGGTCCTTGAGAAGGTTGAAAAGCAACTAGTGTATCACCGTTGTGGTTTTTGCGTAGATGAGAATTGTTCTTGCTAGATACCCGTGTCGATGAGTACGGCTTGCATGTTGATGAGAATTATCACGACTTGCATGTCGATGAGTACGGCAACCGACAGGAGCCATAGGGTTGTCTTTAATTATTGTATGACCTGCGTGTCAATCATTAAGCGCTATGTAATGCTTTACTTTATCGCTAAACGGTAGCAATAGTAGTAGAAGCATGCTGGGCGTGATAACCCCGACGACGACATGTTGATGGAGATCATGGTGTCTTGCCGGTGACGATGGAAATCATGCTGGTGCTTTCAAGATGGAGATCAAAAGCACAAGTTCATGGCCATATCATGTCACTTATGATTTGCATGTGATGTTAATCCTTTCATGCACCTTGTTTTGCTTAGGACGACGGTAGCATTATAAGGTGATCCCTCACTTAATTTCAAGATAAAATGTGTTCTCCCCGAGTGTGCACCGTTGCGAAAGTTCTTCGTGTTGAGACACCACGTGATGATCAGGTGTGATAGACTCTACGTTCACATACAACGGGTGCAAGCCAGTGTTGCACGTGCAGAACACTCGGGTTAAACTTGACGAGCCTAGCATGTACAGACATGGCCTCAGAACACAAGAGACCGAAAGGTCGAACATGAGTCATATAGTAGATATGATCAACATAATGATGTTCACCATTGAAGCCACCTCAACTCATGTGATGATCAGACTTGAGTTGGTGGATTTGGATCATGTGACACTTAGATGACCTGAGGGATGTCAATTTGAGTGGGAGCTTTAGTAATTTGATTAACTAAACTCATTATCTTGAACAATAGTCTAAGTAAACTTTGCATATTTATGTTGTAGATCAATGGCTCGCGCAGTAGCACCCCTGAATTTTAATGTGTTCCTAAAGAAAGCTAAGTTGAAAGATGGTAGAAGTAACTTTGTTGACTGGGCCCGTAATCTGAGGATTATCCTCACAGCTTCCCAGAAATCATATGTCCTTGATGCACCGCTTGGTGACCAACCAGAAGACATGACCTCCGAAGACGTTAAGAACACTTGGGAGGCACGTACTGGAGATTACTCAATAGTTCAGTGTGCAATATTGTATGCTTAGAACCGGGACTTCAAAGACGTTTTGAACGTCATGGAGCATATGAGATGTTCTAGGAGTTGAAGTTTATCTTTCAGAAGAACGCCCGGATCGAGAGGTATGAAACCTCCGATAAGTTCTATGCTTGCAAGATGGAGGAGAACGGGTCTATCAGTGAACATATACTCAGAATGTCTGGGTATTCAACTCGTCTAGCGGAGTTGGGAATTGCCCTTTCGCCAGAGGCGATCACTGACAGAGTTCTTCAATCACTGCCACCTAGTTACAAGAGATTTGTGATGAACTATAACATGCACGGGATGAACAAGTCAATCGCCGAGCTGTTTGCGATGCTAAAAGTCGCTGAGTCTGAAATCTAGAAAGAACATCAAGTGTTGATGGTCAATAAAACCACTAGTTTCAAGAAAAATGGCAAGGTCAAGGTCAAGGGCAAGAAGGGTAAAACCAAGAAGGATGGCAAAGCAGTTGCTACTCCTGTAAAGAAGCCCAAACATGGACCCAAGCCAGAAACTGAGTGCTTTCATTGCAAGGGAACTGGTCACTGGAAGCGGAACTGCCCCAAGTACCTGGTTGACAAGAAGGCGGCCAACGACAAACAAGGTATATCTGATATACATGTTATTGATGTGTACCTTACTAGCTCTCGTAGTAGTACCTGGGTATTTGATACCGGTTAGGTTGCTCACATTTGCAACTCAAAGCAGGAATTATGGAATAAACGAAGGCTGGCAAAGGACGAAGTGACGATGCGCGTGGGAAATGGTTCCAAGGTTGATGTGATCTCCGTCGGCATGCTCTCTCTTCGATTACCATCGGGATTAGTGAACCTGAATAATTGTTATTTAGTGCCTGTGTTAAGCATGAACATTATATCTGGATCTTGTTTATTGCGAGACGGTTACTCATTTAAATCAGAGAATAAAGGTTGTTCTATTTATATGAGTAATATCTTTTATGGTCATGCACCCAATGTGAGGGGTTTATTCATGTTGAATCTTGATAGTGATGATACACATGTTCATAACATTGATGCCAAAAGATGTAGAGTTGATAATGATAGTACCACTTTCTTGTGGCACTGCCGTTTAGGTCATATTGGTGTGAAACACATGAGGAAGCTCCATGCTGATGGACTTTTGGAGTCACTTGATTTTGAATCACTTGACACATGTGAACCATGCCTCATGGGCAAGATGACTAAAACGCCTTTCTCTGGAACAATGGCACGGGCAAGTGACTTATTGGAAATCATACACACTGATGTGTGCGGTCCAATGAATGTTACAGCGCGTGGTTGATATCGTTATTTTCTCACCTTCACTGATGACTTAAGTAGATATGGGTATATTTACTTAATGAAACACAAGTCTGAAACGTTTGAAAAGTTCAAGCAATTTCAGAGTGAAGTTGAGAATCATCGTAACAAGAAGATTAAGTTCCTGCGATCTGATTGAGGAGGTGAATATCTGAGTTATGAGTTTGGCAGTCACTTAAGACAATGTGGAATTGTTTCACAGTTGACACCGCCCAGAACACCATAGTGTAATGGTGTGTCCGAACGTCGTAATTGAACCTTATTAGATATGGTGTGTTCTATGATGTCTCTTGCTGATTTGCCACTATCGTTTTGGGGTTATGCATTAGAAACAGCTGCATTCACTTTAAATAGGGCACCATCAAAATCCGTTGAGACGACGCCATATGAACTATGGTTTGGCAAGAAGCCAAAGTTGTCGTTTCTTAAAGTTTGGGGATGTGATGCTTATGTCAAAAAGCTTCAGCCTGAAAAACTAGAACCCAAAGCGGAGAAATGCGTCTTCATAGGATACCCGAAACAGACAGTCGGGTATACCTTTTATCTCAGATCCGAAGGCAAAGTGTTTGTCGCTAAGAATAGGACATTTCTTGAGAAAGAGTTTCTCTCGAAAGAATTGGGTGGGAGGAAAATAGAGCTTGATGAGGTTATTGAACCTTTACTTCAACCAGAAAGTAGCGCAACGTAGAAAGATGTTTCTGTGGAACCTACAATGGTAGAAGAGGAAGTTAATGATGATGATCATGAAGCTTCGGATCAAGCTGCTATTGAACCTCGTAGGTCGACAAGGCCGCGTACTACCCCTGAGTGGTACGGCAACCCTGTCTTGGAGGTCATGTTGTTGGACAACAATGAACCTATGAGCTATGGAGGAGTAGTGATGGGCCCGGATTCCGAGAAATGGTTAGAGGCCATGAAATCCGAGATGGGATCCATGTATGAAAACAAAGTATGGACTTTGGAAGTATTACCTGAAGGGCGAAAGGCCATTCAGAACAAATGGATCTTTAGGAAGAAGACAGACGCGGACGGTAATGTCACCGTCTATAAAGCTCGACTTGTGGCAAAGGGTTTTTCACAAGTTCAAGGAGTTAACTACGATGAGAATTTCTCACCCGTAGCGATGCTTAAGTCTGTCAGAATCATGTTAGCAATAGCTGCTTATTTCGACTATGAAATTAGGCAGATGGATGTCAAAACAGCGTTCCTCAACGGGTTCCTTGAGGAAGAGTTGTATATGATGCAGCCCGAAGGTTTTGTTGATCCAGAGAATGCTGACAAAGTTTGCAAACTCCAGCGATCCATTTATGGACTGGTGCAAGCATCTCGGAGTTGGAATAAGCTTTTTGATGAGGTGATCAAAGCGTTTGAGTTTATACAAGTTTACGGAGAAGCTTGTATTTACAAGAAAGTGAGTGGGAGCTCTATAGTGTTTCTAGTATTATATGTGGATGACATATTGCTGATTGGAAACAATATAGAAATGCTGGAAAGCATGAAGGAATATTTGAACAAGAGTTTTTCAATGAAGGACCTAGGAGAAGCTGCTTTCATATTAGGCATTAAGATCTATAGAGATAGATCGAGACGCTTAATAGCACTTTCACAGAGCACATACCTTGATAAAGTTTTGAAGAAGTTCAAAATGGATCAGTCCAAGAAGGGGTTCTTGCCTGTGTTACAAGGTGTGAAGTTGAGTAAGACTCTATGCCCAGTAACTGCAGAAGATAGAGAAAAGATGAGTGTCATCCCCTATGCTTCAGCTATAGGCTCTATCATGTATGCAATGCTGTGCACAAGACCCGATGTCAGCCTTGCCATAAGCATGGCCGGAAGGTTTCAAAGTGATCCTGGAATGGAGCACTGGGCAGCGGTCAAGAATATCCTTAAGTACCTGAAAAGGACTAAGGAAATGTTTCTCGTTTATGGAGGTGATGAAGAGCTCGTCGTAAAGGGTTATGTCGATGCAAGCTTTGACACTGACCCGAACGACTCTAAGTCACAAACCGGATATGTATTTATTCTCAACGGGGGAGCGGTAAGCTGGTGCAGTTCCAAGCAAAGCGTGGTAGCTGATTCTACGTGCGAAGCAGAGTACATCGCTGCCTCGTAGGCGGCAAAGGAAGGTGTCTGGATGAAGCAGTTCATGAAAAATCTTGGAGTAGTGCCTAGTGCACTGAATCCAATGAACCTGTTCTGTGACAACACTGGTGCCATTGCTCTAGCCAAGGAACCAAGGTTTCACAAGAGGACTAGACATATAAAGCGTCGCTTCAACTCCATCCGTGATTACATCGAGGAGAAGGACATAAATATTTGCAAAGTGCACACGGATCTGAATGTTGCAGACCCGTTGACTAAACCTCTTCCAAGGGCTAAACATGATCAACACCAGAACTGCATGGGTGTTCGATTCATTACAATGTAAATCACATAGTGATGTGAACTAGATTATTGACTCTAGTGCAAGTGGGAGACTATTGGAAATATGCCCTAGAGGCAATAAATAAAGTGTTTATTATTATATTTCCTTGTTCATGATAATCGTTTCTTATTCATGCTATAATTGTATTGATTGGAAACACATTACATGTGTGGGTAAATAGACAACACTCTGCCCCTAGTATGCCTCTAGTGAACTAGCTCGTTGGTCAAAGATGGTCAAGGTTTCCTAGCCATTGACATGTGATGTCATTTGATAACGGGATCACATCATTAGGAGAATGATGTGATGGACAAGACCCAAACTACAAACGTAGCATATGATCGTGTCAGTTTATTGCTACTGTTTTCTGCATGTCAAGTATGTGTTCCTATGACCATGAGATCATGCAACTCACGGACATCGGAAGAGTGCCTTGTGTGTATCAAACGTCGCAACGTAACTGGGTGACTATAAAGGTGCTCTACAGGTATCTCCGAAGGTGTCTGTTGAGTTGGCATGGATCAAGACTGGGATTTGTTACTCCGTGTGACGAAGAGGTATCTCAGGGCCCACTCGGTAATACAACATCACAATAAGCCTTGCAAGCAATGTAACTAAGTGTTAGTTGCGGGATCTTGTATTACGGAACGAGTAAAGAGACTTGCCGGTAAAAAGGTTGAACTAGGTATGGAGATACCGACGATCGAATCTCGGGCAAGTAACATACCGAAGAACAAAGGGAACATCATACGGGATTAACTGAATCCTTGACATAGAGGTTCGACCGATAAAGATCTTCGTAGAATATGTAGGAACCAATTTGGGCATCCAGGTCCCGCTATTGATTATTGACCGTAGAGGTGTCTCAGTCATGTCTACATAGTTCTCGAACCCGCAGGGTCTGCACACTTAAGGTTTGGTGATGTTTCGGTAGTATAGAGTTATGTATGGTGGTGACTGAAGGTTGTTCGGAGTCCCGGATGAGATCCCGCACATCACGAGGAGCTCCGGAATGGTCCGGAGGTAAAGATTCATATATAGGAAGTCCTATTTTGGTCACCAAAAAAGTTTCGGGCTCATCGGTAGTGTACCAGGAGTGCCGGTAGTGTATCGGGAGACCTCCGGGAGGGGTATTTCGACCCAAGAGGCTTCATGGGCTGTGGGAGAGTGAATATCAGCCCTTATTGGGCTGGTGGAAATTCCCACACAAGGCCCATGTGGCTGGAGAAGAAAACCCAATAGGAAAAGGTGGAAAAGGGAAAAAAAGGACGAATCCTAGTCCTACTAGGATTGGAGGAGAGTCCTCCAATCCTAGTTGGTTCGGCCGACTCCTGTAGGAGCCTTGGCCCTTGAGCCAGCCTCTCCTCCTCTCCTCCTATATATACTTGTGGATTTTAGGGTTTTGCACTAGTTTTTACAGCCACGTGCTACCCGTTCCTCCAGTGCATAGTTTCTCCTCTAGATCAGATTTCTGCAGTGCTTAGGCGAAGCCCTGCCGGAATAGCTCCACCACCATAGCCGGAGCACCGTCACGCTGCCGGAGAACTCTTCTTCCTCTCCACTCCTTCTTGCTGGATCAAGACGGTGGAGATCGTCATCAAGTTGTACGTGTGCTGAACGCGGAGGTGCCATCTGTTCGGCGCTAGATCGGAAGGATCGTGATCAAGTTTGTGGGACGGATCGTGATTGGATCGCGGGACGGATCGTGATTGGATCGCGGGACAAATCGTGATTGGATCGCAGGACGCACGGCGATTTGGATAATGAAGACGTTCGACTACACCAACCGCGTTTCTTAATGCTTCCCGCTTAGCGATCTACAAGGGTACGTAGATCCACTCTCCCTCTCGTAGATGCTCATCACCATGGATAGATCTGCATGTGCGTAGGAAACTTTTTGTTTCCCATGCAACGTTCCCCAACACTCTACTCATCCGGGTAAGTCACATACATCCTGCCTCTTTCCTCATCATACTACCACTGGAGCTGGGTAAGCTCATCCTGCACGAACTCATCTGTACCTGTACCTAGAGGGTTGTAGTAAACTGTGAGCCACAGGGACTCAGCAATCATGCGCCCGGGTATCGAGACTATTCAAGCTTAAAGGTTGGGTTGGGTTAGTGTTTAGTTTACAGTAGCACTAAGCATTTATGGTGGCTAACTTACGCAATGTGAAAATAAATATGGGTGGCCTACGATGAATGATCGAATCTAGTATGATCTCTATGAGATCCTGAACACTGACTTACGTCAATCATAACCCCACCGTGTTCTTCTCGGATCATGTTCACGAGCAGAGACGATCACGGTTACTCACACAGTTGGTGTATTTTAATTGAAATTTACTTCAAGTAAACTATAACCGGGTGTTGGACAAATCTCCAAGTTGCCACATAACAGCGGGCACGGCTTTCCGAAAGATTTAACCCTACAGGGGTGCTCCAACTAATCCATCACAAATTAACCACACTCCACGGGAATAGCCTCGACCGCGGATCTCGCGATCATCATAGGCAATTCCAAAGGAATTCCAACACCTCAAGAAAACCCGAAGAAAGTCAGAGTGCACACGTAAGATATTCGAAAAAGGTAAAACAAGTCCAGCAAGACCTCCCGACGTGTTGACGAACCCGATAAGAGCTGCGTATCTCAATCTCAGGACACGACAGATTGTCCAAATTTCTGGTAGGCGAAACACAGAGTTGCCCCTGGTGGCCACCGGCTGTTGACATTTTGGACCAACACTCATGCGAAGAACTAGCCCGGGGGTTGATTAAATTATCCACGGGGTTGCGAAGCCCTATGCAAGTTTTATTAAGTTATTAGCAAATGTAGTACCAATGTTGGGTCTTGCCAAACAAGTTTTAATCCCAACCGAATAAACAAGGGGGTCCCCAGAACAACCCCGAGCATGTTAGGAGCGCAGAATATGGAAAACATAACACCGGTAACAAGGAACTAATGGTGGTAACAGCGGAACAAATCACTTAGCAAAAGGCCAAGCCTTCCACAATTACCAAGATATATATGTGCATTAAATTAAACAACAGATAATATTGTGATATCCAAATCCATGTTATCACAAGGAACAACCTGCACCTGCAACTAAGAATGCTATAAGAGGGGTTGAGCAGCGATAACTTAGCCAA
Organism: Hordeum marinum; assembly: GCA_022496015.1. Classification (NCBI taxonomy): domain Eukaryota; kingdom Viridiplantae; phylum Streptophyta; class Magnoliopsida; order Poales; family Poaceae; genus Hordeum; species Hordeum marinum. The sequence continues at coordinate 150,356,520 of CM039676.1, forward strand.
TCAAAGGTTTGCTAGGATGTGGAGGTTAGAGGTTGTCATGGCAATTAGGAGGCTGATATCAAGTGGTAGGTAGCACAATTGTAACAATAAGACCGAGAAACTAGCAAGTAAAAATAGTATTGGGATTCGGGTACGATCATCTTGCCTGTTGGTTCTTTAGTGGAACAAGTAGCGGGATCCTCGTAGTGGTACTCTCCTGGGTCCTCGTACTCAGTATCAACACTCGCGTTTACCCAAGAGAAACAGCAACAATAAACAGCCAACCAAGGTGCAATGCACAACCAAGATGATGCATGATTCATTTATGAAGAATTTAACAGGGCAATCCAAAACTAGTCATGTTTCACATGCAAAGTTTGTTTATTAGTGAATCTGGATAGAACCTCATGTTGAGTTATGTAGACATGCATGAACATGGCAAATATGGATGCATCATGCAAAATCGATAAAAATGCATATAAGGAATGCAAGAAACAGAGTTACGGTTCTCACGATACGCTCACGACAAGGTACGAAGGCAAATACACAAGACCCCCAAGCCTTGGGCTAATTCTTGGCATTCCAAGGTATCCACTGGATAGGTGATTAGAAACCAACCACAATATATTCAAAGATCAATGAATTCCATGGAGTATAGCTCCCACAAGTCACAACACAACTAAACACACAATCTGCCACAAAACAGAATCAAAGCAACTTCTACAGCTCACAACTTGAGCTACAGGAACCCTACAGCCACAACCAAGATATTGACAGAATCTAATCAACATACACATCAACTTATCCAACTACACAAACAGCAAAGGAGGCAAACATCAATAAGCATGAAGCAATCAAGTTGACATGATGAAACAGTTTTCTGGGACTTAGTGAAAATTCTAGTTTTCTGGAATCTGAGTTAATAAAGTAGCAAGTTGACAGCAGTAGTTAAATATGCTAGAGAGCTCGTATTGGAAGAAAATTAACAGGATGGTAGAAGACAATATCTACTACAAATAACTAGCATTGAGCATGAGCAAATTCACAACATGTAACTAGATGTCACCCACTCTTCATGGCATAAAACTAATCAGCAGATTCTCAGACTTGGTAGTTTTTAGCATGCTGAATCAGAAACATCAAGTAGGCAACTTAACAGCTTTTTTCCCACTTATGTGGGTGATACTCATGTTAAGCAAAAATACCAAGGCATACTAGATATAAAATACTGGCACTTCCTAGTTGGCACATCTACCAAAGCAAGCATGGATTAAATCATGCCAAAATGACAAAGTGGCATCACAGCTAAAAAATGATAGATTTATGAACTTGCTCAAAAGTGAAAACTGAGAGTTCCAATGGATTCATTGGCTCTTTCTACCCCAAAACCATGGGTCATAGTCACATGCTCATGTGAAACACCAAGGCACACCCAAATAGCAAATCTACCACCTATTCTTCATGGCATAACTTACTCTAATAGGAAAAGCACTAATGGATATGATAGAGGCGAAGTTGTCCCTGTCTTTCGATGAGATGATGGCTATCGTTTTGGTGGAGTAGACTTTGACGATCCGACTACGAACGTGTGATGACGCTGCGCCTTAGCAATCGCTAAACCAACTCCGAGAGGTTATTGACCACGCCGGAGCACGATTAACCTGACCACGAGGGTCTATTTCCTGTACGCAAACGAAGAACAAGCAAGAAACTAAGATTGCAATCTGGATATTGCGAATATAAGAGGAAAGCTTTATTGATGAAGTGGGGTTCTGGGACGCCTTTGTCTGGTCGTGGAACACAAACGAAGAACGCGAAGTTGCAGCTATGCCGAACTTATAATCTAAACAAAACCCAAACCTAAAACGACGCCCTAAGGGCTGTATATATGGGGGAATAGAGGGGAATTTCGTGGCCCCTTGGAGGAGGGGTCCGAAACCGAACCTAACTCAGTTTCCCCATACATACGGACTCTAAAAATAGCCTATAATATGGTATTTCGAAATTACATGGGCCTGGCCCAAAAATAAGGTGGCGCAACACCTATATTAGCCTAGGGACGAATTTTATAAAGTGGCATCATGCATATTTCGTCCAAGGCTTCTTGCTCCCATTATGGTGGCTTCAAAGTGCGAAAATCATCACTGGAAGCTCCATTGTTCTTTCCCGCGCGCGCACCTTCTTCTCCATGCTTGATCCTGCTCCAATGGTCATCCTTCTTGTCCATGTCAGGTCCTTCATTCACAAGTAAAACAAAAGTATCTAATTTAGGCGGCATCATATGTTCATGAACATTAGAAGGATTTGCAAGAAACGAAAGTACCTGGTAATTCAATTGATGTGCGCGAGCTCTAGTAATTGGTCCTGTATGTATAGCAGTCGGAGTTGTGGGTGTAGCATTAGTAGGGATGTCCTCATCATCCTCCCCTTCTTGAACTGAAGTCGTCCTCCACCGAAGCTCATCTTCCTCACCCAAATAAGGCTTCAAATCTGCAATGTTAAAAGTGGGGCTAACCCGAAACACTACAGGCAGCTCAAGTTCATATGCATTATCATTTATTTTCTCTAACACCTTAAAAGGACCATCAGCATGTCGCATTAGCTTTGACTTGCGCAAATCAGGAAATCTATCCTTACGCAAATGTAACCAAACAAGATCTCCAGGTGCAAAGACAACATGTTTTCTACACTTATCTCCCGCAATTTTGTATTTAGCATTCATACGCTCAGTGTTTTCCTTCGTTAACTCATGCATCTTTAATATCAATTCAGCACGTTCTTTAGCATCAAAATTAACCTTCTCTGAAGATGGAAGAGGCAACAAATCAATAGGTGCACGAGGTAAGAAACCATACACAACTTCAAAAGGGCACATCTTAGTGGTAGAATGTAGCGAACGATTATAAGCAAATTCAATATGAGGCAAGCATTCTTCCCACATTTTCAGGTTATTCTTCAAAACAGCCCTAAGCATAGTAGACAATGATCTATTGACTACTTCAGTTTGGCCATCAGTTTGGGGATGACATGTAGTACTAAAAAGTAGTTTAGTCCCCAACTTAGCCCATAAACATCTCCAAAAATAGCTAAGAAATTTAGCATCACGATCTGAAACAATTGTATTTGGTACACCATGCAACCGAATAATTTCACGAAAGAACAAATCAGCAACATGAGCAGCAGCATCACTTTTATGACATGGTATAAAGTGTGCCATTTTGGAAAATCTATCCACGACAGCAAATATGCTATCCCTCCCCTTCTTTGTTCAAGGTAAACCTAAAACAAAGTCCATAGATATATCCTCCCAAGGAACACTAGGTACAGGCAAAGGCATATATAAACCATGAGGATTGAGTCGTGACTTAGCTTTTTGACATGTAGTGCAGCGAGCAACAAAACGCTCAACATCCCGTCTCATCTTTGGCCAAAAGAAATGTGTAGAAAGTACGTCCTCCGTCTTCTTCACGCCAAAGTGTCCCATTAATCCTCCTCCGTGCGCCTCCTGTAACAACAAAAGACGAACGGAGCTAGCTGGAATGCATAGCTTGTTAGCACGGAACACAAATCCATCATTAATAACGAACTTCTTCCATGTTCTCCCTTCTTTACAATTCTGTAACACGTCTCTAAATTCAGCATCCACATATTGATCTTTGATGGTCTCCAAACCAAATATTTTAAAGTCAAGTTGTGAAAGCATAGTATAACGATGAGACAAAGCATCAGCAATAACATTTTCTTTACCCTTCTTGTGTTTAATGACATAAGGGAAAGTCTCAATGAATTCAACCCATTTAGCATGTCTACGGTTCAGTTTTGCTTGACTTTTAATATGTTTCAAAGATTCATGATCAGAATGTATAACAAATTCTTTGGGCCATAAATAATGTTGCCATGTTTCCAAAGTCCGAACAAGAGCATATAATTCCTTATCATAAGTAGAATAATTCAGACTAGGCCCACTTAATTTTTCAGAAAAGTACGCAACAGGTTTACCATCTTGTAATAACACACCTCCTAATCCAATTCCACTAGCATCACATTCAAGCTCGAAAGTCTTATTAAAATCAGGAAGTTGGAATAAAGGAGCATGTGTTAACTTATCTTTCAAGACCGTGAAGGCTTCTTCCTGTGCGGTACCCCAAGAAAAAGGCACGTCCTTCTTTGTAAGCTCATTGAGAGGCGCAGCAATGGTGCTGAAATCTCTCACAAAACGCCTATAGAAACCAGCGAGGCCAAGAAAACTCCTTACTTGTGTGACCGTTTTGGGCTGCGGCCAACTCTAAATAGCTTCAATCTTGGCTTTATCAACTTCAATCCCTGTGGAGTAACAACATAGCCAAGAAAAGATACTCGGTCGGTGCAAACGGTGCACATCCCAAGGTTACCAAACAAACGTGCATCACGTAGCGCAGTAAAAACAACACGTAAATGTTCCAAATGTTCCTCCAAAGATCTACTAAAAATCAATATATCATCAAAATAGACTACCACAAATCGTCCAATGAAAGCACGTAAAACCTCGTTCATTAATCTCATGAAAGTGCTAGGTGCATTAGTTAACCCAAAAGGCACGACTAACCACTCATATAATCCAAACTTAGTTTTAAATGTTGTTTTCCAGTCATCTCCCAATTTCATACGAATTTGATGGTATCCACTACACAAATCAACTTTGGAGAAAATTGTAGAGCCACTTAATTCATCAAGCATATCATCTAGTCTAGGAATAGGATGACGATAACGAATAGTAATATTATTAATGCCTCTACAATCCACACACATGCGCGAAGTACCATCCTTTTTAGGAACTAGAATAATAGGAACAGCACAAGGACTAAGGGATTCACGTATATAACCTTTGTCAAGCAGCTCCTGTACTTGACGCATAATCTCCTTTGTCTCCTCAGGATTGGTACGGTAGGGCGCACTGTTGGGTAGGGATGCACCGGGAATTAAGTCAATCTGATGCTCAATCCCGCGAATAGGCGGTAATCCCGGTGGCACGTCTTGTGGAAAGACGTCAGCGAACTCCTGCAAAATGTTAATGACAGCACGAGGCAAAGAGGGAGGCATGTCCTCGAATGAAAATAATACCTCTTTGCATACAAAAGCATAGCAAACAGATGTAGCAACATCCAAATCATTAATATCAGATTTAGTAGCAAGTAAACATCCACTCTTCAATTTTATTTCGGATGCAACAGTAGATGATGGTTTATTATGCTTATGGTGTTGCTCAAATTCCTGTGCTACAGTCTGATTTTCACTCTTATTTTTCTCCTGTTTTGCTTTACTAGCTCTAGCAATGTCATCTTTCATAATATGTTTGGGAGACATAGGAAGCAAAGTGATATTATGATCCTTATGAACAAGAGTATACTGATTTGTCCTACCATGGTGTACAGAATTTTTATCAAACTGCCATGGTCTACCAAGTAAAACAGAACATGCTTGCATGGGTACCACATCACAATCCACATAATCAGAATATGTAGCAATGCTAAAATGCACACGAACAGTACGTGTTACCTTAACCTTGCCACTATTGTTGAACCATTGGATGTAATAAGGATGAGGATGTGGTCTGGTGGTTAGAGACAGCTTCTCCACCATCTCCATGCTAGCCAAGTTATTGCAACTCCCTCCATCGATGATGACACGAACAGAATGCTCCTTCACAACTCCCTTTGTGTGGAATAAGTTGTGCCTCTGATTTTGTTCAGCCTGTGTAACCTGCACACTGAGAACACGTTGAGCAACTAAACTTTCATACCTGTCAGCGTAATCAGTAGCCATGTAGTGTGTTTCTGGTTCTGCATCGTCGCCATCGTGTTCTTCACTTGCAATGAGAGCCAAAGTCTCCTCGTCATAATCACTAGCAGACGCATATCCACCATCCTCAGTAACAATCATGACACGCTTGGAAGGGCATTCTCTCGCAAAGTGACCTCCACCCTTGCAACGACGGCATATAACCTCATGTGTTTGCCCTGTGGATGCAATAGATGAAGAATAGCTCTGTGCTGGCCCAGAAGGTGTGCTCTTCGTTGAGGGTGGAGTAGGAGCATGTTTCCTGGTATCGCGGTTGGAGTTGGAGGTTGAAGTAGGTGGTGTTGCAGCAGGACGTGTGCAAGTAGATGAGGTACGTGGCGTCCATGATGAAGTGCGACCTGCAGAAAAAGTAGTTCTCGCCATTGCCTGTCGATCCTGCACTTCACGTTCAACTTTGCAAGCAAGATGAAATAAACGAGTGATAGTGTTATACTCCTTATACTCCAGAATAGTCTGAATCTCTCTATTTAATCCACCCATAAAACGTGCAAGCATAGCTTCATTCTCCTCAACAATACCACATCTAATCATACCAGTTTGTAATTCCTGATAATATTCTTCTACAGAATTTTTCCCTTGTCTTAAACGCTGTAAATTTTGAAGCAATTCACGTTGATAATAAGGTGGCACCCAATGATTACGCATAGCAGTTTTCAAAGCAGCCCAAGTAGTTGGAATATTAGCATGGTGTATTCTACAATGTTCTGACCACCAAACACAAGCAAAACTAGTGAATGAACAAACAGCAGCAGCAAGACGTCTATCCTCAGGAAATTGTAAGCATGTAAAACCTTGTTCTGTTTCTAACTCCCATGTAAGATATATATCAGGAACATATCTACCCTCAAACGTCAGAATATTCAATTTAAGTTTAGGGAGATGGTCATGATCCCGTACCTGAGGGGGTGGGGCAGCCCTACCGTTACGGTTGTAGCCATGTGGTCGACCTGGTGCGTATGGTGGTGGTTGCCCCTGAGGCTGATCGGGAGCAACCTCTCCCTCATCATCGTAATCACCATCATAATCGTCAACCTGCTCAACGACAGTAGCAGCACGAGCCACAGAAATAGCAGCAGTATCAACAGTACCAGTATGTTGGGCTTGGCCGAGAGGCACACGTCGTGCTCGTCGTTCGAAAGGAATAGGAGCTGCAGCTGGTGGTGGTAGACGGGCAAGCACCTCATTGATCTTGGCGTCCATCTTGGTGTCAAAGGTCTTCTCCAAACCATCTAGCTTCTCCATGGCCTCTCCAAAGTTGGTCACAAAGTCTTGTACCTGGTCAGCCATCATTTGCTGAAATTTATCATATAGCGCTTTTTTGGTCATGCTCTCCCAGTCGATCTCATTGTCGTGTGATCCTGGCATGGTTAGCAAATAGGAAACACACAAGAATATGAAACCTACGGACTACTGGGACGTGGTGGTGGTGGTGGTGGTGGTGTGTCACAAATCCTTTAAGCGAATCTCAAATTCTTACCAGTTCTTACCCAGCAGCAGGCGGTGATCGGCAACCGTTGTAGTCAAAACTCTCAAAGCTTGGATAGAGCGATTGCCAGATGGTGTCAAACACACGACGTAGATGTATGTGGAGCTGGGATGGCTTATAATATGGTAGCAAAAAGGGTTAGCAATAATCAATTCAGAGATGCAAGGTTGAATAAACGCTCAACGACGGTACTGTGCTGTCCTAGGCTAGATCCGTACTAGAGACGCGAGCCTAAAGCACCAACAAAATCACGACGCTACACGTAATCAAGGGAAGAGCACACTTTGAATTTTTTATTTTTATTTTTTTTGTCGGCGCCTCTTTTTTTTTTGCTCAAAAAATCACTACAATGGCGAGTGTCTCAAACTCTTGCCACGTCGTATAAGCAAGATGGGCACGAAATTTTTTTGGACAATTTTTTTTCTGGAGCAATCCGGGGGCTGCGACGACCAAAAATTTCGACAAAAATCACTATGATAGCAAGTGTCTCAAAACGCTCCGGAGAACCTAAAATCAAGATAGGGAAAAAATATTTTCGGCCGAAATTTTTTTGGGCCAAAACGTGCTCTGCAAAGCGTGCCAGACTCCTACGCAGGCGCCTCTTTTTTTTCCGACACCTACGCAGGTAGCAAAACGCGAATCCGAAATCAAAAAGATCTCGAAACGAAATCTAAAACGAGCTGGACTCGGATTGGTGGTGGTATATATGGACACCAATGGATAGTGGGTGGTGATATCTGGCAGGGGTGATGATGGTGGTGGTATATGGCGACTATGAAGACGATGCGTTGGCGGCGTGACAACCTGTGAATAGAACTCGAAACTCTAAAGGACACACTAAGACCAGCAACTCGACACGACGATGTAACCGCAAATTCAACAAAGCAAAATACTGAAAAGACTATGCAAAGGCTCAGATTGGTTCGGATATGATGATCTAACCCTAATTTTTTTTTGCTTTTTCGTGAACTAAAGGTATGAAGAAACAAATGCGATCTAAACTACGAAAACTGATAAAATCTCACCGAGCAACCTGGAAATCTGATACCACTTGATAGAGGCGAAGTTGTCCCTATCTTTCGATGAGATGATGGCTATCGTTTTGGTGGAGTAGACTTTGACGATCCGACTATGAACGTGTGATGACGCTGCGCCTTAGCAATCGCTAAACCAACTCCGAGAGGTTATTGACCACGCCGAAGCACGCAAACGAAGAACAAGCAAGAAACTAAGATTGCAATCTGGATATTGCGAATATAAGAGGAAAGCTTTATTGATGAAGTGGGGTTCTGGGACGCCTTTGTCTGGTCGTGGAACACAAACGAAGAACGCGAAGTTGCAGCTATGGCGAACTTATAATCTAAACAAAACCCAAACCTAAAACGACGCCCTAAGGGCTGTATATATGGGGGAATAGAGGGGAATTTCGTGGCCCCTTGGAGGAGGGGTCCGAAACCGACCCTAACTCAGTTTCCCCATACATACGGACTCTAAAAATAGCCTATAATATGGTATTTCGAAATTACATGGGCCTGGCCCAAAAATAAGGTGGCGCAACACCTATATTAGCCTAGGGACGAATTTTATAAAGTGGCATCATGCATATTTCGTCCAAGGCTTCTTGCTCCCATTATGGTGGCTTCAAAGTGCGAAAATCATCACTGGAAGCTCCATTGTTCTTTCCCGCGCGCGCACCTTCTTCTCCATGCTTGATCCCGCTCCAATGGTCATCCTTCTTGTCCATGCCAGGTCCTTCATTCACAAGTAAAACAAAAGTATCTAATTTAGGCAGCATCATATGTTCATGAACATTAGAAGGATTAGCAAGAAACGAAAGTACCTGGTAATTCAATTGATGTGAGCGAGCTCTAGTAATTGGTCCTGTATGTATAGCAGTCGGAGTTGTGGGTGTAGCATTAGTAGGGATGTCCTCATCAGGATATGAGCATGTGTGGCAACCTAGCTAAGAATGGAAATGAGATGACAAAACCTACATAACAAGCACATATCCACAAGGGGTATGTCAAGTGGGAAAACCCACTAGTACCCTACACACACAAGTGCACAAGGCACTTCACTAAAGGCATACTCATGTATGTGGGTGGTCATCCACCACATATACATATGATAGAGGCGGAGTTGTCCCTGTCTTTCGATGAGATGGTGGCTATCGTTTTTGGTGGAGTAGACTTTGACGATCCGACTACGAACGTGTGAGACGTCGCGCCTTAGCAATCGCTAAACCAACTCTGAGAGGTTATTGACCACGCCGGAGCACGATCAACCTGACCACGAGGGTCTATTTCCTGCACGCAAACGAAGAACAAGCAAGAAACTAAGATTGCAATCTGGATATTGCGAATATAAGAGGAAAGCTTTATTGATGAAGTGGGGTTCTGTGACGCCTTTGTCTGGTCGTGGAACACAAACGAAGAACGCGAAGTTGCTGCTATGGCGAACTTGTAATCTAAACAAAACCCAAACCTAAAACGAAGCCCTAAGGGCTGTATATATGGGGGAATAGAAGGGAATTTCGTGGCCCCTTGGAGGAGGGGTCCGAAACCGACCCTAAGTCAGTTTCCCCATACATACGGACTCTAAAAACAGCCTATAATATGGTATTTCGAAATTACATGGGCCTGGCCCAAAATTAAGGTGGCACAGCACCTATATTAGCCTATGGACGAATTTTATAAAGTGGCATCATGCATATTTCGTCCAAAGCTTCCCACTCCCATTATGGTGGCTTCAATGTGCGAAAATCATCATTGGAAGCTCCATTGTTCTTCCCCGTGCGCGCACCTTCTCCTCCATGCTTGATCCCACTCCAATGGTCATCCTTCTTATCCATGATAGGTCCTTCATTCATAAGTAAAACAAAAGTATCTAATTTAGGCAGCATCATATGTTCATGAATATTAGAAGGATTTCCAAGAAACGAAAGTACCTGGTAATTCAATTGACGTGCGCGAGCTCTAGTAATTGGTCCTGTATGTATAGCAGTCGGGGTGGGTGTAACATTAGTAGGGATGTCCTCATCATCCTCCCCTTCTTGAACTGAAGTCGTCCTCGACAGAAGCTCATCTTCCTCACCCAAATAAGGCTTCAAATCTGCAATGTTAAAAGTGGGGCTAACCCCAAACTCTGCAGGCAGCTCAAGTTTATATGCATTATCATTTATTTTCTCTAACACCTTAAAAGGACCATCAGCACGGGGCATTAGCTTTGACTTGCGCAAATCAGGAAATCTAACCTTACGCAAATGTAACCAAACAAGATCACCAGGTGCAAAGATAACATGTTTTCTACCCTTATCTCCAGCAAGTTTGTATTTAGCATTCATACACTCAATGTTTTCCTTCGTTAACTCATGCATCTTTAATATCAATTCAGCACGTTCTTTAGCATCAAAATTAACCTTCTCTGAAGATGGAAGAGGCAACAAATCAATAGGTGCACGAGGTAAGAAACCATACACAACTTGAAAAGGGCACATCTTAGTGGTAGAATGTAGCGAACGATTATAAGCAAATTCAATATGAGGCAAGCATTCTTCCCACATTTTCAGGTTATTCTTCAAAACAGCCCTAAGCATAGTAGACAATGATCTATTGACTACTTCAGTTTGTCCATCAGTTTGGGGATGACATGTAGTACTAAAAAGTAGTTTAGTCCCCAACTTAGCCCATAAACATCTCCAAAAATGGCTAAGAAATTTAGCATCACGATCTGAAACAATTGTATTTGGTACACCATGCAATCGAATAATTTCACGAAAGAACAAATCAGCAACATGAGCAGCAGCATCACTTTTATTACATGGTATAAAGTCACGACAACAAATATGCTATCCCTCCCCTTCTTTGTTCGAGGTAAACCTAAAACAAAGTCCATAGATATATCCTCCCAAGGAACACTAGGTACAGGTAAAGGCATATATAAACCATGAGGATTGAGTCGTGACTTAGCTTTTTGACATGTAGTGCAGCGAGCAACAAAACGCTCAACATCCCGTCTCATCTTTGGCCAAAAGAAATGTGTAGCAAGTACGTCCTCCGTCTTCTTCACGCCAAAGTGTCCCATTAATCCTCCTCCGTGCGCCTCCTGTAACAACAAAAGACGAACGGAGCTAGCTGGAATGCATAGCTTGTTAGCACGAAACACAAATCCATTATTAATAACGAACTTGTTCCATGTTCTCCCTTCTTTACAATTCTGCAACACGTCTCTAAATTCAGCATCATGCACATATTGATCTTTGATGGTCTCCAAACCAAATATTTTAAAGTCAAGTTGTGAAAGCATAGTATAACGACGAGACAAAGCATCAGCAATAACATTGTCTTTACCCTTCTTGTGTTTAATGACATAAGGGAAAGTCTCAATGAATTCAACCCATTTAGCATGTCTACGGTTCAGTTTTGCTTGACTTTTAATATGTTTCAAAGATTCATGATCAGAATGTATAACAAATTCTTTGGGCCATAAATAATGTTGCCATGTTTCCAAAGTCCGAACAAGAGCATATAATTCCTTATCATAAGTAGAATAATTCAGACTAGGCCCACTTAATTTTTCAGAAAAGTACGCAACAGGTTTACCATCTTGTAATAACACACCTCCTAACCCAATACCACTAGCATCACATTCAAGCTCGAAAGTCTTATTAAAATCAGGAAGTTGGAGTAAAGGAGCATGTGTTAACTTATCTTTCAAGACCGTGAAGGCTTCTTCCTGTGCGGTACCCCAAGAAAAAGGCACGTCCTTCTTTGTAAGCTCATTGAGAGGCGCAGCAATGGTGCTGAAATCTCTGACAAAACGCCTATAGAAACCAGCGAGTGCAAGAAAACTCCTTACTTGTGTGACCGTTTTGGGCTGCGGCCAACTCTCAATAGCTGCAATCTTGGCTTTATCAACTTCAATTCCCTGTGGAGTAACAACATAGCCAAGAAAAGATACTCGGTCGGTGCAAAAGGTGCACTTCCCAAGGTTACCAAACAAAAGTGCATCACGTAGCGCAGTAAAAACAGCACGTAAATGTTCCAAATGTTCCTCCAAAGATCTACTAAAAATCAATATATCATCAAAATAGACTACCACAAATCGTCCAATGAAAGCACGTAAAACCTCGTTCATTAATCTCATGAAAGTGCTAGGTGCATTAGTTAACCCAAAAGGCATGACTAGCCACTCATATAATCCAAACTTAGTTTTAAATGCTGTTTTCCATTCATCTCCCAATTTCATACGAATTTGATGGTATCCACTACGCAAATCAACTTTGGAGAAAATGGTAGAGCCACTTAATTCATCAAGCATATCATCTAGTCTAGGAATAGGATGACGATAACAAATAGTAATATTATTAATGCCTCTACAATCCACACACATGCGCGATGTACCATCCTTTTTAGGCACTAGAATAATAGGAACAGCACAAGGACTAAGGGATTCACGTATATAACCTTTGTCAAGCAGCTCTTGTACTTGACGCATAATCTCCTTTGTCTCCTCTGGATTGGTACGGTAGGGCGCACGGTTGGGTAAGGATGCACCGGGAATTAAGTCAATCTGATGCTCAATCCCACGAATAGGCGGTAATCCCGGTGGCACGTCTTGTGGAAAGACGTCAGCGAACTCCTGCAAAATGTTAATGACAGCAGGAGGCAAAGAGGGAGGCATGTCCTCGAATGAAAATAATACCTCTTTGCATACAAAAGCATAGCAAACAGATGTAGCAACATCCAAATCATTAATATCAGATTTAGTAGCAAGTAAACATCCACTCTGCAATTTTATTTCGGATGCAACAGTAGATGATGGTTTATTATGCTTATGGTGTTGCTCAAATTCCTGTGCTACAATCTGATTTTCACTCTTATTTTTCTCCTGTTTTGCTTTACTAGCTCTAGCAATGTCATCTTTCATAATATGTTCGGGAGACATAGGAAGCAACGTGATATTATGATCCTTATGAACAAGAGTATACTGATTTGTCCTACCATGGTGTACAGAATTTTTATCAAACTGCCATGGTCTACCAAGTAAAACAGAACATGCTTGCATGGGTACCACATCACAATCCACATAATCAAAATATGTAGCAATGCTAAAATGCACATGAACAGTACGTGTTACCTTAACCTTGCCACTATTGTTGAACCATTGGATGTAATAAGGATGAGGATGTGGTCTGGTGGTTAGAGACAGCTTCTCCACCATCTCCATGCTAGCCAAGTTATTGCAACTCCCTCCATCGATGATGATGCGAATAGAACGCTCCTTCACAACTCCCTTTGTGTGGAACAAGTTGTGCCTCTGATTTTGCTCAGCCTGTGTAACCTGCACACTGAGAACACGTTGAGCAACTAAACTTTCATACCTGTCAGCGTAATCAGCAGCCATGTAGTGTGTTTCTGGTTCTGCATCGTCGCCATTGTGTTCTTCACTTGCAATGAGAGCCAAAGTCTCCTCATCATAATCACTAGCAGACGCATATCCACCATCCTCAGTAACAATCATGACACGCTTGGAAGGGCATTCTCTCGCAAAGTGACCTCCACCCTTGCAACGACGGCATATAACCTCATGTGTTTGCCCTGTGGATGCAATAGATGAAGAAGAGCTCGGTGCAGGCCCAGAAGGTGTGCTCTTGGTAGAGGGTGGAGGAGGAGCCTGTTTCCTGGTATCGCGGTTGGAGTTGGAGGTTGAAGTAGGTGGTGTTGCAGCAGGACGTGTGGAAGTAGAGGAGGTACGTGGCGTCCATGATGAAGTGCGACCTGCAGAAAAAGTAGTTCTCGCCATTGCCTGTCGATCCTGCACTTCACGTTCAGCTTTGCAAGCAAGATGAAATAAACGAGTGATAGTGTTATACTCCTTATACTCCAAAATAGTCTGAATCTCTCTATTCAATCCACCCATAAAACGTGCAAGCATAGCTTCATTCTCCTCAACAATACCACATCTAATCATACCAGTTTGTAATTCCTGATAATATTCTTCTACAGAATTTTTTCCTTGTCTTAAACGCTGCAAATTTTGAAGCAACTCACGTTGATAATAAGGTGGCACCCAACGATTACGCATAGCAGTTTTCAAAGCAGCCCAAGTAGTTGGAATATTAGCATGGTGTATTCTACAATGTTCTGACCACCAAACACAAGCAAAACTAGTGAATGAACAAACAGCAGCGGCAACACGTCGATCCTCGGGAAATTGTAAGCATGTAAAACGTTGTTCTGTTTCTAACTCCCATGTAAGATATATATCAGGAACATATCTACCCTCAAACGTCGGAATATTCAATTTAAGTTTAGGGAGATGGTCATGATCCCGTACCTGCGGGGGTGGTGCAGCCCTACCGTTACGGTTGTAGCCATGTGGTCGACCTGGTGCGTATGGTGGTGGTTGCCCCTGGGGCGGATCTGGAGCAACCTCTCCCTCATCATCGAAATCACCATCATAATCTTCAACCTGCTCAACGACAGTAGCCGCACGAGCCACCGAAGTAGCAACAGTATCAACAGTACCAGGATGTTGGGCGTGGCCGAGAGGCACACGTCGCGCTCGTCGTTCAAAAGGAAGAGGAGCTGCCGCTGGTGGAGGTAGACGGGCAAGCACCTCATTGAACTTGGCGTCCATCTTGGTGTCAAATGTCTTCTCCAAACCATCTAGCTTCTCCATGGCCACTCCAAAGTTGTTCACGAAGTCTTGTACCTGCTCAGCCATCATTTGCTGAAATTTATCATAGAGCGCTTTGTTGGTCATGCTCTCCCAGTCGATCTCGTCATCGTGTGATCCTGGCATGGTTAGCAGAAATAGGAAACACACAATATGAAACCTACAGACTACTGGGACGTGGTGGTGGTGGTGGTGTGGCACAAATCCTTTAAGCGAATCTCAATTTCTTACCAGTTCTTACCCAGTAGCAGGCGGTGATCGGCAACCGTTGTAGCCAAAACTCTCAAAGCTTGGATAGAGCGATTGCCAGGTGGTGTCAAGCACACGGCGTAGAAGTATGTGGAGCTGGGATGGCTTATAATATGGTAGCAAAAAAGGTCAGCAATAATCAATTCAGAGATGCAAGGTTGAATAAACGCTCAACGACGGTACTGTGCTGGTCCTAGGCTAGACCGTGCTAGAGACGCGAGCCTAAAACACCAACAAAAGCACGACGATACACGTAATCAAGGGAAGAGCACACTCTGTTTTTTTTTTCGTTTTTTTTTTTTGCGCCTCTTTTTTTTTTTTTTTTTTGCTCAGAAAAACACTATAATTGCGAGTGTCTCAAAACCCTTCCCAAGTCGTATAAGCAGGATAGACACGAAAAAAAATTTTGATTTTTTTTTTCTAGAGCGATGCGGAGGCTGCGACGACCAAAAATTTTTGACAAAACTCACTATGATAGCAAGTGTCTCAAAACGCTCCGGAGAACCTAAAATCAAGATAGGGAAAAAATATTTTCGGCCGAATTTTTTTTGGGCCAAAACGTGCTCTGGAAAGCGTGCCAGACTCGTTTTTTTTTTTCCGACACCTACACAGGTAGCAAAACGCGAATCCGAAATCAAAAAGATCTCGAAACTAAATTTAAAACGAGCTGGACTCGGATTGGTGGTGGTATATATGGACACCAATAGATAACTGGCAGCGGGGATGATGGTGGTGGTATATGGCGACTATGAAGACGATGCGTTGGCGGCGTGACAACTTGTGAATAGAACTCGAAACTCTAAAGAACTAGGCACTAAGACCAGCAACTCGACACGACGATGTAACCGCAAATTCAACAAAGCAAAATACTGAAAAGACTATGCAAAGGCACAGATTGGTTCGGATATGATGATATAACCCTAATTTTTTTTGTGGCTTTTTCGTGGACTAAAGGTATGAAGAACAGATGCGATCTAAACTACGAAAACTGGTAAAATCTCACCGAGCAACCTGGAAATCTGATACCACTTGATAGAGGCGGAGTTGTCCCTGTCTTTCGATGAGATGGTGGCTATCGTTTTTGGTGGAGTAGACTTTGACGATCCGACTACGAACGTGTGAGACGTCGCGCCTTAGCAATCGCTAAACCAACTCTGAGAGGTTATTGACCACGCCGGAGCACGATCAACCTGACCACGAGGGTCTATTTCCTGCACGCAAACGAAGAACAAGCAAGAAACTAAGATTGCAATCTGGATATTGCGAATATAAGAGGAAAGCTTTATTGATGAAGTGGGGTTCTGTGACGCCTTTGTCTGGTCGTGGAACACAAACGAAGAACGCGAAGTTGCTGCTATGGCGAACTTGTAATCTAAACAAAACCCAAACCTAAAACGAAGCCCTAAGGGCTGTATATATGGGGGAATAGAAGGGAATTTCGTGGCCCCTTGGAGGAGGGGTCCGAAACCGACCCTAAGTCAGTTTCCCCATACATACGGACTCTAAAAACAGCCTATAATATGGTATTTCGAAATTACATGGGCCTGGCCCAAAATTAAGGTGGCACAACACCTATATTAGCCTATGGACGAATTTTATAAAGTGGCATCATGCATATTTCGTCCAAAGCTTCCCACTCCCATTATGGTGGCTTCAATGTGCGAAAATCATCACTGGAAGCTCCATTGTTCTTCCCCGCGCGCGCACCTTCTCCTCCATGCTTGATCCCGCTCCAATGGTCATCCTTCTTATCCATGATAGGTCCTTCATTCATAAGTAAAACAAAAGTATCTAATTTAGGCAGCATCATATGTTCATGAATATTAGAAGGATTTCCAAGAAACAAAAGTACCTGGTAATTCAATTGACGTGCGCGAGCTCTAGTAATTGGTCATGTATGTATAGCAGTCAGGGTGGGTGTAACATTAGTAGGGATGTCCTCATCAACATACATATATGTCCAATGCATATATATGCATGTGTATATGTAGATGAACACACACACACCACAATCTTGCATGTACACCACAAGGATATGCACACACACTGTCAACACATACATATGAACTAACACATACATACATACACTCACACTCAAGCACTTGCATATATACACTAGGTATACACACATGTACACAACACACACACATGTACATGCTCACATGCACATACACACACACCTACACACAAAGCACACCCACACACATATATGGGTGTATGCAAGAAGCACACACACACATCCTACACTACACATACACCCACATGCATATGCCCATGTAAGTGCACCACACACCCACACTACCACACATGCATATGTGCACCTCACATGCAAAAACACATACACGCGCACACAAATGTATATGCGCAAAGCACACACACACTCCACACATAAACAGGAAAAAACACACCTACATATGACAAAAGCACCTACACACACTAATACATGAGAAAAGAGGAAGAAAAAAAAGAAAAACAAGGAGAAATAAAACAAAAGAAAAGGGGAGGTATCGGGGGTCGAACCCCTGACCTCCTGGTCGCTCCCCTGAGCCCGAACCACTGCGCTACGCGCTCGGATGCTAACATAGGAGGGGTACTAGTATTCTAATACACACATGCATACTAACTAACTAACGAAACTGAATGCACCAGAGAACAGAGCAACGGCGACAGAGCAACTCCGACAGCAAATCTGGTGATCCTACGGCGAATCTGGCAACGGCAACTGCTCCTACGCACAACGGGTCATCCACGGCTCCATTCCCTTTCTCACCTTGCGGAGAGGAGGAAGGAGGCGAGCGACAGGTGCTCGTCTTGCTACCAGCGGCGACAGATGCGGCGGCGACCAACTATGAGCTACGCACGGAGAGAAAGGGCTCCGGGAACCGGCGGCTCACCTTGGGGAAGGCGACGACGAGCCGGTCACGACGGAGTCGACGGAGGGGAAGAAGACGGCCGAAGACGATGCAGGGGAAGAAGACGGCGGAGCCGGGACTTCCGGCGACGATAGGGCCATCACTGCAAAGCTCCTCTGGGGCCCCTAGCGGTGGGAATGGAACACCGGGAGAACCCCCGAGCTCCACGCCATCACCACGAAGGACGTGGCCCTGGAGACGCGGGAACGACGGCGACAACGAGCGGCGGATTCAACTGAACCTCACTGCACTTACCTGGCACGGGGGAAGAAGAGAGGGGGGGCGAGCAAATGCGAGGGAGAGATGCGCTGCGATGACGGCGGGGGAGAGAGGGAACCCTAGGGAGCAGGCACGGACGTCGAGGGGCTTAAATAGCCGATGGGGCAGACGGCGACGACGACGGAAAGGCGACGGCGGGCGCTGCTCTCATTCTTTGAACTTGGTGGAGAACCTGACGGAGCAGGTGACCGTCCCACCGAGCGGGCTGGGCCGCGGGAGAGGCCCACCTGCTCATCTCTCTCTCTCTGAATTAAATCAGGGAGGTTTAATAAAATTTTTAAAACACAGCCACACTTAAATAAAACCCCTGAGTAAAAGAAAAGGTTTTTGTGAAAACAAAAATACTTTGGCTATGCGGCTGGTGGCATCCCTGTTGTTGATTATATCGTTCAATGGTAATTCGGATGCCACCGTAACCGAACACTCTTGAAAGTAGTGTCTGAGTTTTTGTGATGCCATAAATACTGTATAGGCTATCTTCTGGTAGTGCGGGTATCTGGACTTGCACTGCGTTAGTACTTCTGAAACGTAATAGACCGGTTTCTGTGTCTAGAATTTGTGTCCCTCCTCCTCTCGTTCGACGACGGTCACTGCGCTAACGACTTGCACTGTGCTAACGACTTGGCTAGTAGCCGATATGTATAATAACATGGGTTCACCGACGCCTGGTGCTATGAGTATGGGATTGCTGGCCAGCAGTGTTTTAATTTCTTGTAACCAAACCCCTGCTTCATCGGTGCACTTGAAATTGTTGGTCCATTTCAGCAATTTATAGAGCGGTAAAGCCTTTTCCCCGAGGCGGGAGATAAAGCGGCTTAGCGCCGCTATGCAACCAGCCAACCTCTAGACATGCTTTATCTCTATGGGAATTGCAAGTTCTGATAGGGCGCGGATCTTAGCCAGATTCTCTTCTATTCCTCTATGGGAGATGATGAATCCGAGCAGTTTACCAGCGGGAACTCTGAATACACATTTGTCCGGATTGAGTCGTATGTCATACTCACGTAGGCTGGCAAAGGTTTGCCTTAGGTTATCGATCAACTGGCTGACGTGTTTGGTTTTGATTACCACGTCGTCCATGTATGCCTTGACTGTTTTACTGACTTGTTTTGCGAGACAAGTCTGGATCATGCGCTGGTACGTAGCCGGAGCGTTTTTTAGCCCAAAGGGCATCATGTTGAAGGAGAATGGTCCGTAAAGGGTGATGAATGCGGTTGCAGCTTGGTCGGATTCCTTCATTTTAATCCGATGGTATCCAAAATAAGCATCGAGGAAACACAACGAGTTGTGTCTGGCTACAGCACCGATAATATGGTCTATGCGTCGTAAGGGGAAAGGGTCCTTAGGGCATGCCTTGTTGAGGTCTTTAAAGTTGACGCACAGCCGCCATGATTTGTCTTTCTTTGGTACCATGACTAGGTTTGCCAACCATTCGGGGTGCTTGATCTCCCAAATGAATCCGGCCTCTAGTAGTTTGGCTAATTCTTCACCCATAGCTTGTCGTTTGGGATTGGAAAAGCGGCACAGAGTCTACTTAACGAGCTTAAAGCCTGCGATGATATTCAGACCATGTTCTTCTAGACGCCGTGGGATTCCAGGCATATCAGAAGGATGCTAGGTGAAGATATCCCAATTTTCTCGTAAGAATGTTCGCAATGCTTCCTCCACTATGGGGTCCAACTGAGCTCCGATGGACGCTGTCTTGTTGGGGTCCATTGGTTGCACCTGAAATTTAACGATTTCATCTATAGGTTTAAAGGACGTGGGTTTGGGCCTTTTGCTAAGGATCACATCGTCATTGTCTACTGTTGACCGAAGTGCGGTTAGTTATTCTGCGGTGAAGGTCTTAGCTAGTGCCTTGAGGGCGAGCGCTGCTGTTTTGTTTTTAGCCCGAAGGGCTATATTTGGATCACTTGCGATTGTGATTACTCCATTTGGTCCTGGCATCTTGAGTTTCATATACCCGTAATGTGGTATGGCTTAGAATTTTGTGAAGGTGTCACGTCCCAACAGCACGTGGTAGCTGCTAGGGAAGGGCACAATATGGAAGAGAAGTTCTTCGGATCGGTAGTTTTTGGGCGTGCCGAACACCTCGTCCAGGGTGATACGTCCTGAACAACGTGCCTCTTTCCCTGGAGTGATTCTCAGGAATGTCGTGTTGCTATGCTCGATGTGAGATCAGTCGAACTCCATTTTTTCCAGGGTATCTTCGTAGATAAGGTTTAAACCACTGTCGCCATCCATTAGCACTTTGTGTAACCTAAAGCCATCGACGATGGGGTTCAGGACCAGTGCGGCCGGTGTGTGACCGGGAAGAATGGGTGGTCGGTCAGTATCTCTAAAGGTAATGGGTATGTGCTTGTTACTGCCACATGATAGACCTGTTCGAGTTCTGTAAGAGCTCTTTTCCTCCTGTTCCTTGAGGGGAACGTTTCGTAGATCATCAGGACTTGGGCGTTGTAGTCTGGCGGCGATGTGGAGCGCCTATTCGGCGGTAATGTCTCAAGAATGGCTTGACCATGTTTTGCAACCTGCCTGACGACCCAGCAAGATCTAAGGTTGTGAGCCGGGCTTGTGTTAAGCAATACGGAATGTATAGGGCATGGTTTATCCAATAGCCCGTCAAGGACTGTACTGACCCCTGCAAGGGGCCTATTTCTCTTTTCGGCGGGTTCGAGTCTGGCTGGCCGCTTCGGAGGTAGCCTAGTTTTCCGATCTCCTCTAGGGTATTCGGTAAAGGTTGCTTTCGAAAATAGCCATTCGGCTTGCCAGGCACTTTCCATGGTACAATATTTTTGTACCAAGTCTGATAGTTCGGTGAAGTCGCGAATGTGCTGACGAGCCAAGGCATTGAGAATCCCTTTGTCATTGCAATTGCGGTTGAAGGTTTCCATTACCTCATGATCACTAAGACCTTGTTCTTTGTTTCTAGCAAGGAGGATTCTAGCCCACAAATTATGAACCGACTCTCCTGGTAACTGCTTAAAATTGCGTAAGTCTGAAGACTTGGACTCTGCTGCGGTGCTTGAGTGATCGGTGTGGGCGGTGGGTGGGAAAAGTTTTGTCCCCACACCATGATGTGAGTCCGGAATTACGGGCTCCGAATTGTGTGCTAGATCGGGGACCGATACCGGTCTCTCTCCAGAGCGAACTCCAGGGTCTGAGTTGCAAGCGAGGTCTCGATGATTGGAGATTGGGGGTATAAACCGTCTTTAATTCCGGTCGTTGGGGGGACAAGCCCCAAGCCGGACACTCGACGGTGGCGACTAAGTGGGTGACCGTGGGGATGAGAATCTCCCTATTGTCGGGTTTAAGCCCGAGCCGGTCATAGACCAGGCTTTGGTCGTCAACCATACGCATGGCCTGAATCCGATCAAATAGCTTGTTCAGAAACGAGGCGGCGGTAGGATGCATGACGCTGAAGCTAGTGGGGTCGATATGCGGCATTGCAGTTCTGGAGTTGCACGAAAGCGGATCCAGGTCCTGTTTGTCCATAGTGATTTGGTCACAACGGTCGGTTTGGGCGTTCCAGATAGCCCGGGGATGACGGCCTCCTTAGAGGCAGGGCCTGATATCTCCGATGTCTAGGCGTCGGGATCAGCGGGCTTCTCAACAAGACTTGAGGGTTCCATCAAGACAAGTTCTCCTCGAGAATCAGCGACAAACTCTAGGGTTCCGAATCTGATTCCTTGATTGGGGAAAAAGCTTTCGAACTGGCCAAGGTGGCCGGTCGGGTTGGCATGTGATGAGACGTTGCCGCTTGTGAAGATCTAATTAGGGATGAGAATATCATGGCTGTAGATCTCGTTGCTTGCGACAAGGCGAGCCATCGATTCCTTTGGCAATCACAGCGGAACTCTCAGTGAAAGCACCAATGTCAGTGTCAAAACCAGCGGATCTTAGCTAGGGGGTCTCGAGCAGTGAGATTAGGATCGATGGTAATAGGGAACGAAGGAGACAATGTCTACCCAGGTTCGGGCCCTCCTATGGAGGTAAAACCCTACGTCTCGCTTGATTATATTGATGATATGAAGGTTACAAAGTTGATCTACCTCGAGATCGTGTAGCTAAACCCTAGATGAATTGTTCTACCCCTCAAAACCTAAAACCCTCCGGCTTATATAGACGCCGAGGGTACCTAGGGTTTACACATGGTCGGTTGCACATCAAAAGAAAAACACGCCTATCTACTGTCGAAAACTTGCAGGACAAGCCACGGCTCTTTGAAGCTTCCACCCTGCGAGTTCATTTTGGTCATGGTATTAAGAAATGGAATCCTAAAATGGCCCCTTACATTTCGGCAAAGCGTAAAGGTACTCATATTATAAATCTCGCTAGAACGGCTCGTTTTTTATCAGAAGCTTGTGATTTAGTTTTTGATGCAGCAAGTCAGGGAAAAAGTTTCTTAATTGTTGGTACCAAAAAAAGAGCAACAGATTTAGTAGCATCAGCTGCAATAAGGGCTCGTTGTCATTATGTTAATAAAAAGTGGTTCAGTGGTATGTTAACGAATTGGTCGATTACGAAAACTAGACTTTCTCAATTTAGAGACTTAAGAGCAGAAGAAAAAATGGGAAAATTCCACCATCTCCCAAAAAGAGATGTGGCAATCTTGAAGAGAAAATTATCTACCTTACAAAGGTATCTTGGCGGGATCATATAGACGGGGCCTTCGATCATCTAACGCTCATCCGGCGGCCCACATAGTACGTCCCATGAGAAACAGGTCGGCTATCCAAGGACCCCTTAAACCATGTCTCACTCAGTAGCCCCGAGACTAGCCTCCAATGCCGAGGTATGTCTGGACAGTCTTGTGCGTCAACGTCATCGGCTTGCGAGGCAGGTCCCTCTATCCCTTCTTGTTCGGCAACCATCCCATCATTGGCGAAATCCCAAGCATCACGAGCTCGCCGGGTTCATTATAATAACCGTCAGCGTTTCTTGATTTTCGCGCACCATGGGGAGACGAGTGGTTCTTCGGCTTGAAATGCATCGAATGTGAAACTGCTAATTCTTCACCTGAATGTTCAAATGCTTCTATCGCTACAAATTCTTCAACTATCTCCGTGGTCACAAATTCCTCATCTAAGGATACCACAAGTATCATTGACAAAAAATGCTGGGTTGAAGGAATTCTATGTGACATGCATATACAAAAGTTTCAAAGGGCATCAAACCCTTTGCAATGTGCTCAAAAAGCAGATTCTAAAGAGGAACCCTAGGAAAGAGGGTATTGCATTTGAGAGGAACTCAATGCTGATGGGTCCTACTGGAAACCTGAGCAGTACCTCAAACCTCATGGGTTGCTACAAAAGGACCTCGTGTAGACCCATCCACTTTATCTGGCTTCACTTGTGAAACTTCATATTCCTCCATGAGTCAATTCATTCCAACTACAAATTCTTCAAAAATCAGAATGGTGAAGTATTGCCAGATTTGTTGGAACTAACTACAGGAACGGTTCACTTATGAGGAAAATTTGGGTTCCCAAGAGCTGCTTGGAAAATCTTCAAGTGAATGTTGTCATGACACCACCTATGAAGAAAAGGAACCCCAGACCAAATTCCTCATATGGACCAAAGTCTTCACTTGGACCAAATTCCTCAAATGGTCAAAAGTATCATTATCGTGCTAATGCATCAATTTCGCAGGAAAAATCTAACAGTTCTAAATATCTGCAATATTCTTCAAATCATTATGTTCAAAGTCCTCGAAGAATTTGATGAGGACATCCCTACTAATGCTACACCCACAACTTCGACTGCTATACATACAGGACCAATTACTAGAGCTCGCACACATCAATTGAATTACCAGGTACTTTCGTTTCTTGCAAATCCTTCTAATGTTCATGAACATATGATGCTGCCTAAATTAGATACTTTTGTTTTACTTGTGAATGAAGGACCTAGCATGGACAAGAAGGATGACCATTGGAGCGGGATCAAGCATGGAGAAGAAGGTGCGCGCGGGGGAAAGAACAATGGAGCTTCCAATGATGATTTTCGCACTTTGAAGCCACCATAATGGGAGCAAGAAGCCTTGGACAAAATATGCATGATGCCACTTTATAAAATTCGTCCCCAGGCTAATATAGGTGTTGCGCCACCTTATTTTTGGGCCAGGCCCATGTAATTTCGAAATACCATATTATAGGCTATCTTTAGAGTCCGTATGTATGGGGAAACTGAGTTAGGGTCGGTTTCGGACCCCTCCTCCGAGGGGCCACGAAATTCCCCTCTATTCCCCCATATATACAGCCCTTAGGGCGTCATTTTAGGTTTGGGTTTTGTTTAGATTATAAGTTCGCCATAGCTGCAACTTCGCGTTCTTCGTTTGTGTTCCACGACCAGACAAAGGCGTCCCAGAACCCCACTTCATCAATAAAGCTTTCCTCTTATATTCGCAATATCTAGATTGCAATCTTAGTTTCTTGCTTGTTCTTCGTTTGCGTGCAGGAAACAGACCCTCGTGGTCAGGTTGATCGTGCTCCGGCGTGGTCAATAACCTCTCGGAGTTGGTTTAGCGATTGCTAAGGTGCAGCGTCATCACACGTTCGTAGTCGGATCGTCAAAGTCTACTCCACCAAAACGATAGCCATCATCTCATCGAAAGACAGGGACAACTTCGCCTCTATCATCAGCCCGTTGTTCTTCAGTATCCACGTGGTCAATGGAGATGTCACCCTTGAGTACATGATCTCGAAGAAAATGATGACGGATTTGGATGTGCTTGGTCTTAGAGTGCTGAACTAGGTTGTGAGCAATCTTGATAGCGCTCTCATTGTCGGAGTAGAGACGCACATTCTTCACCTAGATGTCGTAGTCCTTGAGGGTTTGTTGCATCCACAATAAGACGCAGAATGTATAACAAATTCTTTGGGCCATAAATAATGTTGCCATGTTTCCAAAGTCCGAACAAGAGCATATAATTCCTTATCATAAGTAGAATAATTCAGACTAGGCCCACTTAATTTTTCAGAAAAGTACGCAACAGGTTTACCATCTTGTAGTAACACACCTCCTAACCCAATTCCACTAGCATCACATTCAAGCTCGAAAGTCTTATTAAAATCAGGAAGTTGGAGTAAAGGAGCATGTGTTAACTTATCTTTCAAGACCGTGAAGGCTTCTTCCTGTGCGGTACCCCAAGAAAAAGGCACGTCCTTCTTTGTAAGCTCATTGAGAGGCGCAGCAATGGTGCTGAAATCTCTCACAAAACGCCTATAGAAACCAGTGAGGCCAAGAAAACTCCTTACTTGTGTGACCGTTTTGGGCTGCGGCCAACTCTCAATAGCTTCAATCTTGGCTGTATCAACTTCAATTCCCTGTGGAGTAACAACATAGCCAAGAAAAGATACTCGGTCGGTGCAAAAGGTGCACTTCCCAAGGTTACCAAACAAACGTGCATCACGTAGCGCAGTAAAAACAGCACGTAAATGTTCCAAATGTTCCTCCAAAGATCTACTAAAAATCAATATATCATCAAAATAGACTACCACAAATCGTCCAATGAAAGCACGTAAAACCTCGTTCATTAATCTCATGAAAGTGCTAGGTGCATTAGTTAACCCAAAAGGTATGACTAGCCACTCATATAATCCAAACTTAGTTTTAAATGCTGTTTTCCATTCATCGCCCAATTTCATACGAATTTGATGGTATCCACTACGCAAGTCAACTTTGGAGAAAATTGTAGAGCCACTTAATTCATCAAGCATATCATCTAGTCTAGGAATAGGATGACGATAACAAATAGTAATATTATTAATGCCTCTACAATCCACACACATGCGCGATGTACCATCCTTTTTAGGCACTAGAATAATAGGAACAGCACAAGGACTAAGGGATTCACGTATATAACCTTTGTCAAGCAGCTCTTGTACTTGACGCATAATCTCCTTTGTCTCCTCTGGATTGGTACGGTAGAGCGCACGGTTGGGTAGGGATGCACCGGGAATTAAGTCAATCTGATGCTCAATCCCGCGAATAGGCGGTAATCCCGGGGGCACGTCTTGTGGAAAGACATCAGCGAACTCCTGCAAAATGTTAATGACAGCAGGAGCCAAAGAGGGAGGCATGTCCTCGAATGAAAATAATACCTCTTTACATACAAAAGCATAGCAAACATATGTAGCAACATCCAAATCATTAATATCAGATTTAGTAGCAAGTAAACATCCACTCTTCAATTTTATTTCGGATGCAACAGTAGATGATGGTTTATTATGCTTATGGTGTTGCTCAAATTCCTGTGCTACAATCTGATTTTCACTCTTATTTTTCTCCTGTTTTGCTTTACTAGCTCTAGCAATGTCATCTTTCATAATATGTTCGGGAGACATAGGAAGCAAAGTGATATTATGATCCTTATGAACAAGAGTATACTGATTTGTCCTACCATGGTGTACAGATTTTTTATCAAACTGCCATGGTCTACCAAGTAAAACAGAACATGCTTGCATGGGTACCACATCACAATCCACATAATCAGAATATGTAGCAATGCTAAAATGCACACGAACAGTACGTGTTACCTTAACCTTGCCACTATTGTTGAACCATTGGATGTAATAAGGATGAGGATGTGGTCTGGTGGATAGAGACAGCTTCTCCACCATCTCCATGCTAGCCAAGTTATTGCAACTCCCTCCATCGATGATGATGCGAACAGAACGCTCTTTCACAACTCCCTTTGTGTGGAACAAGTTGTGCCTCTGATTTTGCTCAGCGTGTGTAACCTGCACACTGAGAACACGTTGAGCAACTAAACTTTCATACCTGTCAGCGTAATCAGCAGCCATGTATTGTGTTTCTGGTTCTGCATCCTCGCCACCCTGTTCGTCACTTGCAATAAGTGCCAAAGTCTCCTCATCATAATCACTAGCGGACGCATATCCACCATCCTCAGTAACAATCATTACACGCTTGGAAGGGCATTCTCTCGCATAGTGACCTCCACCCTTGCAACGACGACATATAACCTCATGTGTTTGCCCTGTGGATGCAATAGATGAAGAAGAACTCTGTGCAGGCCCAAAAGGTGTGCTCTTCGCAGAGGGTGCAGTAGGAGCCTGTTTCCTGGTATCGCGATTAGAGTTGGAGGTTGAAGGAGGTGGTGTTGCAGCGGGACGTGCGGAAGTAGAGGAGGTACGTGGCGTCCATGATGAAGTACGGCCTGCAAAATTAGTAGTTCTCGCCATTGCCTGTCGATCCTGCACTTCACGTTCAGCTTTGCAAGCAAGATGAAATAAACGAGTGATAGTGTTATACTCCTTATACTCTAGAATAGTCTGAATCTCTCTATTTAATCCACCCATAAAACGTGCAAGCATAGCTTCATTCTCCTCAACAATACCACATCTAATCATACCAGTTTGTAATTCCTGATAATATTCTTCTACAGAATTTTTTCCTTGTCTTAAACGCTGCAAATTTTGAAGCAATTCACGTTGATAATAAGGTGGCACCCAACGATTTCGCATAGCAGTTTTCAAAGCAGCCCAAGTAGTTGGAATATTATCAGGGTGTATTCTACAATGTTCTGACCACCAAACACAAGCAAAACTAGTGAATGAACAAACAGCAGTAGCAACACGTCGATCCTCTGGAAATTGTAAGCATGTAAAACGTTGTTCTGTTTCTAACTCCCATGTAAGATATATATCAGGAACATATCTACCCTCAAATGTCGGAATATTCAATTTAAGTTTAGGGAGATGGTCATGATCCCGTACCTGCGGGGGTGGTGCAGCCCTACCGTTACGGTTGTAGCCATGTGGTCGACCTGGTGCGTATGGTGGTGGTTGCCCGTGGGGCGGATCTGGAGCAACCTCTCCCTCATCATCGAAATCACCATCATAATCTTCAACCTGCTCAACGACAGTAGCCGCACGAGCCACCGAAGTAGCAGCAGTATCAACAGTACCAGGATGTTGGGCGTGGCCGAGAGGCACACGTCGCGCTCGTCGTTCGAAAGGAATAGGAACTGCAGCTGGTGGAGGTAGACGGGCAAGCACCTCATTGAACTTGGCGTCCATCTTGGTGTCGAATGTCTTCTCCAAACCATCTAGCTTCTCCATGGCCACTCCAAAGTTGTTCACGAAGTCCTGTACCTACTCAGCCATCATTTGCTGAAATTTATCATAGAGCGCTTTGTTGGTCATGCTCTCCCAGTCGATCTCGTCATCGTGTGATCCTGGCATGGTTAGCAGAAATAGGAAACACACAATATGAAACCTACAGACTACTGGGACGTGGTGGTGGTGGTGGTGTGGCACAAATCCTTTAAGCGAATCTCAATTTCTTACCAGTTCTTACCAAGTAGCACGCGGTGATCGGCAACCGTTGTAGCCAAAACTCTCAAAGCTTGGATAGAGCGATTGCCAGGTGGTGTCAAGCACACGGCGTAGAAGTATGTGGAGCTGGGATGGCTTATAATATGGTAGCAAAAAGGGTGAACAATAATCAATTCAGAGATGCAAGGTTGAATAAACGCTCAACGACGGTACTGTGCTGGTCCTAGGCTAGACCGTGCTAGAGACGCGAGCCTAAAACACCAACAAAAGCACGACGATACACGTAAGCAAGGGAAAGGCACACTCAGAATTTATTTTTTTTCGTTTTTTTTTCAAAAACACACTACAATGGCGAGTGTCTCAAAACTCTTGCCACGTCGTATAAGCAAGATGGGCACGAATTTTTTCTTTTGGACTATTTTTTTTCTGGAGCAATCCGGGGGCTGCGACGACCCAAAATTTTTGACAAAAATCACTATGATAGCAAGTGTCTCAAAACGCTCCGGGGAACCTAAAATCAAGATAGGGAAAAAATATTTTCGGCCGAAATTTTTTTTGGGCCAAAACGTGCTCTGCAAAGCGTGCCAGACTCCTACATATTTTTTTTTCCGACACCTACGCAGGTAGCAAAACACGGATCCGAAATCAAAAGGATCTCGAAACTAAACCTAAAACGAACTGGACTTGGATTGGTGGAGGATTTGTGGTGGTATATATGGACACCAATGGATAGTGATGATGGATGATGAGATATGGCAGCGGCGATGATGGTGGTGGTATATGGCAACTATGAGACGATGCGGTGGCGGCGTGACAACCTGTGAAAAGAACTCGAAACTCTAAAGGACTAGACACTAAGACCAGCAACTCGACACGACGATGTAACCGCCAATTCAACAAAGCAAAATACTGAAAAGACTATGCAAAGGCTCAGATTGGTTCGGATATGATGATCTAACCCTAATTTTTTTTGTGGCTTTTTCGTGGACTAAAGGTATGAAGAACAGATGCGATCTAAACTACGAAAACTGGTAAAATCTCACCGAGCAACCTGGAAATCTGATACCACTTGATAAGGGCGAAGTTGTCCCTGTCTTTCGATGAGATGGTGGCTATCGTTTTTGGTGGAGTAGACTTTGACGATCCGACTACGAACGTGTGAGCCGTCGCGCCTTAGCAATCGCTAAACCAACTCTGAGAGGTTATTGACCACGCCGGAGCACGATCAACCTGACCACGAGGGTCTATTTCCTGCACGCAAACGAAGAACAAGCAAGAAACTAAGATTGCAATCTGGATATTGCGAATATAAGAGGAAAACTTTATTGATGAAGTGGGGTTCTGTGACGCCTTTGTCTGGTCGTGGAACACAAACGAAGAACGCGAAGTTGCTGCTATGGCAAACTTGTAATCTAAACAAAACCCAACCCTAAAACGAATCCCAAAGGGCTGTATATATGGGGGAATAGAAGGGAATTTCGTGGCCCCTTGGAGGAGGGGTCCGAAACCGACCCTAAGTCAGTTTCCCCATATATACGGACTCTAAAAACAGCCTAAAATATGGTATTTCGAAATTACATGGGCCTGGCCCAAAAATAAGGTGGCGCAGCACCTATATTAGCCTATGGACGAATTTTATAAAGTGGCATCATGCATATTTCGTCCAAGGCTTCCCGCTCCCATTATGGTGGCTTCAATGTGCGAAAATCATCACTGGAAGCTCCATTGTTCTTCCCCGCACGCGCACCTTCTCCTCCATGCTTGATCCCGCTCCAATGGTCATCCTTCTTATCCATGCTAGGTCCTTCATTCATAAGTAAAACAAAAGTATCCAATTTAGGCAGCGTCATATGTTCATGAATATTAGAAGGATTTCCAAGAAACGAAAGTACCTGGTAATTCAATTGACGTGCGCGAACTCTAGTAATTGGTCCTATATGTATAGCAGTCGGGGTGGGTGTAACATTAGTAGGGATGTCCTCATCAGCTGATATCTTCAGTAAGCCCTTGGATGAAAAGAGATTTTGCAAGTTGCGGTGTGAG
Source organism: Hordeum marinum (assembly GCA_022496015.1). Lineage (NCBI taxonomy): Eukaryota > Viridiplantae > Streptophyta > Magnoliopsida > Poales > Poaceae > Hordeum > Hordeum marinum. The sequence continues at coordinate 150,387,286 of CM039676.1, forward strand.
CTAAATATCTTAGAATCTTCAAATGTTCTTTGAAAAGACACACATCCTAACACTTATACAAAATTGATGACTTAAATGTGCAACACACGAAGTAACATTTTTCTTCAATCAATGAAGAATAACCCTCTAAGTGTGAAGAAATTAATGAAGAATTTGATTCTCAGAAGCCTACGACAATCGTATGCGGTGTCTGAAATCATCATTCCTATACGGTGGGTCACGCCACCAACCATAGTTGCAATTCTTCAAAGTTGAGGTTTTCGTCATTTTGCAAATTCTTCAATTTTTCAAATTCCTCAAATTTCCAGATTCTTCAGACTATGCAACTGATGTTCTTCATTGACAATGTACATATATATTTGAGTTTTTAATGTCCTCAACAACATTCACTTATTGCTAATTCTTCAAGTCAATTTTCTTCTAAGTGAATGTGATCGGACCCGTTCCCCATCTATGCTAAACTCAAACTAGTCTATTCACAAATTTTTGATATGCGTTCTACTTTGAAACTCGTTCAAAGTCTTCACTGAGTCCTTGTTAGCTGAAGAATTTGCGAACGGAAACTTTAAAATTTTGGATTTTGCCGCTCAAACCATTCCGATTCCCATGATTGGATAACCCATGATCCCCCACTATCTCAACTACACAGTACGTGGGTGACACATGTCGAGTGGAGAGCAAGGGTCAGGGGCAATCTAGTCCAAAATCTTCGGACTAGTCAGTTTTCACTTTGAATATAAATACCCCTTCCCTTCCCCCTTGCTCGAGTTACTCCTCACTTCCCTCTCTCCCGAGCTCAGACCTAGCGCCACCGCTAAAATCATCATCGCCGGAGAGGAGGAGCTTCACTGCCTCGACCTTGCCATCGTCGTACTCGCATTGGTCGCGGAAGTCTTCACCCCGCCGCCGCTGTAGCTGTCTCCCTCTGCCAAGCTAGAGCGTGAGAGATCTGGACGGACAAACTCCTTAGTTTTCATTTCTCTGTTTGTTGTGTTCTTCATCAGGGTAAATAAAATCTAATTTTACTTCCCTACTTTGATCTTCATAATCTTCACAAAATCCTCAAAAGGTGTTTATTTTTCAAGAATCCACTTCTTAAACACCTCACATGTTTCATTCCCTTGACGTGTTTCTCTAAGTCATGATTTTCTTCAAGATTCCTCAATTGTGTGGTTCTCAAAATCTGCACAACTCTGGAACCTAAGATAAGAACACTTAATGATATTCCTCAAGCCATCTCTGGTCAAATCCTGAAACTTGATACATATGCAAAAATTTCTGAGAACGGATATGACCTCTTAAAATTCTTTGCACCTATACTCTGTTCATAGGTACAAAATGTCCGCTGATGAATCTCTAGGTTCTCATCAATTTAACTCATTTGCAGCGTTCCTTGAAGAAAAGTTGCACACTTCCACAGAATCCTCAAAAGTTCAAATTCCTTAGTTAAAGAAAATGGCTGATGGGAAAAGGCATCAGAAAGGAGGAAAGCAACCTGAAGTGCAAACTGCATTTGAGATACCTGATGATTTGTATGAGGAATATTGCACACCTGATGAGGAAAATCATGGCAAGGAAACTCAAAAGCAGCGAAAGATCCGTATACAGAAAATTGAGTGGAGATGTGCACGAGAATGGAAAGAATATTGATATGTCACTCCAAAATATATGAAGAAATTCGTTGTTAAACCCCCTTGCAATAGGCCACCTTTGCCTCCAGGCCAATGAGCTGATCCCACCAATCTCAAAACTGGTGAAGACTTTCCTCATGAATGGGAAAGGCAACAATCCAAGCTGGCGAAGAAGGCAAAAGAGGTTGTGAAGAAATTCAATGAAGACTCTGCTACTGCTGCTGCTATTGCCGGAGCCTCTGCCAGTGCACCTGCTCCAAAGAAATATGTGGTGAAGAAGTCTGCTACGAAGCCAAAGTCCTCTACTTCCAAGTCCTCACTGTGAAATCCTCAAGCAATTTCCTCAAAGGCCGCCCAATGCCTTCAGTAGCTACACAATCCTTGGCCACAGCCACAAAGTCCTCAACTCCAGTGCATCTTGCAACATGTCAGAGGACTACTAGTTATTCAATTGCTTCAAGGGCTTCACCAAGTTCATCAGCCCAAGCACATTCCTCAACTAGTCCTTCGCTGAAGGTGAAAGCTACTGCTGGACGAGGTGGTTTACTAAGTCCTCATCCAAAAAGGGTTATGTTCCAAGTACCATCAAATTCTTTAGATGATGAAGCTGATGATGGGGAACTTGAGGAAATCATCATAAATAAGAAAGAGAGAGTGGCTCAAGCTAAGGGCACTCAAATTCCTCTCTTGTTGGACCCAAAAACTATGCTGAACTTCATCGATATTTGGCACAAGAACCCCAACACTCCAATTGGTGATTTGGCTCTGCCTCCTGGACCAGATCATGTCCTCACTGCTTTCATAGCTGAAGAAAAGTGGAAGTATGAGAAAGCTCGACGAACCAAAAAGGCTCGGTATAAGAAGGGGCACTTCTTGAAGAGTAATGTTCTGAATCTAACTCCAGAACAACTAGTGTCTGTGCAAACTGACATCAAAGGCCTTAGCGATGAATTCAATTGCTACTATGCTAATTGTCAAGGTGCCAAGGTCAGATTTGTCAAAGTGGCTGACAAAGCCATCGAGGACCACACCAAGAAGGTTGCAGAGCAATCGCAACCACAAATTCCTCAGGCTGCAACTTTTGCTCAGCCTATTGAAGAAACTGTTGCGCCTGAAGAAATTGCCAGGCCAGCTGAAGTTTTTGCTGCGCTTGAAGAAATTGAGTCAACTTGGGCGACTGCATCAGTCGCGCCTGATGAAATTGCTCCATCTTCACCCCATGCTCAAACTGCAAAGTCTTCAAGGGTGAAGAATATCAACCTTCCTTCTGCATCAGAAGTGAAGAAAATAAAGATAGCGGAGAAGAAGGATGCATAGAAAAGAAAAGCACCAACTTCAGATTCCTCAGCTGTGAAGAAATTGAAGACTATGCCAATTTCTTCAACTGAGACCATCGATGAAATTCTAATCTACTCCGTGACTGCCTTAGATTGTTCCATTTGGTGTTAACTATGTCATCCCAAATGAAGAAAATGAAGAAAATCATTCTGCTGCTTCCTCAGAGCAAATTGATGAAGAAATAGAGGTGGAAGCAAATGCTTCAACCCCTATGGTATCATCGCCCCAGCCTCAGTTAACTTCTGAAGAGGCTGGCGTTGAAGAAATTGAAGAGGATGTGGACATTGGAAATATCACTCCACTGATTAATGATGAATATTGCGAAGCTGCACACCCCAATTCACCAATGACCACTCCCCTCACGCAAATTCCTCAATCACCTGCTCAAACCGAGGAAATTCAAATAGAATCTGAAGGTTTAGCCACCCCTCTAGCATCTATTCCTGAAGAAATTCCAGCCGCATCAACTGAAGAAATTAATGCCCAGACCGCACCTGAGAAAATTGCTGCTCAAAATCCTTGGTCTGAAGAAGTTCCTGCCATGCCAAAGGAAATAGTGGGCCACTTCAAGCCAAATCTTGAGCCGAAGCTGAAATTGCCATTCAAAGGCTCAAAGCGTGCCAAATTCATCAAGGTGAATTTCTTCGATGAGCACATATTCTTCACAGGGCCAAATCCATATGCCTCAGCAAGGGCTGGACACACTAGATTTTGGATGCCTTCATAGATGAATTTCTATGCATCAGTGCTGTTTGACAAAGAGAAAGTCTTCAAGCATCACAAATTCCTCATGTGAATATGGAATCCATTCCATGCTTCACTCTTGTGCTCACAGTTCTTCATGATGCTAGAATTCTCCCATTCCATGTTGACATATGTGATTGGAATGAAGAGCTAATTCTTCAATTCTATGCTACCTTGCACATTTCAGGTGATGCTTCTCATGTTAATTCATGGATTCTGGACTAGATGACCAGATCTACTCACTACACTGCCCCAGCCACTGAATTGCTTCGGTTTGTGCCAATAGCAATTCCCTCATAAGGAGCAAGATGCATGTTTGATGAACCTGAATTTCCCAATCACATGATGAAAGTGCTGATGAAGCCTTTGTCTCCTAGCAAACCTCAAAGGACCACCTTCCTAGTGAAGGATTTGCTCTATGTGCCGAGGACCATATACCGCATATTGACCAAAACCCTCATGTCACGCCCAAGACGCGATCCTATCCTCATTTTGGCACGAGGGCCTCGACAGGGGTAGAAGCGCATCTTGTCGTGTCGCGAGAATGGATATCATTAAAAGTACATGTACAGAAGAGATGAGTATATGGAATTGGCTTACACTCGGCACAAGCTACATCAATATCACATCAATACAACAACATATTCAAGCATCCTACAGAAAGCAGGGTCCGACTACGGACGAAATCAAATGCTAAATGACATCCATCCTTGTTGTCCCAGGCTGCCGCCTGAAACCCATCCTAGATTGATGATGAAGAAGAAGAACTCCAAATCAAACAAGCAATGCGCTCACATCAAATCATCGTATTACCTATACCTGCAACTATTGTTGTAGTAATCTGTGAGCCACGGGGACTCAGCAATCTCATTTCCAAGGGTATCAAGACTATTAAAGCTTAATGAGTGAGGTATGGTTAAGTGGCGAGGCTGGAGCAAGCAACTAAGCATTTATTTGAGTGGCTAACTTATGGATACATAAAGTAAGTATGGTGGTCTAAGCATAACGGACGTGAACTAGTAATGATCACTAAGTGATCCTAAACACCTACTTACGTCAAACATAACCCCAAAGTGTTCTCTCTCGGATAAGGACTCACAAGAAGAGACAGTCACGGTTACACACATAGTTGGTGTATTTTATTAGAGTTTACTTCAAGTTTGCTATGATCGGGTGTTAAACAAAGTTTCCAAGTTTGCCACATAAACGCCGGCACGACTTTCTGAAAGATTTAACCCTATAGGGGTGCTCCAACTCGTCCATCACAAATTAACCACACACCGCGGGAATAACCTCGACCACGGATCTCATGATCATCCTAGGCAATTCCAAAGGAAATCCGACACCTCGAGATAGCCCGAGGAAGATCAGAGTTCCTCACGCAAGAAGATATGCTTGAGAAAAAATTGATTGTTTGAGAGCAACAAGTTATGCAAAACTTCTTTCACAAAGAAGAGGAGGAGAAAACTTGAATCATTTATGACACGATGATAGCAACATTCCTTAGGAAATGCTTTAGGTGAAATCAAACCCAAGATAACTCCGAGAAGACATGATGGGTTTACTTATCTCATTCTTGACAATTCCCTTCGAGATTCCTCATAATCAAGAATTTAATAAAACCATCTCCAAAGACAATGGAGAAGGAATTGAACTTAGAAATCCAAGATAAAGAACACTTGAGCACCTCCAATAAGAATCTTGAAGAACAATTCGAGAAGAATTACATCCTTATCAAACCACCATGAAGAAGCATCTTGAAGAACTCTGGAAACAATGATGATCAATGAATGAAGGTTGGGAAGAATAGATTATGATGTTGCAAAGATTTAGAGGAAGCTTCGTGAAGAGATTCTTGAGAAAAAAACATGGAACTCCTGAAAGAAAAGATGAACAACTTATAACCAAGAATTTATTGACATGAACACTCCGGAAGAAGGATTGAAATCACCTTGATGAAACCAGAATAAGAATTATGTTATGCTTATCCTTCATCAAGTTAAATTGATGACAAGCAACGAATTTCGCACACCACTTATTCTTGTTGCAAAGAATTGAAGAGAAAGAGAGAGAGAGAGATCACAAACTTGAAAAGTCTTGCATGAGAACACCGGTAAGAATTAGAAACTAAAGAGGATAATACAAATGAATGATATAACATGAGAACGGAGAAAGCATGATCCACCTAATAGCAAACTTGAACGAAGCACTGAAATAATTGAGATACGAACGAAGGAACAACACTTGAGAAGAATTTGAGAACGAAAGCTGAAAGCTGAGAACGCAGAAAATCTTTTGAAATGATGGCCTTCAGGAGGATCGAGAAATGAAAACAACTCTGAATGCAACGGATGGATATGGGAGAAATTTCCCATGAATGGAAACAATTTGAGAGGATGGCACGAAGCTGAGACCATGAATCTTCAAGAGAATGCGCAAAGATTTAAGAGAACCACTCCTTCGGTCTTCAACACAGAGAATGATGATGAGAAACACCATCATGAATTACTGAGACACTCCGAAACAATGAATAAAGAAAGTGTTGAGCCAATGATGAAAATGATTTAGAAGCGATCTTCGAGAAGGCCTATGGCTGATGAAATTCATTCTTAGTCATATTAGCAGAGAACTTGAGAACATCTCCGGAAAAGATTAGAAGAGCCAGGTAAGATCCTGGGGGGAAAACCTGTGGGTTATGGGCCCACTCAAAAGAAACCACCGTTGAAACAATTGCTTAGAAAAAGAGATTGCACCGAAAAAATTAAGATCCTGATGAGGTGAGAACCTCGAAATAATTTGGAAGGACTGAAAGAAAACACGAATCTTCTGAGATATCTTCAGCACTCCGGATAGAACAGAGAAGGACGAAAAACAAGAGATACTTGGATAGAATTTCCAACATGGGGAAGCATTTAGCAATTGAAAAGGATATGAAGAACACCGAGAGCTTGAATTGATTGCGCCGGGAATGAAAACAAGAACGAAGAATGATGAACTTGAAGCACTTGAGGATCTTCATAAAGAATCACCGGATACGATGCAAAAGAAAAGATATAGCGAAAGCATCACATGAGTAGAGAAGACACTTGGATGAGAATTTAATAACTGAAGAAAAAGGGTGGGAGGGTGGGGAAAAAAAGAAAACTTGGGATGGATGAAAAGAACTCCGGAAAGAATCATGAGGATTGACCTTGCAAATATTGAAGAGGATAGAATTATCTTGAAGAGAAGCACACCGGATAAAAAGAATTGATATGATAACTTGATTGAGCACAAGAATTAGCAATCCCACAGAAATATGAGAACACTTGTTAGGAAAGATATGAAATCCTCACTTGACATCGAAGCAACTCGAATTACCATATTGAAAACAAAACAAAGGATGGGGCTTACAAAACAAGCCAGAACAAATACATGACAGAGATTTCGCTCGATATTTTCATGGTAAGGTTTGCATGGGCTCGATCTTATAGTAGCCATCATGTGCAAGGCAGTGCACACGACATACAATGCGTCCCCGAGTCGTAGCAAGCCACAAGGACTCTTTAAGACACAACGAGACCGCTGTAAGAAAGACCATGAACAAAGAATCCACTAGATGTCGAACCCCAACCTCACATCATGATCTGTTGGAAGATAGCCTAGGTAACTACTTGAATTCCCACCTAAGAACTCCCGAAACTTTCTTGGTTATGCAATCGGGTGTTGGGGATACAAGGAGGAAAATATCTCAGACAACTAACAAGCCCTACACCCCAACTATATCCATCCTTCAACACATAACCAGAGGCTTCAGAACTCCATCTATCTCGAACCCTCGAAAACACAACGATACTAAGAATGGCAGTACATCTGAACTCTCTCCACCAGTACTGGGGATGCCGGACTCCTCTCGCCACTACTAGTATTGAAGTAATTTTGAACATCCTCCGTCCTGAGATACTAAGGAAACTGAATGATAACGATGTGCCAAGAATCCCTCGGAGCTCTACTCCTCGATAACAGGAGGCACAAAGTATAGAACTCCGTCACATCGGCATCATAGAGATTCCAAAATATCCGCGTGATCCTAAATTTTTTTGAGTGAGAAGAGGGTAGAATAAAAATTCCTAAGTCGATTACCTCACCAGAGCATAGAAGAGGAGTAAAAAGAATCCTACTCTCCGATATAACTAGACTCAAAATAGTTTTTCACTCGACTTGACTCGGCCAAGTTGGATCAATCAAGGGGGCTCCTAGGTTGGTACAGGCTCTGATACCAACTTGTCACGCCCAAGATGCGATCCTATCCTCATTTTGGCACGAGGGCCTCGACAGGGGTAGAAGCGCATCTCGTCGTGTTGCAAGAATGGATACCATTACAAGTACATGTACAGAAGAGATGAGTATATGGAATTGGCTTACACTTGCCACGAGCTACATCAATACCACATCAATACAACAACATATTCAAGCATCATACAGAAAAGCAGGGTCCGACTATGGACGAAATCAAATGATAAAATGAACTCCATCCTTGCTATCCCAGGCTGCCGCCTGGAACCCATCCTAGCTTGATGATGAAGAAGAAGAACTCCAAATCAAACAAGCAACGCGCTCACATCAAATCATCATATTACCTGTACCTACAACTGTTGTTGTAGTAATCTGTGAGCCACGGGGACTCAGCAATCTCATTTCCAAGGGTATCAAGACTATTAAAGCTTAATGGGTGAGGTATGGTTAAGTGGTGAGGCTGCAGCAAGCAACTAAGCATTTATTTGAGTGGCTAACTTACGGATACATAAAGTAAGTATGGTGGTCTACGCATAATGGACGTGAACTAGTAATGATCACTACGTGATCCTAAACACCTACTTACGTCAAACATAACCCCACTGTGTTCTCTCTCGGATAAGGACTCACGAGAAGAGACAGTCACGGTTACGCACACAGTTGGTGTATTTTATTAGAGTTTACTTCAAGTTTGCTATGATCGGGTGTTAAACAAAGTTTCCAAGTTTGCCACATAACCGTGGGCATGGCTTTTCGAAAGATTTAACCCTGCAGGGGTATTCCAACTCGCCCATCACAAATTAACCACACGCTGCGGGAATAACCTCGACCATGGATCTCGTGATCATCCTAGGCAATTCCAAAGGAAATCCGACACCTCGAGATAACCCGAAGAAGATAAGAGTTCCTCACGCAGGACATTCGAGAAAGGTAAAACAAGTCCAGCAAGACTGCCCGACGTGTCGACGAACCCGATAAGAGACGCATATCTCGTTCTCAGGACACAACCGGATGAACACTATGTACGGCGACCTGATAGAAATCCCTCGAGTTGCCCCGAGGTGGCCCCACAAGTGGCTCTGTTTTGGACCAACACTCATGAGGAGCACTGGCCCGAGTTGTTGATTAAGATCCTCGGGTTAATTACTCCCTATGCAGGTTTATTAGTTATTAGGCAAATCTAGCACCAATGTTGGGCCTGGCCAGACGAGTTTTATCCCAAAACGAAAATCAAGGGGGTTCCCATAACAACCCCGAGCATGTAAGGAGCGCTCAATTATGGAACATAACACCGGTTCACAAGTAACTAGGGTGGCAAGAGTGGAACAAAACACTGAGCAAAAGGCCAAGCCTTCCACCCATTACCAAGTGATGAGGACATCCCTACTAATGCTACACCCACAACTCCGACTGCTATACATACATCACCAATTACTAGAGCTCGCGCACATCAATTGAATTACCAGGTACTTTTGTTTCTTGCAAATCCTTCTAATGTTCATGAACATATGATGCTGCCTAAATTAGATACTTTTGTTTTACTTGTGAATGAAGGACCTGGCATGGACAAGAAGGATGACCATTGGAGCGGGATCAAGCATGGAGAAGAAGGTGCGCGCGCGGGAAAGAACAATGGAGCTTCCAGTGATGATTTTCGCACTTTGAAGCCACCATAATGGGAGCAAGAAGCCCTGGACGAAATATGCATGATGCCACTTTATAAAATTCGTCCCTAGGCTAATATAGGTGTTGCGCCACCTTATTTTTGGGCTAGGCCCATGTAATTTCGAAATACCATATTATAGGCTATTTTTAGAGTCCGTATGTATGGGGAAACTGAGTTAGGGTCGGTTTCGGACCCCTCCTCCAAGGGGCCACGAAATTCCCCTCTATTCCCCCATATATACAGCCCTTAGGGCGTCGTTTTAGGTTTGGGTTTTGTTTAGATTATAAGTTCGCCATAGCTGCAACTTCGCATTCTTCGTTTGTGTTCCACGACCAGACAAAGGCGTCACAGAACCCCACTTCATCAATAAAGCTTTCCTCTTATTTCGCAATATCCAGATTGCAATCTTAGTTTCTTGCTTGTTCTTCGTTTGCGTGCAGGAAACAGACCCTCGTGGTCAGGTTGATCGTGCTCCGGCGTGGTCAATAACCTCTCGGAGTTGGTTTAGCGATTGCTAAGGCGCGACATCATCACACGTTCGTAGTCGGATCGTCAAAGTCTACTCCACCAAAACGAAAGCCACCATCTCATCAAAAGACAGGGACAACTTCGCCTCTATCAAGTGGTATCAGATTTCCAGGTTGCTCGGTGAGATTTTATCAGTTTTCGTAGTTTAGATCGCATCTGTTACTTCATACCTTTAGTCCACGAAAAAGCCAAAAAAAATTAGGGTTAGATCATCATATCCGAACCAATCTGAGCCATTGCATAGTCTTTTCAGTATTTTGCTTTGTTGAATTTGCGGTTACATCGTCGTGTCGAGTTGCTGGTCTTAGTGTCTAGTCCTTTAGAGTTTCGAGTTCTATTCATAGGTTGTCACGTCGCCAACGCATTGTCTTCATAGTCGCCATATACCACCACCATCATCACCGCTGCCAGATATCACCACCCACTATCCATTGGTGTCCATATATACCACCACCAATCCGAGTCCAGCTCGTTTTAGATTTAGTTTCGAGATCTTTTTGATTTCGGATTCGCGTTTTGCTACCTGCGTAGGTGTCAGAAAAAAAAATTGGCCGAAAATATTTTGCTACCTGCGTCTGGCACGCTTTGCAGAGCACGTTTTGGCCCAAAAAAATTTCGGCCAAAATTTTTTTTCCCTATCTTGATTTTAGGTTCTCCGGAGCGTTTTGAGACACTTGCTATCATAGTGATTTTTGTCGAAATTTTTGGTCGTCGCAGCCCCCGGATTGCTCTAGAAAAAAAATATAGTCCAAAAAATTTCGTGCCCATCTTGCTTATACGACGTGGCAAGAGTTTTGAGACACTCGCCATTGTAGTGATTTTTTGAGCAAAAAAAAAAGAGGCGCCGACAAAAAAACGAAAAAAAAATTCAAAGTGTGTTCTTCCCTTGATTACGTGTAGTGTCGTGATTTTGTTGGTGCTTTAGGCTTGCGTCTCTAGTACGGGTCTAGCCTAGGACCAGCACAGTACCGTCGTTGAGCGTTTATTCAACCTTGCATCTCTGAATTGATTATTGCTAACCCTTTTTGCTACCATATTATAAGCCATCCCAGCTCCACATACATCTACGTCGTGTGTTTGACACCACCTGGCAATCGCTCTATCCAAGCTTTGAGAGTTTTGACTACAACGGTTGCCGATCACCGCCTGCTGCTGGGTAAGAACTGGTAAGAATTTGAGATTCGCTTAAAGGATTTGTGACACACCACCACCACCACCACCACGTCCCAGTAGTCCATAGGTTTCATATTCTTGTGTGTTTCCTATTTGCTAACCATGCCAGGATCACACGACAATGAGATCGATTGGGAGAGCATGACCAACAAAGCGCTATATGATAAATTTCAGAAAATGATGGCTGACCAGGTACAAGACTTCGTGACCAACTTTGGAGAGGCCATGGAGAAGCTAGATGGTTTGGAGAAGACCTTTGACACCAAGATGGACGCCAAGTTCAATGAGGTGCTTGCCCGTCTACCACCACCAGCTGCAGCTCCTATTCCTTTCGAACGACGAGCATGACGTGTGCCTCTCGGCCAAGCCCAACATACTGGTACTGTTGATACTGCTGCTATTTCTGTGGCTCGTGCTGCTACTGTCGTTGAGCAGGTTGACGATTATGATGGTGATTACGATGATGAGGGAGAGGTTTCTCCCGATCAGCCTCAGGGGCAACCACCACCATACGCACCAGGTCGACCACATGGCTACAACCGTAACGGTAGGGCTGCCCCACCCCCTCAGGTACGGGATCATGACCATCTCCCTAAACTTAAATTGAATATTCCGATGTTTGAGGGTAGATATGTTCCTGATATATATCTTACATGGGAGTTAGAAACAGAACAACGTTTTACATGCTTACAATTTCCTGAGGATAGACGTCTTGCTGCTGCTGTTTGTTCATTCACTAGTTTTGCTTGTGTTTGGTGGTCAGAACATTGTAGAATACACCATGCTAATATTCCAACTACTTGGGCTGCTTTGAAAACTGCTATGCGTAATCGTTGGCTGCCACCTTATTATCAACGAGAATTGCTTCAAAATTTGCAGCGTTTAAGACAAGGAAAAAATTCTGTAGAAGAATATTATCAGGAATTACAAACTGGTATGATTAGATGTGGTATTGTTGAGGAGAATGAAGCTATGCTTGCACGTTTTATGGGTGGATTAAATATTGAGATTCAGACTATTCTGGAGTATAAGGAGTATAACACTATCACTCGTTTATTTCATCTTGCTTGCAAAGCTGAACGTGAAGTGCAGGATCGAGAGGCAATGGCGAGAACTACTTTTTCTGCAGGTCGCACTTCATCATGGACGCCACGTACCTCATCTACTTCCACACGTCCTGCTGCAACACCACCTACTTCAACCTCCAACTCCAACCGCGATACCAGGAAACAGGCTCCTACTCCACCCTCTACGAAGAGCACACCTTCTGGGCCTGCACAGAGCTCTTCTTCATCTATTGCATCCACAGGGCAAACACATGAGGTTATATGCCGTCGTTGCAAGGGTGGAGGTCACTTTGCGAGAGAATGCCCTTCCAAGTGTGTCATGATTGTTACTGAGGATGGTGGATATGCGTCTGCTAGTGATTAGGATGAGGAGACTTTGGCTCTCATTGCAAGTGAAGAACACGATGGCGACGATGCAGAACCAGAAACACACTACATGGCTGCTGATTACGCTGACAGGTATGAAAGTTTAGTTGCTCAACGTGTTCTCAGTGTGCAGGTTACACAGGCTGAACAAAATCAGAGGCACAAATTGTCCACACAAAGGGAGTTGTGAAGGAGCGTTCTATTCGCATCATCATCGATGGAGGGAGTTGCAATAACTTGGCTAGCATGGAGATGGTGGAGAAGCTGTCTCTAACCACCAGACCACATCCTCATCCTTATTACATCCAATGGTTCAACAATAGTGGCAAGGTTAAGGTAACACGTACTGTTCGTGTGCATTTTAGCATTGCTACATATTCTGATTATGTGGATTGTGATGTGGTGATGAGGACATCCCTACTAATGTTACACCCACCCCGACTGCTATACATACATGACCAATTACTAGAGCTCGCGCACGTCAATTGAATTACCAGGTACTTTCGTTTCTTGGAAATCCTTCTAATATTCATGAACATATGATGCTGCCTAAATTGGATACTTTTGTTTTACTTATGAATGAAGGACCTAGCATGGATAAGAAGGATGACCATTGGAGCGGGATCAAGCATGGAGGAGAAGGTGCGCGTGCGGGGAAGAACAATGGAGCTTCCAGTGATGATTTTCGCACATTGAAGCCACCATAATGGGAGCGGGAAGCCTTGGACGAAATATGCATGATGCCACTTTATAAAATTCGTCCATAGGCTAATATAGGTGCTGCGCCACCTTATTTTTGGGCCAGGCCCATGTAATTTCGAAATACCATATTATAGGCTGTTTTTAGAGTCCGTATGTATGGGGAAACTGAGTTAGGGTCGGTTTCGGACCCCTCCTCCAAGGGGCCACGAAATTCCCTTCTATTCCCCCATATATACAGCCCTTAGGGCTTCGTTTTAGGGTTGGGTTTTGTTTAGATTACAAGTTTGCCATAGCAGCAACTTCGCGTTCTTCGTTTGTGTTCCACGACCAGACCAAGGCGTCACAGAACCCCACTTCATCAATAAAGTTTTCCTCTTATATTCGCAATATCCAGATTGCAATCTTAGTTTCTTGCTTGTTCTTCGTTTGCGTGCAGGAAATAGACCCTCGTGGTTAGGTTGATCGTGCTCCGGCGTGGTCAATAACCTCTCGGAGTTGGTTTAGCAATTGCTAAGGCGTGGCGTCATCACACGTTCATAGTCGGATCGTCAAAGTCTACTCCACCAAAACGATAGCCACCATCTCATCGAAAGACAGGGACAACTTTGCCTCAATCACCAAGTGTCTAAGTGTATTAATTCAAATAGCAATAATATTGTGATAACAAAAGAATGTCCATGTACTCACATGGAAGCAACTGCACCTGCAGCTAGAAACACTATAAGAAGGGCTGAGCAAGCGGTAACATATCCAAACAAAGGTTTGCTAGGATGTGGAAGGGTTAGAGGCTTTCATGGCAATGTTGGGAGGCTTGTCAAACAAGTGGTAGGTAGTGTGACATGGCAATAAAAGCGGGACAACTAGCATAACAATGATAGTAGTGGTATCCATGGAAATGGGTCGTCTTGCATGAGATCCTGCTTGGAAGAAGCACGAGTCCATGAAGAAGACCAGCCAACATAGTCGAATAAATCCTCACACTCCGAACGCTTTCGGAACTCTACCGAGAAGAAGCAATCCGAAACAAACAATCAACACAAGATACACCACAACATATGCATGACATGATGCGCAAACAAATATGATGCATGCCCGGTTTACTATGTAACGCATGGCATGGCATGACAAGCACAACAAACAACTACTACATATTAAGTGAAGTTCAATATGCAACGAGTTACATATTGACGAAACTCCACGTTCGAATTATTTAGTTCACTCTCGTTAGGTACTCATCAAAATTAAATGTTGTTAAACATGGCAAGAGGTGATGCATAAGTAAACTACACTATCTAGGCATTTAAATGGGCCCGGAAGCAACATATAGCATATCCGAAACGTCCTCCGATGCAAATTACGAATTTGGTCCAGATCTTTCCTAACACACTTTTATATTTATTAAAAACGGAAATAAAGTGTGGCATGAGATTCTACACGTTTTTCTAGTCAAGTTACATATATAAAACATTTTCAAGGGAGCTATGGTTAATTAGTTATGAAATAAATCATTTTACATGGCAATAATGCAAAAACAATGAATACAACAAGTTAATCATTTTGATCACAAGCGAGAGTTAAATATTGTGAATCTACACGAAATTCTAGTCACTTTTCATATATAAATTATTTTCATCCGATGCATGGTTGAAAAGTTACTAATTGCATGCATCTAGGGGATTTTATGCAAATCTGTAATTCCTGGAAATTTAGACAAAATCGTAGATCTGAAAACCCCCCGCTAGCGGGCCCAATCTACAATAGTCCCGAACTAGCATGGGCGATAGATAACTAAAATGTTCTCTGGGTGGGGGTTAGGCGGCGCTCACCATGGGCAAATGCCCGGTCGGTGGCTGGCTGGGCCTTGGCCCAGCGCGGGGCGAGGCACAGGCTGAGGCGAGGTGGGCCTTGGGGAGGCCGGCCTAGGCGGAGCGACAATGGTTAACGCGAGCGGTATGCTCCATTCCGCTCCCACACCAAGGGAGGAGGCGCCATGGCGTGGCTTGCGGGAGACCCCTCCGACATGAATTCTGGCAGGGGTCACCGGGAACGAGCCGGGGGCGTCGGGATCCAGGCTCCGGACCGCCGGATCTGAGTGATGGCGAGCTTCAGAGGGCTTCCATGGCGGCGGCGACTTGCATAATCGAGGGAGAGAGAGGGAGTTAGCTCGGGGAGAGAGAAGAGAAGGAAGGAGAGGGGCGGCGAGGTCCGGCCTTGGGAGTTCGCCGGCGGTGGTGGCTCGCTCCGGCGGCTCTTCGGCGGGGTCTGGGACGGGCGAGGGGCGGTGCGAGGCTGTGGGAGGCCCTGGCTCGGGCGAGCAGGGAGCTCGGGCAGTGGGGCGGTTCGGGCCCGGGGCAGGCCTCCAGATGGGCCTCGGTGGGCCCTACGGCTGGAGGTGGGAGACAAGTGCGGTAGGAGGAGGCTGGCTGGTTGGGGCGGCTTGGATCTCGAGGGGAGGCTAGGGTTTCCCTAAATGGGCGCCTAGGGGTTTATAAATAGTAGTTTGGGGCTAGGTTAGGGGGATTTTTGCGTTGTTTCGAGCCGTACGATCGAGATCGGATGGCTCTGGTCGCGAGGTTGGGTTAGGTGGGCTAGGTGGCTATGTCGAGGGGGTTGGGCCAAGAAGAGAGGGAAGAATTGCAGCCCGTGACACGAGTTTTCAACACCGAAACGACTGATAAATAAACCGATGACCGCACCACTATGGTTGATCGCTGGGGTATCAAACGACCTCGGAATGCGACGAAATTTGGCAGGCGGTCTACCTACACTATAATAAGACCGCACGCCAGGTTTCGACCCAATCCAAGAATATTTTTCACGTGCTTTAAAAACGGTTTTTAATGATGCCGCGGGCGCGTGCATGGGTGTGCTTGGTCTCAAAATGGTCAACGATACAAACGAAGAGAACCGACAACTACGACGGTTGCAAGTTTTCAAAAACGAGTGACGATGCTATGCGATGATGCGAATGATGCAATGATGAATGCAACAACCAGACAAATCACAGACGAGAATGGAATAAAGGGGAATCTTCTGGAGCATCGGTCCCGGGCTGTTACACCTCAGTCCTATCAAGGGTCACAACTCTGAAGAAGAAGAAGTTGAGGGAATCATGAAGAATATGCTATTCAACATCATTCATGGGATTCCCATCAATTATCACGATTTCTTCATGAGGACTTTGGCCAATGCAGCTATGTCACCATTTGAGTTGAAGCCTTACGCTCACCGGATCATGAAATTCATCAGATCAAGGTCTTCAATTCCCTTCAAGGCTGACTTTCAAAATCACTTCAGCTTTATGCCTCCGATTGAAGTTCTCAAGAATACATTTTCTTCAAATGAGGGAAAAGGCAAAGCTGTCATTGATGAAGGTATTCGTCCATTAGGTGGTCAATTCCGCAAAGGTGCATCATATTCCACCAATGATGACTCTGCTACACAAGATTCTGATGCCAAAGCCTTAGGGCAAAATCCTCAATCCGTTACCCCTCATGTGATGACCGATCGCGAGCTTTTAATAAGCCTTCATCAGAAGGTTGATCGCAATCACAAGTGGATCAAGCGTTAGTTTGGTTCACTTCTTCGAGACATGATTGTCACACACAATTCTATGAGGAAGAACCACTATTATCTACATAAAGTCTTTGATCACACATGGGCCATACTGTCTCACCTCAAGACTCCTGAAGAACTCAAGGAGATGGAATTTCGGCAGGACTTTGATTGGTTCATCCCTCCAAGGAAGACATTGATGAAAGTTCAAGTTCCTCAACTGGTTACAAGCTCATATTCTTCATCATGCGAGGCAGATGAAGGTGAGGAAATTGATGACACTGGTGCAGGCCTTGCATCGGAAAACGACCTCGACAATGCTGGCGCTCCTTCACCACATTCAAGATGAAATTCTTCAGGGGCGTTAGTCCTCATTTTTCTTCCCTTATGGTCTTTGATGACAAAGTGGGAGAAAATTTGAGTAAGTCTTCAAGCGGGTCTTTGTATATGGGCTGTTTTTATTCAAGTTACAACTCTCGCTCTTCTAAAGCTTTTGTTGGTTGAGTTGTAAACTTAAGTCCGATGGTGGTCTGACGATTTTGAAATGCTTTCCGCATGCTATTTCCTCAAATGGCCTTAATGCATGCATGTTGAATTTCGTTAGACACCATTTTTCATCATGCATTTCAAATTCCTCATATCATATATTAAATACGTGTATGAATTACAAGATATAGGGGAGTTCTCCATGTTTTTAACCTGCCATGTGCACTTGTAGTCGAAAGCAAATTCCTCAAATATGGACATCTTCAGGGGGATTTCCTCTATATGTTGCAATAAAATTCCTGAAACTAGGTACTTACACTTCATATGTTTATCCCCACTGAAAACTTAACCTATTTTTCATCAATCACCAAAAAGGGGAGATTGTTAGTGCATCTAGTGCCCCTTACTGATTTTGGTGTATTGAAGACTTATAGGTTAAGGAACTAATGTGTTTGTGAGTATACACAGGTTCTATAAGTCGATGAGGAGTTTATATATTCGGAGATTATTGACCACTAAAAATGAATGTCTTTAGCTAAAGACTTTGGTGAAGACTTTGCTGGAGACTTTGGTATTCCCTAAAGACTTTGAAAGTGAAGAAGTCGGTGTGACCTTGAAGATATGAACGAGGACTATGAAGTGTGAAGACTTTTGTTTTTGTAGTTTTATTTCCTTTGTTTGAGTCATAGGAAACACCGTACTGTTAAAGGGGGCCAAGGTAATACTAAGGAAAATTTCCAACTGATGCTCAACTCAAAAGCCTCAACCTACCCAATCCATCGAGTGAAGCCTTTGGAAATCTCTTACGGTTCAGTCAAGTTCTTCAGTGATGAGGACATCCCTACTAATGTTACACCCACCCCGACTGCTATACATACAGGACCAATTACTAGATCTCGCGCACGTCAATTGAATTACCAGGTACTTTCGTTTCTTGGAAATCCTTCTAATATTCATGAACATATGATGCTGCCTAAATTGGATACTTTTGTTTTACTTATGAATGAAGGACCTAGCATGGATAAGAAGGATGACCATTGGAGCGGGATCAAGCATGGAGGAGAAGGTGCGCGTGCGGGGAAGAACAATGGAGCTTCCAGTGATGATTTTCGCACATTGAAGCCACCATAATGGGAGCGGGAAGCCTTGGACGAAATATGCATGATGCCACTTTATAAAATTCGTCCATAGGCTAATATAGGTGCTGCGCCACCTTATTTTTGGGCCAGGCCCATGTAATTTCGAAATACCATATTATAGGCTGTTTTTAGTGTCCGTATATATGGGGAAACTGACTTAGGGTCGGTTTCGGACCCCTCCTCCAAGGGGCCACGAAATTCCCTTCTATTCCCCCATATATACAGCCCTTAGGGCTTCGTTTTAGGGTGGGGTTTTGTTTAGATTACAAGTTTGCCATAGCAGCAACTTCGCGTTCTTCGTTTGTGTTCCACGACCAGACAAAGGCGTCACAGAACCCCACTTCATCAATAAAGTTTTCCTCTTATATTCGCAATATCCAGATTGCAATCTTAGTTTCTTGCTTGTTCTTCGTTTGCGTGCAGGAAATAGACCCTCGTGGTCAGGTTGATCGTGCTCCGGCGTGGTCAATAACCTCTCAGAGTTGGTTTAGCGATTGCTAAGGCGCGACGGCTCACACGTTCGTAGTCGGATCGTCAAAGTCTACTCCACCAAAAACGATAGCCACCATCTCATCGAAAGACAGGGACAACTTCGCCTCTATCATTCAGTGACAGAGATGATGTTCTTCTGGTCTTTGAGGAAATTGGTCTGACTGAGGAATTAGGATTTCACTAGTGCGAATTTCCTACAGTGAGGAATATGATGAGCCCTAAGGAATTTGACAGTTCAAATTCCGACCGTTGCTGTGCTTACCGCCAGCTGTCCCCAATCATCTTATCCACATAACGTTCATATCATTGGGGGTATTTATGTGTTATCATGTCAGGTTGCACCCTGGCTATAAACACCCAACCTCACAACCACTAGCTGGTTGGCTGCTCCGAGAGAGAACTTGACACTTGTCATTTGAGAGCAACCCATCCTCCGAGGACTTTGAGCGAAAATCATCACTGAGGAAAAACCCCAAAACCAAACCACCAAACCGAAAGTGATTGAGCATCACTAAAGAGATTGTTCCTGTGTGGAACCAACACTTTTTACCTTTGAAGACTGTGTATCTTCTAGATGGTTAGGCGTCATGGTCTAGTGCATCCTACAGTCAATTGGGCATCGCCAGGTGACCATGGTCTAGAGCATCCAACAGTCAATTGTGGATCGCCGGGTGACCAGTTTGTGAGGGTTTTGGAAGTCTACCCTGAAGACTTACCATGAGTGTTGGGCGAGGACCATGTGACCTTAGCTCAAGGATAATACAGTAAGGACCGTGTGTCCTAGGACTGTGCGTCCTCTGGTTTAAATACCAGGCTGCCCCAAACCAGATGTACGACTGTCACAACAGTTGGAACTGAGTCATCAAACCATTGTCTTCATTGAGCTACCTGGTTCCATTTCCTCAACCCTTTCATTTCCTCGTATACTTGTTGATGAAATTGATCGTTACTGTTTGAAGAGTTTGACTAAAGACTTTCTCAATTTCGTCACCTCAAATTCTTCAGTCACCTTGTTCTTCACCTGCTTATCCTGTATCACGCTACCTGTAATCTATGCATGCTTTATTTCATCATGATGACTATGCTATTGCTATGTTTCTCATGCACTTGAGAACTTATTCGCTGCTAGTAGTTCATCACATTTCAAATTCCTCAAGTTGAAATTCCTCAACGATGAATTTGTAAAAATCGCCTATTCACCCCCTCTAGTCGATATAATGCACTTTCACAACTTTGCCTATATCACAGTGCCAAGGGGGCACTTAGGTGCCATGTCATATTACACCGGTATGTCAAGAGACCATAATACAATGGCAATAGCTACTTGTTAAATTATTTATATTAGATGTAAACTGAGAGAGACAAGAGAAGATGTAAAAGTGAAATCGTTGTTCTCATTGATGATGGATTACACACACACACACACACACACACACACACACACACACACATATATATATATAAGATAGGACTATTTTGTTACTCCTCGGCCGTATAAGGACGTGACGATGAGTTCCCGAACCAGAAAATAAAGAAAACAAACCCCCATCACCACTCTCTTCTCTCCCTTGTTCCTTCCTTATCCCCACCACCTCACCCCTAAAAACAATCCCCACCACCCGACACGCCACTAGCCCGAACTTCCCGAGTCTCGGCGATCTCCCACCTACGGCGATGGCATGGCCCCCCGCCTCCCACCTTTGGTGACCAGCCGCGTGCCCCACCTCCTGCCTCCGGCGACACACCAAGCCCACCCCTACCACCTTTTGCGACATGCCAAGCCCATCCCCTCCCACCTCAGGCGACGCACTGCGACCACCGCACCCTTCCCTTCCTAGTATGCCACCGTTGGCCTCCCCCTTCCAGCGTGCTGCTGCCGGTCTCCCCCTTCCAGCGCACCGCTGCTGGCCTCCCTCCTTCCAGTGCGCCGCCGCTAGCCATACCCTTCCAACGCCCGCCATCGCCCCTGCTTCCGCTAGCCACCGTCGGGGCCACCCCCGACACATTCACCGTTGCCACGCGCAACGCACATCCTCCCAAGGGCGCACTCACCCGCCCGGCTCCTCCTGCCGGCAGCGCGACCACTCCTCTAGGCATTGCCCTCAGCGGCCTCAGCATGTAGGCCGTTCAATTCCACGACCTGAGGCGGTTCACAACCACCACCAGTCCTTGTTCAAGCCGCCCCGACAAACCCGAGCATCAACTGCCCTGCCAACCCTGGACTTTTTTCTCTTAGGTTCAAAAGATGTTTGGATCAAGCCTTTGAACACCCAGAAATGTTACTACTGATTTTTTCCAGTTTGAGTTCATTTTGAATCCATGAAAACCCAGAGGATTATGTTCGCTATCTATATTTTGCAACAAACAAAAAAGATTAGATATATGCCAGTACTTGTAGAGTTCTTGTGTCAGTTCGCATGTTGCTTATCCAGTCAGGTAGCTATGTTCAAGTAGTTCTATGGTTATCCTATATCATCCAATTTCTGAAGAAAACTGAAGTTGATCAGAGTAACTGAAGAATAATCTGTTAGTTCTCGAGTATGTGTAATGCAACCATTTTATTGTGCATTTGTTTACATCGTGATGGATGCATTTGTTTCCTTCTATGTAGTAAGTTCATAATTGAGATGTCAAGGAGTTCATAAAGAACGTGAACACCAAGAACCATAAAAAACTCAAAACTTATGTTAGGGGAGTTCAAGAAGTCCGTGGATAGCCTATCCGCGCTCCGGGAACGGGGGTACCGAGACCTTCCTGCCCACTGCCCAGGACATGGCCCACTTCATCAGCCAGACACGACCTGGCGCGGCTCCACTCAAGACAAGACCTGACTGTGCGGAAGAACAATGACAAGACCAGCAAGGATGGGCCTCCTCAGCCCCGATCCGTATCAGCGGAGATCTCTATGCAGTACCCAACCTCAGGAGTCAAAGAGGATGGAGGGAAGGACAGACGGGCACCAGCGTGCCAGGTGGTGCAGTTTCCCCTTTCGTGCAAAGGGGGCAAGGACGTACGCGGGTTCCCGAAGCACCTCCAAAGGTTTCCATTCTAGTGCAACAAGACCATGATCCTGAGCCCCAGAGGGAGGATGTCATCGCCTAGCCCACCTCTGCATCATTGACAGCTACTTTGCAGGCGAAGACCACCTTTGGACATGGCGCGGATGTACTCCTGTCCCCCTTAGAATTTGGCCGTTGTGGGATCCCTTCCCGCCATTGTGATAAGGGAAGAGGACCCGGGCCACTGCTATATATAGAGGCGAGGCCGCACCATAGAGAGAGGACGAGGAAAACCATCTGACAAAACCACTCGACGAACCACAAGACAAGGCAGTGAGCCAAGAACAACCCTAGAGCACCCTCGCGAGGCTGGAGACCACTATAATAATTCATCCACCATACCTCCCCGAGAGGCAATCCACCAAAGCAGGAGTAGGGTATTACACTTCCCAGCGTCCCGAACCTGAGTAAACCATCGTGTTCATCTTCTTCCTCATCATCGTGCGAGTTCTCCGTAGTAACCATCGAGTAGCGAGCTAGGTAGGGCGAAGCTGCAGGGGATCTTCGCACATGCCCCTGTGTTCGAACCTTGAGGGTTTTACAGATCCCGAAATCCGACATCTGGCGCACTAGGTAGGGGGCATGTCGAAGCCTCCCCTCTCGCGGCGACAATCAAGCCCTGGTTTGGCAACCCCATGGCGGACGAGATCCTCGACAACAGCCGCCCCATGGCGCGCGGCAGTGCCGGGGCGCGCGGGGCCGGCTCCGTGGTCGCCTGCATCCACAGCGGGGTGCAAGCGCCTCCTCCAACTGCTAGGTCAAGCAGTTCCTCCGCCACGTAGGAGTAGTTCGTCCGCGGCCCGAGCTCACGCCGCCCGGTGCGTGGTCGAAGACCGACATCACCTTCGTCCCTGCCGACCACCCCAAGACGACGATAGCCGCCGGAGCACTCCCCATGTTGTGCACGCCCACCATAAGCGGCGTGGCTATCTCTAGGACCCTGGTAGATGGTGGCGCCAGCCTCAACGTCATCTCTGTGGAGGCCTTCGGCACCCTGCAGTTACCCTGTGATCGACTCACGCCTTCAGGGCCCTTCTCTGGGGTGGTCGGGGGGTCCGTCATCCCTGTGGGGTGGGTGCGGCTCCCCGTCTCCTTCGGCACCCGCTCCAACTTCTACACCGAGCAGCTCGACTTCGACATCGACCACATCCACCTCCCGTACAACGCGACACTTGGTTATCCCTCCCTCGCCCAGTTCATGGTGGCAACACACCCGAGCTACAACAATCGTCAAGATGCCCAAGAGCGGTGGCATCCTCACCGTCATGGGAAATGTAAAGGATGCATCCCACGTGCTCAAGCTCACCTACAAAGCGGCGGCCGCGGCATGCCCCAGTGTCGGGGACGGCACGCGGGCCACAGAGGACTTTGGAGGTGTCCTCGACGTCACGCCGGTAAAGAAGAGGCAACTGTTCTCCCAGAGTCGGGCGGAGACGAAGCGGGGGTGTGTGGACGAAGGAAACCATGGTCCTACCTTCACCATCGGCGCCGACTTGCCCCAGGATCAAGAGGAGGCATTAGTTGCTTTCCTCTGTGCAAACAAGGATACGTTCGCATGGAGCGCCTCCAACCTAGTGGGGGTCCCGAGGGACGTGATCGAGCACCACCTCATGGTGTGCCCGAATGTGCACCTAGTCAAGCAAAAGGCGAGAAGGCAAGCTCAGGAGAAGCAGGTGTTCATCACCTAGGAGGTAAGCAAGCTGATGGAGGACGGGGTCATCCGGGAGGTGCGCTACCCGGAGTGGCTTGCCAACCCGGTGGTCGTCCCAAAGAAGTGCGGGAAGGAGCGTATGTGCGTCGACTTCACGAGCCTCAACAAAGCATGCCCCTAAGATCCATTCCCTCTATCGAACATCGACCAGATTGTGGACTCCACCATGGAGTGCGACCTCCTATGCTTCCTGGATGCTTTGTCGGGCTACCATCAGATCAAAATGGTAGTGGAGGACGTCGAGAAAACGACCTTCCTCACCTCGTGCGGGGTGTTTTGCTACACGTGCATGCCCTTTGGGCTGTGGAACGCTGGGGCAACCTTCGAGAGATTGATGCACATCGCCCTAGGGTTGTAGGTCGGGATGAATGCAGAAGCTTACGTTGATGACATCGTGGTCAAGTCCAGAGTGTCCAAGACCCCGATTGAGGACTTTGAGGAAACGTTTGCTAGCCTGAGGGAAGTAAACCTGAAGCTCAACCCCGAGAAGTGTGTCTTCGGGGTCCCCTTAGGCAAGTTGCTCGGTTTCCTGGTGTCGCACCGGGGAATCAAGGTGAACCCGGAGAAGATCAAGGCCATAAGCAAGATGAGCACGTCCCGAAACCTCAAGGAAATGCAGAAATTGGCGGGTTGCATGACCTCCTTAGGGCGCTTCATCTCCAAACTTGGTGAACGGGCCCTGCCGTTCTTCAAGATCATGAAAAGAAAGGTCCCCTTTGAATGGACCTCGGAGGTGGACACAACCTCCGAGGAGCTCAAACAGTACCTCTCGAGCCTGCCGGTGATGGTGGCACCTCGCTCCTGGGAGCCACTGCTACTATACTGGCTGCCACCCCCACTCCGCTAGCGCTGCATTGGTGGCGGTCAGGGAGGAGCGAGCCGACACCCGCGCCGCATCGCCGGGCGTAGGTTGGACCCAAGCATGGAACAAGGGGGCTTGTAGGATGCCAAGAAACCCATTTCTCCCCAAGTCGGAGCTCCTTAGGCCACCACCGTACTGACGGCCCCCGAAGCGCTCAACCCTCATGAGGCCCCGACCACTCTAATGGCCCCCGAAGTGCTCAACCCTCATGAGGCCCCGACCGCTCCAACGGCCCCCAAGGCGCCCAAACCTCTTAAGCCCGCCACGGGATAGGACACCACGGGAGACTCACCCTCGTCAAACACCCGGTCTACTACGTTGGTACGGTGCTATGGGACGCACGCTCATGCTACCCCGTGCAACAGAAGCTCCTCCTAGCACTTCTTGTTGCTTCGAGGAAACTACGCCACTACTTCCAGGGGCATCCCATCAAGGTCGTCACCGCATACCCCCTGGAGAAGGTCCTACGCAACCCCAATGCGACAGGAAGAGTCGCTGAATGGAACATCGAGCTACAGGCCTTCAACATAGAGTTCAGCATGACCAGGGTCTCAAAGGGGCAGCCTTGGCGGACTTCATGGAGGAGTGGACGGACGCCCCTGACCGGGGGCTGGACGGAAGCCGGTCCCTCACCCTAGCGATGAGACACGTGAGGGTTGGATCATGCATTTTGACAGAGCATTCGCGAGCATGGGAGCAGGGGCTGGGGTCGTGCTCATTTCCCCAACAAGAGACAAGCTCCGATACGCCGTGCAACTCTATTTCCAGCATGGACAGAAGGTCTCCAAAAACATCGCGGAGTATGAGGGCCTCATCGCAGGCCTCAAGGCAGCATAGGCCTTGGGGGTTCAGTCCCTCACCATCATGGGCGACTCCCAGCTCCTCGTGAACTTGTCCAACAAAGATACACCCAAGGACGAGCATATGGAGGCGTACTTGGAAGAGGTACGTAAGATCAAAAAATGTTTTCAGGGCCAGGAATTGCAGCACATCCCGTGGAGCGCGAACAAGGAGGCCGATGAATTGCCAAGAGGGCATCACGACATGAGCCCTAGGAGCCGGGCGTCTTCGAGGAGCGGCTCTTCTAACCCTTCGCGACACTGCCCACTGAGGACCTAGCGCCACGAAGTGAGGAGCTCCCCCAACGCCGTCCTTGGGGGCTCTGCACTGTGGTCAGGCCTCAGAAGCCCGACTACTCCTGGCACTGGAGCATCAGGCTGACGACTGGATGTAGGAGTTCAAGGCATACCTGCTTCATGGCATGCTGGCGGAAAAAGAGGACGATACGGAGCGTGTAGCAAGGCAGGCCACGACCTACTGCTTGCAAGACGGCGACTTGTACCGCACGCGCCCGAACGATGTCGCGCTGCAATGCATCTCCAAGGAATAGGGGTGCGAGCTGATGGTCCTTTTAAGGTGTTCGAGAAAATAAATGATAATGCATATAAACTTGAGCTGCCTGCAGAGTTTGGGGTTAGCCCCACTTTTAACATTGCAGATTTGAAGCCTTATTTGGGTGAGGAAGATGAGCTTCCGTCGAGGACGACTTCAGTTCAAGAAGGGGAGGATGATGAGGACATCCCTACTAAGCTACACCCACAACTCCGACTGCTATACATACAGGACCAATTACTAGAGCTCGCGCACATCAATTGAATTACCAGGTGCTTTCGTTTCTTGCAAATCCTTCTAATGTTCATGAACATATGATGCTGCCTAAATTAGATACTTTTGTTTTACTTGTGAATGAAGGACCTGGCATGGACAAGAAGGATGACCATTGGAGCGGGATCAAGCATGGAGAAGAAGGTGCGCGCGCGGGAAAGAACAATGGAGCTTCCAGTGATGATTTTCGCACTTTGAAGCCACCATAATGGGAGCAAGAAACCTTGGACGAAATATGCATGATGCCACTTTATAAAATTCGTCCCTAGGCTAATATAGGTGTTGCGCCACCTTATTTTTGGGCCAGGCCCATGTAATTTTGAAATACCATATTATAGGCTGTTTTTAGAGTCCGTATGTATGGGGAAACTGAGTTAGGGTCGGTTTCGGACCCCTCCTCCAAGGGGCCACGAAATTCCCCTCTATTCCCCCATATATACAGCCCTTAGGGCGTCGTTTTAGGTTTGGGGTTTGTTTAGATTATAAGTTCGCCATAGCTGCAACTTCGCGTTCTTCGTTTGTGTTCCACGACCAGACAAAGGCGTCACAGAACCCCACTTCATCAATAAAGCTTTCCTCTTATATTCGCAATATCCAGATTGCAATCTTAGTTTCTTGCTTGTTCTTCGTTTGCGTGCAGGAAACAGACCCTCGTGGTCAGGTTGATCGTGCTCCGGCGTGGTCAATAACCTCTCGGAGTTGGTTTAGCGATTGCTAAGGCGCGGCGTCATCACACGTTCATAGTCAGATCGTGATGAGGACATCCCTACTAATGTTACACCCACCCCGACTGCTATACATACAGGACCAATTACTAGAGCTCGCGCACGTCAATTGAATTACCAGGTACTTTCGTTTCTTGGAAATCCTTCTAATATTCATGAACATATGATGCTGCCTAAATTAGATACTTTTGTTTTACTTATGAATGAAGGACCTATCATGGATAAGAAGGATGACCATTGGAGCGGGATCAAGCATGGAGGAGAAGGTGCGCGCGCGGGGAAGAACATTGGAGCTTCCAGTGATGATTTTCGCACATTGAAGCCACCATAATGGGAGTGGGAAGCTGTGGACGAAATATGCATGATGCCACTTTATAAAATTCGTCCATAGGCTAATATAGGTGCTGCGCCACCTTAATTTTGGGCCAGGCCCATGTAATTTCGAAATACCATATTATAGGCTGTTTTTAGAGTCCGTATGTATGGGGAAACTGACTTAGGGTCGGTTTCGGACCCCTCCTCCAAGGGGCCACGAAATTCCCTTCTATTCCCCCATATATACAGCCCTTAGGGCTTCGTTTTAGGTTTGGGTTTTGTTTAGATTACAAGTTCGCCATAGCAGCAACTTCGCGTTCTTCGTTTGTGTTCCGCGACCAGACAAAGGCGTCACAGAACCCCACTTCATCAATAAAGCTTTCCTCTTATATTCGCAATATCCAGATTGCAATCTTAGTTTCTTGCTTGTTCTTCGTTTGCGTGCAGGAAATAGACCCTCGTGGTCAGGTTGATCGTGCTCCGGCGTGGTCAATAACCTCTCAGAGTTGGTTTAGCGATTGCTAAGGCGCGACGTCTCACACGTTCGTAGTCGGATCGTCAAAGTCTACTCCACCAAAAACGATAGCCACCATCTCATCGAAAGACAGGGACAACTTCGCCTATATCAAGTGGTATCAGATTTCCAGGTTGCTCGGTGAGATTTTACCAGTTTTCGTAGTTTAGATCGCATCTGTTCTTCATACCTTTAGTCCACGAAAAAGCCAAAAAACAAATTAGGGTTAGATCATCATATCCGAACCAATCTGAGCCTTTGCATAGTCTTTTCAGTATTTTGCTTTGTTGAATTGGCGGTTACATCGTTGTGTCGAGTTGCTGGTCTTAGTGTCTAGTCCTTTAGAGTTTCGAGTTCTTTTCACAGGTTGTCACGCCGCCACCGCATCATCTTCATAGTTGCCATATACCACCACCATCATCGCCACTGCCATATCTCATCATCCATCATCACTCTCCATTGGTGTCCATATATACCACCACAAATCCTCCACCAATCCAAGTCCAGTTCGTTTTAGGTTTAGTTTCGAGATCCTTTTGATTTCGGATCCGTGTTTTGCTACCTGCGCAGGTGTCGGAAAAAAAAAAAAAAAAAAAAAAGAGTCTGGCACGCTTTGCAGAGCACGTTTTGGCCCAAAAAAATTTCGGCTGAAAATATTTTTTCCCTATCTTGATTTTCGGTTCCCCGGAGCGTTTTGAGACACTTGCTATCATAGTGATTTTTGTCGAAATTTTTGGGTCGTCGCAGCCCCCGGCTTGCTCCAGAAAAAAAAAAAATAGTCCAAAAGAAAAATTCGTGCCCATCTTGCTTATACGACGTGGCAAGAGTTTTGAGACACTCGCCATTGTAGTGAGTTTTTGAAAAAAAAAAAAAAAAGAGGCGCCGAAAAAAAAAAAAAAAAAAGAGGCGCCGAAAAAAAAAAAAACGAAAAAAAAAATCCGATTGTGCTTTTCCCTTTCTTAGGTGTATCGTCGTGTTTTTGTTGGTGTTTTAGGCTCGCGTCTCTAGCACGGTCTAGCCTAGGACCAGCACAGTACCGTCGTTGAGCGTTTATTCAACCTTGCATCTCTGAATTGATTATTGCTGACCCTTTTTGCTACCATATTATAAGCCATCCCAGCTCCACATACTTCTACGCCGTGTGCTTGACACCACCTGGCAATCGCTCTATCCAAGCTTTGAGAGTTTTGGCTACAACGGTTGCCGATCACCGCCTGCTACTGGGTAAGAACTGGTAAGAAATTGAGATTCGCTTAAAGGATTTGTGCCACACCACCACCACCACCACGTCCCAGCAGTCTGTAGGCTTCATATTGTGTGTTTCCTATTTCTGCTAACCATGCCAGGATCACACAATGACGAGATCGACTGGGAGAGCATGACCAACAAAGCGCTCTATGATAAATTTCAGCAAATGATGGCTGAGCAGGTACAGGACTTCGTGAACAACTTTGGAGTTGCCATGGAGAAGCTAGATGGTTTGGAGAAGACATTCGACTCCAAGATGGACGCCAAGTTCAATGAGGTGCTTGCCCGTCTACCTCCACCAGCTGCAGTTCCTATTCCTTTCGAACGACGAGCGCGACGTGTGCCTCTCGGCCACGCCCAACATCCTGGTACTGTTGATACTGCTGCTACTTCGGTGGCTCGTGCGGCTACTGTCGTTGAGCAGGTTGAAGATTATGATGGTGATTTCGATGATGAGGGAGAGGTTGCTCCAGATCCGCCCCATGGGCAACCACCACCATACGCACCAGGTCGACCACATGGCTACAACCGTAACGGTAGGGCTGCACCACCCCCGCAGGTACGGGATCATGACCATCTCCCTAAACTTAAATTGAATATTCCGACGTTTGAGGGTAGATATGTTCCTGATATATATCTTACATGGGAGTTAGAAACAGAACAACGTTTTACATGCTTACAATTTCCAGAGGATCGACGTGTTGCTGCTGCTGTTTGTTCATTCACTAGTTTTGCTTGTGTTTGGTGGTCAGAACATTGTAGAATACACCCTAATAATATTCCAACTACTTGGGCTGCTTTGAAAACTGCTATGCGAAATCGTTGGGTGCCACCTTATTATCAACGTGAATTGCTTCAAAATTTGCAGCGTTTAAGACAAGGAAAAAATTCTGTAGAAGAATATTATCAGGAATTACAAACTGGTATGATTAGATGTGGTATTGTTGAGGAGAATGAAGCTATGCTTGCACGTTTTATGGGTGGATTAAATAGAGAGATTCAGACTATTCTAGAGTATAAGGAGTATAACACTATCACTCGTTTATTTCATCTTGCTTGCAAAGCTGAACGTGAAGTGCAGGATCGACAGGCAATGGCGAGAACTACTAATTTTGCAGGCCGTACTTCATCATGGACGCCACGTACCTCCTCTGCTTCCGCACGTCCTGCTGCAACACCACCTCCTTCAACCTCCAACTCTAATCGCGATACCAGGCAACAGGCTCCTACTGCACCCTCTACGAAGAGCACACCTTTTGGGCCTGCACAGAGTTCTTCTTCATCTATTGCATCCACAGGGCAAACACATGAGGTTATATGTCGTCGTTGCAAGGGTGGAGGTCACTATGCGAGAGAATGCCCTTCCAAGCGTGTAATGATTGTTACTCAGGATGGTGGATATGCGTCCGCTAGTGATTATGATGAGGAGACTTTGGCACTTATTGCAAGTGACGAACAGGGTGGCGAGGATGCAGAACCAGAAACACAATACATGGCTGCTGATTACGCTGACAGGTATGAAAGTTTAGTTGCTCAACGTGTTCTCAGTGTGCAGGTTACACACGCTGAGCAAAATCAGAGGCACAACTTGTTCCACACAAAGGGAGTTGTGAAAGAGCGTTCTGTTCGCATCATCATCGATGGAGGGAGTTGCAATAACTTGGCTAGCATGGAGATGGTGGAGAAGCTGTCTCTATCCACCAGACCACATCCTCATCCTTATTACATCCAATGGTTCAACAATAGTGGCAAGGTTAAGGTAACACGTACTGTTCGTGTGCATTTTAGCATTGCTACATATTCTGATTATGTGGATTGTGATGTGGTACCCATGCAAGCATGTTCTGTTTTACTTGGTAGACCATGGCAGTTTGATAAAAATTCTGTACACCATGGTAGGACAAATCAGTATACTCTTGTTCATAAGGATCATAATATCACTTTGCTTCCTATGTCTCCCGAACATATTATGAAAGATGACATTGCTAGAGCTAGTAAAGCAAAACAGGAGAAAAATAAGAGTGAAAATCAGATTGTAGCACAGGAATTTGAGCAACACCATAAGCATAATAAACCATCATCTAGTGTTGCATCTGAAATAAAATTGAAGAGTGGATGTTTACTTGCTACTAAATCTGATATTAATGATTTGGATGTTGCTACATATGTTTGCTATGCTTTTGTATGTAAAGAGGTATTATTTTCATTCGAGGACATGCCTCCCTCTTTGCCTCCTACTGTCATTAACATTTTGCAGGAGTTCGCTGACGTCTTTCCACAAGACGTGCCACCGGGATTACCGCCTATTCGCGGGATTGAGCATCAGATTGACTTAATTCCCGGTGCATCCCTACCCAACCGTGCGCCCTACCGTACCAATCCAGAGGAGACAAAGGAGATTATGCGTCAAGTACAGGAGCTGCTTGACAAAGGTTATATACGTGAATCCCTTAGTCCTTGTGCTGTTCCTATTATTCTAGTGCCTAAAAAGGATGGTACATCGCGCATGTGTGTGGATTGTAGAGGCATTAATAATATTACTATTCGTTATCGTCATCCTATTCCTAGACTAGATGATATGCTTGATGAATTAAGTGGCTCTACAATTTTCTCCAAAGTTGATTTGCGTAGTGGATACCATCAAATTCGTATGAAATTGGGCGATGAATGGAAAACAGCATTTAAAACTAAGTTTGGATTATATGAGTGGCTAGTCATGCCTTTTGGGTTAACTAATGCACCTAGCACTTTCATGAGATTAATGAACAAGGTTTTACGTGCTTTCATTGGACGATTTGTGGTAGTCTATTTTGATGATATATTGATTTTTAGTAGATCTTTGGAGGAACATTTGGAACATTTACGTGCTGTTTTTACTGCGCTACGTGATGCACGTTTGTTTGGTAACCTTGGGAAGTGCACCTTTTGCACCGACCGAGTATCTTTTCTTGGCTATGTTGTTACTCCACAGGGAATTGAAGTTGATACAGCCAAGATCGAAGCTATTGAGAGTTGGCCGCAGCCCAAAACGGTCACACAAGTAAGGAGTTTTCTTGGCCTCGCTGGTTTCTATAGGCGTTTTGTGAGAAATTTCAGCACCATTGCTGCGCCTCTCAATGAGCTTACAAAGAAGGACGTGCCTTTTTCTTGGGGTACCGCACAGGAAGAAGCCTTCACGGTCTTGAAAGATAAGTTAACACATGCTCCTTTACTCCAACTTCCTGATTTTAATAAGACTTTCGAGCTTGAATGTGATGCTAGTGGAATTGGGTTAGGAGGTGTGTTACTACAAGATGGTAAACCTGTTGCGTACTTTTCTGAAAAATTAAGTGGGCCTAGTCTGAATTATTCTACTTATGATAAGGAATTATATGCTCTTGTTCGGACTTTGGAAACATGGCAACATTATTTATGGCCCAAAGAATTTGTTATACATTCTGATCATGAATCTTTGAAACATATTAAAAGTCAAGCAAAACTGAACCGTAGACATGCTAAATGGGTTGAATTCATTGAGACTTTCCCTTATGTCATTAAACACAAGAAGGGTAAAGACAATGTTATTGCTGATGCTTTGTCTCGTCGTTATACTATGCTTTCACAACTTGACTTTAAAATATTTGGTTTGGAGACCATCAAAGATCAATATGTGCATGATGCTGAATTTAGCGACGTGTTGCAGAATTGTAAAGAAGGGAGAACATGGAACAAGTTCGTTATTAATAATGGATTTGTGTTTCGTGCTAACAAGCTATGCATTCCAGCTAGCTCCGTTCGTCTTTTGTTGTTACAGGAGGCGCACGGAGGAGGATTAATGGGACACTTTGGCGTGAAGAAGACGGAGGACGTACTTGCTACACATTTCTTTTGGCCAAAGATGAGACGGGATGTTGAGCGTTTTGTTGCTCGCTGCACTACATGTCAAAAAGCTAAGTCACGACTCAATCCTCATGGTTTATATATGCCTTTACCTGTACCTAGTGTTCCTTGGGAGGATATATCTATGGACTTTGTTTTAGGTTTACCTCGAACAAAGAAGGGGAGGGATAGCATATTTGTTGTCGTGGATAGATTTTCTAAAATGGCACACTTTATACCATGTCATAAAAGTGATGATGCTGCTCATGTTGCTGATTTG
Organism: Hordeum marinum; assembly: GCA_022496015.1. NCBI lineage: Eukaryota > Viridiplantae > Streptophyta > Magnoliopsida > Poales > Poaceae > Hordeum > Hordeum marinum. The sequence goes on from CM039676.1 coordinate 150,420,685, forward strand.
TTCTTTCGTGAAATTATTCGGTTGCATGGTGTGCCAAATACAATTGTTTCCGATCGTGATGCTAAATTTCTTAGCCACTTTTGGAGATGTTTATGGGCTAAGTTGGGGACTAAACTGCTTTTTAGTACTACATGTCACCCCCAAACTGATGGCCAAACTGAAGTAGTCAATAGATCATTGTCTACTATGCTTAGGGCTGTTTTGAAGAATAACCTGAAAATGTGGGAAGAATGCTTGCCTCATATTGAATTTGCTTATAATCGTTCGCTACATTCTACCACTAAGATGTGCCCTTTTGAAGTTGTGTATGGTTTCTTACCTCGTGCACCTATTGATTTGTTGCCTCTTCCGTCTTCGGAGAAGGTTAATTTTGATGCTAAAGAACGTGCTGAATTGATATTAAAGATTCATGAGTTAACTAAGGAAAACATTGAGCGTATGAATGCTAAATACAAACTTGCTGGAGATAAGGGTAGAAAACATGTTGTCTTTGCACCTGGAGATCTTGTTTGGTTACATTTGCGTAAGGATAGGTTTCCTGATTTGCGCAAGTCAAAGCTAATGCCACGTGCTGATGGTCCTTTTAAGGTGTTAGAGAAAGTAAATGATAATGCATATAAACTTGAGCTGCCTGTAGAGTTTGGGGTTAGCCCCACTTTTAACATTGCAGATTTGAAGCCTTATTTGGGTGAGGAAGATGAGCTTCCGTCGAGGACGACGTCAGTTCAAGAAGGGGAGGATGATGAGGACATCCCTACTAATGTTACACCCACCCCGACTGCTATACATACAGGACCAATTACTAGAGCTCGCGCACGTCAATTGAATTACCAGGTACTTTCGTTTCTTGGAAATCCTTCTAATATTCATGAACATATGATGCTGCCTAAATTAGATACTTTTGTTTTACTTATGAATGAAGGACCTATCATGGATAAGAAGGATGACCATTGGAGCGGGATCAAGCATGGAGGAGAAGGTGCGCGCGCGGGGAAGAACATTGGAGCTTCCAGTGATGATTTTCGCACATTGAAGCCACCATAATGGGAGTGGGAAGCTGTGGACGAAATATGCATGATGCCACTTTATAAAATTCGTCCATAGGCTAATATAGGTGCTGCGCCACCTTAATTTTGGGCCAGGCCCATGTAATTTCGAAATACCATATTATAGGCTGTTTTTAGAGTCCGTATGTATGGGGAAACTGACTTAGGGTCGGTTTCGGACCCCTCCTCCAAGGGGCCACGAAATTCCCTTCTATTCCCCCATATATACAGCCCTTAGGGCTTCGTTTTAGGTTTGGGTTTTGTTTAGATTACAAGTTCGCCATAGCAGCAACTTCGCGTTCTTCGTTTGTGTTCCGCGACCAGACAAAGGCGTCACAGAACCCCACTTCATCAATAAAGCTTTCCTCTTATATTCGCAATATCCAGATTGCAATCTTAGTTTCTTGCTTGTTCTTCGTTTGCGTGCAGGAAATAGACCCTCGTGGTCAGGTTGATCGTGCTCCGGCGTGGTCAATAACCTCTCAGAGTTGGTTTAGCGATTGCTAAGGCGCGACGTCTCACACGTTCGTAGTCGGATCGTCAAAGTCTACTCCACCAAAAACGATAGCCACCATCTCATCGAAAGACAGGGACAACTTCGCCTATATCAGATCGTCAAAGTCTACTCCACCAAAACGATAGCCACCATCTCATCGAAAGATAGCGGCGTGACAACTTGTGAATAGAACTCGAAACTCTAAAGAACTAGGCACTAAGACCAGCAACTCGACACGACGATGTAACCGCAAATTCAACAGATAGAGGCGAAGTTGTCCCTGTCTTTCGATGAGATGGTGGCTATCGTTTTTGGTGGAGTAGACTTTGACGATCCGACTACGAACGTGTGAGACGTCGCGCCTTAGCAATCGCTAAACCAACTCTGAGAGGTTATTGACCACGCCGGAGCACGATCAACCTGACCACGAGGGTCTATTTCCTGCACGCAAACGAAGAACAAGCAAGAAACTAAGATTGCAATCTGGATATTGCGAATATAAGAGGAAAGCTTTATTGATGAAGTGGGGTTCTGTGACGCCTTTGTCTGGTCGTGGAACACAAACGAAGAACGCGAAGTTGCTGCTATGGCGAACTTGTAATCTAAACAAAACCCAAACCTAAAACGAAGCCCTAAGGGCTGTATATATGGGGGAATAGAAGGGAATTTCGTGGCCCCTTGGAGGAGGGGTCCGAAACCGACCCTAAGTCAGTTTCCCCATACATACGGACTCTAAAAACAGCCTATAATATGGTATTTCGAAATTACATGGGCCTGGCCCAAAATTAAGGTGGCGCAGCACCTATATTAGCCTATGGACGAATTTTATAAAGTGGCATCATGCATATTTCGTCCAAAGCTTCCCACTCCCATTATGGTGGCTTCAATGTGCGAAAATTATCACTGGAAGCTCCATTGTTCTTCCCCGCGCGCGCACCTTCTCCTCCATGCTTGATCCCGCTCCAATGGTCATCCTTCTTATCCATGATAGGTCCTTCATTCATAAGTAAAACAAAAGTATCTAATTTAGGCAGCATCATATGTTCATGAATATTCGAAGGATTTCCAAGAAACGAAAGTACCTGGTAATTCAATTGACGTGCGCGAGCTCTAGTAATTGGTCCTGTATGTATAGCAGTCGGGGTGGGTGTAACATTAGTAGGGATGTCCTCATCATCCTCCCCTTCTTGAACTGAAGTCGTCCTCGACAGAAGCTCATCTTCCTCACCCAAATAAGGCTTCAAATCTGCAATGTTAAAAGTGGGGCTAACCCCAAACTCTACAGGCAGCTCAAGTTTATATGCATTATCATTTATTTTCTCTAACACCTTAAAAGGACCATCAGCACGGGGCATTAGCTTTGACTTGCGCAAATCAGGAAATCTATCCTTACGCAAATGTAACCAAACAAGATCACCAGGTGCAAAGACAACATGTTTTCTACCCTTATCTCCAGCAAGTTTGTATTTAGCATTCATACACTCAATGTTTTCCTTCGTTAACTCATGCATCTTTAATATCAATTCAGCACGTTCTTTAGCATCAAAATTAACCTTCTCCGAAGATGGAAGAGGCAACAAATCAATAGGTGCACGAGGTAAGAAACCATACACAACTTGAAAAGGGCACATCTTAGTGGTAGAATGTAGCGAACGATTATAAGCAAATTCAATATGAGGCAAGCATTCTTCCCACATTTTCAGGTTATTCTTCAAAACAGCCCTAAGCATAGTAGACAATGATCTATTGACTACTTTAGTTTGTCCATCAGTTTGGGGATGACATGTAGTACTAAAAAGTAGTTTAGTCCCCAACTTAGCCCATAAACATCTCCAAAAATGGCTAAGAAATTTAGCATCACGATCTGAAACAATTGTATTTGATACACCATGCAATCGAATAATTTCACGAAAGAACAAATCAGCAACATGAGCAGCATCATCACTTTTATTACATGGTATAAAGTGTGCCATTTTGGAAAATCTATCCACGACAACAAATATGCTATCCCTCCCCTTCTTTGTTCGAGGTAAACCTAAAACAAAGTCCATAGATATATCCTCCCAAGGAACACTAGGTACAGGCAAAGGCATATATAAACCATGAGCATTGAGTCGTGACTTAGCTTTTTGACATGTAGTGCAGCGAGCAACAAAACGCTCAACATCCCGTCTCATCTTTGGCCAAAAGAAATGTGTAGAAAGTACGTCCTCCGTCTTCTTCACGCCAAAGTGTCCCATTAATCCTCCTCCGTGCGCCTCCTGTAACAACAAAAGACGAATGGAGCTAGCTGGAATGCATAGCTTGTTAGCACGGAACACAAATCCATCATTAATAACGAACTTGTTCCATGTTCTCCCTTCTTTACAATTCTGCAACACGTCTCTAAATTCAGCATCATGCACATATTGATCTTTGATGGTCTCCAAACCAAATATTTTAAAGTCAAGTTGTGAAAGCATAGTATAACGACGAGACAAAGCATCAGCAATAACATTGTCTTTACCCTTCTTGTGTTTAATGACATAAGGGAAAGTCTCAATGAATTCAACCCATTTAGCATGTCTACGGTTCAGTTTTGCTTGACTTTTAATATGTTTCAAAGATTCATGATCAGAATGTATAACAAATTCTTTGGGCCATAAATAATGTTGCCATGTTTCCAAAGTCCGAACAAGAGCATATAATTCCTTATCATAAGTAGAATAATTCAGACTAGGCCCACTTAATTTTTCAGAAAAGTACGCAACAGGTTTACCATCTTGTAATAACACACCTCCTAACCCAATACCACTAGCATCACATTCAAGCTCGAAAGTATTATTAAAATCAGGAAGTTGGAGTAAAGGAGCATGTGTTAACTTATCTTTCAAGACCGTGAAGGCTTCTTCCTGTGCGGTACCCCAAGAAAAAGGCACGTCCTTCTTTGTAAGCTCATTGAGAGGCGCAGCAATGGTGCTGAAATCTCTGACAAAACGCCTATAGAAACCAGCGAGGCCAAGAAAACTCCTTACTTGTGTGATCGTTTTGGGCTGCGGCCAACTCTCAATAGCTGCAATCTTGGCTTTATCAACTTCAATTCCCTGTGGAGTAACAACATAGCCAAGAAAAGATACTCGGTCGGTGCAAAAGGTGCACTTCCCAAGGTTACCAAACAAACGGGCATCACGGAGCGCAGTAAAAACAGCACGTAAATGTTCCAAATGTTCCTCCAAAGATCTACTAAAAATCAATATATCATCAAAATAGACCACAAATCGTCCAATGAAAGCACGTAAAACCTCGTTCATTAATCTCATGAAAGTGCTAGGTGCATTAGTTAACCCAAAAGGCATGACTAGCCACTCATATAATCCAAACTTAGTTTTAAATGTTGTTTTCCATTCATCTCCCAATTTCATACGAATTTGATGGTATCCACTACGCAAATCAACTTTGGAGAAAATTGTAGAGCCACTTAATTCATCAAGCATATCATCTAGTCTAGGAATAGGATGACGATAACGAATAGTAATATTATTAATGCCTCTACAATCCACACACATGCGCGATGTACCATCCTTTTTAGGCACTAGAATAATAGGAACAGCACAAGGACTAAGGGATTCACGTATATAACCTTTGTCAAGCAGCTCTTGTACTTGACGCATAATCTCCTTTGTCTCCTCTGGATTGGTACGGTAGGGCGCACGGTTGGGTAGGGATGCACTGGGAATTAAGTCAATCTGATGCTCAATCCCACGAATAGGCGGTAATCCCGGTGGCACGTCTTGTGGAAAGACGTCAGCGAACTCCTGCAAAATGTTAATGACAGCAGGAGGCAAAGAGGGAGGCATGTCCTCGAATGAAAATAATACCTCTTTGCATACAAAAGCATAGCAAACAGATGTAGCAACATCCAAATCATTAATATCAGATTTAGTAGCAAGTAAACATCCACTCTGCAATTTTATTTCGGATGCAACACTAGATGATGGTTTATTATGCTTATGGTGTTGCTCAAATTCCTGTGCTACAATCTGATTTTCACTCTTATTTTTCTCCTGTTTTGCTTTACTAGCTCTAGCAATGTCATCTTTCATAATATGTTCGGGAGACATAGGAAGCAACGTGATATTATGATCCTTATGAACAAGAGTATACTGATTTGTCCTACCATGGTGTACAGAATTTTTATCAAACTGCCATGGTCTACCAAGTAAAACAGAACATGCTTGCATGGGTACCACATCACAATCCACATAATCAGAATATGTAGCAATGCTAAAATGCACACGAACAGTACGTGTTACCTTAACCTTGCCACTATTGTTGAACCATTGGATGTAATAAGGATGAGGATGTGGTCTGGTGGTTAGAGACAGCTTCTCCACCATCTCCATGCTAGCCAAGTTATTGCAACTCCCTCCATCGATGATGATGCGAATAGAACGCTCCTTCACAACTCCCTTTGTGTGGAACAAGTTGTGCCTCTGATTTTGCTCAGCCTGTGTAACCTGCACACTGAGAACACGTTGAGCAACTAAACTTTCATACCTGTCAGCGTAATCAGCAGCCATGTAGTGTGTTTCTGGTTCTGCATCGTCGCCATTGTGTTCTTCACTTGCAATGAGAGCCAAAGTCTCCTCATCATAATCACTAGCAGACGCATATCCACCATCCTCAGTAACAATCATGACACGCTTGGAAGGGCATTCTCTCGCAAAGTGACCTCCACCCTTGCAACGACGGCATATAACCTCATGTGTTTGCCCTGTGGATGCAATAGATGAAGAAGAGCTCGGTGCAGGCCCAGAAGGTGTGCTCTTGGTAGAGGGTGGAGGAGGAGCCTGTTTCCTGGTATCGCGGTTGGAGTTGGAGGTTGAAGTAGGTGGTGTTGCAGCAGGACGTGTGGAAGTAGAGGAGGTACGTGGCGTCCATGATGAAGTGCGACCTGCAGAAAAAGTAGTTCTCGCCATTGCCTGTCGATCCTGCACTTCACGTTCAGCTTTGCAAGCAAGATGAAATAAACGAGTGATAGTGTTATACTCCTTATACTCCAGAATAGTCTGAATCTCTCTATTCAATCCACCCATAAAACGTGCAAGCATAGCTTCATTCTCCTCAACAATACCACATCTAATCATACCAGTTTGTAATTCCTGATAATATTCTTCTACAGAATTTTTTCCTTGTCTTAAACGCTGCAAATTTTGAAGCAACTCACGTTGATAATAAGGTGGCACCCAACGATTACGCATAGCAGTTTTCAAAGCAGCCCAAGTAGTTGGAATATTAGCATGGTGTATTCTACAATGTTCTGACCACCAAACACAAGCAAAACTAGTGAATGAACAAACAGCAGCGGCAACACGTCTATCCTCGGGAAATTGTAAGCATGTAAAACGTTGTTCTGTTTCTAACTCCCATGTAAGATATATATCAGGAACATATCTACCCTCAAACGTCAGAATATTCAATTTAAGTTTAGGGAGATGGTCATGATCCCGTACCTGCGGGGGTGGTGCAGCCCTACCGTTACGGTTGTAGCCATGTGGTCGACCTGGTGCGTATGGTGGTGGTTGCCCCTGGGGCGGATCTGGAGCAACCTCTCCCTCATCATCGAAATCACCATCATAATCTTCAACCTGCTCAACGACAGTAGCCGCACGAGCCACCGAAGTAGCAGCAGTATCAACAGTACCAGGATGTTGGGCGTGGCCGAGAGGCACACATCGCGCTCGTCATTCAAAAGGAAGAGGAGCTGCCGCTGGTGGAGGTAGACGGCCAAGCACCTCATTGAACTTGGCGTCCATCTTGGTGTCGAATGTCTTCTCCAAACCATCTAGCTTCTCCATGGCCACTCCAAAGTTGTTCACGAAGTCTTGTACCTGCTTAGCCATCATTTGCTGAAATTTATCATAGAGCGCTTTGTTGGTCATGCTCTCCCAGTCGATCTCGTCATCGTGTGATCCTGGCATGGTTAGCAGAAATAGGAAACACACAATATGAAACCTACAGACTACTGGGACGTGGTGGTGGTGGTGGTGTGGCACAAATCCTTTAAGCGAATCTCAATTTCTTACCAGTTCTTACCCAGTAGCAGGCGGTGATCGGCAACCGTTGTAGCCAAAACTCTCAAAGCTTGGATAGAGCGATTGCCAGGTGGTGTCAAGCACACGGCGTAGAAGTATGTGGAGCTGGGATGGCTTATAATATGGTAGCAAAAAAGGTCAGCAATAATCAATTCAGAGATGCAAGGTTGAATAAACGCTCAACGACGGTACTGTGCTGGTCCTAGGCTAGACCGTGCTAGAGACGCGAGCCTAAAACACCAACAAAAGCACGACGATACACGTAATCAAGGGAAGAGCACACTCTGTTTTTTTTTCGTTTTTTTTTTGCGCCTCGTATTTTTTTTTGCGCCTCTTTTTTTTTTTTTGCTCAGAAAAACACTATAATTGCGAGTGTCTCAAAACCCTTCCCAAGTCGTATAAGCAGGATAGACACGAAAAAAAAAATTTGAATTTTTTTTTCTGGAGCGATGCGGGGGCTGCGACGACCAAAAAATTTCGACAAAACTCACTATGATAGCAAGTGTCTCAAAACGCTCCGGAGAACCTAAAATCAAGATAGGGAAAAAATATTTTCGGCCGAAATTTTTTTGGGCCAAAACGTGCTCTGCAAAGCGTTTTTTGGGCCAAAACGTGCTCCGGAGAACTCACTATGATAGCAATTTTTTTTTCCGACACCTACACAGGTAGCAAAACGCGAATCCGAAATCAAAAAGATCTCGAAACTAAATTTAAAACGAGCTGGACTCGGATTGGTGGTGGTATATATGGACACCAATGGATAACTGGCAGCGGGGATGATGGTGGTGGTATATGGCGACTATGAAAACGATGCGTTGGCGGCGTGACAACTTGTGAATAGAACTCGAAACTCTAAAGAACTCCAAAACGATAGCCCCCATCTCATCGAAAGACAGGGACAACTTCGCCTCTATCAGTTACTGGGGCCCTTCTCGCGGGCAGCGGGCGGGTACCACTACCTCTATGTCACCATCGACAAGTTCACCAAGTGGGCGGAGGTGGAGCCAGTGCGCACCATCCATGCTGGATCGTCTGTCAAGTTCATCAAGGGCATTGTAAGCCGATTCGGCGTCCCCAACCGCATCATCGCCGACAATGGTTCATAGTTCACAAGTAACCTCTTCAAGACTTATCTCGCTAACCTTGGAACGCAGATTTGCTACGCCTCATAGCCCACCCTAGGAGCAATGGCCAGGCGGAGCGCATCAATGCGGAAGTCCTACGAGGCCTCAAGACAAGGAGCTTCAAGAAGAAACTAGAGGCTTGCGGTAGGGGTTAGGTCGATGAGCTCCAGTCCGTACTGTGGTCCATTCACACCACTACTAAGCCGACTGGCGAGACGCGATTCTTCTTCGTCTACGGAGCCAAAGCCGTCCTCCCTCATGAGCTCAAGCACCACTCCCCGCGGGCCTTGGCATTCGACGAGGAGCATCAGGATGCCACACGGGGAACGAACTTCGTGCTTGGGGAGGAGGCGCATTGCCAAGCCTCGCTCTGAGCTACGAGGTATCAGCAAGCGCTACGGTGCTACGACTGCTGCAATATCCGCTCCAGGACCCTCAAAGTCGAAGACCTCGTCCTGAGGCTGGTTCTCTCCAGGGAGGTCTTGCACAAGCTCTCGCCCATGTGGGAGGGCCCGTTCAAGGCCGTTCATGTCTCCAGGCCTAGTGTCGTGCACTTGGAGACTCAAGACGGGGTCACCATCCAGAATGCCTGGAACATCCAGCACCTCCGGATGTTCTACCCATGACACTCTCACGTAATAATGAGTGGGCTGTATATGCCCGGAACCCCCGAGAATGTGGAGGGGTTCCTTCCCATGCAATGTGAAAGCCAGAGCTCCGCGCTGGCGGACAACTCAACACTGCCCATCAATGGCTATGCCCATGCAACGTGGATGCCCTACGCTCAGTGGTGGGGGAAGATGAAGACTAGTCTAGGTGCCGGACGCGGCTGTTATTTGCTCTTCTCGCATTTGGATTTGCCAACTTACCTGGAATAAAACTCAAAGCTTTTTCCAAATCACATTTTAAAAGAAAGGGGCCAGGGATTTGTTTTCATCTTGGGTTTCCTCTCTTTAAGTCGAGCACTCGTCTGCTCCCCTCCCCCTCGCACCCCACCAGCCGGGGCTGGGGGGCACGGTGCTTGCACCTCGCCAAGGACTTGGCTCCCGAATCCTCGTGTAGTACTCCCGGATGAGTTAGCTGGCACATGGCGCTTTATACTCGCTCAGGGGCTCCATTCATGGCCTGATGCGCCATCTCGGAGCCTCCCACCCTTCCCAGGGCAGGAAACAAAAAATTTCTTTAGGGAGCTGCTTGAGCGTCAAAGGGGGCTCCTGAGCAGCATGCCTCAGGAGCCTTACCAGTCATATAGCCGCTCGCCTCTCGATGCCGTCCTTGGTAATCCGGTCGGCATCGAGGGTGTCAAGGCCTCACCTCATAGTTGCATCCTTGGTGATCTGGTCGTACACTACAGTGGTAGGGAAATGTGCAGGACTGGGACTTACCGACGTAGAGCTGCTTGAGCGTCAAAGGGGGATCATGAGAAGCACGCCTCAGGAGCCTTACCGGTCATATAGCCACTCTACTCTTGATGTCGTCCTTGGTGATCCGGTCGGCTTCGAGGGTGTCGGGGCCTCACCTCGAAGTTGCGTCCTTGGTGATCCGGTCGTACACTATGGTGGTAGGGAAATGTGCGGGATTGGGGCCTGTAGACATAGAGTGCCGCAAGGGCTCCCAACCTGCCTCATCCGTAAGAAGAAGAGGTCCACAAGACGTCCGGACTCCCTAAGCGCCATAGCCACGCCTCCTTTGGAGCCCACCGCGAGCATGCCAAGCTAAGTACCCTAATCACAAACGGAAGGCTGCCTTAATTAATGAAAACGCAAAGGTTAGGACACGTAGCAGAAGCACAGATAAAAAGAGGCAAGCACCCAAATTTAGTGCACGCCCGCAGGGCCTCCCTTGGTTCATTGATTGCAGGAGCAGGAAAAGGAGGAAAAAGTGAGAAAGCCCTCCCATGAGGGCTGCCGCTTCGGGAGTCCCGGGGTCCACGCATCGGCGCTCAGTCGATGTCCTCCTCCTCCTTCACGGGCAAGTGAAGGCCACGGGCGATAGCTGATGTTGCTGCTGCCGCTCAGGCTCCCATCGAAGGGGGTGTCGCTGCCGTTGGAGGCGTGGCGCTCGTCACGAAGGGCAAGCTCATCTCCAAGGTTATCGCAGCTGACATCTTTCGGGAAGCACCCTAGGCGCTCACCCTCTCCCCTGAAGACCTTGATGAAGAGCGTCGCCACCCCGTGATACTTGAAGTGAAGGGTGCGCCTCCCCACTAGGCCACGAGCGCGGGCAAACGTCTGCCACCCACGGTTTAGGTACACATAACCCTTGGGGGTGACCTCGACCTCCACCCATGATGTCGCGCTGCAGCAGCCATAGGCTGTCAGGCCCCTGGTCGGCAGCGCCCCCGTGAAGGAGCACAGGAGTTGAAACCAGACGGCCTCTGGCTTCTCCGCCCACACCACGAACTCCTGGGCCGTGTTGGCCATATGGAGCCACGGGCGTGGCGGCGGGGTAATCACTGCCGCCCTCCCACCACAGGCGCCACCTCCTAGACTACTGCGGCCTCCCGCGCTAATCGGAGTCCCACCGCGGCCGCTGATGTTAACCCCGGGCCGCATTGGAGCATGACCGCGGCCGTGGGGAACCACCGCCGGTGTCGCGGTGTGTTTTTGGGGACGACCGCGGCCCCTCCTGGGCGGCGGTGAGGCAGGGTTCTCCTCGGAGGCCTTCCCCTTCTCGGCGGCGGAGAGCTTTCTCACTAAAGCCATGATTGGGAGAATGGAGGCTTGGAAGTTGGGAGTCGAAGAAGACGAAGGTGTGTTGAGGGCTTTCTCGCCCTCGCCTGCTTATGTACAACTAGGGGCCAACCGGCACCCCCTCGCATCCTGGTAGGCGTGCAGCCACTGAAGGGTCACATCCGTGCGGCCCAAGGAGAGAAGGCCGAGGGAACAACAACATTCAAGGAAGGGCAATGATGGCTGACGCTGCAGATGGGCGTCGCATCAGTTTGACTTGGGGTGGTTCCTGACACCTTCGGGGAGCAGGGGCGTCGGCGCCCAGGCGTTCGACGCGTGTAAAGCCTGGCCTGCAAGCGTTTGGGGCCCGCGGCACTTCGAGCTGTCCTCAAAGGCTTCGCCTGGAAGACAACTCAGGCGCACCTTGGGCCCGGGTACCGTCGGCATTCTGGGAACGGAGATACCCAGACCTGCCTGCCTGCGGGCAAGGACATGACCCACCTTGTCAGCCAGACAGGGCTTGGCACGGATCCACTCAAGACAAGGCCCTCGTGAGGACCCCGGGCTTGCGAGGAAGAACAATGCCAAGACCAACAAGGATGGGCCTTCCCAGGCCCCCTACGGAGCAGCGGAGGTCTCTATGTAGAACCCGGCCTTAGGATTCAAAGATGACGCAGGGAAGGACAGGCGGGCGCCAGCACGCCAGACGGTGCAGTTTCCCCTTTCGTGCAAAGGGGGCAAGGACGTACACGGGTTCCCAATGCGCCTCCCAAAGGTTTCCATTTCAGTGCAACAAGACCACGACCCCGAGCCCTGTAGGGAGGATGTCATCACCGAGCCCACCTCTGCATCATCGACATCTACTTTGCAGGCGAAGACCACCTTTGGACAGGACGCGAATGTACTCTTGTCCCCCTTGTAATTTGGCCGTTGTGGGATCCCTTCCCACCATTGTGATAAGGGAAGAGGATTCGGGCCACTGCTATATATAGAGGCGAGGCCGCACCATAGAGAGAGGACAAGGAAAACCATCCGACTGAACCACTTGACGAACCACAAGACAAGGAAGTGAGCCAAGAACACCCCTAGAGCACCCTCGTGAGTCTAGAGACCACAGTAATATTTCATACACCACACCTCCCCGAGAGGCAATCCACCAAAGCAGGAGTAGGGTATTATGCTTCCCAGTGGCCCGAACCTGGGTAAACCACCATTTTAATCTTCTTCCTCATCATCGTGTGAGTTTGCTTTAGTAACCATCAAGTAGCAAGCTAGGTAGGGCGAACCTGCAGGGGATCTTTGCACACACCCCTGTGTTCGAACCTTGAGGGTTTTGCAGAGCTCGAAATCCGACATAGCCGTTCGTATGGTGCATTCTTATCAGTTCTTAGTCGGGAAGACATGTATTCTTATCAGTTTGTGTATCTAGCCGGCCGTGATGTGTATTCTGGTGAGTTCATGTGTGTATGTGTTGCCCTCATGGTGTACGAGAGGCCGCCCGTGAGGAAGTCGCCGATCTAGTCGAGGCATGCTCCTATTCTCTATTTTGCTAGCACGAACATTTAAAAGTTTGAACGACAAACCTTGGTAAGTTCTCTTTGACAAAAACTCTTCTCTCATATTTGTTCTTATTTTGGTAGGTTGCAGTTAAAGCAAGATGCACAAGTTCATATTTTGTATGCTTTTCAATTCATCTACTTCCCGATGGTGAGTCCGATTTCCTTTGTGTTTCCATCTTCTTCATATAGCACAAACAAGTGCTTGTGGTTATGCTTCAAAATGAGCACCATACTGTCACTTTGGTTAATCAATTTTGTAGAAAATTCTCTGGGATTTTTTATGCAGAACCATTGCTAACTTCATAATTATAAAGATCATGCATGCTATCCAATGAGCCATCAATTAAAGAAATTTCCAATATAAAGAGGCAAATACACATGATACGCAACTAATAGATACTAATGTTCTTCTAGCACATTGCTAGTAGTTATATAAGATACCTTTCTTTTGGAGTTATGTAATTCATAAATAACCAAAAGGGACAACATACTATCACAACTGCTTGCCGCCCCCACGAGCGCGGTTGCTTTCCTCCTCTCGTGCGCGTATGCCACCTCAGCTGATACAAATTCTTGTGTGGGTCATCGCTCCCTACTCGGGCGTGTGTCACTGCCGCCATAACCTCCTCAATCTATCCCCCATGGCCTGCCTCAATAGTGCCAGACATGCCCCCGAGCCGGTTTAGAACCACCGCGACGTCCAGCACTGTTCCCATATATATGTGAGGTGCTCGCGTGTTGGGGTGTTTGCATCTATGGTGAGGTCATCGTACTGCACCAGCTCCATGACACTAACCTCATCTCATGTTTCTCTTCTATATGACATATAGGAGTTCTTCGGAGGCGGCCAACAAAATGACCAACATCAGGTCATGCCTCCATCTATCTTTTTCCTCTCTTGGGTACTTTTCTCTCATTAATTTATTTCTCTCTCTGAACTGCAACAAGAGGGAGATTGGACCAATTGGAGATTGGTGGTGATAAGTATACATAATTTCTCTCATTAATTTATGTTTTCTACACATAGAACTAGACGTCCAATTTTTTCTCTTTATTCTTATGCTTGTGAGAACTTGTTCAGTTTGCATGGGAGAATGATGAGGACATGACTACCTTGGATACGACCAAAAATGTTGCATACATGCATATTTGTGAGGTGATTTCTTATAAGAATTATGCAATAATTTATTTATGTTATCCGGAACAAAAATACTTGACCTATTTTTATTTTATGCCTAAATGCAGAATGGTCGAACACATGTATGAACCACGTGTGATGACAAAGAAAGAGGAAATGGTTGGGTGCTATTCAAGAGGTCCTGTAATGTCAAAGGAAACAATTAGGTTTTGTTCAAGAAGTTCTCTCACGTCACTTTTACCCCAAGAGAAGATAGAGTCCAAGTCTCTCACGTTCTGGACTCAGATTCGGACTGCACAGACACACCTGTCTCAAAACGCTAACAACTTTTTCATACGGACTTGGAATTGGGTGATTCTTTTTTTTTCTGGAAACTACATTTCACATGCGTTCCAGCACAGTTGGAATCAACTTAAAATTCTTCCGGATCGCGAAGATATCAACGAAACAATCTGACGTTGCATCAAAATCCGAGTCAAACTACAAGTCCAAAGGTGTTGCATCACCTCCACTTGGGCCCATGGGCCTTGTACGACCTAGGGTTTGTTTTAGGGTGTCTTGGGACGTCCTCCCACCTCCTTGGCCGCCACCCCTTGCTCCTATATAAGTAGATCAATCTAGTAGCTTTTCCTTTGGGTTTTGTTTAGTTAAAAGTTAGTCATTGCAACTTCGTGTACTTCGTTTGTGTCCAACGACCAGACTAAGACCGCTTTCGGAACCCCACCATTATCAATACTTCATCTCTATTCGCAATATTCAGATTGCATTAACATATTCTTGCTTGTTCTTCGATTGCTTGCAGAAACAGACCTTCGTGGTCAGGTTGATCGTGCTCCGGCGTGGTCAATAACCTCATCTTTTCTCCAAACCAGTGTGAGCCTTTGCAATTTTCTTTTCAGTGCTTGCATAGTTCAATTATCGGTTGCATCGTCGTGTCGAGTTGCTGGTCTTAGCGTCTAGTCTTTTAGAGTTTCGAGTTCTATTCACAACTTGTCATGCCGGCGTCGCACCATCTTCATCGCTGCTGCCATATATCACCACCACGCCAGCATCATCCCTTTCGTTGTCACCCACCACCAACCATCAATTTTCACCACATGCTACCATTGTTCATTGTCATTATCACACTTGAGGTCGTTCACATGTACGCTTGATCCAATCTACATCTTATCTAATTTGTTGGATAGAAAAAAAAGTGAGGGATAAAAAAAGAAAAAAAAAGTGAGAGAAAAAAAAGAGAAGAAAAAAATTAGAGAGAAGAGAAAAAAAACAAATTTCGGATCTACCTAGACTCAATCTCGTATGTGAATTCGGATTGAAATCTATTTTGCGCAATGTTGAGTAAAACAAGCGTATCTTCCTCATACGAACTCGGAATTGAGTGATTCTTTTTTGCATACGAAAGCTTGAGTTAGTAGCATTCTTGAGAAAAAATATCAGAATTTCACATAATATTTTCTTCAGGAAAGCTGAAGAGAGAGTTTTGTATATCTTGCTTGTCGGTCCTTTATCATCATTGTCTTTACTGCCATTGTGATCTTCACTTATATCTTGCTGCCGAGAGCTAATTCATATCACCCCTTTCTGCTATTTCTCCTACATCGTGACTCCATTAGTGTTCTACGCTCGCGTCTCTAGTACGGTCTAGCCTAGGACCAACACAGTACCGTCGTTGAGCGTTTATTCAACATTGCATCTCTGAATTGATTATTGCTAATCTTTTGCTACCATATATTAAGCCTTCCAAGATCCACATATTTCTACATCATGTATACATACGTTCACCTGGTAATCGCTTTACCCAATCTTTGGAGATATTGACACCGTCGGTTGCCGGTCGCCACCTGCTGCATGGTAAAAATTTGTAAGACATTGATATTTGCATTATTGTGAGCGTTTTACCACCACATCCCAGTAGTTCATAGGAACAATATACTTGGATCTTTGTTTCTTGTTTCTACTAGTCATGACAGGATCCAGAGTTGTCAGTTAATGGGCTTCTTCGATCGTGGGAGACGTGTCACCACAAAAACCGATACGAGAGATGCAAAGAGATCCAAATGCACATGATCAGGTTAATGTTTCTATACCTTCATTTAATGGCCGATTTAGACCTGCTTTATATATTGAGTGGGAGTTTGAAATAAATGAAATATTTGCTTCCCATAATTTTGCTGCACATAAGAAAGTTAAGGTCGCAGTTGGTTCTTTCACTGGTTATGCTTTAGTTTGGTGGAGCGAATATTGTCGGTTACACAAAGATATTATACCTATTACTTGGGCTGATTTGAAACTTGCCATGAGACACACGTTCGTTCCTGCTTATTATACTCGTGACAAGCTTAAAATGTTACAATATTTGAAACAAGGTAGTGACACCGTAATGAAATATTATGATGATTTACAAATGACCTTGTTGCATTCCTCATTAGAAGAAAGTGAAGAAGATTTTATGGACATATTTTGGGGAGGATTAAACCTTGATATTCAGGAGATACTAATTCATGAAAATTGTTATTCTATGGATCGTTTGTTTCGTCTTGCTTGCAAAGCTGAACAGGAAATAAATCAACGTGTTGCCCAAAAGGAAATAGAGCGCAAGGTGCACATTCCAAGAGTTGATACCATTGTTCCTTCAACTACTAGGCATACTGTGACAACCACATCAAATCTTTTGAGGGCTACATCACCTTCACCATGTAACACGTCACCACCGAGAGTGCCTACATCATCTGAGTTGATCATAAGAGGTAATGCCAAAGGTATTGATCTTCCACCTCCACATGAGTATGATGAATGCCTTGTCAATTCCAATGTACCCTATGATGAGCTACCCATTACTTTGATCACACCACCTATTTTAGAGGACTATGTTCATGATTATACTTCCGCATGTGATCAAATAACTACAATATCAACAATTGTGAGTGCACCCATTGAATTAACTATTGATGAGCAAGGACTGTGTGAATCAGTAAATAAATCTAATTTGGGTCAAATATGTTTGAAAATAATTCTGCCGATGTTTAATCATTTTGATATGACCTCTAATCTTGGTGATAATTCTGTGTCAAATGACATGTTGCATGTTTGCTTATTTAAGCATGTTGTAGCATCTAAATTTGAAACGATTCACGTTTATTTACCAATATTGGGATGGTTTAATGATGAACATCATGAATCTTTTGATATGAATAAGGACTTCACTTATATGTGGAAACTGAGTTTGCAATATTGTGATGCCTTCTACTTCTTGTCATAATCTTTTGGCTTTATATTTCATGACATGTGATGAGTGCCCTTGTATATATATGTCACATGTGTCACAACTGAGAACAATAAAAATGGATAACATATACATATACAATGTGTATGCCTTTTCTCTTTTGGTAGCCACATTTCAGATTAAGCAACGCCGAGGACGGCTTTGTTTTCAAAAAGGGGAGGATGATGAGGACATGACTACCTTGGATACGACCAAAAATGTTGCATACATGCATATTTGTGAGGTGATTTCTTATAATAATTATGCAATAATTTATCTATGTTATCCGGAACAAAAATACTTCGCCTATTTTTATTTTATGCCTAAATGCAGAATGGTCGAACACTTGTATGAACCACGTGTGATGACAAAGAAAGAGGAAATGGTTGGGTGCTATTCAAGAGGTCCTATAATGTCAAAGGAAACAATTAGGTGTTGTTCAAGAAGTTCTTTCACGTCACTTTTAGCCCAAGAGAAGATAGAGTCCAAGTCTCTCACGTTCTGGACTCAGATTCGGACTGCACAGACACACCTGTCTCGAAACGCGAACAACTTTTTCATACGGACCCGGAATTGGGTGATTCTTTTTTTGCTGGAAACTAGATTTCATACGCGTTCTAGCACAGTTGGAATCACCTTAACATTCGTCCGGATCGCGAAGTTATCGACGAAACAATCTGACGTTGCATCAGAATCCGAGTCAAACTACAAGTCCAAAGGTGTTGCATCACCTCCTCTTGGGCCCATGGGCCTTGTATGACCTAGGGTTTGTTTTAGGGTGTCTTGGGACGTCCTCCCACCTCCTTGGCCGCCACCCCTTGCTCCTATATAAGTAGATCAATCTAGTAGCTTTTCCTTTGGGTTTTGTTTAGTTAAAAGTTAGCCATTGCAACTTCGTGTACTTCGTTTGTGTCCAACGACCAGACCAAGACCGCTTTCGGAACCCCACCCTTATCAATACTTCATATATATTCGCAATATTCAGATTGCATTATCATATTCTTGCTTGTTCTTTGATAGCTTGCAGGAATAGACCTTCGTGGTCAGGTTGATCGTGCTCCGGCATGGTCAATAACCTCTTGGAGATTGGTTTAGCGATTGCTAAGGAGCAACGTCATGCACGTTCGTAGTCGGATCGTCAAAGTCTTCTCCACCAAATCGATAGTTATCATCTCATCGAAAGATCGGGACCCTCGCCTCTATCAAGTGGTATCAGTTTTCAGGTTGCTCGGTGAGAATTTCTAGTTATTCGTAGATTAGATTTATTTTTCTTACCTATTGCCCAAGAAAAAGCCAGAAAAAAATGTTAGATCTATTCATCTTTACTCCAAGCCAGTCTGAGCCTTTGCAATTTTCTTTTCAGTGCTTGCATAGTTGAATTATCGGTTGCATCGTCGTGTCAAGTTGCTGGTCTTAGCGTCTAGTCTTTTAGAGTTTCGAGTTCTATTCACAACTTGTCACGCCGGCATCGCACCATCTTCATCTCTGCTGCCATATACCACCACTACGCCACTGTCATCCCTTTCATTATCACCCACTACCATCTATCAATTTTCATCACATGCTACCCATTGTTCATTGTCATTATCATACTTGAGGTCGTTCACATCTATGCTTGATCCAATCTGCTTCTTATTTGGTTGAGAAAAAAAAGTGAGAGAGAAAAAAAAAGAAAAAAAGAAAAAAAAAAGAAAAAAAGTGAGAAAAAAAGAGAAGAAAAATAAATAGAGAGAAGAGAAAAAAACAAATTTCGGATCTACCTAGACTCAATCCCGTATGTGACTTCGGATTGAAATCTGTTTTGCGCAGTGTTCAGTAAAACAAGCGTCTCTTCCTCATACGAACTCGGAATTGAGTGATTCTTTTTGTATACGAAAGCTTGAGTTAGTAGCATTCTTGAGAAAAAATATCAGAAATTTCACATATTTTCTAGAGGAAAGCTGCAGAGAGAGTTTTGTATATCTTGCATGTCGATCATTTATCATCATTGTCTTTACTGCCATTGTGATCTTCACTTATATCTTGCTATCGAGAGCTAATTCATATCATACCTTGCTGCTATTTGTCCTACGTCGTGACTCCATTAGTGTTCTAGGCTCGCGTCTCTAGTACAGTATAGCCTAGGACCAGCACAGTACCGTCGTTGAGCGTTTATTCAATATTGCATCTCTGAATTGATTATTGCTAATCTTTTGCTACCATATATTAAGCCTTCCAAGCTCCACATATTTCTACATCGTGTATACATACGTTCACCTGGTAATCGCTTTACCCAATCTTCAGAGAGATTGACACCGTCGGTTGCCGGTCGCCACCTGCTGCATGATAAGAATTTGTAAGACACTGATATTTGCTTTATTCTGAGCATTTTACCACCACATCCCAGTAGTTCATAGGAACAATATACTTGGATCTTTGTTTCTTGTTTCTACTGACAGGATCCAGGGTTGTCAATTCATGGGCTTCTTCGATCGTGGGAGACGTGCCACCACAAAAACCGATACGAGAGATGCAAAGAGATCCAAATGCACATGATGAGGTTAATGTTTCTATACCTCCATTTAATGGCCGATTTAGACCTGCTTTATATATCGAGTGGGAGTTTGAAATAAATGAAATATTTGATTCCCATAATTTTACTGCACATAAGAAAGTTAAGGTCGCAGTTGGTTCTTTCATTGGTTATGCTTTAGTTTGGTGGAGCGAATATTGTCGGTTACACAAAGATATTATACCTATTACTTGGGATGATTTGAAACTTGCCATGAGACACACGTTCGTTCCTGCTTATTATACTCGTGACAAGCTTAAAAAGTTACAATATTTGAAACAAGGTAGTGACACCGTAATGAAATATTATGATGATTTACAAATGACCTTGTTGCATTCCTCATTAGAAGAAAGTGAAGAAGATTTTATGGATAGATTTTGGGGAGGATTAAACCTTGATATTCAGGAGATACTAATTCATGAAAAGTGTTATTCTATGGATCGTTTGTTTCGTCTTGCTTCCAAAGCTGAACAGGAAATAAATCAACGTGTTGCCCAAAAGGAAATAGAGCGCAAGGTGCACATTCCAAGAGTTGATACCGTTGTTCCTTCAACTACTAGGCATACTGTGACAACCACATCAAATCTTGTGAGGGCTACATCGCCTTCAGCATGTAACACGTCACCATCGAGAGTGCCTACATCATCTGAGTTGATCATAAGAGGTAATGCCAAAGGTATTGATCTTCCACCTCCACATGAGTATGATGAATGCCTTGTCACTTCCACTGTACCCTATGATGAGCTACCCATTACTTTGATCACACCACCTATTTTAGAGGACTATGTTCATGATTATACTTCCTCATGTGATCAAATAACCACAATATCAACAATTGTGAGTGCACCCATTGAATTAACTATTGATGAGCAAGAACCGTGTGAATCAGTAAATAAATCTAATTTGGGTCAAATATGTTTGAAAATAATTCTGCCGGTGTTTAATCATTTTGATATGACCTCCAATCTTGGTGATAATTCTGTGTCAAATGACATGTTGCATGTTTGCTTATTTAAGCATGTTGTAGCATCTATATTTGAAACGATTCACGCTTATTTACCAATATTGGGATGGTTTAACGATGAACATCATGAATCTTTTGATATGAATAAGGACTTCACTTATATGTGGAAACTGAGTTGCAATATTGTGATGCCTTGTACTTCTTGTCATAATCTTTTGGCTTTATATTTCATGACATGTGATGAGTGCCCTTGTATATATATGTCACATGTGTCACAACTGAGAACAATAAAAATGGATGACATATACATATACAATGTGTATGCCTTTTCTCTTTTGGTAGCCACATTTCAGATTAAGCAACGCCGAGGACGGCTTTGTTTTCAAAAAGGGGAGGATGATGAGGACATGACTACCTTGGATATGACCAAAAATGTTGCATACATGCATATTTGTGAGGTGATTTCTTATAATAATTATGCAATAATTTATTTATGTTATCCAGAACAAAAATACGTCACCTATTTTTATTTTATGCCTAAACGCAGAATGGTCGAACACTTGTATGAACCACGTGTGATGACAAAGAAAGAGGAAATGGTTGGGTGCTATTCAAGAGGTCCTCTAATGTCAAAGGAAACAATTAGGTGTTTTTCAAGAAGTTCTCTCACGTCACTTTTAGCCCAAGAGAAGATAGAGTTCAAGTCTCTCACGTTCTGGACTCAGATTCGGACTGCACAGACACACCTGTCTCAAAACGCGAACAACTTTTTCATACGGACTCGGAATTGGGTGATTCTTTTTTTTCTGGAAACTAGATTTCATATGCGTTCCAGCACAGTTGGAATCACCTTAAAATTTGTCCGGATCGCGAAGTTATCGACAAAACAATCTGACGTTGCATCAGAATCCGAGTCAAACTACAAGTCCAAAGGTGTTGCATCACCTCCACTTGGGCCCATGTGCCTTGTACGACATAGGGTTTGTTTTAGGGTGTCTTGGGACGTCCTCCCACCTCCTTGGCTGCCACCCCTTGCTCCTATATAAGTAGATCAATCTAGTAGCTTTTCCTTTGGGTTTTGTTTAGTTAAAAGTTAGCCATTGCAACTTCGTGTACTTCGTTTGTGTCCAACGACCAGACCAAGACCGCTTTCGGAACCCCACCCTTATCAATACTTCATATATATTCGTAATATTCAGATTGCATTATCATATTCTTGCTTGTTCTTTGATTGCTTGCAGGAATAGACCTTCGTGGTCAGGTTGATCGTGCTCCGGCGTGGTCAATAACCTCTTGGAGATTGGTTTAGCGATTGCTAAGGCGCAACGTCATGCACGTTCGTAGTCGGATCATCAAAGTCTTCTCCACCAAATCGATAGTTATCATCTCATCGAAAGATTGGGACCCTTGCCTCTATCAACTCCGACTGCTATACATACAGGACCAATTACTAGAGCTCGCGCACATCAATTGAATTACCAGGTACTTTCGTTTCTTGCAAATCCTTCTAATGTTCATGAACATATGATGCTGCCTAAATTAGATACTTTTGTTTTACTTGTGAATGAAGGACCTGGCATGGACAAGAAGGATGACCATTGGAGCGGGATCAAGCATGGAGAAGAAGGTGCGCGCGCGGGAAAGAACAATGGAGCTTCCAGTGATGATTTTCGCACTTTGAAGCCACCATAATGGGAGCAAGAAGCCTTGGACGATATATGCATGATGCCACTTTATAAAATTCGTCCCTAGGCTAATATACGTGTTGCGCCACCTTATTTTTGGGCCAGGCCCATGTAATTTCGAAATACCATATTATAGGCTATTTTTAGAGTCCGTATGTATGGGGAAACTGAGTTAGGGTCGGTTTCGGACCCCTCCTCCAAGGGGCCACGAAATTCCCCTCTATTCCCCCATATATACAACCCTTAGGGCGTCGTTTTAGGTTTGGGTTTTGTTTAGATTATAAGTTCGCCATAGCTGCAACTTCGCGTTCTTCGTTTGTGTTCCACGACCAGACAAAGGCGTCACAGAACCTCACTTCATCAATAAAGCTTTCCTCTTATATTCGCAATATCCAGATTGCAATCTTAGTTTCTTGCTTGTTCTTCGTTTGCGTGCAGGAAAAAGACCCTCGTGGTCAGGTTGATCGTGCTCCGGCGTGGTCAATAACCTCTCGGAGTTGGTTTAGCGATTGCTAAGGCGCGGCGTCATCACACGTTCGTAGTCGGATCGTCAAAGTCTACTCCACCAAAACGATAGCCACCATCTCATCGAAAGACAGGGACAACTTCGCCTCTATCACAAGAGGTCCTCTAATGTCAAAGGAAACAATTAGGTATTGTTCAAGAAGTTCTCTCACATCACTTTTAGCCCAAGAGAAGATAGAGTCCAAGTCTCTCACGTTCTGGACTCAGATTCGGACTGCACAGACACACCTGTCTCAAAACACCGACAACTTTTTTATACGGACTCGGAATTGGGTGATTCATTTTTTGCTGGAAACTAGATTTCATATGCGTTCCAGCACAGTTGGAATCACCTTAAAATTCGTCCGGATCGCGATGATATCGACGAAACAATATGATGTTGCATCAGAATCTGAGTCAAACTACAAGTCCAAAGGTGTTGCATCACCTCCTCTTGGGCCCATGGGCCTTGTACGACCTAGGGTTTGTTTTAGGGTATCTTGGGACGTCCTCCCACCTCCTTGGCTGCCACCCCTTGCTCCTATATAAGTAGATCAATCTACTAGCTTTTCCTTTGGATTTTGTTTAGTTAAAAGTTAGCCATTGCAACTTCGTGTACTTCGTTTGTGTCCAACGACCAGACTAAGACCGCTTTCAGAACCCCACCATTATCAATACTTCATCTATATTCGCAATATTCAGATTGCATTATCATATTCTTGCTTTTTCTTCGATTGCTTGCAGGAATAGACCTTCGTGGTCAGGGTGATCGTGCTCCGGCGTGGTCCATAACCTCTTGGAGATTGGTTTAGCGATTGCTAAGGTGCAACGTCGTGCACGTTCGTAGTCGGATCGTCAAAGTCATCTCCACCAAATCGATAGTTATCATCTCATCGAATGATCGGGACCCTCGCCTCTATCAGAGAACTTATTTTATTCCTGTTGCTTTCAAGCTATTTGTTGATATGCCTATAAGAACTAAAATAATTAATCCTTTATGATGTTTCCTTGTAGTCAAATAAAAGCTATTTTTATGGATATGTGCAGTAAACATTTGGTATGGAGCATTACACATATTTAAACTCCTCATCTCGGTGAGCGCTCCTACACCACTATGTCTAGCAATCCAACCCTGCCAACCGAGGCCGTTCACCATTGCCTCAATGTGAGTTCGCTCTCCAGAACAAGCATGGCCACCTACAGTTCCCAGTTGTTGCAGTGACCGCCCTCATCCATGAGCTCATCCACCATGGTTACTAGCAGTCGTCCAAGTGGAGCACGGACAACAATCCGTGTTAAATCGTGGCCACCATCTTCACCATGCGGTGCAACTATCCAAGTCGTCCGCACAAAACAGTCCAAGTTGATGCATGGTCCCCGTTCTTTCTTCCCAGGGTGCCCCTGCACTGTTTGTTGAAATGCCTACAAGAGTTATAACTGCCATTTTTTTCCATATCTGCCTAAAGTAGCATGAGACCCTCATGTTCTCTAAACATATTCCGAGTTTAATTGATTCAGTACAAGTTTTGGTCATGAAAACTAAGATTGTTCATCATGTACTGATCCATTTCAATTGTGGTCGTGTTTAAAAATAACTAATGTTCAACATGTACTGAAAATGCCTTTAAAAACTGTCGAGGCATGATGCACATGATCACCTATGGGGCCACGGGCCCATTTGTGGTTCGACGGGGGTGAGATCACATTGCACGAAGAGCGGAGGTAGTGAGGTAGCACGACGACGAGATGCAGGTGTTTTACCCAGGTTCGGGCCGCTGAGAAGCATAAAACACTACTCCTGCTTTGGTTGATTGATAGGGGGAATATGAAGCAGGCGCATTGCTCAAACCCGGCAAGGTCACCCTCGAGACGCAGTCCAAAGGTCTCAATCTTTAGCTAGGTTGCCTTGGACCTCCTTTTATAGCTCAAGGGGAAACCACAGTGTCAAAACAGACATTATCTAGTGATTAGATAGCCAATAGTGGTATCACACCTAACTCTGGCACTCAAGACAAAATGCCATAAATGCTTGCTTAGGTGGAGTGCGGGGATGCATTCCCGGCAGGCCTTTACCACCGCTTTAGCTAACTATTTCTCAATATCTTGACACGCCTCTAGATGGGTGTCAAGCGGGCATAATCTGTCTTCCAGTGAGTCGCCACATGCTTAGCGAGAGACACTTAGCCACTCGAGGGCCCAACACCGCGTCGACACATGACTGGTGTCGCGATGCGGTGGAGCGATGGACAATCGGCTCGCGCCAGCCGGGGGATGGCTTGCCGATTCTTCCTGAAGATGTGTGCGCCTCGGTCCTTGGAAGGTACCAGGGATGTGAATGGTGCGGTTTGGGCCCATCCTAGGCCATCGCATTGACCTTGCCGGCATTGCGTAGTCAGCGTAAATGCTAGTTTTGTCTATACTTATGTTGATGGGTTCTACTACTACTGCCTATGCATAAGTCAGGGGCACTAGGTACCTAGTCCTTGTGCACCAACAGGAGCACCCGGGTCTGGCCCAAACACGCTTGCCCCGCGCCGTTGGGTCAGGCCCAAAATTTACACACACGCACTCAATATGAGGGAGTAACTGTCGACTTTCAAGCCAGCACTTACCCACTACCCCACGCTATTTCTGCCTCACGCACCGCATGCATTGCGAGGAGTTTGCGGTGGATGCGTATGACTTAAAGGTGCAGGAGTGGCAGAACCTGCAGCGCCAGGGATTGGAGCAATGGGGCGTTTACCGGTTCACACATGATCGTGGTTACTGGGAATGGTGGAGATGGGCGGCCGCCTTGGAGCGGAGGAGAGCCAGCCCCCGTGCCCTTCCCTATAAATTGGGGTGTCACAACGAGCGATGCTCATCCATTCCCTTCTCTTCCTCGATCTCAGGTTCACATAGCTTTCCCTTCTTCTCCCGTCATCGGACCGTCCCTTCCCTCCTGATGGTCAGGGGGAAGGGTCGGGCGAACACACCTGCCATCGCGGGGGCTTCTTTTTTATGTGCGTGCCGAGTCCCCGGCTCGGGTCGATGGTTTTGGACTGAGAGCCGACAGGAGGGGCCTTGGATGGGGGAGAGGGCGGCATGGTGACCGCACCAGGGCCTGTTGCGGTGGCGCACCCGTCGATGTGTCGCCTGCCGCTTCAGTCTTGGCAGAACACCGTGCGGACGATGCCGCACTAGAATCCATAGCGGAAACGCAATGTTGTGGTCCACTATGGTCTCTGTGCTCCTTCTTCCAGATGACGAAGGAAGTTCGTCCGTACGGCCATCGGCTGCGCACGAGTGGTCGCAACAACGGTTCATCATGGGTTGTGGTAGAGTTCCCCACCCATGGCACTATGTATCCTGCACATGGGTGGGAGCCTTTTGCCTGCGAGTACTCCTCAAGGACAGGGAGTCTTCCCTGCCTCGGGTCGACAGGGACGACCATGCTCTCTATGAGGCTCTTCGGGAGGCTTGGCGTTTCCCTCGGTTGCCGCGTTGAGGGCTCAGACGATGGCAAAGGTGCCCCCTTGAGCGGCGACAATGATGAAGATAACGGCGGCGGCAACCCAGGACGCTTCAAGAGCGGGGATGTCGGGACCCCAATCCTAAGCCATATGAATCCAGCCTGTAACATGTCACACCACTTTGCGGCCTCACGCATGATAACCCATGGCTGCCACCTTACCTTGGCCGGGACCGTTTGCACCTTTTGGCTCACGGATATGAACATGTCACTAGCATTCACATGTCAAAGAACCCGGGTCGACATGACTAGTCGTATACCCAAGTGGCACAACCGTATAGGGACAAACATACGTAACCCAACAATGCAGGTGCCGGTCATCAACGTGTGTAGACGAGTCATAACAAGCTATAAGGACTCCATTACGCCGTGGGACATTAATGTCATCACTGCACGTAGATGAGTCATAGCAGGCTACAAGGACTCCATTATACTGCGAGAAAATTTCCCGAAGGGACAAACACAACAGCAAAGAAGGATACACGCCGATCAATCAATGTGTCCGGAGGAGTAGCAAGCTACCAAGGCTCGGTGGAAGCACAAAGAGGCATTCCCCTGTAAAGAAGGCTACCATAGGCACACAACTAGGTGTCGAATCCCACACATACAAATGCATTTCAAACATACACACAATATGCACGATATGCGTAGATACAACATGACATCACAACATAACTCTATGACTCAAGTATTCATTAATGACTCATAGGAGCCAACATAGTGTGATATTACAAACAGGGGTCACATACCCAACACTCAAGTCATAAAAGCAACAAGCGGAAGCAGAAATATGTCTGGGTACAGACATCTACTAAAAGTGGCTGGAGGAGCCTGAAAAGCTGCAACGATCCTACCAAAGGAACCAGACCTCTCTCTTGGATTCCCAAGCTAATCTAGTCAACATCGCAGTTCACGTCATAAGTACCACTAATGAGACCAACGTCTCCTCTGCAAAAACATAAATTAAGCAATGTGAGTACAAAGGTACTCAGTAAGACTTACATCAGATCTAGCTACCTATGGATCATTGTCAACAAAGGGGATTGTGGAGTTTATTGCAGCAAGCCAGCTTTGACTCTTGGCTAACCTATACTACGACTACAAGTACATTCATTGAGGTGGATAGCGCACACAAGTCCGCATATTCACAAATCAATACACCACTATGGATCCAGTCCCATCTCCTTACGATAAAGCCATCCATAACACTCACACTTATCTTGCGCATTTTAGAGTATCCACTTCAAGTTGTCTAGGAACCACATAAGTTCTCCAAGTAGTCCAAGTAAAGAAAATGTTATTGCTGATGCTTTGTCTCGTCGTTATACTATGCTTTCACAACTTGACTTTAAAATATTTGGTTTGGAGACCATCAAAGATCAATATGTGCATGATGTTGAATTTAGAGACGTGTTGCAGAATTGTAAAGAAGGGAGAACATGGAACAAGTTCGTTATTCATGATGGATTTGTGTTCCGTGCTAACAAGCTATGCATTCCAGCTAGCTTCGTTTGTCTTTTGTTGTTACAGGAGGCACACGGAGGAGGATTAATGGGACACTTTGGCGTGAAGAAGACGGAGGACGTACTTTCTACACATTTCTTTTGGCCAAAGATGAGACGGGATGTTGAGCGTTTTGTTGCTCGCTGCACTACATGTCAAAAAGCTAAGTCACGACTCAATCCACATGGTTTATATATGCCTTTGCCTGTACCTAGTGTTCCTTGGGAGGATATATCTATGGACTTTGTTTTAGGTTTACCTCGAACAAAGAAGGCGAGGGATAGCATATTTGTTGTCGTGGATAGATTTTCTAAAATGGCACACTTTATACCATGTAATAAAAATGATGTTGCTGCTCATGTTGCTGATTTGTTCTTTCGTGAAATTATTCGATTGCATGGTGTACCAAATACAATTGTTTCAGATCATGATGCTAATTTTCTTAGCCATTTTTGGAGATGTTTATGGGCTAAGTTGGGGACTAAACTACTTTTTAGTACTACATGTCATCCCCAAACTGATGGCCAAACTGAAGTAGTCAATAGATCATTGTCTACTATGCTTAGGGCTGTTTTGAAGAATAACCTGAAAATGTGGGAAGAATGTTTGCCTCAGATTGAATTTGCTTATAATCGTTCGCTACATTCTAGCACTAAGATGTGCCCTTTTGAAGTTGTGTATGGTTTCTTACCTCGTGCACCTATTGATTTGTTGCCTCTTCCATCTTCGGAGAAGGTTAATTTTGATGCTAAAGAACGTGCTGAATTGATATTAAAAATGCATGAGTTAACGAAGGAAAACATTGAGCGTATGAATGCTAAATACAAAATTGCTGGAGATAAGGGTAGAAAACATGTTGTCTTTGCACCTGGAGATCTTGTTTGGTTACATTTGCGTAAGGATAGATTTCCTGATTTGCGCAAGTCAAAGCTAATGCCACGTGCTGATGGTCCTTTTAAGGTGTTAGAGAAAATAAATGATAATGCATATAAACTTGAGCTGCCTGCAGAGTTTGGGGTTAGCCCCACTTTTAACATTGCAGATTTGAAGCCTTATTTGAGTGAAGAAGATGAGCTTCCGTCGAGGACGACTTCAGTTCAAGAAGGGGAGGATGATGAGGACATCCCTACTAATGCTACACCCACAACTCCGACTGCTATACATACAGGACCAATTACTAGAGCTCGCGCACATCAATTGAATTACCAGGTACTTTCGTTTCTTGCAAATCCTTCTAATGTTCATGAACATATGATGCTGCCTAAATTAGATACTTTTGTTTTACTTGTGAATGAAGGACCTGGCATGGACAATAAGGATGACCATTGGAGCGGGATCAAGCATGGAGAAGAAGGTGCGCGCGCGGGAAAGAACAATGGAGCTTCCAGTGATGATTTTCACACTTTGAAGCCACCATAATGGGAGCAAGAAGCCTTGGACAAAATATGCATGATGCCACTTTATAAAATTCATCCCTAGGCTAATATAGGTGTTGCGCCACCTTATTTTTGGGTCAGGCCCATGTAATTTCGAAATACCATATTATAGGCTATTTTTAGAGTCCGTATGTATGGGGAAACTGAGTTAGGGTCGGTTTCGGACCCCTCCTCCAAGGGGCCACGAAATTCCCCTCTATTCCCCCATATATACAGCCCTTAGGGCGTCGTTTTAGGTTTGGGTTTTGTTTAGATTATAAGTTCGCCATAGGTGCAACTTCGCGTTCTTCGTTTGTGTTCCACGACCAGACAAAGGCGTCACAGAACCCCACTTCATCAATAAAGCTTTCCTCTTATATTCGCAATATCCAGATTGCAATCTTAGTTTCTTGCTTGTTCTTCGTTTGCGTGCAGGAAACAGACCCTCGTGGTCAGGTTGATCGTGCTCCGGCGTGGTCAATAACCTCTCGGAGTTGGTTTAGCGATTGCTAAGGCGCGGCATCATCAGACGTTTGTAGTCGGATCGTCAAAGTCTACTCCACCAAAACGATAGCCACCATCTCATCGAAAGACAGGGACAACTTCGCCTCTATCAGTTAGTATGTCACAACCCAAATTTCTCCATGATTTTTTTATTGTGAAAATTGAACATGTGCATCCATGATTTCAATGCATATTTAGATTTGAGATTAACATAGCCAACATGTGAGTTAAAATCACAAATTTGAATTCAAATGAAGCCTATGGCGACCTCACCCTAAAATCATTTTTGAAATTTGCATTAGGGCATGATTGCAACTTCCTAAGATTAATCATATGCCCTACTTTACTTGAGTGAACCATGTTTGGAAATAGTTTATTTTGGGAAAATAAACGACAAGTAAAACCGTGGGTTTCAAAAAAAAACAAAGAACCAAAACTCAAATTCCAACAAATTCAAATAGGTCCACTAGGAGGGAATTATTTTTGGTGAACAAAAATAGTTTAGAAATGTTCATGAAGCGAGAAATAATCCCCAAGTATTTAAGCATTTCCACTCTAGAGAAGAATCAAATTTGAATTTAAAAAGACAGACGAAGAGTAGAAAACACACACAAAAGAAATAGAAAAGAAAAACAAAAAAGAGGCATCCTAGCCAGCCAGCTGGGCCGGCCCAGCTAGCTAGCTGGCCAGGCCTCCTGCACTCTCTCTCTCCCTCTCACCAAAGCGCGAAACCTACGCGTCAGGTCACCCTACGTCCCGCAACTGCCGTGCGACGGGCGCACCCACGACCAAGCATGCACGTGCCCAAATTTTCCCTCACTCACACACTCCGTCCGCCCCAAGCCTCACGACCATGTCCCATCGATAGCTCCTGCCCCTCTTTGTCAAACCATTATGCTCTCGCACACCACCGCTGGCAGGTTGTTCCGTCGCGAGCTCGCCATTAACGCTCGGTACCACAACCCAAGCTGCTTAATTCTGACCGTCGTAGCCACCGCCGGAGCTAGTCACCACCACCACATGAACCACCACTCCATGATGACCCTCTTGGACATCTCCAATAACCTCGAGGCCCACTACAGCCTCATACTCGTCGGAGCCCAAAACTTAACCCCATTGTCGTTGATGCTCTGGTGAGCATAGACACCCCTGGGGTGCCCACCCTGTCCATCGCGTTCACCGCAACCCCGCATGCTCGCCTAACATTTTTGACCTCTCCATTTCCCCCAGGTTGGAGCATGTCGTCGACACTCGAGGTGAGCTCAACTCATGTGAGCTTTTTCTGCTCGACTGCGACGATCGTAACCCGGCCAGGACCACCGCTGACCTTCCCGAGCCACACCGCGTCCAGCCATGCCCTCCGAGCCACCCAAGACCCAGCACATCGCCTGCAACCATCGCACCCCAGCCGCTCGCTGCCATCCCTGATGTTTCTAGCAAGATTCTACCGAGGAATCTATGGTGATCTGCTAACACCTAACCTTGTTGAATTGTAGACGTTAGATCTTGCACGGACGTACCACATCAACCCACTTAAACGGTTGAACCGTTCCTATAGGCCTCGACCATCCATCGTTTAGTGTTAGCCGTGGACACCCTCTGGCTAATGGCAGCATGCCATGTGTCACTCCCGTGTGTTGCGTAAGAAATAGATAAAACATAAATTAAATAGAAAATGCAGTTTTAAAGAAAAGTCCATGGAACTCAGAACCTTCATAAATAATTAACAAGAGTACTTCGAGAGATTCCTTTTGAAAATGAAACCTTATGAAATCTAGTTTCAGAATAAAATTTACAGAACTTTTTTTGAACTTTTCAAATTTGAATTTCATATAGAAACTTTCAAATGCAATTTAGGTCATAACTTTTAAACTACAAATCCAAATGAGTTGATTCTTTTTGCAAACTAGAACTAATGACTTGTAGATCAAAAATGTATAAACAATTTAAATTTAGAAATAAATTAAAATTGTTTTCTGAATAGAATCTTCTGGACAAATTTTCAAAGGATTTGTAGGTTTCTTAAATGCAATAAAAATTTAAGTAATTAGAAACAAATCACAACAATGTTATACCCTATTGTGGCATGCTCTAAGTTATAATTTGAAATTAGTTCGAACCTGGTTTGCAAATATTTTGAAATCAAAACATCTATAATTAGATACAAATAATAATTGAATCGAATCAAAATTATTTAGCCAGGACCTATTTGAATCGTTTCATTAAAGAAATCAAAATCTATTTCAAACCAAATCCAAAATATTTGAACTTGAATTTTCAAATAAAATTCAATTCAAACCAATTTGAATTTTATTTCTTAATTCAAGCTCCAATTCAAGGTTAAAACCTTAGTTCAAATAGTTTAAACAAGGTTGCCCAAATTCAAGCATTATCTAAAATAAAACATTTAGGTCAAAACCTAGTAGGGTTCAAACTCAAAACATTTTGAAAACCCTTTGAAATGAAAAAACCAACTGAGTGTTAAATGGCACAACCAAGTTGTGAGACCAAATCGAATGCAAACCAAATATTGATAACCAAACTGAAAACAAAAATTGACCTAAATGCAAGCCACAACCTTACACATGTGTTGTGCGTTGTGTATTTGCATTCATGCAAGTTTTCCCTTCACATGAACTTTTTGCTTATGATTGTTGTGTATCATTGTTTCCTGACGTTAGGTTACAAGGAGTGTATACCCTGTGATAGTAGGAGTGCACCGGAGACAACAACAAACAAGGCAAGTTCCACTTGATTATGTCACCCAGTATTTTCTTTAGTTGTAGTTTTGCCATGATAGGTGTATGAGTTTAGGATGCTAAATTTTGTACAAACCAGTAGTTAACAACTTAGGTCCAAACTTACCCTAACCTTGTAACCATTGAGTATATGCTTAGACGCTATAACATGGATTGGGAAACACCATTATTAATTCCACCATACGACTGCATGGTCAACTACTTAATTATTACTTTTAATTTAATGAACCGATATGGGCAGACTGGCTTTGATTGGGTCATCGAAGTGTAGTCGTTGGTGGGGAATACCACCTAGTCACTAGAGATTGCATGAGTTCAAAAGATGAGTAGCTTACATGTGTGACTGTGAGGCAATATGGGCTCTGTCAGGATTGAGTAGGTTGTGGGAACGCTCCTGCGGCAGACCAGCGGAATTAGGTGTGTAGGTTGGACTGGGTCTGTTATTTTGGAGAGGGCGATTACTTGCCAAAAGTCTTGTCTTGATCTACCTTGCTACTTCTCATTTAAAGTTTAGTGGAAAAAGGGTGTGATCTGGAATCACGGGTAAAGTACACAAACCTCTCCAGAATGTAAAAAAACTGATCATGATTAGTCGTGTCCCTAGTTACGGACAACTTTGAGCGATTCATCCGAGAATTGTCAGAATGATCTCATTGACCTCTTCCATCTAAAATTCATGGCTTGAACCAATGGGACTAACTGAGCCGCTTAGAGGTTTGGTGTTCACCAGGATCCGTGGAGAAGCTTGGGATGACCCGGGGTGCACCGGGAAGTCCACATGCTCAAACTTCATCGAGGTTACGACTGGGGTTCACGGGAGTGCCTATAGACTAGGACCCGATTATATCGGAAGTGTCTTCTTGCTATTAGAGTAGACGAGCTCACAAATGCAGGGTAAAACTATTCATATGCAACGAGCCTTGAACCCCACCAGCAGAGCGCCAAAGAGCATGTAGGTGAACATGTATTCCATTAACTGTGGACTTGACAATACATTCAATATATTGACCCTAGTGTCTGCAACGTATCATGTTGCCGGGGGCTATTACGAGGAGTGACTTGCGTAAGGTTTCATGCCTCCACTTGACATGCTTCCCTGTGGTGTTGATGGAGCCTATCAAGACTGTTATCATAGCTTTGCCTTTTTCCGCTTTTATGAGAATATTGTTTTCTTTGTAAGACAATATATTTGACTAGCCACTAGCTAAAGTGATGAGGACATCCCTACTAATGTTACACCCACCCCGACTGCTATACATACAGGACCAATTACTAGAGCTCGCGCACGTCAATTGAATTACCAGGTACTTTCGTTTCTTGGAAATCCTTCTAATATTCATGAACATATGATGCTGCCTAAATTAGATACTTTTGTTTTACTTATGAATGAAGGACCTATCATGGATAAGAAGGATGACCATTGGAGCGGGATCAAGCATGGAGGAGAAGGTGCGCGCGCGGGGAAGAACATTGGAGCTTCCAGTGATGATTTTCGCACATTGAAGCCACCATAATGGGAGTGGGAAGCTTTGGACGAAATATGCATGATGCCACTTTATAAAATTCGTCCATAGGCTAATATAGGTGCTGCGCCACCTTAATTTTGGGCCAGGCCCATGTAATTTCGAAATACCATATTATAGGCTGTTTTTAGAGTCCGTATGTATGGGGAAACTGACTTAGGGTCGGTTTCGGACCCCTCCTCCAAGGGGCCACGAAATTCCCTTCTATTCCCCCATATATACAGCCCTTAGGGCTTCGTTTTAGGTTTGGGTTTTGTTTAGATTACAAGTTCGCCATAGCAGCAACTTCGCGTTCTTCGTTTGTGTTCCACGACCAGACAAAGGCGTCACAGAACCCCACTTCATCAATAAAGCTTTCCTCTTATATTCGCAATATCCAGATTGCAATCTTAGTTTCTTGCTTGTTCTTCGTTTGCGTGCAGGAAATAGACCCTCGTGGTCAGGTTGATCGTGCTCCGGCGTGGTCAATAACCTCTCAGAGTTGGTTTAGCGATTGCTAAGGCGCGACGTCTCACACGTTCGTAGTCGGATCGTCAAAGTCTACTCCACCAAAAACGATAGCCACCATCTCATCGAAAGACAGGGACAACTTCGCCTATATCAAGTGGTATCAGATTTCCAGGTTGCTCGGTGAGATTTTACCAGTTTTCGTAGTTTAGATCGCATCTGTTCTTCATACCTTTAGTCCACGAAAAAGCCAAAAAAAAATTAGGGTTAGATCATCATATCCGAACCAATCTGAGCCTTTGCATAGTCTTTTCAGTATTTTGCTTTGTTGAATTGGCGGTTACATCGTTGTGTCGAGTTGCTGGTCTTAGTGTCTAGTCCTTTAGAGTTTCGAGTTCTTTTCACAGGTTGTCACGCCGCCACCGCATCATCTTCATAGTTGCGATATACCACCACCATCATCGCCGCTGCCATATCTCATCATCCATCATCACTCTCCATTGGTGTCCATATATACCACCACAAATCCTCCACCAATCCAAGTCCAGTTCGTTTTAGGTTTAGTTTCGAGATCCTTTTGATTTCGGATCCGTGTTTTGCTACCTGCGCAGGTGTCGGAAAAAAAAAAAAAAGAGGCGCAGAAAAAAAAAAAAGAGGCGCCGAAAAAAAAAAGAGGCGCCGAAAAAAAAAACGAAAAAAAAAAATCCGATTGTGCTTTTCCCTTGCTTAGGTGTATCGTCGTGTTTTTGTTGGTGTTTTAGGCTCGCGTCTCTAGCACGGTCTAGCCTAGGACCAGCACAGTACCGTCGTTGAGCGTTTATTCAACCTTGCATCTCTGAATTGATTATTGCTGACCCTTTTTGCTACCATATTATAAGCCATCCCAGCTCCACATACTTCTACGCCGTGTGCTTGACACCACCTGGCAATCGCTCTATCCAAGCTTTGAGAGTTTTGGCTACAACGGTTGCCGATCACCGCCTGCTACTGGGTAAGAACTGGTAAGAAATTGAGATTCGCTTAAAGGATTTGTGCCACACCACCACCACCGCCACGTCCCAGCAGTCTGTAGGTTTCATATTGTGTGTTTCCTATTTCTGCTAACCATGCCAGGATCACACGATGACGAGATCGACTGGGAGAGCATGACCAACAAAGCGCTCTATGATAAATTTCAGCAAATGATGGCTGAGCAGGTACAGGACTTCGTGAACAACTTTGGAGTTGCCATGGAGAAGCTAGATGGTTTGGAGAAGACATTCGACTCCAAGATGGACGCCAAGTTCAATGAGGTGCTTGCCCGTCTACCTCCACCAGCTGCAGTTCCTATTCCTTTCGAACGACGAGCGCGACGTGTGCCTCTCGGCCACGCCCAACATCCTGGTACTGTTGATACTACTGCTACTTCGGTGGCTCGTGCGGCTACTGTCGTTGAGCAGGTTGAAGATTATGATGGTGATTTCGATGATGAGGGAGAGGTTGCTCCAGATCCGCCCCATGGGCAACCACCACCATACGCACCAGGTCGACCACATGGCTACAACCGTAACGGTAGGGCTGCACCACCCCCGCAGGTACGGGATCATGACCATCTCCCTAAACTTAAATTGAATATTCCGACGTTTGAGGGTAGATATGTTCCTGATATATATCTTACATGGGAGTTAGAAACAGAACAACGTTTTACATGCTTACAATTTCCAGAGGATCGACGTGTTGCTGCTGCTGTTTGTTCATTCACTAGTTTTGCTTGTGTTTGGTGGTCAGAACATTGTAGAATACACCCTGATAATATCCCAACTACTTGGGCTGCTTTGAAAACTGCTATGCGAAATCGTTGGGTGCCACCTTATTATCAACGTGAATTGCTTCAAAATTTGCAGCGTTTAAGACAAGGAAAAAATTCTGTAGAAGAATATTATCAGGAATTACAAACTGGTATGATTAGATGTGGTATTGTTGAGGAGAATGAAGCTATGCTTGCACGTTTTATGGGTGGATTAAATAGAGAGATTCAGACTATTCTAGAGTATAAGGAGTATAACACTATCACTCGTTTATTTCATCTTGCCTGCAAAGCTGAACGTGAAGTGCAGGATCGACAGGCAATGGCGAGAACTACTAATTTTGCAGGCCGTACTTCATCATGGACGCCACGTACCTCCTCTGCTTCCGCACGTCCTGCTGCAACACCACCTCCTTCAACCTCCAACTCTAATCGCGATACCAGGAAACAGGCTCCTACTGCACCCTCTGCGAAGAGCACACCTTTTGGGCCTGCACAGAGTTCTTCTTCATCTATTGCATCCACAGGGCAAACACATGAGGTTATATGTCGTCGTTGCAAGGGTGGAGGTCACTATGCGAGAGAATGCCCTTCCAAGCGTGTAATGATTGTTACTGAGGATGGTGGATATGCGTCCGCTAGTGATTATGATGAGGAGACTTTGGCACTTATTGCAAGTGACGAACAGGGTGGCGAGGATGCAGAACCAGAAACACAATACATGGCTGCTGATTACGCTGACAGGTATGAAAGTTTAGTTGCTCAACGTGTTCTCAGTGTGCAGGTTACACACGCTGAGCAAAATCAGAGGCACAACTTGTTCCACACAAAGGGAGTTGTGAAAGAGCGTTCTGTTCGCATCATCATCGATGGAGGGAGTTGCAATAACTTGGCTAGCATGGAGATGGTGGAGAAGCTGTCTCTATCCACCAGACCACATCCTCATCCTTATTACATCCAATGGTTCAACAATAGTGGCAAGGTTAAGGTAACACGTACTGTTCGTGTGCATTTTAGCATTGCTACATATTCTGATTATGTGGATTGTGATGTGGTACCCATGCAAGCATGTTCTATTTTACTTGGTAGACCATGGCAGTTTGATAAAAATTCTGTACACCATGGTAGGACAAATCAGTATACTCTTGTTCATAAGGATCATAATATCACTTTGCTTCCTATGTCTCCCGAACATATTATGAAAGATGACATTGCTAGAGCTAGTAAAGCAAAACAGGAGAAAAATAAGAGTGAAAATCAGATTGTAGCACAGGAATTTGAGCAACACCATAAGCATAATAAACCATCATCTACTGTTGCATCTGAAATAAAATTGAAGAGTGGATGTTTACTTGCTACTAAATCTGATATTAATGATTTGGATGTTGGTACATATGTTTGCTATGCTTTTGTATGTAAAGAGGTATTATTTTCATTCGAGGACATGCCTCCCTCTTTGCCTCCTGCTGTCATTAACATTTTGCAGGAGTTCGCTGACGTCTTTCCACAAGACGTGCCACCGGGATTACCGCCTATTCGCGGGATTGAGCATCAGATTGACTTAATTCCCGGTGCATCCCTACCCAACCGTGCGCCCTACCGTACCAATCCAGAGGAGACAAAGGAGATTATGCGTCAAGTACAGGAGCTGCTTGACAAAGGTTATATACGTGAATCCCTTAGTCCTTGTGCTGTTCCTATTATTCTAGTGCCTAAAAAGGATGGTACATCGCGCATGTGTGTGGATTGTAGAGGCATTAATAATATTACTATTCGTTATCGTCATCCTATTCCTAGACTAGATGATATGCTTGATGAATTAAGTGGCTCTACAATTTTCTCCAAAGTTGATTTGCGTAGTGGATACCATCAAATTCGTATGAAATTGGGCGATGAATGGAAAACAGCATTTAAATCTAAGTTTGGATTATATGAGTGGCTAGTCATGCCTTTTGGGTTAACTAATGCACCTAGCACTTTCATGAGATTAATGAACGAGGTTTTACGTGCTTTCATTGGACGATTTGTGGTAGTCTATTTTGATGATATATTGATTTTTAGTAGATCTTTGGAGGAACATTTGGAACATTTACGTGCTGTTTTTACTACGCTACGTGATGCACGTTTGTTTGGTAACCTTGGGAAGTGCACCTTTTGCACCGACCGAGTATCTTTTCTTGGCTATGTTGTTACTCCACAGGGAATTGAAGTTGATACAGCCAAGATCGAAGCTATTGAGAGTTGGCCGCAGCCCAAAACGGTCACACAAGTAAGGAGTTTTCTTGGCCTCGCTGGTTTCTATAGGCGTTTTGTGAGAAATTTCAGCACCATTGTTGCGCCTCTCAATGAGCTTACAAAGAAGGACGTGCCTTTTTCTTGGGGTACCGCACAGGAAGAAGCCTTCACGGTCTTGAAAGATAAGTTAACACATGCTCCTTTACTCCAACTTCCTGATTTTAATAAGACTTTCGAGCTTGAATGTGATGCTAGTGGAATTGGGTTAGGAGGTGTGTTACTACAAGATGGTAAACCTGTTGCGTACTTTTCTGAAAAATTAAGTGGGCCTAGTCTGAATTATTCTACTTATGATAAGGAATTATATGCTCTTGTTCGGACTTTGGAAACATGGCAACATTATTTATGGCCCAAAGAATTTGTTATACATTCTGATCATGAATCTTTGAAACATATTAAAAGTCAAGCAAAACTGAACCGTAGACATGCTAAATGGGTTGAATTCATTGAGACTTTCCCTTATGTCATTAAACACAAGAAGGGTAAAGACAATGTTATTGCTGATGCTTTGTCTCGTCGTTATACTATGCTTTCACAACTTGACTTTAAAATATTTGGTTTGGAGACCATCAAAGATCAATATGTGCATGATGCTGAATTTAGAGACGTGTTGCAGAATTGTAAAGAAGGGAGAACATGGAACAAGTTCGTTATTAATAATGGATTTGTGTTTCGTGCTAACAAGCTATGCATTCCAGCTAGCTCCGTTCGTCTTTTGTTGTTACAGGAGGCGCACGGAGGAGGATTAATGGGACACTTTGGCGTGAAGAAGACGGAGGACGTACTTGCTACACATTTCTTTTGGCCAAAGATGAGACGGGATGTTGAGCGTTTTGTTGCTCGCTGCACTACATGTCAAAAAGCTAAGTCACGACTCAATCCTCATGGTTTATATATGCCTTTACCTGTACCTAGTGTTCCTTGGGAGGATATACCTATGGACTTTGTTTTAGGTTTACCTCGAACAAAGAAGGGGAGGGATAGCATATTTGTTGTCGTGGATAGATTTTCTAAAATGGCACACTTTATACCATCTCATAAAAGTGATGATGCTGCTCATGTTGCTGATTTGTTCTTTCGTGAAATTATTCGGTTGCATGGTGTGCCAAATACAATTGTTTCCGATCGTGATGCTAAATTTCTTAGCCACTTTTGGAGATGTTTATGGGCTAAGTTGGGGACTAAACTGCTTTTTAGTACTACATGTCACCCCCAAACTGATGGCCAAACTGAAGTAGTCAATAGATCATTGTCTACTATGCTTAGGGCTGTTTTGAAGAATAACCTGAAAATGTGGGAAGAATGCTTGCCTCATATTGAATTTGCTTATAATCGTTCGCTACATTCTACCACTAAGATGTGCCCTTTTGAAGTTGTGTATGGTTTCTTACCTCGTGCACCTATTGATTTGTTGCCTCTTCCGTCTTCGGAGAAGGTTAATTTTGATGCTAAAGAACGTGCTGAATTGATATTAAAGATTCATGAGTTAACTAAGGAAAACATTGAGCGTATGAATGCTAAATACAAACTTGCTGGAGATAAGGGTAGAAAACATGTTGTCTTTGCACCTGGAGATCTTGTTTGGTTACATTTGCGTAAGGATAGATTTCCTGATTTGCGCAAGTCAAAGCTAATGCCACGTGCTGATGGTCCTTTTAAGGTGTTAGAGAAAGTAAATGATAATGCA
The DNA here is from genome assembly GCA_022496015.1 of Hordeum marinum. NCBI lineage: Eukaryota > Viridiplantae > Streptophyta > Magnoliopsida > Poales > Poaceae > Hordeum > Hordeum marinum. The sequence continues at coordinate 150,461,193 of CM039676.1, forward strand.
TATAAACTTGAGCTGCCTGCAGAGTTTGGGGTTAGCCCCACTTTTAACATTGCAGATTTGAAGCCTTATTTGGGTGAGGAAGATGAGCTTCCGTCGAGGACGACATCAGTTCAAGAAGGGGAGGATGATGAGGACATCCCTACTAATGTTACACCCACCCCGACTGCTATACATACAGGACCAATTACTAGAGCTCGCGCACGTCAATTGAATTACCAGGTACTTTCGTTTCTTGGAAATCCTTCTAATATTCATGAACATATGATGTTGCCTAAATTAGATACTTTTGTTTTACTTATGAATGAAGGACCTATCATGGATAAGAAGGGTGACCATTGGAGCGGGATCAAGCATGGAGGAGAAGGTGCGCGCGCGGGGAAGAACATTGGAGCTTCCAGTGATGATTTTCGCACATTGAAGCCACCATAATGGGAGTGGGAAGCTTTGGACGAAATATGCATGATGCCACTTTATAAAATTCGTCCATAGGCTAATATAGGTGCTGCGCCACCTTAATTTTGGGCCAGGCCCATGTAATTTCGAAATACCATATTATAGGCTGTTTTTAGAGTCCGTATGTATGGGGAAACTGACTTAGGGTCGGTTTCGGACCCCTCCTCCAAGGGGCCACGAAATTCCCTTCTATTCCCCCATATATACAGCCCTTAGGGCTTCGTTTTAGGTTTGGGTTTTGTTTAGATTACAAGTTCGCCATAGCAGCAACTTCGCGTTCTTCGTTTGTGTTCCACGACCAGACAAAGGCGTCACAGAACCCCACTTCATCAATAAAGCTTTCCTCTTATATTCGCAATATCCAGATTGCAATCTTAGTTTCTTGCTTGTTCTTCGTTTGCGTGCAGGAAATAGACACTCGTGGTCAGGTTGATCGTGCTCCGGCGTGGTCAATAACCTCTCAGAGTTGGTTTAGCGATTGCTAAGGCGCGACGTCTCACACGTTCGTAGTCGGATCGTCAAAGTCTACTCCACCAAAAACGATAGCCACCATCTCATCGAAAGACAGGGACAACTTCGCCTATATCATAAAGTCTGTAAGAGTATTTGATTTCTGGATCATGCAATGTAATGCATGACGCATTTGTGTATGATACAACATTGTTACCGCTTATGCTGACGATTTGATTCAGGGGTTGGTGTAGAATACACGGAGATCGTTTACCTGGAAAGGTAGGTCATGACAGTTGTTTGATGCTTGCATGCCTATTTTCCCATATGGTTGCTTGTCCATTTTCCCATATTGTTGCTTTTCCATTTGCTTGTATGCTTGCTTGCCTTTCATTTGTAGGCATTCCAAGCTTTGGAAGCATCTAGCCCAACATGGGAACAAGTCGTTCAACCTCACCCATGCTTGGATGATCATCAACGGGGACGAGAAATTCAAGGCGCAATATGCCGCCCTCAAGGCACATGGAGGGAAGGAAGCCTTTCGACACCATGGTGAAGGAGAGAACTCGGAGCCATGGGGGAAGACAAACTCCAAGACAGAGGACAAGCGTGATGCAGGGTCAGTTGCCTTGCATGCAACTTTGGAAGGCATGATGACCAAGAAGGACACAAGGGAGGAGAAGAGCTGGCAAGACAGATAATGACAAATGAAGTCCTTCATGAATACATAAAGGAAGATGCTCGAGTTGGAGGTGAAAAAGCAAACAAAGAAGCTCGAGATGGATGCGGAGAAGCAAAGGAAGATGCTTGAGATCAAGGCTACCAATGCCAAGAACAAAGAAAATAATTGGTGCTCGCTTGCATGGAGAAGGGGGTGGAGATCATGAAGGTGGACTTGAGCATGGTTCCCTGGGGAAGAGGGCTTGGTTCGAGAAGATGCAGGCCGACAAACTCAAGTTCTATGATGAGTGACCTAGGGCGGAGAGTGCTACTTTATGTATATGCATTGGGTTTTTCCCCAAAGAGGAAAGGGTGGATTTAGTAAATTAGCAATAAGTATTTACCTAGGTAAGAACAAAGGTTTACCAAACCATTACATGGATCACGTAAACTCCCTCAACAATACCTACACACACACAAGAACAAAATACTTGCACCCAACACAAGCAAGAGGGTTATCAATCCCCTTGTAGTCATTAAGTGCAAGTATCAAATCTGATATTGGTAGATAGATAAATATATATAACTAAAATAAAATAACTGGTAAATTAATGCAGCAATGTAAATTGGTTTCGAGTAAATATATTTGATATACCCAGGTGCCATAGTTTTCACTAGAGGCATCTCTCTCATGAACATAGCATACAGTGGGTAGACACATTACTGTTGAGCAATTAATAGAGAAGCGTATAGTTATGACGTTATTCATGGAAATATCATGTACATAGGCATTACGTCTATGACAAGTAGACCAACTCATGCATGCATGTACTACTATTACTCTACCAATCGACCGCTATGCAGCATGCATCTATGGTATGAAGTTCATGGCAAACAAAGTAACGCTTTAAGCAAGATGACATAATGTATACAAAGTAAGACAAGTAATATGTTCAGACTCGTCGTTTTATCTCAATACAAATAAGTTCCTTGCTATCGACTGAGTCATGAGGTGAGGACATCGCAAGATTGAACCCACTACTATGGACCACTTCTGATGAGGACATCCTTACTAATGTTACACCCACCCCGACTGCTATACATACAGGACCAATTACTAGAGCTCGCGCACGTCAATTGAATTACCAGGTACTTTCGTTTCTTGGAAATCCTTCTAATATTCATGAACATATGATGCTGCCTAAATTAGATACTTTTGTTTTACTTATGAATGAAGGACCTATCATGGATAAGAAGGATGACCATTGGAGCGGGATCAAGCATGGAGGAGAAGGTGCGCGCGCGGGGAAGAACAATGGAGCTTCCAGTGATGATTTTCGCACATTGAAGCCACCATAATGGGAGTGGGAAGCTTTGGACGAAATATGCATGATGCCACTTTATAAAATTCGTCCATAGGCTAATATAGGTGCTGCGCCACCTTAATTTTGGGCCAGGCCCATGTAATTTCGAAATACCATATTATAGGCTGTTTTTAGAGTCCGTATGTATGGGGAAACTGACTTAGGGTCGGTTTCGGACCCCTCCTCCAAGGGGCCACGAAATTCCCTTCTATTCCCCCATATATACAGCCCTTAGGGCTTCGTTTTAGGTTTGGGTTTTGTTTAGATTACAAGTTCGCCATAGCAGCAACTTCGCGTTCTTCGTTTGTGTTCCACGACCAGACAAAGGCGTCACAGAACCCCACTTCATCAATAAAGCTTTCCTCTTATATTCGCAATATCCAGATTGCAATCTTAGTTTCTTGCTTGTTCTTCGTTTGCGTGCAGGAAATAGACCCTCGTGGTCAGGTTGATCGTGCTCCGGCGTGGTCAATAACCTCTCAGAGTTGGTTTAGCGATTGCTAAGGCGCGACGTCTCACACGTTCGTAGTCGGATCGTGAAAGTCTACTCCACCAAAAACGATAGCCACCATCTCATCGAAAGACAGGGACAACTTCGCCTATATCAAGTGGTATCAGATTTCCAGGTTGCTCGGTGAGATTTTACCAGTTTTCGTAGTTTAGATCGCATCTGTTCTTCATACCTTTAGTCCACGAAAAAGCCAAAAAAAAAATTAATTAGGGTTAGATCATCATATCCGAACCAATCTGAGCCTTTGCATAGTCTTTTCAGTATTTTGCTTTGTTGAATTGGCGGTTACATCGTTGTGTCGAGTTGCTGGTCTTAGTGTCTAGTCCTTTAGAGTTTCGAGTTCTTTTCACAGGTTGTCACGCCGCCACCGCATCATCTTCATAGTTGCCATATACCACCACCATCATCGCCGCTGCCATATCTCATCATCCATCATCACTCTCCATTGGTGTCCATATATACCACCACAAATCCTCCACCAATCCAAGTCCAGTTTGTTTTAGGTTTAGTTTCGAGATCCTTTTGATTTCGGATCCGTGTTTTGCTACCTGCGCAGGTGTCGGAAAAAAAAAAAAAAAAAAAAAAAAAAAAGAGTCTGGCACGCTTTGCAGAGCACGTTTTGGCCCAAAAAAATTTCGGCTGAAAATATTTTTTCCCTATCTTGATTTTAGGTTCCCCGGAGCGTTTTGAGACACTTGCTATCATAGTGATTTTTGTCGAAATTTTTGGGTCGTCGCAGCCCCCGGATTGCTCCAGAAAAAAAAAAAAAATAGTCCAAAAGAAAAATTCGTGCCCATCTTGCTTATACGACGTGGCAAGAGTTTTGAGACACTCGCCATTGTAGTGAGTTTTTGAAAAAAAAAAAAAAAAAGAGGCGCAGAAAAAAAAAAAAGAGGCGCCGAAAAAAAAAAAAACGAAAAAAAAAATCCGATTGTGCTTTTCCCTTTCTTAGGTGTATCGTCGTGTTTTTGTTGGTGTTTTAGGCTCGCGTCTCTAGCACGGTCTAGCCTAGGACCAGCACAGTACCGTCGTTGAGCGTTTATTCAACCTTGCATCTCTGAATTGATTATTGCTGACCCTTTTTGCTACCATATTATAAGCCATCCCAGCTCCACATACTTCTACGCCGTGTGCTTGACACCACCTGGCAATCGCTCTATCCAAGCTTTGAGAGTTTTGGCTACAACGGTTGCCGATCACCGCCTGCTACTGGGTAAGAACTGGTAAGAAATTGAGATTCGCTTAAAGGATTTGTGCCACACCACCACCACCGCCACGTCCCAGCAGTCTGTAGGTTTCATATTGTGTGTTTCCTATTTCTGCTAACCATGCCAGGATCACACGATGACGAGATCGACTGGGAGAGCATGACCAACAAAGCGCTCTATGATAAATTTCAGCAAATGATGGCTGAGCAGGTACATGACTTCGTGAACAACTTTGGAGTTGCCATGGAGAAGCTAGATGGTTTGGAGAAGACATTCGACTCCAAGATGGACGCCAAGTTCAATGAGGTGCTTGCCCGTCTACCTCCACCAGCTGCAGTTCCTATTCCTTTCGAACGACGAGCGCGACGTGTGCCTCTCGGCCACGCCCAACATCCTGGTACTGTTGATACTGCTGCTACTTCGGTGGCTCGTGCGGCTACTGTCGTTGAGCAGGTTGAAGATTATGATGGTGATTTCGATGATGAGGGTGAGGTTGCTCCAGATCCGCCCCATGGGCAACCACCACCATACGCACCAGGTCGACCACATGGCTACAACCGTAACGGTAGGGCTGCACCACCCCCGCAGGTACGGGATCATGACCATCTCCCTAAACTTAAATTGAATATTCCGACGTTTGAGGGTAGATATGTTCCTGATATATATCTTACATGGGAGTTAGAAACAGAACAACGTTTTACATGCTTACAATTTCCAGAGGATCGACGTGTTGCTGCTGCTGTTTGTTCATTCACTAGTTTTGCTTGTGTTTGGTGGTCAGAACATTGTAGAATACACCCTGATAATATCCCAACTACTTGGGCTGCTTTGAAAACTGCTATGCGAAATCGTTGGGTGCCACCTTATTATCAACGTGAATTGCTTCAAAATTTGCAGCGTTTAAGACAAGGAAAAAATTCTGTAGAAGAATATTATCAGGAATTACAAACTGGTATGATTAGATGTGGTATTGTTGAGGAGAATGAAGCTATGCTTGCACGTTTTATGGGTGGATTAAATAGAGAGATTCAGACTATTCTAGAGTATAAGGAGTATAACACTATCACTCGTTTATTTCATCTTGCTTGCAAAGCTGAACGTGAAGTGCAGGATCGACAGGCAATGGCGAGAACTACTAATTTTGCAGGCCGTACTTCATCATGGACGCCACGTACCTCCTCTGCTTCCGCACGTCCTGCTGCAACACCACCTCCTTCAACCTCCAACTCTAATCGCGATACCAGGAAACAGGCTCCTACTGCACCCTCTGCGAAGAGCACACCTTTTGGGCCTGCACAGAGTTCTTCTTCATCTATTGCATCCACAGGGCAAACACATGAGGTTATATGTCGTCGTTGCAAGGGTGGAGGTCACTATGCGAGAGAATGCCCTTCCAAGCGTGTAATGATTGTTACTGAGGATGGTGGATATGCGTCCGCTAGTGATTATGATGAGGAGACTTTGGCACTTATTGCAAGTGACGAACAGGGTGGCGAGGATGCAGAACCAGAAACACAATACATGGCTGCTGATTACGCTGACAGGTATGAAAGTTTAGTTGCTCAACGTGTTCTCAGTGTGCAGGTTACACACGCTGAGCAAAATCAGAGGCACAACTTGTTCCACACAAAGGGAGTTGTGAAAGAGCGTTCTGTTCGCATCATCATCGATGGAGGGAGTTGCAATAACTTGGCTAGCATGGAGATGGTGGAGAAGCTGTCTCTATCCACCAGACCACATCCTCATCCTTATTACATCCAATGGTTCAACAATAGTGGCAAGGTTAAGGTAACACGTACTGTTCGTGTGCATTTTAGCATTGCTACATATTCTGATTATGTGGATTGTGATGTGGTACCCATGCAAGCATGTTCTGTTTTACTTGGTAGACCATGGCAGTTTGATAAAAATTCTGTACACCATGGTAGGACAAATCAGTATACTCTTGTTCATAAGGATCATAATATCACTTTGCTTCCTATGTCTCCCGAACATATTATGAAAGATGACATTGCTAGAGCTAGTAAAGCAAAACAGGAGAAAAATAAGAGTGAAAATCAGATTGTAGCACAGGAATTTGAGCAACACCATAAGCATAATAAACCATCATCTACTGTTGCATCTGAAATAAAATTGAAGAGTGGATGTTTACTTGCTACTAAATCTGATATTAATGATTTGGATGTTGGTACATATGTTTGCTATGCTTTTGTATGTAAAGAGGTATTATTTTCATTCGAGGACATGCCTCCCTCTTTGCCTCCTGCTGTCATTAACATTTTGCAGGAGTTCGCTGACGTCTTTCCACAAGACGTGCCACCGGGATTACCGCCTATTCGCGGGATTGAGCATCAGATTGACTTAATTCCCGGTGCATCCCTACCCAACCGTGCGCCCTACCGTACCAATCCAGAGGAGACAAAGGAGATTATGCGTCAAGTACAGGAGCTGCTTGACAAAGGTTATATACGTGAATCCCTTAGTCCTTGTGCTGTTCCTATTATTCTAGTGCCTAAAAAGGATGGTACATCGCGCATGTGTGTGGATTGTAGAGGCATTAATAATATTACTATTCGTTATCGTCATCCTATTCCTCGACTAGATGATATGCTTGATGAATTAAGTGGCTCTACAATTTTCTCCAAAGTTGATTTGCGTAGTGGATACCATCAAATTCGTATGAAATTGGGCGATGAATGGAAAACAGCATTTAAAACTAAGTTTGGATTATATGAGTGGCTCGTCATGCCTTTTGGGTTAACTAATGCACCTAGCACTTTCATGAGATTAATGAACGAGGTTTTACGTGCTTTCATTGGACGATTTGTGGTAGTCTATTTTGATGATATATTGATTTTTAGTAGATCTTTGGAGGAACATTTGGAACATTTACGTGCTGTTTTTACTGCGCTACGTGATGCACGTTTGTTTGGTAACCTTGGGAAGTGCACCTTTTGCACCGACCGAGTATCTTTTCTTGGCTATGTTGTTACTCCACAGGGAATTGAAGTTGATACAGCCAAGATCGAAGCTATTGAGAGTTGGCCGCAGCCCAAAACGGTCACACAAGTAAGGAGTTTTCTTGGCCTCGCTGGTTTCTATAGGCGTTTTGTGAGAAATTTCAGCACCATTGCTGCGCCTCTCAATGAGCTTACAAAGAAGGACGTGCCTTTTTCTTGGGGTACCGCACAGGAAGAAGCCTTCACGGTCTTGAAAGATAAGTTAACACATGCTCCTTTACTCCAACTTCCTGATTTTAATAAGACTTTCGAGCTTGAATGTGATGCTAGTGGAATTGGGTTAGGAGGTGTGTTACTACAAGATGGTAAACCTGTTGCGTACTTTTCTGAAAAATTAAGTGGGCCTAGTCTGAATTATTCTACTTATGATAAGGAATTATATGCTCTTGTTCGGACTTTGGAAACATGGCAACATTATTTATGGCCCAAAGAATTTGTTATACATTCTGATCATGAATCTTTGAAACATATTAAAAGTCAAGCAAAACTGAACCGTAGACATGCTAAATGGGTTGAATTCATTGAGACTTTCCCTTATGTCATTAAACACAAGAAGGGTAAAGACAATGTTATTGCTGATGCTTTGTCTCGTCGTTATACTATGCTTTCACAACTTGACTTTAAAATATTTGGTTTGGAGACCATCAAAGATCAATATGTGCATGATGCTGAATTTAGAGACGTGTTGCAGAATTGTAAAGAAGGGAGAACATGGAACAAGTTCGTTATTAATAATGGATTTGTGTTTCGCGCTAACAAGCTATGCATTCCAGCTAGCTCCGTTCGTCTTTTGTTGTTACAGGAGGCGCACGGAGGAGGACTAATGGGACACTTTGGCGTGAAGAAGACGGAGGACGTACTTGCTACACATTTCTTTTGGCCAAAGATGAGACGGGATGTTGAGCGTTTTGTTGCTCGCTGCACTACATGTCAAAAAGCTAAGTCACGACTCAATCCTCATGGTTTATATATGCCTTTACCTGTACCTAGTGTTCCTTGGGAGGATATATCTATGGACTTTGTTTTAGGTTTACCTCGAACAAAGAAGGGGAGGGATAGCATATTTGTTGTCGTGGATAGATTTTCTAAAATGGCACACTTTATACCATGTCATAAAAGTGATGATGCTGCTCATGTTGCTGATTTGTTCTTTCGTGAAATTATTCGGTTGCATGGTGTGCCAAATACAATTGTTTCCGATCGTGATGCTAAATTTCTTAGCCACTTTTGGAGATGTTTATGGGCTAAGTTGGGGACTAAACTGCTTTTTAGTACTACATGTCACCCCCAAACTGATGGCCAAACTGAAGTAGTCAATAGATCATTGTCTACTATGCTTAGGGCTGTTTTGAAGAATAACCTGAAAATGTGGGAAGAATGCTTGCCTCATATTGAATTTGCTTATAATCGTTCGCTACATTCTACCACTAAGATGTGCCCTTTTGAAGTTGTGTATGGTTTCTTACCTCGTGCACCTATTGATTTGTTGCCTCTTCCGTCTTCGGAGAAGGTTAATTTTGATGCTAAAGAACGTGCTGAATTGATATTAAAGATTCATGAGTTAACTAAGGAAAACATTGAGCGTATGAATGCTAAATACAAACTTGCTGGAGATAAGGGTAGAAAACATGTTGTCTTTGCACCTGGAGATCTTGTTTGGTTACATTTGCGTAAGGATAGATTTCCTGATTTGCGCAAGTCAAAGCTAATGCCACGTGCTGATGGTCCTTTTAAGGTGTTAGAGAAAGTAAATGATAATGCATATAAACTTGAGCTGCCTGCAGAGTTTGGGGTTAGCCCCACTTTTAACATTGCAGATTTGAAGCCTTATTTGGGTGAGGAAGATGAGCTTCCGTCGAGGACGACGTCAGTTCAAGAAGGGGAGGATGATGAGGACATCCCTACTAATGTTACACCCACCCCGACTGCTATACATACAGGACCAATTACTAGAGCTCGCGCACGTCAATTGAATTACCAGGTACTTTCGTTTCTTGGAAATCCTTCTAATATTCATGAACATATGATGCTGCCTAAATTAGATACTTTTGTTTTACTTATGAATGAAGGACCTATCATGGATAAGAAGGATGACCATTGGAGCGGGATCAAGCATGGAGGAGAAGGTGCGCGCGCGGGGAAGAACAATGGAGCTTCTAGTGATGATTTTCGCACATTGAAGCCACCATAATGGGAGTGGGAAGCTTTGGACGAAATATGCATGATGCCACTTTATAAAATTCGTCCATAGGCTAATATAGGTGCTGCGCCACCTTAATTTTGGGCCAGGCCCATGTAATTTCGAAATACCATATTATAGGCTGTTTTTAGAGTCCGTATGTATGGGGAAACTGACTTAGGGTCGGTTTCGGACCCCTACTCCAAGGGGCCACGAAATTCCCTTCTATTCCCCCATATATACAGCCCTTAGGGCTTCGTTTTAGGTTTGGGTTTTGTTTAGATTACAAGTTCGCCATAGCAGCAACTTCGCGTTCTTCGTTTGTGTTCCACGACCAGACAAAGGCGTCACAGAACCCCACTTCATCAATAAAGCTTTCCTCTTATATTCGCAATATCCAGATTGCAATCTTAGTTTCTTGCTTGTTCTTCGTTTGCGTGCAGGAAATAGACCCTCGTGGTCAGGTTGATCGTGCTCCGGCGTGGTCAATAACCTCTCAGAGTTGGTTTAGCGATTGCTAAGGCGCGACGTCTCACACGTTCGTAGTCGGATCGTGAAAGTCTACTCCACCAAAAACGATAGCCACCATCTCATCGAAAGACAGGGACAACTTCGCCTATATCATTTGCACCTGGAGATCTTGTTTGGTTACATTTGCGTAAGGATAGATTTCCTGATTTGCGCAAGTCAAAGCTAATGCCACGTGCTGATGGTCCTTTTAAGGTGTTAGAGAAAGTAAATGATAATGCATATAAACTTGAGCTGCCTGCAGAGTTTGGGGTTAGTCCCACTTTTAACATTGCAGATTTGAAGCCTTATTTGGGTGAGGAAGATGAGCTTCCGTCGAGGACGACGTCAGTTCAAGAAGGGGAGGATGATGAGGACATCCTTACTAATGTTACACCCACCCCGACTGCTATACATACAGGACCAATTACTAGAGCTCGCGCACGTCAATTGAATTACCAGGTACTTTCGTTTCTTGGAAATCCTTCTAATATTCATGAACATATGATGCTGCCTAAATTAGATACTTTTGTTTTACTTATGAATGAAGGACCTATCATGGATAAGAAGGATGACCATTGGAGCGGGATCAAGCATGGAGGAGAAGGTGCGCGCGCGGGGAAGAACAATGGAGCTTCCAGTGATGATTTTCGCACATTGAAGCCACCATAATGGGAGTGGGAAGCTTTGGACGAAATATGCATGATGCCACTTTATAAAATTCGTCCATAGGCTAATATAGGTGCTGCGCCACCTTAATTTTGGGCCAGGCCCATGTAATTTCGAAATACCATATTATAGGCTGTTTTTAGAGTCCGTATGTATGGGGAAACTGACTTAGGGTCGGTTTCGGACCCCTCCTCCAAGGGGCCACGAAATTCCCTTCTATTCCCCCATATATACAGCCCTTAGGGCTTCGTTTTAGGTTTGGGTTTTGTTTAGATTACAAGTTCGCCATAGCAGCAACTTCGCGTTCTTCGTTTGTGTTCCACGACCAGACAAAGGCGTCACAGAACCCCACTTCATCAATAAAGCTTTCCTCTTATATTCGCAATATCCAGATTGCAATCTTAGTTTCTTGCTTGTTCTTCGTTTGCGTGCAGGAAATAGACCCTCGTGGTCAGGTTGATCGTGCTCCGGCGTGGTCAATAACCTCTCAGAGTTGGTTTAGCGATTGCTAAGGCGCGACGTCTCACACGTTCGTAGTCGGATCGTGAAAGTCTACTCCACCAAAAACGATAGCCACCATCTCATCGAAAGACAGGGACAACTTCGCCTATATCAACTTCCTCTGAGGATCTACTCATCTAGTTGGCCAAAGCAAACTCATAGATCTAAAAGCATACATAACTATAACAATCACACATAAGAAAGTTCATAATTGACTCAATTATTTTCAATGAATAATCTGATCATAAACCCATAATTCATCAGATCCCAACAAACACACCTCAAAGGAGGATTACGTCAGATGGTTCTTTGAAGAGAACATTTTATTGAATATCAAAGAAAGAGAGGGAGAGAGCCATCTAGCTAATCATTATGGACTCGTAGGTCTGCGAAGAACTAGTCAAGCATCATCATGGAGGCAGCAAGGCTCATGAAGATAACCTCCGTGATTGATTCCCCCTTTGGCAGAGTACCGACGGAGGCCTTCAGATGGGATCGTAGAAGAACAAAGGCTAGCGGCAATGAAAAAAATGTTTTGGGGCCTCCTTCTGGAGTTTTGGGGATTTTTGGGAATTTATTGAAGGGGAATTAGTTCAGGGAGACTTACGAGGGGCGCAAAAGCTCACATGGAGCGCCCCCCTGAGGGAAGGCCGCCTGGGCCTGTGAACCTCTCGTGTGTCTTTAGGTCTCCCTTTTATGCTCCCTGGGTCCCTTCTGGTCTAGAAAAAATCACTGAAAATTTTCACTTCAATTGTACTTTATTTTGGTATTATTTCTCTGCGAAACAAAAAATAGGGCAAAATACAAGAACTAACAGTTGGCATTAGATTAATAGGTTAGTTCCAAACACGATATAAAATGGCCTCTAAAGCATATTAGATTGATTGTATAATACCATTAAACAATCAAAAATTATAGATACGCTGGAGACGTATAAAGCATCCCAAAGCTTAATTCTCGCTCATCCTTGAGTAGATAAATGATAAAAACATGTTTTTAATGTTGAATGCAACGTAACATGTTTATCATGTAATCTCTCTCTACGGAATGAATATTGGAAAACGATGAAGTAATCAATATCAACATAATAATATCCATGAATATAAGAACATAATCATTACTATTTCGAAATATACGATGCTTAGCGAATGTTATCTCTACTCACTAAATTATGTAAGAAATGGCGTAACTCCATCTTCCTAACACAAGTACAAATCATGAGCACCCTGGTGTCAAGCCAGGCATTTGGCTCATGCTTTCTCAAGCGCTTCAACATTTTCAACTTCACTCAATACATGAGCATGAGCCATGGACATACACTAGAGGTGGAATAGCATTTGGTGGTAGAGATCAATAAGGGAAGACAAAATTTTGGATAGTCTCGCATCAACTAGGCATGTTTTTAGGCTATGGAGATGCCTTCCAATCGATATTGGTGCGAGGAGTAGGGGTTTCCATGCAATTTTTAGTGCGCTAAGAGCTATAAGTTTATGGAAGGTTGAACTGAAACTAAGTGGGTGTGCATCTAACTTGCTTGCTCATAAATACCGTGGGCATTTAAGGAAGCCCGTTATCGATATACAAGCCAAGTTCTATAAAAAAATCCCAGTAGTATATGAAAATGACAAATGATGAGACTCTCTATCTGAAGAACATGGTGCTATTTTGAAGCACAAGTGTGGTAAAGTATAGTAGCATTGCCTCTTCTCTCTTTTTATCTTATTTTATTTCTTAGTCTGGAACCTCGCCCTCATTCTTTGGAGTAATCATTAGCCTCCATCATCCATTATTTTTCCTCATGGGACAATGCTCTAAAAATGATGGTCATCATACATTTATTTACTTACAGCTTGATAGAACCTATTACGACGTATGACTCTATATGAATGCCTTTGTAGTGTACCAGGGTGTGCAATGATATAATGTAACATGTATTACGATAATGAATGGTGGATTTGCCAAAAATATCATGTCAGCTCTATATGATCATGCAAAGCAATATGACAATGAACACACATGTCATGTAATAGAACAATGGATGTGCATCGCAATATATATCGGAATGGCTATCAAAATTCCATGATAGGTAGGTATGGTTTTTTTTTGAGGAAGATATAAGGAGGATTATGTTCTATAGAGCGTATCATATCACGTGGTTTGGATGCAACAACTCTCGTGGTGAATTGGGCAATGCCCGGTAGCGAAGAGGCTGACAAATTGCGGAAAGGTGGGAGTGTGCATAGTCCATGAACTCACGTTAGTCATAGAGAACTCACATACTTATTGTGAAAGTTTTATTAGCTCTCTCGAACCAAAATACTACCAGTGCGCCACTAGGGAGGAGATTGGGAGGATTTAACCATCGCGCACCATGACTCAAACAATACAAGGATTTCAACAAAGAATAAAAGTGCTCCAGCATCATGGTCATGCCTTGATCGACACTTAAATGAGTAGTTTAATAACAATATTTAATACTGATATCTTTACTAACCAATGATCATGAATACATACCCTTTCTTATTACTATGTTAATATAAACAACCCACGCAAACCATATGCAGCGATCCACGTGCAAAATTTTCTTATATCCCTCTTATATACCTATGATTTTCCGACTAAACATATAATCCGTGCAAATTACCACTTCCTATTTTAGAGACTCTCAAAAAGATTTAAGTGAAGCATGAGAGTGCTAATTGATTTCTATAAAATATATTTCCTGTCATGCCCTAAAGATAAAAGTGAAGCACATGAGCACAATTGCATTAACACAAAAGATATAAGCGAAGCATAATGAGGGTCAGGGCAGGATGCACTCGATCACCAATGGGGCCGCAAGCCCTTTGTGGTTCGATAGAGGTGAGATCACTTGCACAAAGAGCCGAGAAGGCGAAAGAGTGTGGCAATCGGGATGCAAGAGCTTTACCTAGGTTCGGGCCGCTGTGAAGCGTAAAACCCTACTCCTGCTTTTGATGGATTGATCAAAGGAACACGAAAGGCACGTAGCGCTCAATCTCGGCAAGGGTTGCCTTTGAGGAAAGAGCTGCTACACGAGTACAAGTGTCCAAAGGTCCGAATATTTAGTTAGGCTCCCTTGGGACTCCTTTTATAGTCCAAAGGGCAACCACAATTGAAAAACAAACATTGTCTGGTGATTAGATAGCTAACAGTGCTATCATACCTAACTCTGGCACTTTAGGACAATCTTCCATAAATGCAGTCTAGGTGGTGAGCGGGGGTGCATCCCCGACAAGCTCCTACCACCGCTCTAGCTAACTACTGCACCACAGCTTGACACGCCTATAGACGGGTGTCAAGCGGGCATAATCCGTTTCTAGCCTGTCGCCATGTGCTTAGCCAGAGCCATTTAGCCACATGGGAGCTCAACACCGCATCGATAAGTGACTGGAGTAGCGATGCGGTGGAGCGGTGGCCGGTCGGCTCATGCTTGTCGGGGGACTAGCTTGCCGGGTCTTCTTGAGGGTGCGGGCGCCTTAGTCCCCGGCAATCACCGGGGACGAGTTTGGCGTGCTCCGAGCTTGTCTTGGGTTGTAGCACCGATCTTTTCGGCGTTGCTTGGCCTTGGTTTGTTTCTGTGTTGATGGGTTCGGCTACCACTACATGTGGGTAAGTCATGGGCACCGGGTCCCCATGCCTTGACAGGAGCCCCCGGGTGTGGCCCACACACGTGTGCTCAATGCCGTTGGGTCAAGCCCAAAATGCATGCATAGGCGCGCAACATGAGGAAGTAACTGCCAATTTATTAGTCAACACTGACCCACTACCTCACGTCGTTTCCACCACACGCGCTGTATGCATTGCGGGAGGTTCCGGTGGGTGCTCGTGACTTAAAGGCCTGATCGTGGCAGAAATTGCAGCGCCATGGATTGGCGCAATGGGGCGGTTACCTGTTCACCAGTGATCGTTGGTAGTGGAATTGGTGGAGGTGGACGGCAACCCTTCCGACGGAGGAGAGCCAGCCCCCGCGCCCTCCCCTATAAACTGGGAGGTTGCGAGGGAGATGCTCATTCATCTCCTTCTCCTCCTTAGGCCCAAGCTCGCAGAGCTCGCCCTTATTCTCCTATCTCTAGTAAAACAAGTCATCACCATGCCTAGGGGTCAAGGACGTCCTTTAGCTTCCGTCATGACAACGGGGGCTTCTCGTCGGGATCATGCCGCCACTTTAGCCATGGAGGCCGAGGGTCGTTCCAGTGTGCATGGCGGACGTGCCGGAAGGGGTCGAGGCCGACATGGGGCCCGTGGTCGGGGAACACGGAGCGCTGCTTCCCCTCCTCCTTAGCCATTGGACCCTCCTCCCATGAAGGGGCACACCGAGGGTACGGCGCTGGAGTTTGTTGTCAAGCTACGCATCCCTACCCGTAGTCGCTTGCGTCTCCCTCACCCTTTTGCTAGGGTGATGGAGGCCGACAAGCCGCATGCAATGTAGTTGCGGGTGCATGGTTGCTGTAATGGCGCCGTCTAAGTGGACGTGAAGTTCCCAGAGCGTCGCGTCATGTTTCTTAGGCGCGGGTGGAAAAACTTCGCACGTGCCCACAACTTCACGGGTGGGCACATCCTCCACTTCAAATTGGTGGAGGACGGCCTACTCTCTGTCAAGATTTACGGGCATTCAGGCACTCGTCTTGGCTGCTGCGAGGGGATCTCGAGTGATGTCGAAAGCTCCTCCTCAAGCAATACCGACGAGGAGGACAGTGTCGGTGAAGACGACGGCGGCGAGCCCCTAGCCATCAAGTTGGAGTACGACGACTCGGACTCAAGCTGAGCGTCGGTCGCACCATCACCATCAGCAGAACTCCCCCGAGAGAGCGATTTTGCTGGGGGTTCTTGACTTCAGCGCTGCCTTCTCCCCTAGCTGTATCCCGACAGGCTCGTGGACTTCATCTTCGTTTTCCCTTCTGGTGGGCCTGCCATCCATGGAATGCTGGTCCTAACGGGGTGAGGATGGGCTTCTGTTGGGTGCCTCCTTTTGTCCATTTTCCCTTTAGTAGTCTTTTCCAAGCAGTATCTTTTTTTGGAGAATGTTGGGCCGTCGTCCTTGTTCCTTCGCTTTCCTCCTATGTTTTTCCTGATGAACAAACACGCGGGGAGAGAAGCCTCAATTCTTGAAGAGAAAATGCGACAACAATAATTATCATCTCAACAAGTACTATATCAGATATATGTAGTTAAAAAGCGGTAACATTGCGATCATAAAAAGGTGCATAGTAAACATGCAATGCAATGATATGATGCAATGCCTAGCTTTATTATTGTTGCTCATGGTTTGCGCCTGGCTTTGTACAAAGGGTTGCATGCAACTTCGGCAAAGCTTGTACAAAAGGTGGTTGTCGGGGACTGAGCCCGGCCGTTGTGCCTCACGGGTAGAACTTATGAAGATGCTCAATATTCCATGAGTTAAGCACCTTGGTGTCATCTTCGATCTCCAGACGGGCAGCCACAGATCTGGTGACTCGTGCTACCCGGTATGGGCCTTCCCACTTTGGCGTCAACTTGTTGGTACCCTTGGCAGGTTGAACACGCCCAAGGACAAGGTCGCCTTCCTCAAGACTCCGGGCGTGGACCCTGTGGCTATGGTAGCAGCGCAAGGTTTGCACGCATAGTGGCCCGGAGACGATCTTCCTCGAGGAGCATGGCATCGTCATGCCGTATCTGCCCTTGCTCTACTTCGTCGTAGGCAAGTACTCGAGATGACCCGTATATGAGTTCCGTGGGGAGCATTGCTTCTTCCCCGTACACCAGGGAGAAGGGCGTCTGGCCGGTGGCTCAATTTGGTGTCATTTTGAGGGACCAAAGAACCACCGATAGCTCATCTATCCAGCGCTTCCTTCTCTTCCATAGCCTATCGAAAGTCCTTGTCTTGAGCCCTCGCAGCACTTCAGCATTCATCCTCTCGACTTGCCTGTTGCTTCTTGGATGGGAAACGGAGCCGAAGGAGACCTTGCTTCCAAGGTTTTGGATGTATTGCATGAAGGCACGACTCGTGAAGTGGGTGTCGTTGCCAGTGATCACTCTGTTCGGCACTCCAAAACGGCACACCAACCCTTTCATGAACTTGATAGCTAACTACGTTATCACCTACCTCACTTGCTCCACCTCATGCCACTTTGTGAACTTGTCGATTCTATGAACAAGAACTCAAAGCCCCCGACAGCGCGGGGGAAGGGGCCCAAGATGTCGAGCCCCCAAAACGAGAATGACCAGGACAAAGGGGTCGTTTGAGGAGCTTGTGCTGGTTGATGGATATTCTTGGAATGGAACTAGCAGGCTTCACACTTGGTGACCAACTCTGTTGCATCTTGGAGGGCAGTGGGCCAATAGAATCCCTATCGGAATGCTTTCCCGGAAAGGTTCCTTGATCCAATGTGAGAGCCACACACGCCTCCGTGAATCTCTGCCAACATCTTTAGTCCATCCTCCCGGCATATGCACCTCAATTTCGTAGCGTTTGGTCATCTTCAGTACAAGGTGTCATCGACAAACAGGTACATACTTGACTGGCGGGCTACTTTTTCGGCCTCTTCTAGTTCTTTAGGGAGTTCTCCTGTTTGAAGGAAATGGACTATCTGCTACCCCCAGGTTCGAGCCTGTGGCTCAACAACAAGTATGAAAGGTGTCTCTTCACTCGTGGGAGCGTGTACCTCGATTGCATAAACCTGGGGCTCTACCGGAGGGAGCTACTCACAAACCGAAATGGGATTTCCCCCGGCAGCTTCTCTACCGGCGGCTGTGGGAAGCTCTGCCAGGAAATGCTTGCCGGAGTTCAGCTTTCTTCTCTTCTTGGCCATTGCTGACGGGGATACTGATGGTTGAGTGAGGCAGAGGACAAAAGTCCATGGTTCAACAGGAAGCTTCTATGTAGTGTACTTCGATAGATGATGAGCAATGATGTTTTCCGCTCGTGGCACATGTTCTGCCTGCAATCCATCTAAGTGTTCCTCTAGTTTCCTCATTTCCCCTACGTATGCTTCCATTAACGGGCTCTAAAAATATTTGTTGATTTGCTTCAACACGAGCTAAGTATCTCCCCTGACGATCAGTTTCTTGATTCCCAACTCCACCGCGATTCTGAGTCCGGCAAGGAGCCCCTCGTACATTGTGGTGTTATTGGTGGCCTCCTCCGGGGAAAGTGCATTTGAATCACATACTTGAGGTGCTCTCCAGTGGGGGCGACAAGGAGCACGCCTGCTCCAACGCCCTGGAGTGAGAAAGAACCTTCAAAGTACATGATCCAGTCCTTGGGTGCCTCCTTGCCGGGGAGAGTTGTCTCTGGAACCTCTTCGTCTGGTGTGGTCGTACATTCTGCAATGAACTCTACCAACGCCCGGCTGTGTATCATGGAAGTGCTCTCATACTTTAATCCAAAGCTCGACAGCTCCAGTGCCCACTCAACTATCCTGTCGGTGGCTTCGGGGTTCCTCAATATATGCTGCACTAATCACTTTATTTGTTGCCGCCAAGTATAGCAACAATGGTTCCTGCAGTTTAGGAGCGATTATAAGGTGGGAGCGGAGGAAAGGTAAGCCTTCAGATCCTGTAGTGTTGCCTCTGCTTCCGGGGTCCACTTCATTGGCCCAGCCTTCTTCAGTATCTTAAAGAACGACACGACACGTTCGGCGGATTTGGAGATGAATTTGCTCAACATGGCAACACATTTGGTCGAACATCTGATACCCTTGAAGGTCTTGGGTGCTTGTATCTGCTTGATTGCCTTGATCTTGTCGGGATTGGCTTCTGTTCCTCACTGAGACACAAAGAACCCAAGCAGCTTGCCGGAGGGGACACCGAACACACACTTCTCAGGGTTGAGCTTCAAGTTGATCTTGCGCAGGTTTGCAGAAGTCTCTTCTAAGTATTGTATGAGAGTTGCTTCTTCCTTGGTCTTGACTACTATGTCATCCATGTAGGCTTCCACGTTTCTATGCAACTGAGGTCCAAATCCAATTTGAACGGCCCTGGCAAAGGTAGACCAGGCTCTTTTTAACCCGAAGGGAGTACGTACAAAGCAGTATGTGCCACATGGAGAACGAACGCAGTCTTTTCTTCATCTTCCTTAGCCATGAATATCTGGTGGTATTCGGAGTAGGCGTCCAAGAAGGAGAGCAAATCACACTCGGAAGTAGAATCAACGATCTGATCGATGCATGGCAAGGGAAAAGGGTCCTTTGGGCATGCCTTGTTCAAGTCAGTGAAGTCTATGCAAAGCCTCCATTTCCCATTTGCCTTGCGCACTACTACTAGATTGGCTAACCAAGTTGGATGAAGTACTCCTCTAACCAAGCCAGATGCTTCAAGTTTCTTGATCTCTTCGACAATGAAATGTTGTTTTTCCAAACCTTGCTTCCTAAACTTTTGCTTGACGGGCCTGGCATGAGGGCAGACAGCATGGTGGTGCTCAATTGCCTTCCTGGGAACACCGGGGATGTCACATGGTTGCCAAGCAAACACATCAACATTCACCCGCAAGAAGGCGATGAGCGTGCTTTCCTGTTGGTTAGTAAGGGTGGGACTGATGGTGAATGTATCACCAGTGCCATCCAACCTCGTCGGGGCCTTATTTGTCTCAAGATAGGTGATCTTGGTCTTCTTGCTGGTGGAACTCTCCGCTAGGTCATCGTCAAGTGCAGCGCACTCGGAAGAGGTACGCTTCTAGAGTCCTTTCCTGTGTTCGCACCAGATTTCCTTGCTTTCTTCGGACTCTCGGCGGGAGCTGGGATTTCTGTTGCTTCAGCTGCTACCGCGTCTTGATACATCGTGTCCACGCATATGACCACATCCTTCTTGTCAGATGGAATGGAGATCATTCCAATGGGCCCTGGCATATTCAAGGTGTTGTAAGCGTAGTGGGACACTGCCATGAATTTTGCCAGAGCTGGGCGACCGAGAATTGCATTGTAGGGCAGGGCAAAATCAACCACATCGAATACCACATTCTCGGTTCGGTAGTTCAACTCCCCGCCAAACATCACAGGCCAACTGATCTTTCCCTTCGGCCAGAACCTATCGGGATTGACACCTTGGAATGTACCCGTTTCCTTGAGCTCTTCGTCAGGGATCTGCAGCCTCTCAACCACCTTAGGGGAAGTCAAGTTCAATCCTGCCCCACCGTCAACTAACATCTTGGTCACCTTAAGGTTGCGGATTGTCAGGGATACCAACAATGGCAAGCATCCGACCACGTTAGTACGGTCGGGATGATCCTCTTCATCAAAGATGATAGGCATGCGGGACCACCTAAGTGGTTTCATGGATTCTGTAGCAGGTTCCACGGCGTTGACTACACACGCCCACTACTTGATCTGGTGGTGAGAGGAATGCAAAGATGCACCCTCGTCAACACGCATGGCCTAGATTGCCTTCTGAAATTCTCGATCAATGGAATCCTCCTCTTCATCCTCATCGTCACTCATGTCATCTGTCTCTTTCTTCTTGCGACCTCTAGCCGGATTTTCCTTCTGTTGCAGGGTCTTGTGGCGGCGGCCTCCTTTGCCACCACGACCCTTCCCAGCAGCACCGTCTTGGCCCTTCTCCTTGTCGTGTTTCTCGTACTCAACCCTTTGTTTATCAGCTAGCTGTTCAACTTGGTGGCATTCTTGGAGATCATGGCCCTTGGTGTGGTGGATCTTGCAGTATGGCCCATCGGATTTTCCAGTTTTCTCTGCGGCAGCAGCCTCCCGGCAAACGGTGCACGTGGCAGCTCCCTTGCTGGGGGACTCGGCCTTGGCTTTCTTGTCGGCGCTGAGATCACCAGGGCTCTCAATGGCCAACATCGCTTTTCCTCTGCGCTTCTTATTGCGCTTTTGGTTCTTCCCCTTCGAGCCAGGGGCGTTGTCGTCGTCATCTGAGTCGACTTCGACGCCAACCTCCTCTCCAGGCAATCGCCTTCCCTCTTCATCATAAGCACACTTGTCCGTCAATGTGTACAACTCATTGACGGTCTTGGGGAGTTTGACGTTCATCTTAGCCCGCATCCTCCTGTTGCGCACGTTCAAGTGGAACACGACAATCACAGCTGCGGGGCGTATCTCTCGAATGTTGGGGTGCACTCAACTGAATCTCTGGATGTATTTCCGCAGAGTCTCTCCCTCTTTTTGCGTAAGGACTTGCAGATTAATGGGCTATCCAGGCTCTTGGTGGCCACTGGTGAAGGCGCTGAAAAACTCGTTGCATAGGTTAGCCCATGACGAAATCGAGTTTTCGGGGCGGGTGCATCAGCCACGACCTCACATTGGGCTTTAGCGCTATTGTGTAGATGCCCAGGAACTCTGGCGGGTTCAATTTTCCGTCGTACTTCTCCGTCATCTCTGGTTTAAAGGCTCGGGTCGATGGCCAGAGGAGCTACCACAGCTCGCGACTAAAGGCATGGCACCTAACCTTGTAAGGAAGGTACCCACCAGCACTGGGTGTGGGGTTGCCAGCACCTGAACCGTTGCACTTGTTAGACTGACGGTGTGCTTCTCGATGCCGCTTGATGGTGATATGCACATCTTCGTTCCGCCGATCCTCTAGGACACTTCTCTGGTCCCAGCGATCGCATGGGCCGGATGAAGCCATAGATTTATCATTGAGCTCGTCAGCATGTGAAGCTTGCGGTGGCTGTCTCTGGGTCTGCTGTCATGGAGGGAACAGTACAATGGGTGTGGCCCCATCGACACGATCGCCGGCCTAGGTACACATGCGGGGACTTGTTAGCTTTGACAAAGGAGATAAAACTCTGGATCATAGTCCTACACTCATCCATCTTGTCAGCCGCCCGTGGGAAGTTTAGCAGCATCTGGACTCATGCCATTACTTCTGATGTCATATCCAGCATGGCGAAGGAGGCGGACCATGACGTCCCAGGCTCTTGGTGGAACCTTGTCGCGTTCCTCACGTCGTGCGCCGCTTGCTGGGGCAGTCTAACATGGAGGAGGCCGAGCTTGTGGGTTTGCGGCCCCGCTCTGCGCTTCCTCTTGTTTTGGGCATGCACTCGATGGCTGCGCCGGTGACGGGCGCAGCCAAGGGGTCACAGCTTGCTCCAGATTGTGTGCCGCTGTGGCAGCCATGACCATCGGCATGGCGAGGAGGTGGAGACTGGTTGTTTCCTCTGCCTGCGGCATCGGGACCGTCGTCATTAGGGTGTTGCTACTGTTTCTCCTCTCTGGCTTTTCCTGCCCCAACTTCGGCCGCGGGGGACACAATGGTGGCGCCGCCTGTGCAAACCCTGTCGCCCACGAGGCCCGCATCGCTCACAGCCACTGTAGTGCCAATGGCATCGGCAGCTGCACGTGAGGGAGCCTTCGAAGTGGAAGGATGTGTGGTCGTGGCAGACTTCTTCTTGGGAGCCATGGATGAAGAAGATGATGATGAAGATTGATTCGCCACTCACGAACTCGGGTTCGCATAAATGACGCACCCCCTACCTAGAGCACCAAAGATGTCGGGGCAAGATGCACTCGATCACCTATGGGGCCGCAAGCCCCTTTGTGGTTCGGCTGGGGCGAGATCACTTTCACAAAGAGAAGAGAAGGCGAGACGGCATGGCGATCAGGACGCGAGTGTTTTACCCAGGTTCGGGTCGTTGTGAAGCGTAAAACCCTACTCCTGCTTTTGGTGGATTGATCAAAGGAACACGAAAGCCACGCCGCGCTCAAGCCCGACAAGGGTTACCTTTGGGGAAAGAGCTGCTACGCGAATACAAGTGTCCAAAGGTCTGAATCTTTAGCTAGGCTGCTCTTAGGCCTCCTTTTACAGTCCAAGGGGCAACCAAAATAGCAAAACAGACATTGTCTAATGATTAGATAGCTAACAGTGCTATCATACCTAACTCTGGCACTTTAGGACAAAATTCCATAAATGTAGTCTAGGTGGTGATGGGGGTGCATCCCTGGCAAGCTCCTACCACCGCTCTAGCTAACTACTGCACCACAGCTTGACACGCCTACGGACGGGTGTCAAGGGGGGATAATCGTTCTTCCAGCGTGTCGCCACGTGCTTAGCGAGAGCCACTTATCCACTTGGGAGCTCGAAACTGCATCAATAAGTGATTGGAGTAGCGATGAAGTGGAGAGGTGGCCGATCGGCTCACACTTGTCGGGGGACTAGCTTGTCGGGTCTTCTTGAGGGTACTGGCGCCTCGGTCCCCGACAAGCACCGGTGACGAGCTTGGCATGCTCCGAGCTTGTCTTGAGTTGTAGCACCGATCTTGCCGGTATTGCTTGGCCTTGGTTTGTGTCTGTGTTGATGGGTTTGGCTACCACTGCCTACGCATAAGTCAGGGGCACTAGGTACCCATGCCTTAGTGCATCGACAATGGGCATTCTAATAAATTATGATGATTGTGTGTCTCTCTCAAAAGTTGTGTACAACAAACAATAATTGTGGCAAACTAAAAAGAAAGCAAACTATAATATACGACGCTCCAATCAAAATTCATCGCATGTGATGAATAAAAATATAGATCCAAGTAACATAACAATGGATTATAGACGAAAGAGGGGATGCATCAAGGGCATCCCCAAGCTTATACGCTTGGGTCATCCATGAATTACCTTGGGGTGTTGGAAATATGCCCTAGAGGCAATAATAAATTAGTTATTATCATATTTCCTCGGTCATGATAATCGTTTATTATCCATGCTATAATTGTGTTGATCGGAAACTCAGATACATGTGTGGATACATAGACAACACCATGTCCCTAGTATGCCTCTAGTAGACTAGCTCGTTGATCAAAAGATGGTAAAGGTTTCCTAGCCATGGACATGAGATGTCATTTGATAATGGGATCACATCATTAGGAGAATGATGTGATGGACAAGACCCAAACTACAAACGTAGCATATGATCGTGTCAGTTTATTGCTACTGTTTTCTGCATGTCAAGTATATGTTCCTATGACCATGAGATCATGCAACTCACATATATCGGAGGAGTACCTTGTGTGTATCAAACGTCGCAACGTAACTGGGTGACTATAAAGGTGCTCTACAGGTGTCTCCGAGGGTGTCTGTTGAGTTGGCATGGATCGAGACTGGGATTTGTTACTCCGTGTGACGGAGAGGTATCTCAGGGCCCACTCGGTAATACAACATCACAATGAGCCTTGCAAGCAATGTGACTAATTGTTAGTTGCGGGATCTTGTATTACGGAACGAGTAAAGAGACTTGCCAGTAACGAGGTTGAACTAGGTATGGAGATACCGACGATCGAATCTCGGGCAAGTAACATACCGAAGAACAAAGGGAACGTTATACGGGATTAACTGAATCCTTGACATAGAGGTTCGACCGATAAAGATCTTCGTAGAATATGTAGGAACCAATGTGGACATCCAGGTCCGGCCATTGGTTATTGACCGTAGAGGTGTCTCGGTCATGTCTACATAGTTCTCGAACCCGCAGGGTCTGCACACTTAAGGTTTGGTGACGTTTCGGTAGTGTAGAGTTATGTATGGTGGTGAATGACGGTTGTTCGGAGTCCCGGATGAGATCCCGGACGTCACGAGGAGCTCCGGAATGGTCCGGAGACAAAGATTCATATACAGGAAGTCCCAGTTTGCCCGCCGGAAAAGTTTCGGGCTCATCGGTAGTGTACCGGGAGTGCCGGTAGTGTACCGGGAGACCTCCGGGAGGGGTATTTCGACCCCAGAGGGTCCATGGGCTGTGGGAGAATAATAACCAGCCCTTAGTGGGCTGGTGGAACAGCCACAAAAGGCCCATGGCGCAGGAGAAGAAAAGGCTAAAGGAAAAAGTGGAAAATCAACCAATAGGGAGCAGTGCTAGTCCAACTAGGATTGGAGGAGAAGTAGGATTCCTCTCCTCCTTGGCGCACAAGGCTGGTTGGCTGCCTTGTGCGCCAGCCCCTCTTCGTCTCCTCTCCTCCTATATATACTAGTGGAATAGAGGGTTTTTGCACAGATTTTACGGCCACGTGCTACCCGTTTCACCGGTGCTCCTCTAGATCGGATTTCTGCAGCGCTTAGGCGAAGCCTTGCCGGAATTACTCCACCACCATCACCGGAGCGCCGTCACGCTGCCGGTGAACTCTCTCTCCTCTCCACCTCCTCTTGCTGGATCAAGATGGTGGAGATCGTCATCAAGCTGCACATGTGCTGAACGCGGAGGTGCCGTCCGTTCGGCGCTAGATCGGAAGGACCGTGATCGAGATCGCGAGGCAGTTCGTGATGAGATCGCGGAACAGATCGTGATGAGTTCGCGGGACAGATTGTGATCAAGATCGCGGGACGGATCGTGATGAGTTCACGGGACGGATCGTGATTGGATCGCGAGACGGATCGTGATGAGATCGCGGGACGCTCGGTGATTTGGATCGCGAAGATGTTCGACTACACCAACCGCGTTTCTTAACGCTTCCCGCTTAGCGATTTACAAGGGTACGTAGATCCACCCTCCCTCTCATAGATGCTCATCACCATGGATAGGTTTGCGTGTGCGTAGGAAAATTTTTGTTTCCCATGCGATGTTCCCCAACATGGGATGCCTTGGGAATGCCCAAGCTTAGAGTCTTGACACCCCTTATTCCTTTATCCATCGTGATCTCACCCAAAACTTGAAAACGTCAACACACAAAACTCAACAGAAACATCGTGACATCCGTTAGTATAAAATAATATCAAATATTTTACTATCATAAATAGATTCATAATTGTTCTTGTGTAATACTTATTGTATTCTACCTTTCCCATGACTTATACCCCCCCAATACAATCCATAGAATCATTAGAAAAACAAATTATCCAAGTAAAAATAGAATATGTCTAAAATAGAACAACTTGTAATGATGTGTACTAAAACCATACTTTTGTAATTCCGAAAATACTGAATACTTAGGACAACCTGGGCAATTTCTATATCAACCTAAGGCGATGAAAATCGAGAACATTACCCTAGCCATGACAAATTGGAAGAGATGGTGTATTACTACACTGATGGTTTCATTGATCAATTTAGCAAGCTAGAGATGAAGATGGATGTGTTATAACTTATAACTGTTGTTTGTTCCTGCTAAGAAGTGACATTGACAAAATTTGCATTGAAACCAACTCTACTCTGTTGACTCTCCATTGGGAAAAGGGTAAGATAAATAAATCATGATGTAGATGCAGTCATCTTTAGGACGCTTTTCATTGTATTGCTTTGTGAATATTTGTATATCAACATGATAGAAGCGAAGTTGTCCCTGTCTTTCGATGAGATGGTGGCTATCGTTTTTGGTGGAGTAGACTTTGACGATCCGACTACGAACGTGTGAGCCGTCGCGCCTTAGCAATCGCTAAACCAACTCTGAGAGGTTATTGACCACGCCGGAGCACGATCAACCTGACCACGAGGGTCTATTTCCTGCACGCAAACGAAGAACAAGCAAGAAACTAAGATTGCAATCTGGATATTGTGAATATAAGAGGAAAACTTTATTGATGAAGTGGGGTTCTGTGACGCCTTTGTCTGGTCGTGGAACACAAACGAAGAACGTGAAGTTGCTGCTATGGCAAACTTGTAATCTAAACAAAACCCAACCCTAAAACGAAGCCCTAAGGGCTGTATATATGGGGGAATAGAAGGGAATTTCGTGGCCCCTTGGAGGAGGGGTCCGAAACCGACCCTAAGTCAGTTTCCCCATATATACGGACTCTAAAAACAGCCTATAATATGGTATTTCGAAATTACATGGGCCTGGCCCAAAAATAAGGTGGCGCAGCACCTATATTAGCCTATGGACGAATTTTATAAAGTGGCATCATGCATATTTCGTCCAAGGCTTCCCGCTCCCATTATGGTGGCTTCAATGTGCGAAAATCATCACTCGAAGCTCCATTGTTCTTCCCCGCGCGCGCACCTTCTCCTCCATGCTTGATCCCGCTCCAATGGTCATCCTTCTTATCCATGCTAGGTCCTTCATTCATAAGTAAAACAAAAGTATCCAATTTAGGCAGCATCATATGTTCATGAATATTAGAAGGATTTCCAAGAAACGAAAGTACCTGGTAATTCAATTGACGTGCGCGAGCTCTAGTAATTGGTCCTGTATGTATAGCAGTCGGGGTGGGTGTAACATTAGTAGGGATGTCCTCATCACATCATGTCCCTGAGCATGAAAGTAATATTGTAGATAATTTTTCAACCTTATATGTGGAAATTTCCATCTACCAAAAAAGTAAGCCATGTTTAAGATAAGACTGACAGTCCATAGAAAAAACAAGCCTCGACCATTCAAAGACATGAAGCGACTGAGCTCACCAAGAAATATAAAGAATTGGTTTTATAATGATGAAGAAAATAGAGCTGATTTGAGAACAACAGATAAAATTACATGTCTCGTGGCAAGACGCGCGTATGCTTCTTTTGCTTATCTATGCAGCCCGAACTTGGAAGTTGTAGTAGAAGGGGGTAAAATTGAAGGCAATATGAGATTAAGTCTTTAATGGTTACTATGAAGTTTATTCCTCACAAAATTCATAGAGATCAAAATAGGGTCGTGCATTGCCTAGCTAGGTGATACGTATCCAATGTATATGTCATTTTTGATTTTACCATGCTATTATATTATCATTGTAGGATACTTTTTGAGTTAACATTTATTAATTTATATTATTTTTTATCAATAACCTATTGACCAGTGCGAGTTGTTGTCTTGTGCGTGTTTTTTACTTTTTAGGCTTACAGTACCAAACGAAGTCCAATTGCCTTGAAACTTTTATATGATTTATTCTGGACCAAAAGAAGACCTAGAAGCTTTGGGAGAAGACCGTGGGCCGTACGAGGGAGGTACAAGCCAAGAGGGGGCGCCCGGGGGGGTCGACGCTCCCTGATCGCTTGTCCCTCCCTAGTGCCCCTCCTGCCCCCATTCTCTCGCCTAGAAATTCACATATATTCCAGAAACCCTAAAGGGCATCCCGAATCACTTTTTCCACGGCCACAAGACTTTGTTCCGCCGCGATCCCATTTGGAGCTCTATTTCAGCACCAGGTCGAAGGGGGGTCGATCATGAAGGGACTCTTCATCAACCTTCCTGCCATCATGATGATGTGTGAGTAGTTCACCATAGACCTACGGGTCCAGAGTTAGTACCTAGATGGCTATCTCTCTCTCTTTTGATCTTCGATACAGTGATCATTGCATCTTCGCTTTGATGTATCCCATGTAATTATTTTGTACGGTACGTTTGTTGGGATCCGATGAATTGTGGCTTTATGTTTCATATTATTCATGAAAGTATTTTAGTCATCCCTGATTATTATGATTCTTATTTGCATGATCATTATAGCTTCGTAAATCTCTCCAATCTATTTAAATAGTTTGGCCAACTACATTGATATTTCTTCCGTGAGAGGAGTGCGTTGTAGTGGGTTAGATTAGGCGGTGCTCTATATCTCAGTGAGAGAAAGGGACAAGACACGTCTTTGCATTGTTTCCACTAAGGATAAAATGATGGGGTGTATTCAATTGATTGAGTTTACTTTGTGTAGATCTTGTGATTGTTCTCCAAGGATTACTTTGTTTGTCATGAAGTTAACACGTAGAGAGGCAAGCATAGAAGCGCTCTCGAAGTGTAGTAGTAGTAATAGTAATAGGTGTTGGAAATATGCCCTAGAGGCAATAAATAAAGTGTTTATTATTGTATTTCCTTGTTCATGATAATCATTTATTATCCATGCTATAATTATATTAATTGAAAATGGATACATGTGTGGAAACATAGACAAACACAATGTCCCTAGTATGCCTCTAGTGAACTAGCTCGTTGATTGAAAGATGGTTAAGGTTTCCTAGCCATGGACATGAGATGTCATTTGATAATGGGATCACATCATTAGGAGAATGATGTGATGGATAAGACCCAAACTACAAACGTAGCTTATGATCGTGTCAGTTTATTGCTACTGTTTTCTGCATGTCAAGTATATGTTCCTATGACCATGAGATCATGCAACTCACAGATATCGGAGGAGTACCTTGTGTGTATCAAATGTCGCAACGTAACTGGGTGACTATAAAGGTGCTCTACACGTGTCTCCGAGGGTGTCTGTTGAGTTGGCATGGATCAAGACTGGGATTTGTTACTCCATGTGACGGAGAGGTATCTCAGGGCCCACTCGGTAATACAACATCACAATAAGCCTTGCAAGCAATGTGACTAAGTGTTGGTCACGGGATCTTGTATTACGGAACGAGTAGAGAGACTTGCCAGTAACGAGGTTGAACTAGGTATGAAGATACCGACGATCGAATCTCGGGCAAGTAACATACCGAAGAACAAAGGGAACATCATACGGGATTAACTGAATCCTTGACACAGAGGTTCGACCGATAAAGATCTTCGTAGAATATGTAGGAACCAATGTGGACATCCAGGTCCCGCCATTGGTTATTGACCGTAGAGGTGTCTCGGTCATGTCTACATAGTTCTCGAACCCGCAGGGTCTGCACACTTAAGGTTTGGTGACGTTTCGGTAGTATAGAGTTATGTATGGTGGTGACCGAAGTTTGTTTGGAGTCCTGGATGAGATCTTGGACGTCATGAGGAGCTCCGGAATGGTACGGAGGTAAAGATTCATATATAGGAAGTCCTGTTTTGATCGCGGGAAAAGTTCCGGGCTTATCGGTAGTGTACCGGGAGTACCGGTAGTGTACCGGGAGACCTCCGGGAGGGGTATTTCGACCCAAGATGCTTCATGGGCTGTGGGAGAGTGAATATCAGTCCTTAGTGGGCTGGTGGAAACTCCCACACAAGGCCCATGTGGCAGGAGAAGAAAACCCAAAAAGGAAAAAGCTGGAAAAAGGCAAAAAGGAAAAAAAAGGGATGAATCCTAATCCTACTTGGAGTGGAGGAGGTGGACTCCTCCTCTCCTAGTTCGGCCGAAGCCTAGTAGGCTTGGAGGCCAAGCTGCCTCCTCTCCTCCTCTCCTCCTATATATACTGGTGGTATTGAGGGTTTTTGCACTAGATTTTCACCCACGTGCTACCCGTTCCTCCAGTGCATAGTTTCTCCTCTAGATCGGTTTTCTACAGTGCTTAGGCGAAGCCCTGCCGGAATTGCTCCAACACCATCGCCGGAGCGCCGTCGGGCTGCCGGAGAACTCTTCTTCCTCTCCACTTCTTCTTGCTGGATCAAGATGGTGGAGATCGTCATCAAGCTGTACGTGCTGAACGCGGAGGTGCCGTCCGTTCGGTGCTAGATCGGAAGGATCGTGATCAAGTTTGTGAGATGGATCATGATCAAGTTCGTGGGACGGATCGTGATCGGATCGCGAGGCGCACGGCGATTGGATCGCGAGACGCACGGCGATTTGGATCGCGAAGACCTTCGACAACACCAACCGCGTTTCTTAACGCTTCCCGCTTAGCGATCTACAAGGGTATGTAGATCCACTCTCCCTCTCGTAGATGCTCATCACCATGGATAGATCTTCGTGTGCGTAGGATTTTTTTTCCCCATGCAACGTTCCCCAACAGTGGCATCATGAGCTAGGTCTATGTGTAGATGAGATCTCGAGTAGAACACAGAAGGTTTGTGGCGTTGATGCTTAGATTGCTTCCTCCCTTGGTCGGATTTTGGTTCAGCGGTATTGTGAGATGAAGCGGCCCAGACCAACATTACTCGTACGCTTACGAGAGACCGGTTCCCTCGACGCAACTTGTTGCCTAGATGGCTTGCGGGTGGCAGTTTCTCTCACTTTAGTTGGATCGGATTCGACAAAGGCGGTCCTTGAGAAGGTTGAAAAGCAAATTATGTATCACCATTGTGGTTTATGCGTAGGTGAGAACCGTTCTTGCTAGAAACCCGTAGCAGCCATGTAAAACATGGAACAACAATTAGAGGACGTCTAACTTGTTTTTGCAGGGTATGTTGTGATGTGATATGGCCAATTACATGATGTGGTATATGTGATGTATGAGATGATCATGTGATGTATAGAATTTCACGACTTGCATGTCGATGAGTACGGCAACCGGCAGGAGCCATAGGGTTGTCTTTAATTATTGTATGACCTGCTTGTCAATCATTAAGCGCTATGTAATGATTTACTTTATCGCTAAATGGTAGCAATAGTAGTAGAAGCATGCAGGGCGTGACAACCTCGATGGCGACACGTTGATGGGGATCAAGATGATGGAGATCATGGCGTCGTGCCGGTGACGATGAAGATCATGCCGGTGCTTTCAAGATGGAGATCTAAAGCACGAGTTCATGGCCATATCATGTCACTTATGAATTGCATGTGATGTTAATCCTTTTATGCACCTTGTTATGCTTACTACGACGGTAGCATTATAAGGTGATCCCTCACTTAAATTTTAAGATAAAATTGTGTTCTCCCCGAGTGTGCACCATTGCGAAAGTTCGTCGTGTTGAGACACCACGTGATGACCGGGTGTGATAGACTCTACGTTCACATACAACGGGTGCAAGCCAGTGTTGCACGCGCAGAACACTCGGGTTAAACTTGACGAGCCTAGCATGTACAGACATGGCCTCGGAACACAAGAGACCGAAAGGTCGAACATGAGTCATATAGTAGATATGATCAACATAATGATGTTCACCATTGAAGCCACCTCAACTCACGTGATGATCGGACTTGAGTTGGTGGATTTGGATCATGTGACACTCAGATGACCTGAGGGATGTCAATTTGAGTGGGAGCTTTAGTAATTTGATTAACTAAACTCATTATCTTGAACAATAGTCTAAGTGAACTTTGCATATTTATGTTGTAGATCAATGGCTCGTGCAGTAGCACCCCTGAATTTTAATGCGTTCCTAGAGAAAGCTAAACTGAAAGATGATGGAAGTAACTTTGTTGACTGGGCCCGTAATCTGAGGATTATCCTCACGGCTTCCCAGAAATCATATGTCCTTGATGCACCGCTTGGTGACCAACCAGAGGACATGACCTCCGAAGACGTTAAAAACGCTTGGGAGGCACGTACTGGAGATTATTCAATAGTTTAGTGTGCAATATTGTATGGCTTAGAATCGGGACTTCAAAGACGTTTTGAACGTCATGGAGCATATGAGATGTTCCAGGAGTTGAAGTTTATCTTTCAGAAGAATGCCCGGATCGAGAGGTATGAAACCTCCGATAAGTTCTATGCTTGCAAGATGGAGGAGAACGGGTCTATCAGTGAACATATACTCAGAATGTCTGGGTATTCAACTCGTCTAGCAGAGTTGGGAATTGCCCTTCCGCCAGAGGCGATCACTGACAGAGTTCTTCAATCACTGCCACCTAGTTACAAGAGCTTTGTGATGAACTATAACATGCACGGGATGAACAAGTCAGTCGCCGAGCTGTTTGCGATGCTAAAAGTTGCTGAGTCTGAAATCCAGAAAGAACATCAAGTGTTGATGGTCAATAAAACCACTAGTTTCAAGAAAAATGGCAAAGTCAAGGGCAAGGGCAAGAAGTGATAGAGGCGAAGTTGTCCCTGTCTTTCGATGAGATGGTGGCTATCGTTTTTGGTGGAGTAGACTTTGACGATCCGACTACGAACGTGTGAGCCGTCGCGCCTTAGCAATCGCTAAACCAACTCTGAGAGGTTATTGACCACGTCGGAGCACGATCAACCTGACCACGAGGGTCTATTTCCTGCACGCAAACGAAGAACAAGCAAGAAACTAAGATTGCAATCTGGATATTGCGAATATAAGAGGAAAACTTTATTGATGAAGTGGGGTTCTGTGACGTCTTTGTCTGGTCGTGGAACACAAACAAAGAACGCGAAGTTGCTGCTATGGCAAACTTGTAATCTAAACAAAACCCAACCCTAAAACGAAGCCCTAAGGGCTGTATATATGGGGGAATAGAAGGGAATTTCGTGGCCCCTCGGAGGAGGGGTCCGAAACCGACCCTAAGTCAGTTTCCCCATATATACGGAATCTAAAAACAGCCTATAATATGGTATTTCGAAATTACATGGGCCTGGCCCAAAAATAAGGTGGCGCAGCACCTATATTAGCCTATGGACGAATTTTATAAAGTGGCATCATGCATATTTCGTCCAAGGCTTCCCGCTCCCATTATGGTGGCTTCAATGTGCGAAAATCATCACTGGAAGCTCCATTGTTCTTCCCCGCACGCGCACCTTCTCCTCCATGCTTGATCCCGCTCCAATGGTCATCCTTCTTATCCATGCTAGTCCTTCATTCATAAGTAAAACAAAAGTATCCAATTTAGGCAGCATCATATGTTCATGAATATTAGAAGGATTTCCAAGAAACGAAAGTACCTGGTAATTCAATTGACGTGCGCGAGCTCTAGTAATTGGTCCTGTATGTATAGCAGTCGGGGTGGGTGTAACATTAGTAGGGATGTCCTCATCATCCTCCCCTTCTTGAACTGACGTCGTCCTCGACGGAAGCTCATCTTCCTCACCCAAATAAGGCTTCAAATCTGCAATGTTAAAAGTGGGGCTAACCCCAAACTCTGCAGGCAGCTCAAGTTTATATGCATTATCATTTATTTTCTCTAACACCTTAAAGGACCATCAGCACGTGGCATTAGCTTTGACTTGCGCAAATCAGGAAATCTATCCTTACGCAAATGTAACCAAACAAGATCTCCAGGTGCAAAGACAACATGTTTTCTACCCTTATCTCCAGCAAGTTTGTATTTAGCATTCATACGCTCAATGTTTTCCTTAGTTAACTCATGAATCTTTAATATCAATTCAGCACGTTCTTTAGCATCAAAATTAACCTTCTCCGAAGACGGAAGAGGCAACAAATCAATAGGTGCACGAGGTAAGAAACCATACACAACTTCAAAAGGGCACATCTTAGTGGTAGAATGTAGCGAACGATTATAAGCAAATTCAATATGAGGCAAGCATTCTTCCCACATTTTCAGGTTATTCTTCAAAACAGCCCTAAGCATAGTAGACAATGATCTATTGACTACTTCAGTTTGGCCATCAGTTTGGGGGTGACATGTAGTACTAAAAAGCAGTTTAGTCCCCAACTTAGCCCATAAACATCTCCAAAAGTGGCTAAGAAATTTAGCATCACGATCGGACACAATTGTATTTGGCACACCATGCAACCGAATAATTTCACGAAAGAACAAATCAGCAACATGAGCAGCATCATCACTTTTATGACATGGTATAAAGTGTGCCATTTTAGAAAATCTATCCACGACAACAAATATGCTATCCCTCCCCTTCTTTGTTCGAGGTAAACCTAAAACAAAGTCCATAGATATATCCTCCCAAGGAACACTAGGTACAGGTAAAGGCATATATAAACCATGAGGATTGAGTCGTGACTTAGCTTTTTGACATGTAGTGCAGCGAGCAACAAAACGCTCAACATCTCGTCTCATCTTTGGCCAAAAGAAATGTGTAGCAAGTACGTCCTCCGTCTTCTTCACACCAAAGTGTCCCATTAATCCTCCTCCGTGCACCTCCTGTAACAACAAAAGACGAACGGAGCTAGCTGGAATGCATAGCTTGTTAGCACGAAACACAAATCCATTATTAATAACGAACTTGTTCCATGTTCTCCCTTCTTTACAATTCTGCAACACGTCTCTAAATTCAGCATCATGCACATATTGATCTTTGATGGTCTCCAAACCAAATATTTTAAAGTCAAGTTGTGAAAGCATAGTATAACGACGAGACAAAGCATCAGCAATAACATTGTCTTTACCCTTCTTGTGTTTAATGACATAAGGGAAAGTCTCAATGAATTCAACCCATTTAGCATGTCTACGGTTCAGTTTTGCTTGACTTTTAATATGTTTCAAAGATTCATGATCAGAATGTATAACAAATTCTTTGGGCCATAAATAATGTTGCCATGTTTCCAAAGTCCGAACAAGAGCATATAATTCCTTATCATAAGTAGAATAATTCAGACTAGGCCCACTTAATTTTTCAGAAAAGTACGCAACAGGTTTACCATCTTGTAGTAACACACCTCCTAACCCAATTCCACTAGCATCACATTCAAGCTCGAAAGTCTTATTAAAATCAGGAAGTTGGAGTAAAGGAGCATGTGTTAACTTATCTTTCAAGACCGTGAAGGCTTCTTCCTGTGCGGTACCCCAAGAAAAAGGCACGTCCTTCTTTGTAAGCTCATTGAGAGGCGCAGCAATGGTGCTGAAATCTCTCACAAAACGCCTATAGAAACCAGCGAGGCCAAGAAAACTCCTTACTTGTGTGACCGTTTTGGGCTGCGGCCAACTCTCAATAGCTTCAATCTTGGCTGTATCAACTTCAATTCCCTGTGGAGTAACAACATAGCCAAGAAAAGATACTCGGTCGGTGCAAAAGGTGCACTTCCCAAGGTTACCAAACAAACGTGCATCACGTAGCGCAGTAAAAACAGCACGTAAATGTTCCAAATGTTCCTCCAAAGATCTACTAAAAATCAATATATCATCAAAATAGACTACCACAAATCATCCAATGAAAGCACGTAAAACCTCGTTCATTAATCTCATGAAAGTGCT
This sequence comes from Hordeum marinum, assembly GCA_022496015.1. Taxonomy (NCBI): domain Eukaryota; kingdom Viridiplantae; phylum Streptophyta; class Magnoliopsida; order Poales; family Poaceae; genus Hordeum; species Hordeum marinum. The sequence continues at coordinate 150,497,197 of CM039676.1, forward strand.
AGGTGCATTAGTTAACCCAAAAGGCATGACTAGCCACTCATATAATCCAAACTTAGTTTTAAATGTTGTTTTCCATTCATCGCCCAATTTCATACGAATTTGATGGTATCCACTACGCAAATCAACTTTGGAGAAAATTGTAGAGCCACTTAATTCATCAAGCATATCATCTAGTCTAGGAATAGGATGACGATAACGAATAGTAATATTATTAATGCCTCTACAATCCACACACATGCGCGATGTACCATCCTTTTTAGGCACTAGAATAATAGGAACAGCACAAGGACTAAGGGATTCACGTATATAACCTTTGGCAAGCAGCTCCTGTACTTGACGCATAATCTCCTTTGTCACCTCTGGATTGGTACGGTAGGGTGCACGGTTGGGTAGGGATGCACCGGGAATTAAGTCAATCTGATGCTCAATCCCGCGAATAGGCGGTAATCCCGATGGCACGTCTTGTGGAAAGACATCAGCGAACTCCTGCAAAATGTTAATGACAGCAGGAGGCAAAGAGGGAGGCATGTCCTCGAATGAAAATAATACCTCTTTACATACAAAAGCATAGCAAACATATGTAGCAACATCCAAATCATTAATATCAGATTTAGTAGCAAGTAAACATCCACTCTTCAATTTTATTTCGGATGCAACAGTAGATGATGGTTTATTATGCTTATGGTGTTGCTCAAATTCCTGTGCTACAATCTGATTTTCACTCTTATTTTTCTCCTGTTTTGCTTTACTACCTCTAGCAATGTCATCTTTCATAATATGTTCGGGAGACATAGGAAGCAAAGTGATATTATGATCCTTATGAACAAGAGTATACTGATTTGTCCTACCATGGTGTACAGAATTTTTATCAAACTGCCATGGTCTACCAAGTAAAACAGAACATGCTTGCATGGGTACCACATCACAATCCACATAATCAGAATATGTAGCAATGCTAAAATGCACACGAACAGTACGTGTTACCTTAACCTTGCCACTATTGTTGAACCATTGGATGTAATAAGGATGAGGATGTGGTCTGGTGGTTAGAGACAGCTTCTCCACCATCTCCATGCTAGCCAAGTTATTGCAACTCCCTCCATCGATGATGATGCGAACAGAACGCTCTTTCACAACTCCCTTTGTGTGGAACAAGTTGTGCCTCTGATTTTGCTCAGCGTGTGTAACCTGCACACTGAGAACACGTTGAGCAACTAAACTTTCATACCTGTCAGCGTAATCAGCAGCCATGTATTGTGTTTCTGGTTCTGCATCCTTGCCACCCTGTTCGTCACTGGCAATAAGTGCCAAAGTCTCCTCATCATAATCACTAGCGGACGCATATCCACCATCCTCAGTAACAATCATTACACGCTTGGAAGGGCATTCTCTCGCATAGTGACCTCCACCCTTGCAACGACGACATATAACCTCATGTGTTTGCCCTGTGGATGCAATAGATGAAGAAGAACTCTGTGCAGGCCCAGAAGGTGTGCTCTTCGCAGAGGGTGCAGTAGGAGCCTGTTTCCTGGTATCGCGATTAGAGTTGGAGGTTGAAGGAGGTGGTGTTGCAGCAGGACGTGCGGAAGTAGAGGAGGTACGTGGCGTCCATGATGAAGTACGGCCTGCAAAATTAGTAGTGCTCGCCATTGCCTGTCGATCCTGCACTTCACGTTCAGCTTTGCAAGCAAGATGAAATAAACGAGTGATAGTGTTATACTCCTTATACTCTAGAATAGTCTGAATCTCTCTATTTAATCCACCCATAAAACGTGCAAGCATAGCTTCATTCTCCTCAACAATACCACATCTAATCATACCAGTTTGTAATTCCTGATAATATTCTTCTACAGAATTTTTTCCTTGTCTTAAACGCTGCAAATTTTGAAGCAATTCACGTTGATAATAAGGTGGCACCCAACGATTTCGCATAGCAGTTTTCAAAGCAGCCCAAGTAGTTGGAATATTATCAGGGTGTATTCTACAATGTTCTGACCACCAAACACAAGCAAAACTAGTGAATGAACAAACAGCAGCAGCAACACGTCGATCCTCTGGAAATTGTAAGCATGTAAAACGTTGTTCTGTTTCTAACTCCCATGTAAGATATATATCAGGAACATATCTACCCTCAAACGTCGGAATATTCAATTTAAGTTTAGGGAGATGGTCATGATCCCGTACCTGCGGGGGTGGTGCAGCCCTACCGTTACGGTTGTAGCCATGTGGTCAACCTGGTGTGTATGGTGGGGGTTGCCCCTGGGGCGGATCTGGAGCAACCTCTCCCTCATCATCGAAATCACCATCATAATCTTCAACCTGCTCAATGACAGTAGCCGCACGAGCCACCGAAGTAGCAGCAGTATCAATAGTACCAGGATGTTGGGCGTGGCCGAGAGGCACACGTCGCGCTCGTCGTTCGAAAGGAATAGGAATTGCAGCTGGTGGAGGTAGACGGGCAAGCACCTCATTGAACTTGGCGTCCATCTTGGCGTCGAATGTCTTCTCCAAACCATCTAGCTTCTCCATGGCCACTCCAAAGTTGTTCACGAAGTCCTGTACCTGCTCAGCCATCATTTGCTGAAATTTATCATAGAGCGCTTTGTTGGTCATGCTCTCCCAGTCGATCTCGTCATCGTGTGATCCTGGCATGGTTAGCAGAAATAGGAAACACACAATATGAAACCTACAGACTACTGGGACGTGGTGGTGGTGGTGGTGTGGCACAAATCCTTTAAGCGAATCTCAATTTCTTACCAGTTCTTACCCAGTAGCAGGCGGTGATCGGCAACCGTTGTAGCCAAAACTCTCAAAGCTTGGATAGAGCGATTGCCAGGTGGTGTCAAGCACACGGCGTAGAAGTATGTGGAGCTGGGATGGCTTATAATATGGTAGCAAAAAGGGTCAGCATTAATCAATTCAGAGATGCAAGGTTGAATAAACGCTCAACGACGGTACTGTGCTGGTCCTAGGCTAGACCGTGCTAGAGACGCGAGCCTAAAACACCAACAAAAGCACGGCGATACACGTAAGCAAGGGAAAAGCACACTCGGATTTTTTTTTCGTTTTTTTTTTTCGGCGCCTCTTTTTTTTTCAAAAACTCACTACAATGGCGAGTGTCTCAAAACTCTTGCCACGTCGTATAAGCAAGATGGGCACGAATTTTTCTTTTGGACAATTTTTTTTTTCTGGAGCAATCCGGGGGCTGCGACGACCCAAAAATTTCGACACAAATCACTATGATAGCAAGTGTCTCAAAACGCTCCGGGGAACCTAAAATCAAGATAGGGAAAAAATATTTTCGGCCGAATTTTTTTTGGGCCAAAACGTGCTCTGCAAAGCGTGCCAGACTCTTTTTTTTTCCGACACCTGCGCAGGTAGCAAAACACGGATCCGAAATCAAAAGGATCTCGAAACTAAACCTAAAACAAACTGGACTTGGATTGGTGGAGGATTTGTGGTGGTATATATGGACACCAATGGATAGTGATGATGGATGATGAGATATGGCAGCGGCGATGATGGTGGTGGTATATGGCAACTATGAAGATGATGCGGTGGCGGCGTGATAACCTGTGAAAAGAACTCGAAACTCTAAAGGACTAGACACTAAGACCAGCAACTCGACACAACGATGTAACCGCCAATTCAACAAAGCAAAATACTGAAAAGACTATGCAAAGGCTCAGATTGGTTCGGATATGATGATCTAACCCTAATTTTTTTTTGGCTTTTTCGTGGACTAAAGGTATGAAGAACAGATGCGATCTAAACTACGAAAACTGGTAAAATCTCACCGAGCAACCTGGAAATCTGATACCACTTGATAGAGGCGAAGTTGTCCCTGTCTTTCGATGAGATGGTGGCTATCGTTTTTGGTGGAGTAGACTTTGACGATCCGACTACGAACGTGTGAGCCGTCGCACCTTAGCAATCGCTAAACCAACTCTGAGAGGTTATTGACCACGCCGGAGCACGATCAACCTGACCACGAGGGTCTATTTCCTGCACGCAAACGAAGAACAAGCAAGAAACTAAGATTGCAATCTGGATATTGCGAATATAAGAGGAAAACTTTATTGATGAAGTGGGGTTCTGTGACGTCTTTGTCTGGTCGTGGAACACAAACGAAGAACGCGAAGTTGCTGCTATGGCAAACTTGTAATCTAAACAAAACCCAACCCTAAAACGAAGCCCTAAGGGCTGTATATATGGGGGAATAGAAGGGAATTTCGTGGCCCCTTGGAGGAGGGGTCCGAAACCGACCCTAAGTCAGTTTCCCCATATATACGGAATCTAAAAACAGCCTATAATATGGTATTTCGAAATTACATGGGCCTGGCCCAAAAATAAGGTGGCGCAGCACCTATATTAGCCTATGGACGAATTTTATAAAGTGGCATCATGCATATTTCGTCCAAGGCTTCCCGCTCCCATTATGGTGGCTTCAATGTGCGAAAATCATCACTGGAAGCTCCATTGTTCTTCCCCGCACGCGCACCTTCTCCTCCATGCTTGATCCCGCTCCAATGGTCATCCTTCTTATCCATGCTAGGTCCTTCATTCATAAGTAAAACAAAAGCATCCAATTTAGGCAGCATCATATGTTCATGAATATTAGAAGGATTTCCAAGAAACGAAAGTACCTGGTAATTCAATTGACGTGTGCGAGCTCTAGTAATTGGTCCTGTATGTATAGCAGTCGGGGTGGGTGTAACATTAGTAGGGATGTCCTCATCAAGAAGGGTAAAACCAAGAAGGATGGCAAAGCAGTTGCTACTCCTGCAAAGAAGCCCAAGCATGGACCCAAGCCAGAAACTGAGTGCTTTCATTGCAAAGGAACTGGCACTAGAAGCGGAACTGCCCCAAGTACCTGGCTGACAAGAAGGCGGCCAACAACAAACAAGGTATATATGATATACATGTTATTGATGTGTACCTTACTAGCTCTCGTAGTAGTGCCTGGGTATTTGATACCGGTTCGGTTGCTCACATTTGCAACTCAAAGCAGGAACTACGAAATAAACAAAGGCTGGCAAAGGACGAAGTGACGATGCGCGTGGGAAATGGTTCCAAGGTTGATGTGATCGCCGTCGGCATGCTCTCTCTTCGATTACCATCGGGATTAGTGATGAACCTGAATAATTGTTATTTAGTGCATGCGTTAATCATGAACATTATATCTGGATCTTGTTTATTGCGAGACGGTTACTCATTTAAATCAGAGAATAAAGGTTGTTCTATTTATATGAGTAATATCTTTTATGGTCATGCACCCAATGTTAGGGGTTTATTCATATTGAATCTTGATAGTGATGACACACATGTTCATAACATTGATGCCAAAAGATGTAGAATTGATAGTGATAGTACCACTTTCTTGTGGCACTGCCGTTTAGGTCATATTGGTGTAAGACGCATGAGGAAGCTCCATGTTGATGGACTTTTGGAGTCACTTGATTTTGAATCACTTGACACATGTGAACCATGCCTCATGGGCAAGATGACTAAAACACCGTTCTCTGGAACAATGGAACGGGCGAGTGACTTATTGGAAATCATACACACTGATGTGTGCGGTCCAATGAATGTTACAGCACGTGGTGGATATCGTTATTTTCTCACCTTCACTGATGACTTAAGTAGATATGGGTATATTTACTTAATAAAACACAAGTCTGAAACGTTTGAAAAGTTCAAGCAATTTTAGAGTGAAGTTGAGAATCATCGTAACAAGAAGATTAAGTTCCTGCGATCTGATCGAGGAGGTGAATATCTGAGTTATGAGTTTGGCAGTCACTTAAGACAGTGTGGAATTGTTTCACAGTTGACACCGCCCGGAACACCATAGCGTAATGGTGTGTCCGAACGTCGTAATCGAACCTTATTAGATATGGTGCGTTCTATGATGTCTCTTGCTGATTTGCCACTATCGTTTTGGGGTTATGCATTAGAGACAGCTGCATTCACTTTAAATAGGGCACCATCAAAATCCATTGAGACGACGCCATATGAACTGTGGTTTGGCAAGAAGCCAAAGTTGTCATTTCTTAAAGTTTGGGGATGTGATGCTTATGTCAAAAAGCTTCAGCCTGAAAAGCTGGAACCCAAAGCGGAGAAATGCGTCTTCATAGGATACCCGAAAGAGACGGTCAGATATACCTTCTATCTCAGATCCGAAGGCAAAGTGTTTGTCGCTAAAAACGGAACATTTCTTGAGAAAGAGTTTCTCTTGAAAGAATTGAGTGGGAGGAAAATAGAGCTTGATGAGGTTATTGAACCTTTACTTCAACCAGAAAGTAGCGCAGCGCAGAAAGATGTTTCTATGGAACCTACGACGGTAGAAGAGGAAGTTAATGATGATGATCATGAAGCTTCGGATCAAGCAGCTATTGAACCTCGTAGGTCGACAAGGCCGCGTACTACCCCTGAGTGGTATGGCAACCCTGTCTTGGAGGTCATGTTGTTTGACAACAATGAACCTACGAGCTATGGAGGAGTAGTGATGGGCCCGGATTCTGAGAAATGGTTAGAGGCCATGAAATCCGAGATGGGATCCATGTATGAAAACAAAGTATGGACTTTGGAAGTTTTACCTGAAGGGCGAAAGGCCATTCAGAACAAATGGATCTTTAAGAAGAAAACAGACGCGGACGGTAATGTCACCGTCTATAAAGCTCGACTTGTGGCAAAGGGTTTTTCACAAGTTCAAGGAGTTGACTACGATGAGACTTTCTCACCCGTAGCGATGCTTAAGTCTGTCAGAATCATGTTAGCAATAGCTGCCTATTTCGACTATGAAATTTGGCAGATGGATGTAAAAACAACGTTCCTCAACGGTTTCCTTGAGGAAGAGTTGTATATGAAGCCACCAGAAGGTTTTGTCGATCCAGAGAATGCTGACAAAGTTTGCAAACTCCAACAATCCATTTATGGACTGGTGCAAGCATCTCGGAGTTGGAATAAGCGCTTTGATGAGGTGATCAAAGCGTTTTAGTTTATACAAGTTTACGGAGAAGCTTGTATTTACAAGAAAGTGAGTGGGAGCTCTATAGCGTTTCTAGCATTATATGTGGATGACATATTACTGATTGGAAACAATATAGAAATGCTGGAAAGCGTGAAGGAATATTTGAACAAGAGTTTTTCAATGAAGGACCTAGGAGAAGCTGCTTTCATATTAGGCATTAAGATCTATAGAGATAGATCGAGACGCTTAATAGCACTTTCACAGAGCACATACCTTGATAAAGTTTTGAAGAACTTCAAAATGGAACAGTCCAAGAAGGGGTTCTTGCCTGTATTACAAGGTGTGAAGTTGAGTAAGACTCAATGCCCAGTAACTATAGAAGATAGAGAAAAGATGAGTGTCATCCCCTATGCTTCAGCCATAGGCTCTATCATGTATGCAATGCTGTGCACAAGACCCGATGTCAGCCTTGCCATAAGTATGGCCGGAAGGTTTCAAAGTGATCCTGGAATGGAGCACTGGCAAGCGGTCAAGAATATCCTTAAGTACCTGAAAAGGACTAAGGAAATGTTTCTCGTTTATGGAGGTGATGAAGAGCTCGTCGTAAAGGGTTACGTCGATGCAAGCTTTGACACTGATCCGGATGACTCTAAGTCGCAAACCGGATACGTATTTATTCTTAATGGGGGGGTAGTAAGCTGGTGCAGTTCCAAGCAAAGCGTGGTAGCTGATTCTACGTGCGAAGCGGAATACATCGCAGCCTCGGAGGCGGCGAAGGAAGGTGTCTGGATGAAGCAGTTCATGAAAGATCTTGGAGTAGTGCCCAGTGCACTGAATCCAATGAACCTGTTCTGTGACAACACTGGTGCCATTGCTCTGGACAAGGAACCAAGGTTTCACAAGAGGACCAGACACATAAAGCGACGCTTCAACTCCATCCGCGATTACATCTTGGAGAAAGACATAAATATTTGCAAAGTGCACACGGATCTGAATGTTGCAGACCCATTGACTAAACCTCTTCCAAGGCTAAACGCGATCAACACCAGAACTGCATGGGTGTTCGATTCATTACAATGTAAATCACATAGTGATGTGAATTAGATTATTGACTCTAGTGCAAGTGGGAGACTATTGGAAATATGCCCTAGAGGCAATAAATAAAGTGTTTATTATTGTATTTCCTTGTTCATGATAATCGTTTATTATCCATGCAATAATTGTATTAATTGGAAACATGGATACATGTGTGGATACATAGACAAACACAATGTCCCTAGTATGCCTCTAGTGAACTAGCTCGTTGATTGAAAGATGGTTAAGGTTTCCTAGCCATGGACATTAGGAGAATGATGTGATGGACAAGACCCAAACTACAAACGTAGCTTATGATCGTGTCAGTTTATTGCTACTGTTTTTTGCATCTCAAGTATATGTTCCTATGACCATGAGATCATGCAACTCACAGATATCGGAGGAGTACCTTGTGTGTATCAAATGTCGCAACGTAACTGGGTGACTATAAAGGTGCTCTACAGGTGTCTCCGAGGGTGTCTGTTGAGTTGGCATGGATCAAGACTGGGATTTGTTACTCCATGTGACGGAGAGGTATCTCAGGGCCTACTCGGTAATACAACATCACAATAAGCCTTGCAAGCAATGTGACTAAGTGTTGATCACGGGATCTTGTATTACGGAATGAGTAAAGAGACTTTCCAGTAACGAGGTTGAACTAGGTATGAAGATACCGACGATCGCATCTCGGGCAAGTAACATACCGAAGAACAAAGGGAACATCATACAGGATTAACTGAATCCTTGACATAGAGGTTCGACCGATAAAGATCTTCGTAGAATATGTAGGAACCAATGTGGACATCCAGGTCCCGCCATTGGTTATTGACCGTAGAGGTGTCTCGGTCGTGTCTACATAGTTCTCGAACCCGCAGGGTCTGCACACTTAAGGTTTGGTGACGTTTCGGTAGTATAGAGTTATGTATGGTGGTGACTGAAGTTTGTTCTGAGTCCCGGATGAGATCCTGGACATCACGAGGAGCTCCGGAATGGTCCGGAGGTAAAGATTCATATATAGGAAGTCCTGTTTTGGTCGCCGGAAAAGTTCCGGGCTTATCGATAGTGTACCGGGAGTACCGGTAGTGTACCGGGAGACCTCCGGGAGGGGTATTTCGACCCAAGAGGCTTCATGGGCTGTGGGAGAGTGAATATCAGTCCTTAGTGGGCTGGTGGAAACTCCCACACAAGGCCCATGTGGCAGGAGAAGAAAACCCAAAAAGGAAAAAGCTGGAAAAAGGCAAAAAGGAAAAAAAAGGGATGAATCCTAATCCTACTTGGAGTGGAGGAGGTGGACTCCTCCTATCCTAGTTCGGCCGAAGCCTAGGAGGCTTGGAGGCCAAGCTGCCTCCTCTCCTCCTCTCCTGCTATATATACTGGTGGTATTGAGGGTTTTTGCACTAGATTTTCACCCACGTGCTACCCGTTCCTCCAGTGCATAGTTTCTCCTCTAGATCGATTTTCTACAGTGCTTAGGCGAAGCCCTGCCGGAATTGCTCCAACACCATCGCCGGAGCGCCGTCAGGCTGCCGGAGAACTCTTCTTCCTCTCCACTTCTTCTTGCTGGATCAAGATGGTGGAGATCGTCATCAAGCTGTACGTGCTGAACGCGGAGGTGCCGTCCGTTCGGTGCTAGATCGGAAGGATCGTGATCAAGTTCGTGAGACGGATCATGATCAAGTTCGTGGGACGGATCGTGATCGGATCGCGGGACGGATCGTGATTGGATCGCGAGACGCACGGCGATTTGGATCGCGAAGACGTTCGACTACACATACCATGTTTCTTAACGCTTCCCGCTTAGCGATCTACAAGGGTATGTAGATCCACTCTCCCTCTGGTAGATGCTCATCACCATGGATAGATCTTCGTGTGCGTAGGAATTTTTTTGTTTCCCATGCAACGTTCCCTAACAATAGGTGTGTGAAAGAGATGACCTATTTTCTTATGTACATGATGCCTCTATACACATGATCGTTGTGTGAAAATCTCATAACTATGCGCTTTTCTATCAATTGCCCAATAGTAATTTGCTTACCCACTCTATGCTTACTTTCATGAGAGATGCCACTAGAGAAACTATGGCCCCGGGTATATTCACTTATATATTTACAAAATTATCTTTACCTTGCTGCCATTATTTTTATTTTATTTTATTTTGCAATTTACAGTTATCTACTACTATCTGCACACCTCACTCACTTGCAAAATAACGAGATCAAGGGGATTGACAACCCTCTTGCCGCGTTGGGTTCAAGTTGTTTGCTCTTTTGTGTGCAGTGGCTGAAAACGGTTATGAATTGATATTCCTATTGGTTCAGTAAAGATTGGTTTCTTAACTGAGGGAAATACATACCCATTGTGTTGTAATTATCCGTTCCTCTTCGTGGAAAACCCAACGCAGATCACAAGTATCATGAAGGATTTCTAGCGCCATTGCGGGGAAATATCATCACCAACTATCAAGTAACTTCACACAGATTATCAATCACTTGTTCTTCTTTTTATTTGCTGCTATATTTAGTTTGCTTCATAAAAAACAAAAATACAAAATGTTTATTTTCTCTTGTTACTATGGCTAGTTCTTCCTCTATTTCACTTACTCGCGAGAATGGAGTGTTTAAGTTTAAACAAAAGACAGGAGAAAATTTAAAAGATGCTTGGTATAGGATTTGCAATGTTCAAAATCAACTCATAAGCAATCCACCACTACCTTGCTCCGTAATTTCTACACTCGTGTAACAACTTGGTATAGATTTGTCCTTGACTCCATTACCGGTGGCAATTTTTAATATGTCACACTTGGGATGCTTATTGTTGAAAATCTTGTAGGAGCACCACCTATTATCATTAATGATGTTTTGACCTTAGAACATGTTATGCAAATTCTTGAAGCTATTGAAAAGAAAATTAAAACTTATGAACAAATCGAGGAGTTAGATAAAAAGCTTCACAACGATATCACTCAATTTGGATCACGGGTAGGAATGGCTTTGAAAACGTTGAAGGAGAAGGTTACAACTATTGATGAAAAGGTAGACAAAATCTTGAATATGATTGATAAAATGGAAGAAATCATTGATAAAGTAGGTTCTGCTTTCACACCTTGAAAATCTAATCCTAGTACTTCTTGGAATAAAAATCCCAAGTTCATATATGTTCCTAAGGGTGCTAGTACCCTCTTGCCAAAAGAAACGAAGATCTCAAAATGATTAGTGTGCATCCCAATTTTATAAACTTGATAAAGAACCCTATTTTCAAGCATCCTATTATTCCAAATAATCATGGTTGTATTATTGAGGAGCTTGATGTCAAGGATGGTATACTTGAAACTATGCATTATGCCTAGCTAGGGTCATAAAACAATAACGCTTATTGGGAGCCAACCCTGATGAGGACATCCCTACTAATGTTACACCCACCCCGACTGCTATACATACAGGACCAATTACTAGAGCTCGCGCACGTCAATTGAATTACCAGGTACTTTCGTTTCTTGGAAATCCTTCTAATATTCATGAACATATGATGCTGCCTAAATTGGATACTTTTGTTTTACTTATGAATGAAGGACCTAGCATGGATAAGAAGGATGACCATTGGAGCGGGATCAAGCATGGAGGAGAAGGTGCGCGTGCGGGGAAGAACAATGGAGCTTCCAGTGATGATTTTCGCACATTGAAGCCACCATAATGGGAGCGGGAAGCTTTGGACGAAATATGCATGATGCCACTTTATAAAATTCGTCCATAGGCTAATATAGGTGCTGCGTCACCTTATTTTTGGGCCAGGCCCATGTAATTTCGAAATACCATATTATAGGCTGTTTTTAGATTCCGTATATATGGGGAAACTGACTTAGGGTCGGTTTCGGACCCCTCCTCCAAGGGGCCACGAAATTCCCTTCTATTCCCCCATATATACAGCCCTTAGGGTTTCGTTTTAGGGTTGGGTTTTGTTTAGATTACAAGTTTGCCATAGCAGCAACTTCGCGTTCTTCGTTTGTGTTCCACGACCAGACAAAGACGTCACAGAACCCCACTTCATCAATAAAGTTTTCCTCTTATATTCGCAATATCCAGATTGCAATCTTAGTTTCTTGCTTGTTCTTCGTTTGCGTTCAGGAAATAGACCCTCGTGGTCAGGTTGATCGTGCTCCGGCGTGGTCAATAACCTCTCAGAGTTGGTTTAGCGATTGCTAAGGCGCGACGGCTCACACGTTCGTAGTCGGATCGTCAAAGTCTACTCCACCAAAAACGATAGCCACCATCTCATCGAAAGACAGGGACAACTTCGCCTCTATCAAACCCAATAGTTATCTTTATTTTTGTTTTTTTACTTTCTCTATTGGTGTGATGAAATGATTATTACTACTGTAAAGTTTGTGTTTTTGTGTTTAAATTAGTTTTTATGCCAAGTAAAGCCTTTGGGATGACTTGCATGATAAGTAGAATTGATATGGTGCAAAAAACAAAACTTTGACGTCGAGTGCAGAATTACTTTGATTTTACTGGAACGTATTTTTAATCTGAATTTTTCTATATATTATTACTATACAAATTCTTCAGGTTTTAATAATTCTTAAGAATTTTTGGAATTAAGGAAGTATAGGTTCTTTGTAGATCATTACAGATTGTTCTGTTTTAGATAGATTATGTTTTTCCTTGCATAGTTTGCTTGTTTCGATGATGCTATGGATTGTATCGGCGGGTATAAGCCTTGGAGAAGTTATAATACAATCCCTATTATGAAATAATTAAATATGAATCAATTCATAACAGTAGCTAAAGTATTTTGTATGTTTATTATACTAACGGATCTCACGAAGTTTTGTTGAGTTTTGTGTGATTGAAGATTTCAAGTTTTGGGTGTTATCACGATGGACAAAGGAATAAGGATAGGCAAGAGCCTATGCTTGGGGATTACCTACTCACCCCAAGGTAATATTCTAGGAAGACTCAAGTGTCTAAGCTTGGGGATGCCCCGGAAGGCATCCCCTCTTTCGTCTCAATCCATCGGTATGCCACTTGGAGCTACATTTTTGTTCGTCACATGATATGAGTTTTACTTGGAGCGTCGTTTGCTTTTATTTTTAGTTTGCCACAATCATAATTTGATGGACACACCCATTTGAGAGAGACACACCTTCATCATAATTTGTTAGAATACTCTATGTGCTTCACTTATATCTTTTGAGCTTAGCAATTGCTCTAGTACTTCTCTTATATCTTTTTGAGCATGGTGGCATATGGATTTTGTAGAGATAATTGCACTCCTATTCTTAACTTATATTTGTTTGAGAGTTAATAAATAGTGATGGTAATTTGCATGGGTCATAAGACTAGTCTTAAAATAATAGGTATTCAATGAGTGATAATCAAAACCATCATGTAGCACATAAAAGGGAAATTGTGGGTTAATGATATTTATGTGGTAATATGAAAAAGGTGTGAGTGCATCGTTGTTGATTTGTAGAAGTATTTGTATTAAGACGTGTTAATTTCTTATTTGTATAAATATTAAAACAGCATGGTGGGGATGTGTGAGCATTTATATTCCTCGTTGAAATCCTAGTGTTGTTTCGGGTTAGAGGCGCGCGATGGTTAACTCCTCCCTGCCTCCTCCCTCGGGGCATGCGAGTAGTGCTTTGACTTGTGATAAAACTAATAAAATTTTGCAATAAGTATATGAGTTCTCCATGATTAATGTGAACCTATGGACATATGCAAGCTCACCAACTCATATTTTGCTAGCCTCTTCAGTACCCTGTCTTCCCCATTGTCACTCGAGGACAAGTGCAAACTTCTCTGGTGCATTCAAACCCCGTGACATGATACACTCTATCACACATAGGCCTTCTTATATCTTCCTCAAAACAGCCACCATACCTACTTATTATGGCATTTCCATAGCCATTCTGAGATATGTTGCCATGCAAATTCCACCATTACATCATATGACTAGTTCATTCATTATCATATTGCTTTGCACGCTAGATCATTGGACACCCTAGTACACTATCAAAGGTATTCATATTGAGTCATGTTGAGTCATAATGTTTCATAGTTCTTCATATTGAAAGTGCGATGATCATCATTATTAGAGCATTGTTCCAATGAGGAAATAAAAATGGGGGAGGCCGAATGAGCGCATCATAAATAAAAAAAGAGAGAATAAGATAGAAGGGACTTCTCTACTATCATTTACCACACTTGTGCCTCAAAGTGGCCCCTTGTTCTTCATATAGAGAGTCTCATGTTATGTCCTTTTCATATGCTAGTGGGAATTGCTTTTTCATTATTATAAACTTGGCTTGTATACTCTGATGATGGGCTTTCTCAAATGACCGAGGTCTTCATGAGCAAGCAAGTTGGATGCACACCCCACTTAGCTTTAGTTGTGCTCTCATACACTTACAGCTCTGGTGCATTATTTTCATGGCGATCCCTACTCCTTGCACTGACATCTATCGATGGGCATCACCATAGCCTGTCGATACACCTAGTTGATGTGAGACTGTTTTCTTAACTTTTTACCCCTTTGATATCTACAACCATATTCTATTCCACCTTTATGCTATGCCCATGGTTCACGCTCATGTATTGTACGAAGAATAAAACATTGACGCACATTGAAAAAGTACGATATAATTGCGTAACTTGGACACTGTGGTGCTTGACATTTTTATTAATGTGGTGAAGACGGAGCCATGCCTTGCTAATATGACAAGACGAATGGGGGTACAAAATCTTTTAGGACCGTATACTTTGAAAGATTGATGATTTTGTTTCTTGTGCCTATAAATATTACTATGTTAATGTTTGTTGATTCATCATTTCCCAATAAGCATACATGCAAAAGATTACATATTGGGTGGCATGTCACATCAAAAATTTCAGTTTTTATCATTTACCTACTCGAGGACGAGCAGGAATTAATCTTGGGGATGTTGATGCGTCTCCAACGTATCTATAATTTTTTATTGATCCATGTTATTATATTATAATTCTCTGATAGTTTTTGAGTAATAATTTACCAATTTTTATTGTTTTTTAGCACTAACCTATCGACCTGATGCCCAGTGCCAGTTGATGTTTTCTGCGTGTTTTTTGCTTTTCAGGTTTATAGTACCAAACGAAGTCCAAATGCCCCAAAACTTTTTTATGATTTTTTTTGGGACCAAAAGAAGACTTGTTGGATTTAGGAGAAGACCGAAGGCGGCACGAGGGAGGCACAAGCCAACAGTGCGCGCCCTAATGGCTTGTCCCTCCCTGGTAGCCCTCCTACCCCCGTTTTGTGGCCTCTAAATTCACATATATTCTAGAAACCCTGAAGGGTATAACGAAACACTTTTTCCGCTGCCGCAAGTCTCTGTTCCACCGCGATCCCATCTGGAGCTCCGTTTTGGCACCCTGCTGGAGGCGGATCGATCACGGAGGGCCTCTTCATCAACCTTGATGCCCTCATGATGATGTGTAAGTAGTTCATCACAGACTAATGGGTCTCTAGTTAGTACCTAGATGGCTATCTCTCTCTCTATTTTGATCTTCAATACAATGATCATCATGTCTTCGCTTTGATCTATCCGATGTAATTCTTTTGTACGGTGCATTTGTTGGGATCCGATGAATTGTGGGTTTATGTTCAGATTATTCATGAAAGTATTTTAGTCACCTCTGATTATTATGATTCTTATTTGCATGATCATTATAGATTTGTAAATCTCTCTAGTCAACTGAAATAGTTTGACCAACTAGATTGATATTTCTTTAATGAAAGGGGTGTGTTGTAGTGGGCTCGATCTGGTTGTGCTCTATATCCCAGTGAAAGAAAGTGACAAGACACGTATTTGCATTGTTTCCACTAAGGATCAAACGATGGGGTCTATTCATATTGATTGAGTGTACTCTGTCAACATCATGTCATTGTTCTCCAAGTATTTCTCTGTTTGTCATGAACTTAATACGTAGAGAGACAAGCATAGAAGCGCTCTTGAAGTGGAGTAATAGTAATAGGTGCCGGGAGGAGTCAGCCTATTTTCTTATGGACGTGATGCCTGTATACACATGATTATTGCCGTCAATATCACATAACTATGCACTTTTCTTTCAATTGCCCAACAGTAATTTGTTTACCCATCATATGCTTACTTTCATGAGAGATGCCGATAGGGAAAATTATGGCCCCGGGGTCTATTCACTTATATATTTACAAAACTTATCTTTACCTTGCTTCCATTATTTTTATTTTATTTTATTTTGCAATTTGCAATTATCTAATATTATCTAAACACCTCACTTGCTTGCAAATAACGAGATCAAGGGAATTGACAACCCTCTTGCCGCATTGGGTGCAAGTTGTTTGCTCTTTTGTGTGCATCCATTGAAGATGGTTGTGGGTTTAGATTCCTATTGGTTTGATAAACCTTGGTTTCTTAACTTAGGGAAATACTTACCCGTATTGTGCTGCAGTTACTCGTTCCTCTTCACGGAAAACCCAACGCGGATCACAAGTATCACTAGGTATAGTCGTATTGGATTTGCCACGACAGCATGGTTGGATTGAGGACCCCCTTGTATAAATAAAATCTTTCCTCTGGATTGTAACCTATTTATATGGAATAAAACTCCTATTGAACCCGTGAAAAATCAGGCATATGTGCATATCAAATTAGTGTTCAGTCATAATCATTTGGTCTAGTATGTTTTAATTAGCAAGTATTTGTAGCGCAAGTGTTATTTTTACTAGTAATGTGTGTGTGTGCAATGCACATTGACATTAGGCAGGTACTAATTACACATGTATATTAGGGAGGATAATATTTACTCATTAATAAAAGGATTAGATCTGACATCAATATTTGGTAAGTAATTAATTGCATGAGCGCTCACTAGTGTAGCAATCTAGGTCATTGGTTTGAGCCGGTTTGACGGTCGAGACTAGTTGATCTGTCCCTTTGTTTATTTTCATGTTTGGTTGTATCATATCGAGAAGCGAAGACATGCGTGCATGCCTAGATGCTAAGGTGATACCTGCACTAATACAGGATGGTCCAAAGACGACAAATCAATCAGAGACCCTTTGACGAAACTGTGTGCGATGCATGAATCACAAACAGTATAATTCAAGCTCCGTTGCCAATGACACGAACTGTGTGCGATGGCAGATCCATCAAATACGATTCGGAAAATAGTTGCATGTGCGATCTCGGGTAGATAGTTTGTAATTATGAATTGTTTGTGATTAGCCAAGATAACACAAATGGTTATGAAGATCCAGATGTGTGCGATAGAGGGCACACGGTTCGCTATGAAAAATTGTGTGCGATGATACAGCAGAGCACACACGATTTAGCGGAACTAGGTGAGCAAACAGGTCAACAATCAGAGTCGTGTGGGAACACAGATAATAACGTAGACAAGTCATCCTGACAAACTATGTTTGTTATGTGTAGACGCTGGCTGGTAAAAAAATTGTCAACAATAGTTGAAATCATTGCCGACGTGTTCCTTAATTTAATTGTATGAGATGTGATTTGCTCTATTTGCAAAACATATATATGTTTTGGCTACGGAACAACGACATATGTACATATAAGAACATGATTGCATAACCAAAAAAGAACACGATGTCATTTCAAATATTGCTTCACAAATACCAGAAATATTACAAGGTCCAAATTCCAGCTTTACAATGCCCAAATTCAAAGATGGCAAGGTTCAAACTGATATGAAAAATCAAATTCATCTTCTTTAGAATCCGAGTCATGCAATATTTCTGTGAAGGGATCCACCACCGAGAAGTCATTTATCGGCTTGATACCGTGACTTACGAATAATTAATCATTTGAAGTTCCAAAATGAATTTGAGCTTCTGCTGAGGCTTTTCCATTCAACTGTAGACGCCTTCGCTCATCAGCAAACCATTCATTTCGGCGCACTAACTATAGGGCAAATCTCATTACCTTGAGCACCCTTGCTTTCTGAACAAAGAACTTGGCTAATTGAATCTTTGGTTTGGTGCCTCAGTACTGGTTGAAAGTAATTTCTTTGAGATGGAAATCAAGGCATTCAATGGGATTGTTATATTGCGCCACATTTTCCACTTCCGGGCCTGCATGTGTTTGCAAATGAAGACAACATATTGATGCCTAGATGTAGTTTTGTACACTATGTGCATCTTCGATTTACAGGATTTCTAAAATACACTAATACATTGGGATGTGATCCTCAATTGTTCATGATTAACATCTCAAAAATATGTATTGGAATCCTACAAATTTTCTTTAGAACTCATTGTACATTTGTCATTGTAATGATGGGTAAAGTACCAAAAATATGAACTCCATTGTGGTTGACAATTTACAGGAAAGGAGCATCACCTCGATGTATAGCTTCTTTGTGCACAGAAAGCATATAAGGAATCTAAAAATTTCATCCATATTGGGTCCGATAGATTGTAGTGCCATGATCTTCACTTTGTGCATAGAGAGGGTTAAGCCTATGGGAGTAAATTTTTGCATGAAAGCCAAACATAGGTTAACAAAAATGAGATAGAATGTGATGTACAATAATAATAAGGAGAAGAAGAATTTTTTAGATGAACTGGTATGCATCCAGCCGTAACAAGTTCGTAGAGTTCAATACAAGAATAGCCCAACACTTTCAATTTTGGGGCGTCAATGACCTAGTTTCTTGTTGGACCTTCGTTATCAAGGACAAACAATCTCTCAAGGAATGACGCATTCTCAATGACCATATCATGAAACACCTCAGCTGATAGCACGTTGCCGCACCAACCATGAATATAAATCGTATGGAGATTCATCATAGCAATGTGGAGGCTATTAAATCCAAACACCACCTAAAGTTGAAGGTACTCAAGCATAGTACAGCCACGGAGCAGGAGTTACAAATCCTCCTTCGAGATGCTGAGCACGCGTGGCATTAATCTGGGGGAAAAGGCACTCGTTGAACGTAGTGCGGCCCAGCGTGGGCGCGAGGTGGAGCACGGACGAACGCGGCAAGTGCCCATGTACAGCTGCCAAAATGAGCTCCTCGAGCTAATCTAGGGCAGGGGATAAGAACCACTCGTGAAACTTGGGTTCGGCCTTGCAGTTGGTATGGAACTTGTCGATGGCAAGGCATCTCACTAGCGTAGTGTCGTGTTGAGGATGTGGGACAATGCATCCAAGTTTTTGAGATCACCGTTGCAGAGCTTGTCGTCGTCGAGGAGGTCAAGGGGGTGGAGTGCCATAGGGGGCGCCACCACCTAAAGAGGATGGTGGTCTGCACGGCAGATTTCATGGGAAGGAGGGACATGATGGTTACCAACATCACGTCGGGGATGTTGCTGATGAAGTCCCCGCTCACAGGAGGCTCTTGTGGATCAGCCTCGACTTGCCCCCACTTGTTGATCGCCTCCTCCTCCATAGGAAAAAGAAGCGATCCTCGGCGGCGACCCTTATAGATAAGAATGGAGGAGAACGTGGAGCATTATGAATGGAGAACTTGGGAGCAAGGCGGGGCTGTGGGTGCAGGTCAAAGGGCTTGATTTTCGGTGAGCCAGCCGCGCCTACATGGCGGACTGCTCGCACGCGTCCCTTTGAGCCATCCCACACTGTTTCAAAGAACCAAGCGTTCCGGGCTTGGGAATCAAAAACATTAATAAATCTTGAGCTTGTTTCCCGTCACATTCCAAATTACCATGCTTTAATTTATTGCAAATCAGTTCAAACATACCTAACCTGAATGTGTTCCGACTTAGCAGTTGTTTACTAGTAGGCTATAAAAATACCTACTCGAATATTACCGCACATTGCTCTCCCCGTCACCAAAAAAGACATGCCTTTCTTTGTTAGTTGATCCTTCTGTCTGCCATGGGCGGTAGGAGGGGGATCCTGGGTCAAGATATAACCAGGTAAGAAAGACTAAGGCTGCGGAAGCAATCGAGTGGTCCGCACTGGGGAAGCGCCAGTGAGCTCTATTCATGCCCCGTTCGCCACAGCAGAGATGTCCGACGGTGCCGCAGACGCCTAGTAGGATATTTCGCATAAAGGCGACGACTCTCACAAGCGCATTTGCCTCGGATGCGAACTGGACGAGTTGTTAGTGTTGGATTCCTCAGCCAGCGATGACATGCGCGCTGAGCTCGATAAGAAGGAGGCAGTGATCGATGCCTTGGTGAAGCTGCTAAAGAAGAGCGACGCCTCGGTTGACAAGGCGACCAGCCTCCTGGTGTGACTTATGGAGAAGAACACCACCTGGAAGAAACTGCTTGAGAAGAAATGTGCCTCGAAGAGGAGGCTAAAATAACTCGCCGAGGAACTTTTGGAAGACTTGGTAAAGCTCGACCTCGAGCATGAGGGGCTTGTGAAGGGATCTATGGCACGGGTCAAGGAACTTCATGCGCATGTGATGCAGAGCATCAACGCTCTCGAGCAAAAATCCTGTGCCATGGCCGCAATGCGAAAGATGGCAGAGGAGAGGAAAGATGAGAAGGAGGTCGTGGAGGCGATGAAGAAGGATATTGAGGAACTCCATGCCCAGCAATCCATGAAGAATTAGATAGCAGCGACCTAGATCATTTTCTGGGTCTTCCTTCTTTTGCCTCTTCCTTCTTCTTTTTCCCCTGTGTCTTTGGGGAGTTGCTACATGTGGCGTTTTTTATTATTCTGGATATGTAAGATAATTATTATCCTTTGCCGGTGCAAATTTGTCATTATATTACTTCATTCATAGGTACATGTATGCTAGTCAAAAACTGACGAAAAGTCAAGTTCTTAGAGAGGCACGAACAAAAAAACAATGGTTGCATTGAATGGGGCAATGGGATCACAAGCAAACTAGCCCCTCTATCTAGGCGCATTAACCACATGATAAAGAGCGGGTTGGACGCCATTAATTCAAAAGTTGGGAGCAAGGGGAACAGGGGTGGAGGTCAAAGTATCACTTCTCGATGAGCATGCACAGTATACTGCTCTCATGCATCCCATTGAGAATGTGCGGCGAACAACTCTCAGGCATTGTGTCGAGCCTGCTCGGCGAACAGCTCGCACGCGTCTCGTCAAGCCTGCATGGCAGAAAGCTCGCATGTGTCCTGTCATCAAGCAGTTGCACGCACGTCATCACCATATGAAGTAAAAAAATTGGACGCGTGGCACCAAATGGTTATCATACAAGTTTTGTATTTACGGGAATTCAAAAACCTAGATTATCAATGATTGCGGCCGAGCTATCATGCCTAAATGTTTCTAATTCATTCACATTCATTGCATGATACCTAAGCAAGCAACTAGGGACACAAAATTGATTTTCCAACAAATTTTCGCGCACTAGAGCATGTGCTTCTAGTTCAAAATTTGAACAACGCATATTAATACCCTAGAAAACTCAATTAATGTATAAAAGGGGTTGAATTGGTGCACTAGAGGACATATTGAATGTAGTTACCAAAGGTGACATGTTCCCTATCGAAATCACAAGGCTTCTTGCATAAGCTTTGGCTTGTAAGATGCATGTCCCAATATTTGTCCCAAATTCGTTAAAAAATGCACACCATATATGTGTCGTGGCATGATACTGTGTAAGTTTCATGAAATCCTCACGAGCTTTGGGTTCTCGAGGTTTTAAAAACCAAGATTCAAAATGTTTGCGGCCTAGTCATGATGCCAAGATGTTTATAATTCAGTGACCTTCAGTGCATGAGATCTAAACATGGACCCAAGGACACAAAATTGATTTTAATCCATTTTGGTGCCCTGGAGCACGTGTTAGGTGCATTCCCTATCGAAACCATAATGATTCTCGTGGGAAGGTTTTTCCCAAAACTTGTCCCAGACTGGTCAAAAAAATTAACATGTCTTATAAAGTGTGGTGTCGACACCCCAGTTTCAATGATTTCAGATGAGTTTTGGATTTATGGGGACTTACAAAGCAAAGTTTCTCAACATCTGTGGCCTAGTCATGAGTCGAGATGTTTGTAATCATTGCATGGGACCTAAACAGGGACCCAAGGACATAAAAATGATTTTCTAACCCATTTTGGTTCCATGGAGCATGTGCTTGTAGTTCAAATTTGAATTATGTACATTAAATGGATAGAAAAGCTCAACTAATGTATAAAGGGTGCCAAACGAACCCGGAATAATTCCACATTTTAGCACTGCACTTGTATTAGTCTATGTTGCATATAGAAAAAATATCAACTCAAGAAGAGACATTGAATGTC
The DNA here is from genome assembly GCA_022496015.1 of Hordeum marinum. Taxonomy (NCBI): domain Eukaryota; kingdom Viridiplantae; phylum Streptophyta; class Magnoliopsida; order Poales; family Poaceae; genus Hordeum; species Hordeum marinum. The sequence continues at coordinate 150,519,467 of CM039676.1, forward strand.
GTTCCCTCTATAGAGGTGACATGTTCCATATCAATGCCATGATGCTTCTTGAGAGAAGTTTTGGTGTGCAAGAGACTTGTCCCAAAACATGTCCCAAATTGGACAAAAAATTACCATGTCATATAAGTGTTGTGTCATGACATTAGGGTAAGTTTCAGAATTTTAGATGATTTTTTGATTTATGGGGATTTAAAAGCCAAGTTTCTCATTGTCTTTGGCCTCGTCAGGACTCCTAGATGTTTGTAATCCATTGACGTTCATTGCATGGGACCTAAACAAGGAACCCAATGACACAAATATGTTTTCTCAACCCATTTTGGTGACATGGAGCATGTGCTTTTAGTTCAAATTTGAATTATGCACATTAAATGCCTAGAAACTTAATTAGTGTAGTATACAAAAGGCCAAACGAACCATGAATAATTTAAAGCAGTTCTATATGCCCGCCTGGAGCCCGTGCGTGTGTAAGCATGGTGTGTGCATGTGTCGTGCTAGCTCGAGCTTCCTTCTCTCATAAGTTATCCAGTTTGTATTAAAATAGTGTTCTATCCAAACACGCTTGTCCCGCCACTCCCCCAATTAGTCTCCCGCCACTCCCCCAATCGGTTTCCCGCCAAAGCGCCGGACCTGTCATCAACCTCCTTGATGAGGAGGACAAGACGAAGTAGGTCGGAGAGCAGGCAAAAGCGGCATCACGCCATCGAGCATGAGCAAGATGCAATCATCAGCCCCTATAGGCGTCGGCAGGCGGCGCCATGCCATGATCACACATGGTTTATAGTACTACCAGAAACGTCTACGATACGTAGCTGGTCCCACGAGGTGCCCATTGGAACACGCCTTGTAAATGATAGGAGGCAACCCTTATCAGCAAGTTGCAGCTTCCCAATCCCTAACCCAGTCGAATGGAACTCGGAAGTTAAGTGTGCTTTGGGTGGAATAGTCCAAGGATGGGTGACCAGTTGGGAAGTTGTTAGATCTCAAGGTTCATTTAGGTGGTGTGATACGATCACCATAGGCATTTATTAATAAATGCTTATAATGATATGTCATTCTGGCTAAATAAATCCTGAGATCCTTGCTTTGAAAATATCCATGACTTTCTTTTGTTGTTTTGAAAATGTGTGTGGGCACGCATGTGTGTGCGTGGACGCGCATGTGTGTGGGGGGGCGCGAACCCATGCATGTTTGTGTGGACCATGCCTTCATTCTGTGTTTTCAACAACATACCTATCGGTGGGCCCCTAGAGTCTGGCATACCTTTAATTGACCATACTGTAATGCCAAGGATCGATGACATGTGTGTGTGTCAACCCATGCATGTGTGTGGACCATGCCTGCATTTTGCGGTTTCCGATGACAAACCTAACTGATAGAGGCGAAGTTGTCCCTGTCTTTCGATGAGATGGTGGCTATCATTTTTGGTGGAGTAGACTTTGACGATCCGACTACGAACGTGTGAGACGTCGCGCCTTAGCAATCGCTAAACCAACTCTGAGAGGTTATTGACCACGCCGGAGCACGATCAACCTGACCACGAGGGTCTATTTCCTGCACGCAAACGAAGAACAAACAAGAAACTAAGATTGCAATCTGGATATTGCGAATATAAGAGGAAAGCTTTATTGATGAAGTGGGGTTCTGTGACGCCTTTGTCTGGTCGTGGAACACAAACGAAGAACGCGAAGTTGCTGCTATGGCGAACTTGTAATCTAAACAAAACCCAAACCTAAAACGAAGCCCTAAGGGCTGTATATATGGGGGAATAGAAGGGAATTTCGTGGCCCCTTGGAGGAGGGGTCCGAAACCGACCCTAAGTCAGTTTCCCCATACATACGGACTCTAAAAACAGCCTATAATATGGTATTTCGAAATTACATGGGCCTGGCCCAAAATTAAGGTGGCGCAGCACCTATATTAGCCTATGGACGAATTTTATAAAGTGGCATCATGCATATTTCGTCCAAAGCTTCCCACTCCCATTATGGTGGCTTCAATGTGCGAAAATCATCACTGGAAGCTCCATTGTTCTTCCCCGCGCGCGCACCTTCTCCTCCATGCTTGATCCCGCTCCAATGGTCATCCTTCTTATCCATGATAGGTCCTTCATTCATAAGTAAAACAAAAGTATCTAATTTAGGCAGCATCATATGTTCATGAATATTAGAAGGATTTCCAAGAAACGAAAGTACCTGGTAATTCAATTGACGTGCGCGAGCTCTAGTAATTGGTCCTGTATGTATAGCAGTCGGGGTGGGTGTAACATTAGTAGGGATGTCCTCATCATCCTCCCCTTCTTGAACTGAAGTCGTCCTCGACAGAAGCTCATCTTCCTCACCCAAATAAGGCTTCAAATCTGCAATGTTAAAAGTGGGGCTAACCCCAAACTCTGCAGGCAGCTCAAGTTTATATGCATTATCATTTATTTTCTCTAACACCTTAAAAGGACCATCAGCACGGGGCATTAGCTTTGACTTGCGCAAATCAGGAAATCTATCCTTACGCAAATGTAACCAAACAAGATCACCAGGTGCAAAGACAACATGTTTTCTACCCTTATCTCCAGCAAGTTTGTATTTAGCATTCATACACTCAATGTTTTCCTTAGTTAACTCATGCATCTTTAATATCAATTCAGCACGTTCTTTAGCATCAAAATTAACCTTCTCCGAAGATGGAAGAGGCAACAAATCAATAGGTGCACGAGGTAAGAAACCATACACAACTTGAAAAGGGCACATCTTAGTGGTAGAATGTAGCGAACGATTATAAGCAAATTCAATATGAGGCAAGCATTCTTCCCACATTTTCAGGTTATTCTTCAAAACAGCCCTAAGCATAGTAGACAATGATCTATTGACTACTTCAGTTTGTCCATCAGTTTGGGGATGACATGTAGTACTAAAAAGTAGTTTAGTCCCCAACTTAGCCCATAAACATCTCCAAAAATGGCTAAGAAATTTAGCATCACGATCTGAAACAATTGTATTTGGTACACCATGCAATCGAATAATTTCACGAAAGAACAAATCAGCAACATGAGCAGCATCATCACTTTTATTACATGGTATAAAGTGTGCCATTTTGGAAAATCTATCCACGACAACAAATATGCTATCCCTCCCCTTCTTTGTTCGAGGTAAACCTAAAACAAAGTCCATAGATATATCCTCCCAAGGAACACTAGGTACAGGCAAAGGCATATATAAACCATGAGCATTGAGTCGTGACTTAGCTTTTTGACATGTAGTGCAGCGAGCAACAAAACGCTCAACATCCCGTCTCATCTTTGGCCAAAAGAAATGTGTAGAAAGTACATCCTCCGTCTTCTTCACGCCAAAGTGTCCCATTAATCCTCCTCCGTGCGCCTCCTATAACAACAAAAGACGAATGGAGCTAGCTGGAATGCATAGCTTGTTAGCACGGAACACAAATCCATCATTAATAACGAACTTGTTCCATGTTCTCCCTTCTTTACAATTCTGCAACACGTCTCTGAATTCAGCATCATGCACATATTGATCTTTGATGGTCTCCAAACCAAATATTTTAAAGTCAAGTTGTGAAAGCATAGTATAACGACGAGACAAAGCATCAGCAATAAGGGAAAGTCTCAATGAATTCAACCCATTTAGCATGTCTACGGTTCAGTTTTGCTTGACTTTTAATATGTTTCAAAGATTCATGATCAGAATGTATAACAAATTCTTTGGGCCATAAATAATGTTGCCATGTTTCCAAAGTCCGAACAAGAGCATATAATTCCTTATCATAAGTAGAATAATTCAGACTAGGCCCACTTAATTTTTCAGAAAAGTACGCAACAGGTTTACCATCTTGTAATAACACACCTCCTAACCCAATACCACTAGCATCACATTCAAGCTCGAAAGTCTTATTAAAATCAGGAAGTTGGAGTAAAGGAGCATGTGTTAACTTATCTTTCAAGACCGTGAAGGCTTCTTCCTGTGCGGTACCCCAAGAAAAAGGCACGTCCTTCTTTGTAAGCTCATTGAGAGGCGCAGCAATGGTGCTGAAATCTCTGACAAAACGCCTATAGAAACCAGCGAGGCCAAGAAAACTCCTTACTTGTGTGACCGTTTTGGGCTGCGGCCAACTCTCAATAGCTGCAATCTTGGCTTTATCAACTTCAATTCCCTGTGGAGTAACAACATAGCCAAGAAAAGATACTCGGTCGGTGCAAAAGGTGCACTTCCCAAGGTTACCAAACAAACGGGCATCACGGAGCGCAGTAAAAACAGCACGTAAATGTTCCAAATGTTCCTCCAAAGATCTACTAAAAATCAATATATCATCAAAATAGACTACCACAAATCGTCCAATGAAAGCACGTAAAACCTCGTTCATTAATCTCATGAAAGTGCTAGGTGCATTAGTTAACCCAAAAGGCATGACTAGCCACTCATATAATCCAAACTTAGTTTTAAATGCTGTTTTCCATTCATCTCCCAATTTCATACGAATTTGATGGTATCCACTACGCAAATCAACTTTGGAGAAAATTGTAGAGCCACTTAATTCATCAAGCATATCATCTAGTCTAGGAATAGGATGACGATAACGAATAGTAATATTATTAATGCCTCTACAATCCACACACATGCGCGATGTACCATCCTTTTTAGGCACTAGAATAATAGGAACAGCACAAGGACTAAGGGATTCACGTATATAACCTTTGTCAAGCAGCTCTTGTACTTGACGCATAATCTCCTTTGTCTCCTCTGGATTGGTACGGTAGGGCGCACGGTTGGGTAGGGATGCACCGGGAATTAAGTCAATCTGATGCTCAATCCCACGAATAGGCGGTAATCCCGGTGGCACGTCTTGTGGAAAGACGTCAGCGAACTCCTGCAAAATGTTAATGACAGCAGGAGGCAAAGAGGGAGGCATGTCCTCGAATGAAAATAATACCTCTTTGCATACAAAAGCATAGCAAACAGATGTAGCAACATCCAAATCATTAATATCAGATTTAGTAGCAAGTAAACATCCACTCTGCAATTTTATTTCGGATGCAACAGTAGATGATGGTTTATTATGCTTATGGTGTTGCTCAAATTCCTGTGCTACAATCTGATTTTCACTCTTATTTTTCTCCTGTTTTGCTTTACTAGCTCTAGCAATGTCATCTTTCATAATATGTTCGGGAGACATAGGAAGCAACGTGATATTATGATCCTTATGAACAAGAGTATACTGATTTGTCCTACCATGGTGTACAGAATTTTTATTAAACTGCCATGGTCTACCAAGTAAAACAGAACATGCTTGCATGGGTACCACATCACAATCCACATAATCAGAATATGTAGCAATGCTAAAATGCACACGAACAGTACGTGTTACCTTAACCTTGCCACTATTGTTGAACCATTGGATGTAATAAGGATGAGGATGTGGTCTGGTGGTTAGAGACAGCTTCTCCACCATCTCCATGCTAGCCAAGTTATTGCAACTCCCTCCATCGATGATGATGCGAATAGAACGCTCCTTCACAACTCCCTTTGTGTGGAACAAGTTGTGCCTCTGATTTTGCTCAGCCTGTGTAACCTGCACACTGAGAACACGTTGAGCAACTAAACTTTCATACCTGTCAGCGTAATCAGCAGCCATGTAGTGTGTTTCTGGTTCTGCATCGTCGCCATTGTGTTCTTCACTTGCAATGAGAGCCAAAGTCTCCTCATCATAATCACTAGCAGACGCATATCCACCATCCTCAGTAACAATCATGACACGCTTGGAAGGGCATTCTCTCGCAAAGTGACCTCCACCCTTGCAACGACGGCATATAACCTCATGTGTTTGCCCTGTGGATGCAATAGATGAAGAAGAGCTCGGTGCAGGCCCAGAAGGTGTGCTCTTGGTAGAGGGTGGAGGAGGAGCCTGTTTCCTGGTATCGCGGTTGGAGTTGGAGGTTGAAGTAGGTGGTGTTGCAGCAGGACGTGTGGAAGTAGAGGAGGTACGTGGCGTCCATGATGAAGTGCGACCTGCAGAAAAAGTAGTTCTCGCCATTGCCTGTCGATCCTGCACTTCACGTTCAGCTTTGCAAGCAAGATGAAATAAACGAGTGATAGTGTTATACTCCTTATACTCCAGAATAGTCTGAATCTCTCTATTCAATCCACCCATAAAACGTGCAAGCATAGCTTCATTCTCCTCAACAATACCACATCTAATCATACCAGTTTGTAATTCCTGATAATATTCTTCTACAGAATTTTTTCCTTGTCTTAAACGCTGCAAATTTTGAAGCAACTCACGTTGATAATAAGGTGGCACCCAACGATTACGCATAGCAGTTTTCAAAGCAGCCCAAGTAGTTGGAATATTAGCATGGTGTATTCTACAATGTTCTGACCACCAAACACAAGCAAAACTAGTGAATGAACAAACAGCAGCGGCAACACGTCTATCCTCGGGAAATTGTAAGCATGTAAAACGTTGTTCTGTTTCTAACTCCCATGTAAGATATATATCAGGAACATATCTACCCTCAAACGTCGGAATATTCAATTTAAGTTTAGGGAGATGGTCATGATCCCGTACCTGCGGGGGTGGTGCAGCCCTACCGTTACGGTTGTAGCCATGTGGTCGACCTGGTGCGTATGGTGGTGGTTGCCCCTAGGGCGGATCTGGAGCAACCTCTCCCTCATCATCGAAATCACCATCATAATCTTCAACCTGCTCAACGACAGTAGCCGCACGAGCCACCGAAGTAGCAGCAGTATCAACAGTACCAGGATGTTGGGCGTGGCCGAGAGGCACACGTCGCGCTCGTCGTTCAAAAGGAAGAGGAGCTGCCGCTGGTGGAGGTAGACGGCCAAGCACCTCATTGAACTTGGCGTCCATCTTGGTGTCGAATGTCTTCTCCAAACCATCTAGCTTCTCCATGGCCACTCCAAAGTTGTTCACGAAGTCTTGTACCTGCTCAGCCATCATTTGCTGAAATTTATCATAGAGCGCTTTGTTGGTCATGCTCTCCCAGTCGATCTCGTCATCGTGTGATCCTGGCATGGTTAGCAGAAATAGGAAACACACAATATGAAACCTACAGACTACTGGGACGTGGTGGTGGTGGTGGTGTGGCACAAATCCTTTAAGCGAATCTCAATTTCTTACCAGTTCTTACCCTGTAGCAGGCGGTGATCGGCAACCGTTGTAGCCAAAACTCTCAAAGCTTGGATAGAGCGATTGCCAGGTGGTGTCAAGCACACGGCGTAGAAGTATGTGGAGCTGGGATGGCTTATAATATGGTAGCAAAAAAGGTCAGCAATAATCAATTCAGAGATGCAAGGTTGAATAAACGCTCAACGACGGTACTGTGCTGGTCCTAGGCTAGACCGTGCTAGAGACGCGAGCCTAAAACACCAACAAAAGCACGACGATACACGTAATCAAGGGAAGAGCACACTCTGTTTTTTTTTTCGTTTTTTTTTTGCGCCTCGTTTTTTTTTTTTTTTGCGCCTCTTTTTTTTTTTTTTGCTCAGAAAAACACTATAATTGCGAGTGTCTCAAAACCCTTCCCAAGTCGTATAAGCAGGATAGACACGAAAAAAAAAATTTGAATTATTTTTTTTTTCTGGAGCGATGCGGGGGCTGCGACGACCAAAAAATTTCGACAAAACTCACTATGATAGCAAGTGTCTCAAAACGCTCCGGAGAACCTAAAATCAAGATAGGGAAAAAATATTTTCGGCCGAAAATTTTTTTGGGCCAAAACGTGCTCTGCAAAGCGTGCCAGACTCTGGAAACACCTATGTGTGACACAAAGTAGGGATGTCCTCATCACTAACGGTGGGCCTTTAGGGTCTGTCATGCCTTTTACTAACAACGCTGGAATGCCAAGGATGGGTGACGATGTGTGTGTGTGTGTGCATGCGCACGCACGTGTGTGTGAACCCATGCATGTGTGTGTGGACCATGCCTCCTGTGCGGTTTTCAATGAAACACCTCTCAGTGGGCCCCTAGTATAGTGATGAGGACATCCCTACTAATGTTACACCCACCCCGACTGCTATACATACAGGACCAATTACTAGAGCTCGCGCACGTCAATTGAATTACCAGGTACTTTCGTTTCTTGGAAATCCTTCTAATATTCATGAACATATGATGCTGCCTAAATTGGATACTTTTGTTTTACTTATGAATGAAGGACCTAGCATGGATAAGAAGGATGACCATTGGAGCGGGATCAAGCATGGAGGAGAAGGTGCGCGTGCGGGGAAGAACAATGGAGCTTCCAGTGATGATTTTCGCACATTGAAGCCACCATAATGGGAGCGGGAAGCCTTGGACGAAATATGCATGATGCCACTTTATAAAATTCGCCCATAGGCTAATATAGGTGCTGTGCCACCTTATTTTTGGGCCAGGCCCATGTAATTTCGAAATACCATATTATAGGCTGTTTTTAGAGTCCGTATATATGGGGAAACTGACTTAGGGTCGGTTTCGGACCCCTCCTCCAAGGGGCCACGAAATTCCCTTCTATTCCCCCATATATACAGCCCTTAGGGCTTCGTTTTAGGGTTGGGTTTTGTTTAGATTACAAGTTTGCCATAGCAGCAACTTCGCGTTCTTCGTTTGTGTTCCACGACCACACAAAGGCGTCACAGAACCCCACTTCATCAATAAAGTTTTCCTCTTATATTCGCAATATCCAGATTGCAATCTTAGTTTCTTGCTTGTTCTTCGTTTGCGTGCAGGAAATAGACCCTCGTGGTCAGGTTGATCGTGCTCCGGCGTGGTCAATAACCTCTCAAAGTTGGTTTAGCGATTGCTAAGGCGCGACGGCTCACACGTTCGTAGTCGGATCGTCAAAGTCTACTCCCCCAAAAACGATAGCCACCATCTCATCGAAAGACAGGGACAACTTCGCCTCTATCAAGTGGTATCAGATTTCCAGGTTGCTCGGTGAGATTTTACCAGTTTTCGTAGTTTAGATCGCATCTGTTCTTCATACCTTTAGTCCACGAAAAAGCCACAAAAAAAATTAGGGTTAGATCATCATATCCGAACCAATCTGAGCCTTTGCATAGTCTTTTCAGTATTTTGCTTTGTTGAATTGGCGGTTACATCGTCGTGTCGAGTTGCTGGTCTTAGTGTCTAGTCCTTTAGAGTTTCGAGTTCTTTTCACAGGTTGTCACGCCGCCACCGCATCATCTTCATAGTTGCCATATATCACCACCATCATCGCCGCTGCCATATGTCATCATCCATCATCACTATCCATTGGTGTCCATATATACCACCACAAATCCTCCACCAATCCAAGTCCAGTTCGTTTTAGGTTTAGTTTCGAGATCCTTTTGATTTCGGATCCGTGTTTTGCTACCTGCGCAGGTGTCGGAAAAAAAAAGTCTGGCACGCTTTGCAGAGCACGTTTTGGCCCAAAAAAATTTCGGCCGAAAATATTTTTTCCCTATCTTGATTTTAGGTTCCCCGGAGCGTTTTGAGACACTTGCTATCATAGTGATTTTTGTCGAAATTTTTGGGTCGTCGCAGCCCACGGATTGCTCCAAAAAAAAATAGTCCAAAAGAAAAATTCGTGCCCGTCTTGCTTATCCGACGTGGCAAGAGTTTTGAGACACTCGCCATTGTAGTGAGTTTTTGAAAAAAAAACGAAAAAAAAAATTCCGAGTGTGCTTTTCCCTTGCTTACGTGTATCGTCGTGCTTTTGTTGGTGTTTTAGGCTCGCGTCTCTAGCACGGTCTAGCCTAGGACCAGCACAGTACCGTCGTTGAGCGTTTATTCAACCTTGCATCTCTGAATTGATTATTGCTGACCCTTTTTGCTACCATATTATAAGCCATCCCAGCTCCACATACTTCTACGCCGTGTGCTTGACACCACCTGGCAATCGCTCTATCCAAGCTTTGAGAGTTTTGGCTACAACGGTTGCCGATCACTGCCTGCTACTGGGTAAGAACTGGTAAGAAATTGAGATTCGCTTAAAGGATTTGTGCCACACCACCACCACCACCACGTCCCAGTAGTCTGTAGGTTTCATATTGTGTGTTTCCTATTTCTGCTAACCATGCCAGGATCACACGATGACGAGATCGACTGGGAGAGCATGACCAACAAAGCGCTCTATGATAAATTTCAGCAAATGATGGCTGAGCAGGTACAGGACTTCGTGAACAACTTTGGAGTGGCCATGGAGAAGCCAGATGGTTTGGAGAAGACATTCGACACCAAGATGGACGCCAAGTTCAATGAGGTGCTTGCCCGTCTACCTCCACCAACTGCAGTTCCTATTCCTTTCGAACGACGAGCGCGATGTGTGCCTCTCGGCCACGCCCAACATCCTGGTACTGTTGATACTGCTGCTACTTCGGTGGCTCGTGCGGCTACTGTCGTTGAGCAGGTTGAAGATTATGATGGTGATTTCGATGATGAGGGAGAGGTTGCTCCAGATCCGCCCCAGGGGCAACCACCACCATACGCACCAGGTCGACCACATGGCTACAACCGTAACGGTAGGGCTGCACCACCCCCGCAGGTACGGGATCATGACCATCTCCCTAAACTTAAATTGAATATTCCGACGTTTGAGGGTAGATATGTTCCTGATATATATCTTACATGGGAGTTAGAAACAGAACAACGTTTTACATGCTTACAATTTCCAGAGGATCGACGTGTTGCTGCTGCTGTTTGTTCATTCACTAGTTTTGCTTGTGTTTGGTGGTCAGAACATTGTAGAATACACCCTGATAATATTCCAACTACTTGGGCTGCTTTGAAAACTGCTATGCGAAATCGTTGGGTGCCACCTTATTATCAACGTGAATTGCTTCAAAATTTGCAGCGTTTAAGACAAGGAAAAAATTCTGTAGAAGAATATTATCAGGAATTACAAACTGGTATGATTAGATGTGGTATTGTTGAGGAGAATGAAGCTATGCTTGCACGTTTTATGGGTGGATTAAATAGAGAGATTCAGACTATTCTAGAGTATAAGGAGTATAACACTATCACTCGTTTATTTCATCTTGCTTGCAAAGCTGAACGTGAAGTGCAGGATCGACAGGCAATGGCGAGAACTACTAATTTTGCAGGCCGTACTTCATCATGGACGCCACGTACCTCCTCTACTTCCGCACGTCCTGCTGCAACACCACCTCCTTCAACCTCCAACTCTAATCGCGATACCAGGAAACAGGCTCCTACTGCACCTTCTGTGAAGAGCACACCTTCTGGGCCTGCACAGAGTTCTTCTTCATCTATTGCATCCACAGGGCAAACACATGAGGTTATATGTCGTCGTGGAGGTCACTATGCGAGAGAATGCCCTTCCAAGCGTGTAATGATTGTTACTGAGGATGGTGGATATGCGTCCGCTAGTGATTATGATGAGGAGACTTTGGCACTTATTGCAAGTGACGAACAGGGTGGCGAGGATGCAGCACCAGAAACACAATACATGGCTGCTGATTACGCTGACAGGTATGAAAGTTTAGTTGCTCAACGTGTTCTCAGTGTGCAGGTTACACACGCTGAGCAAAATCAGAGGCACAACTTGTTCCACACAAAGGGAGTTGTGAAAGAGCGTTCTGTTCGCATCATCATCGATGGAGGGAGTTGCAATAACTTGGCTAGCATGGAGATGGTGGAGAAGCTGTCTCTAACCACCAGACCACATCCTCATCCTTATTACATCCAATGGTTCAACAATAGTGGCAAGGTTAAGGTAACACGTACTGTTCGTGTGCATTTTAGCATTGCTACATATTCTGATTATGTGGATTGTGATGTGGTACCCATGCAAGCATGTTCTGTTTTACTTGGTAGACCATGGCAGTTTGATAAAAATTCTGTACACCATGGTAGGACAAATCAGTATACTCTTGTTCATAAGGATCATAATATCACTTTGCTTCCTATGTCTCCCGAACATATTATGAAAGATGACATTGCTAGAGCTAGTAAAGCAAAACAGGAGAAAAATAAGAGTGAAAATCAGATTGTAGCACAGGAATTTGAGCAACACCATAAGCATAATAAACCATCATCTACTGTTGCATCCGAAATAAAATTGAAGAGTGGATGTTTACTTGCTACTAAATCTGATATTAATGATTTGGATGTTGCTACATATGTTTGCTATGCTTTTGTATGTAAAGAGGTATTATTTTCATTCGAGGACATGCCTCCCTCTTTGCCTCCTGCTGTCATTAACATTTTGCAGGAGTTCGCTGATGTCTTTCCACAAGACGTGCCACCGGGATTACCGCCTATTCGCGGGATTGAGCATCAGATTGACTTAATTCCCGGTGCATCCCTACCCAACCGTGCGCCCTACCGTACCAATCCAGAGGAGACAAAGGAGATTATGCGTCAAGTACAGGAGCTGCTTGACAAAGGTTAAATACGTGAATCCCTTAGTCCTTGTGCTGTTCCTATTATTCTAGTACCTAAAAAGGATGGTACATCACGCATGTGTGTGGATTGTAGAGGCATTAATAATATTACTATTCGTTATCGTCATCCTATTCCTAGACTAGATGATATGCTTGATGAATTAGGTGGCTCTACAATTTTCTCCAAAGTTGATTTGCGTAGTGGATACCATCAAATTCGTATGAAATTGGGCGATGAATGGAAAACAGCATTTAAAACTAAGTTTGGATTATATGAGTGGCTAGTCATGCCTTTTGGGTTAACTAATGCACCTAGCACTTTCATGAGATTAATGAACGAGGTTTTACGTGCTTTCATTGGACGATTTGTGGTAGTCTATTTTGATGATATATTGATTTTTAGTAGATCTTTGGAGGAACATTTGGAACATTTACGTGCTGTTTTTACTGCGCTACGTGATGCACGTTTGTTTGGTAACCTTGGGAAGTGCACCTTTTGCACCGACCGAGTATCTTTTCTTGGCTATGTTGTTACTCCACAGGGAATTGAAGTTGATACAGCCAAGATTGAAGCTATTGAGAGTTGGCCGGAGCCCAAAACGGTCACACAAGTAAGGAGTTTTCTTGGCCTCGCTGGTTTCGATAGGCGTTTTGTGAGAGATTTCAGCACCATTGCTGCGCCTCTCAATGAGCTTACAAAGAAGGACGTGCCTTTTTCTTGGGGTACCGCACAGGAAGAAGCCTTCACGGTCTTGAAAGATAAGTTAACACATGCTCCTTTACTCCAACTTCCTGATTTTAATAAGACTTTCGAGCTTGAATGTGATGCTAGTGGAATTGGGTTAGGAGGTGTGTTACTACAAGATGGTAAACCTGTTGCGTACTTTTCTGAAAAATTAAGTGGGCCTAGTCTGAATTATTCTACTTATGATAAGGAATTATATGCTCTTGTTCGGACTTTGGAAACATGGCAACATTATTTATGGCCCAAAGAATTTGTTATACATTCTGATCATGAATCTTTGAAACATATTAAAAGTCAAGCAAAACTGAACCGTAGACATGCTAAATGGGTTGAATTCATTGAGACTTTCCCTTATGTCATTAAACACAAGAAGGGTAAAGACAATGTTATTGCTGATGCTTTGTCTCGTCGTTATACTATGCTTTCACAACTTGACTTTAAAATATTTGGTTTGGAGACCATCAAAGATCAATATGTGCATGATGCTGAATTTAGAGACATGTTGCAGAATTGTAAAGAAGGGAGAACATGGAACAAGTTCGTTATTAATAATGGATTTGTGTTTCGTGCTAACAAGCTATGCATTCCAGCTAGCTCCGTTTGTCTTTTGTTGTTACAGGAGGCGCACGGAGGAGGATTAATGGGACACTTTGGCGTGAAGAAGACGGAGGACGTACTTGCTACACATTTCTTTTGGCCAAAGATGAGACGGGATGTTGAGCGTTTTGTTGCTCGCTGCACTACATGTCAAAAAGCTAAGTCACGACTCAATCCTCATGGTTTATATATGCCTTTACCTGTACCTAGTGTTCCTTGGGAGGATATATCTATGGATTTTGTTTTAGGTTTACCTCGAACAAAGAAGGGGAGGGATAGCATATTTGTTGTCGTGGATAGATTTTCTAAAATGGCACACTTTATACCATGTCATAAAAGTGATGATGCTGCTCATGTTGCTGATTTGTTCTTTCGTGAAATTATTCGGTTGCATGGTGTGCCAAATACAATTGTTTCCGATCGTGATGCTAAATTTCTTAGCCACTTTTGGAGATGTTTATGGGCTATGTTGGGGACTAAACTGCTTTTTAGTACTACATGTCACCCCCAAACTGATGGCCAAACTGAAGTAGTCAATAGATCATTGTCTACTATGCTTAGGGCTGTTTTGAAGAATAACCTGAAAATGTGGGAAGAATGGTTGCCTCATATTGAATTTGCTTATAATCGTTCGCTACATTCTACCACTAAGATGTGCCCTTTTGAAGTTGTGTATGGTTTCTTACCTCGTGCACCTATTGATTTGTTGCCTCTTCCGTCTTCAGAGAAGGTTAATTTTGATGCTAAAGAACATGCTGAATTGATATTAAAGATTCATGAGTTAACTAAGGAAAACATTGAGCGTATGAATGCTAAATACAAACTTGCTGGAGATAAGGGTAGAAAACATGTTGTCTTTGCACCTGGAGATCTTGTTTGGTTACATTTGCGTAAGGATAGATTTCCTGATTTGCGCAAATCAAAGCTAATGCCACGTGCTGATGGTCCTTTTAAGGTGTTAGAGAAAGTAAATGATAATGCATATAAACTTGAGCTGCCTGCAGAGTTTGGGGTTAGCCCCACTTTTAACATTGCAGATTTGAAGCCTTATTTGGGTGAGGAAGATGAGCTTCCGTCGAGGACGACGTCAGTTCAAGAAGGGGAGGATGATGAGGACATCCCTACTAATGTTACACCCACCCCGACTGCTATACATACAGGACCAATTACTAGAGCTCGCGCACGTCAATTGAATTACCAGGTACTTTCGTTTCTTGGAAATCCTTCTAATATTCATGAACATATGATGCTGCCTAAATTGGATACTTTTGTTTTACTTATGAATGAAGGACCTAGCATGGATAAGAAGGATGACCATTGGAGCGGGATCAAGCATGGAGGAGAAGGTGCGCGTGCGGGGAAGAACAATGGAGCTTCCAGTGATGATTTTCGCACATTGAAGCCACCATAATGGGAGCGGGAAGCCTTGGACGAAATATGCATGATGCCACTTTATAAAATTCGTCCATAGGCTAATATAGGTGCTGCGCCACCTTATTTTTGGGCCAGGCCCATGTAATTTCGAAATACCATATTATAGGCTGTTTTTAGAGTCCGTATATATGGGGAAACTGACTTAGGGTCGGTTTCGGACCCCTCCTCCAAGGGGCCACGAAATTCCCTTCTATTCCCCCATATATACAGCCCTTAGGGCTTCGTTTTAGGGTTGGGTTTTGTTTAGATTACAAGTTTGCCATAGCAGCAACTTCGCATTCTTCGTTTGTGTTCCACGACCAGACAAAGGCGTCACAGAACCCCACTTCATCAATAAAGTTTTCCTCTTATATTCACAATATCCAGATTGCAATCTTAGTTTCTTGCTTGTTCTTCGTTTGCGTGCAGGAAATAGACCCTCGTGGTCAGGTTGATCGTGCTCCGGCGTGGTCAATAACCTCTCAGAGTTGGTTTAGCGATTGCTAAGGCGCGACGGCTCACACGTTCGTAGTCGGATCGTCAAAGTCTACTCCCCCAAAAACGATAGCCACCATCTCATCGAAAGACAGGGACAACTTCGCCTCTATCATATAGGGTTTGTGATGTGTTTGTGTGTGTGTGCGTGTGTGCATGTGCGTGTGTCATGCCTACATTGTGCGGTTTCTGATGACAAACCTATCGGTGGGCCCTTAGGGTCTGTCATGCCTTTTACTAACAACGCTAGAACGCCAAGGATTGGTGGCGGTGTGTCCGTGTGTGTGTGTGTGGACCATGTCTCCATTGTGCGGTTTTCAATGACACAGTACCTACCGGTGGGCACCTAGAGTCTATCATCCCTTGAACTTACCATGCTGGAACACCAAGGATCGATGACGTGTGTGTGTGTTTGTGTGTCTGTGTGCCCAGTATTCTCTGCTAAGTGCATGCACATCATATTCTTGTGCATTTTGTATTTAGACACCGAACCACACCCTTTTCCTATATACATTTGGCCACATGCATGGCGATGGTGTTCTTCTAGCCTCGCTCAACCGATCTTCGACGAGGCGCCAACTCATGGGACCGCACGATCTACATATATATCCCTCTTGACCGACAACAATATGTGATTGTTTGACCAAATTAAGGTGTAAATTCTCTTGGTTGTCTTACAACAAGTCAGGCATGACTAAATGTGTGACAAAATTTGAGCCATGTCATGTGTTCATAGGATCCCCCCCCCCGACAAATAGTGTAGGGCAACACCCTACGAGTGTGTTACTCTAACCGTGTGTGATGCACGTACACTGCAAAATCAGCTCCGCATAGTGGCCGCAATCGCAAGCGTCATCCAGTGCAAAGGGGTAAGGTCCACAGTAAAAACCCAACCCCCACAGCAACCTATAAAAGATCTCGCCACCGACGGCTAATCGCTAATTTTTTTCCACCAATATCTCGCCACCACCACCACACACACCAAATGGAACCAGTGCTCAACCATGGGGATGTGTATGTCTCCATCCTGATAGTGTTGGACGACGACGTGATAGAGGATTCCAATGCGTTGGCCACAATGGAGGGCAATGGCAAACAGCCAACTGCCACGGCCGACGACGACGAGATAGAGGATTCCGACGCGTTGGCCTCCATGTCGGTTAACGGTCAACCACCATCTGTCGTGACCGTCGCCGACAACGACCCCAAGTTTTAGCGTCGAATCCAGATGGCCATTGCTCTGTCCGTCCAGGAATCGGGCCTCCATGCGCTCCTGTGCGACGAGGACGAGCGTCGTCTTAGTATCGTTGTAGAACAATCTATCGCATTTGCGGATGCCATCCACACGTGGCTAGGGATCTAAAGCGGCAGAAATGGCGGGAGACTGCAAAGAGGAAGCGGCCTATGAAGAACTCAGATGATGCAGGCAAAAAGAGGCGGGAGCAATACCAGAAGGCGGCAGAGCAGGCCACCGCATGCCTCTCATCTGCGGTGGAGGCTAGTCTAGACCTTGCAGCTACGGCGGCAACACTGGCAACAGCGGTCACGGTGACCAGGGACGTAGCTCTTGTGAGAGTGGCGCCCGACTGTATGTCGATGGCCCACGCGAACGACATGACAACTTCATCGACGGTGGCTTCCCCGGGGAATGTCGCCACGACGAAGGTAGCTTCGTCGACAGTGGAAGACCTGGCGAGAGGCACCACGATCGCTCCGGTCGAGCTAGCCCTGCCAGTCGCCACCGTGGAACTAGTGGAGCTCATTGACTTGACGAGCTCCTTTGGAAACTCCTTTTGAGTCAAGGAAGGTCATGACGACGGTGGAGGCGCAGTGTTTGTATGCATCCATGGTGTAGTGAATATTTTGTGCACTTCATCTTCATGTAAATTGATGAATGATACGTCCATTTTGCATCATGCTTTTATATTGGTATTTATTGCATTATGGGCTGTTATTACACGTTTTGGTAAAATACTTATGCCTTTTCTCTCTTATTTTACAAGGTTTACATGAAGAGGGAGAATGCCGGCAGCTAGAATTCTGGACTAGAAAAGGAGCAAATCTGAGAGACCTGTTCTGCACAACTACAAAAGTCTTGAAAAGTTACGAAGAATTATTTTGGAATATATAAAAATAATGGGTGAAACAAATACCAGAGGGGACCCACCAGGAGGTCACAAGCCTGCCAGGCGCGGCCACCCCCTGGCCATGCCTAGGTTGCTAGTGGGCCTCCTGGCAGGTCTCCGGTGCCCGTCTTCTGCGACATGAAGGCTTTTGACCTGGAAAAAATTAAGAGGGAGCTTTCGGGATGAAGCGCCTCCGTCTCGAGGCAGAACTTGGGCAGAACCAATCTAGAGCTCCGGCGGAGCTGTTCTGCCAGGGAAACTTCCCTTCCTGAGGGGGAAATCAAGGCCATCGTCATCACCAATGATCCTCTCATCGAGAGGGGGTCAATCTCTATCAACATCTTCACCAGCACCATCTCCTCTCCAAACCATGGTCATCTCTTGTATCCGAGCTTTGTCTCAAACCTCACATTGGTACCTGTGGGTTGCTAGTAGTGTTAATTACTCCTTGTAGTTGATGCTACTTGGTGGAAGATCATATGTTCAGATCCTTTATGATAATTAATACTCCTCTGATTATGAACATGAGCATGCTTTGTGAGTAGTTACATTTGTTCCTAGGGATATGGGATAAGTTTTGTTATAAGTAATCATGTAAATTTGGTATTCGTTCGATATTTTGATGAGATGTATGTTGTCTCTCCTCTAGTGGTGTTATATGAACGTCAACTACATAACACTTCACCATTATTTGGGCCTAGGGGAAGGCATTGGGAAGTAATAAGTAGATGATGGGTTGCTAGAGTGACAGAAGCTTAAACCCTAGTTTATGTGTTGCTTCGTAAGGGGCTGATTTGGATCCATATGTTTCATGCTATGGTTAGATTTATCTTAATTCTTCTTTCGTAGTTGTGGATGCTTGCGAGAGAGGTTAATCATAAGTGGGAGATTTGTCTAAGTAAGGGCAGCACCCAAGCGGTGTCCACCCACCTATCAAATTATCAAAGTAACGAATGTGAATCAAACGAGCATGATGAAACCTAGCTTGACCGAAATTCCCATGTGTCCTCGGGAGTGCTTCAGTTTATATAAGAGTTTGTCCAGGCCTGTCCTTTCCTACAAAAAGGATTGGGCTACCTTGTTGCACCCTTGCTACACTTGTTACTTGTTACTCGTTACAAATTATCTTATCACAAAACTACCTGTTACTGATAATTTCAGTGCTGGCAGAGAATACCTTACTGAAAACTGCTTGTCATTTCCTTCTGCTCCTGGTTGGGTTCAACACTCTTACTTATCAAAAGGACTACGATAGATCCCCCATACTTATGGAAAGTAATCCTTTGAGGGGATTGTTCGGGGTATCTTCACCTCGATCGGAAGCACAAAAAGTTGCTCCTCAACCTACTAAACCTACTAAAAATATTTATTATGAATTTCCTTCGGGTATGATAGAGAAATTACTGGCTAATCCTTATGCACAAGATGGAACACTACATCTTGATTTGCATCTAATCTGTGTGGATGAAGTTTGTGGATTATTTAAGCTTGCAGGTCTGCCCGTCAAGAAGAAGGTCTTTCCTTTATTTTTGAAGGAGAAGGCGTTGACATGGTATAGGCTATGTGATGATATTGGATCATGGAGCTACAACCGATTGAAATGGACATTTATCAGAAGTATTATCATATGCGTCTAGTTCATCGTGATCGGAATTATATCTATAATTCTTGGCCTCGTGAAGGAGAAAGAATCGCTCAGGCTTGGGGGAGGCTTAAGTCAATGTTATACTCATGCACCAATCATGAGCTCTCAAGAGAAATTATTATTTAGAATTCTTATGCTCGGCTTTCTCATAATGATCAATCCATGCTCGATACTTCTTGTATTGGTTCCTATATGAATAAAGATATTGACTTCAAATGGGATTTATTGGAAAGAATTAAAGGTGACTCTGAAGATTGCGAACTCGACGAAGGTAAGGAGTCATGTATAAACCTTAAGTTTGATTGTGTTAAATCCTTTGTAGACACCGATGCTTTTCGTGAATTTAGCGCTAAATATGGACTTGACTTTGAGATAGTAGCTTCTTTCTGTGAATCTTTTGCGGCTCATGTTGACCTCCCTAAGGAGAAGTGGTTTAAATATCATCCTCCCATTGAAATGAAAGTAGTTGAACCTATTAAATTTGAAGAAGAAACTATTACTTATAATGTTGATCATGTTATTCCTGCTGCTTATGTTGAGAAACCACCTTTCCCTGTTAGAATAAAGGAACATGCTAAAGCTTCAATTGTGGTTCATAAGAGCTATGTTAGAACACCTACACCTCTGGAACAAATTAAAGTTGAACCTAGTATTGCTATGGTTAAATATCTCTTGGTTGATAATATTATTGGGCATGTTATTCATTGCTGCGATGAAGCTGCTAAAATTGCTAGACCTGATGCCAAAGGTAAACATAGACCTATTGTTGCCATGCCTGTTGTTTCTGTTAAAATAGGACATCATTGTTCTCATGGCTTATGTGATGTGGGTGCTAGTGTGAGTGCAATTCCCTTTACCTTATATCAAGAAATTATGAATGATATTGCACCAGCTAAGTTAGAGGAAATTGATGTTACCATTAAGCTTGCTAATAGAGATACTATAGCACCAGTTGAGATTGTTAGAGATGCTGAGGTCTTGTGTGGGAAAACAAAATAAAGTACTGATTTTCTTGTCCTTGGTTCCCCACAAGCTGACTTTTGTCCCATTATATTTGGTAGACATTTCTTGAATACTCTTAATGCTAGGATAGACTGTGAGAAGGAAATTGTTACCGTAAGTTTTGGGGATGCGTCTCATGAGTTTAGTTTCTCTAAATTTCGTAGACAACCCCATGATAAAGAATTGCCTAATAAGGATGAAATTATTGGTCTTGCTTCTATTATTGTGCCTCCTACTGATCCCTTAGAACAATATTTGCTAGACCATGAAAACGATATGCATATGAATGAAACGAATCAAATAGATAATATTTTCTTTGATCATCATCCTATTTTGAAACACAACTTGCCTGTTGAAATACTTGGGGATCCTCCTCCACCCAAGGGTGATCCCGTGTTTGAGCTTAAACAATTACCGGATACTCTGAAATATGCTTATATTGATGAAAGGAAGATATATCCTATTATTATTAGTGCTAACCTTTCAGAGCATGAAGAAAATAGATTGTTGAAAACTCTGAGGAAGCACTGTGATGCTATTGGATATACTCTTGATGATCTTAAGGGCATTAGTCCCACTCTATGTCAGCATAAAATTAATGTGGAGCTCGATGCTAAACCAGTTGTTGATCGCCAACGATGGTTAAATCCTAAAATTAAAGAAGTGGTAGGAAATGAAATCTTAAAGCTTCTGGAGGCACGTATTATTTATCCTATTGCTGATAGTAGATGGGTTAGTCCCGTCCATTGTGTCCCTAAGAAAGGAGGTACTACCGTAGTTCCTAATGATAAAAATGAATTGATCCCGCAAAGAATTCTTATAGGGTATAGAATGGTAATCTATTTTAAGAAATTAAATAAAGCTACTTGGAAAGATCATTACCCTCTACCTTTTATTGATCAAATGCTAGAAAGACTATCCAAACACACACACTTTTTCTTTCTATATGGTTATTCTAGTTTCTCTCAAATACCTTTGTCAAAAGAGGACCAAGAGAAGACCACTTTTACTTGCCCCTTCGGTACCTTCGCTTATAGACGTATGCCTTTTGGTTTATGCAATGCACCTACTACCTTTCAAAGATGTATTACTGCTATATTCTCTGAGTTTTGTGAAAGGATTGTTGAGGTTTTCATGGATGATTTTTTTGTTTATGGAACTTCTTTTGATGATTGTTTGAGCAACCTTGATTGAGTTTTGTAGAGATGCGTAAAAACTAATCTTGTCTTCAATTGGGAGAAGTGCCACTTCATGGTGAATGAAGGTATTGTCTTGGGACACAAAATCTCTGAAAGAGGTGTTGAATTTGATAAAGCTAAAGTTGATGCTATTGAAAAAATGTCGTGTCCTATGGATATCAGAGGTATAAGAAGTTTCCATGGTCATGCTGGTTTCTATAGGAGGTTTATTAAAGACTTCTCTAAGATTTCCAGGCCTCTCACTAATCTTTTGCAAAAAGATGTTCCATTCATTTTTGATGATAATCATGTAGAAGCATTTGAAATTCTTAAGAATGCCTTGATTTCTGCACCTATTGTTCAACCACCTGATTGGAACCTACCCTTTGAAATTATGTGTGATGCTAGTGATTATGTCATTGGTGATGTTCTAGGACAAGGAGTTGATAAGAAATTAAATGTTATCCGTTATGCTAGTAAAACTCTAGACAACCCTCAAAGAAACTATGCTACCAGTGAAAAGGAATTTTTAGCAGTTGTGTTTGCTTGTAATAAGTTCAGATCTTATATTGTTGATTCCAAAGTAAGTGTTCACACTGATCATGCTGCTATTAAATATCTTATGGAAAAGAAAGATGCTAAACCTAGACTTATTAGATGGGTTTTTCTGCTACAAGAATTTGATTTGCATATTATTGATAGAAAGGGTGTTGATAACCCCGTAGAGGATAACTTGTCTAGGTTAGAAAATGTTCTTGATGACCCACTACTGATAGAGGCGAAGTTGTCCCTGTCTTTCGATGAGATGGTGGCTATCGTTTTAGGTGGAGTAGACTTTGACGATCCGACTACGAACGTGTGATGACGTCGCGCCTTAGCAATCGCTAAACCAACTTCCGAGAGGTTATTGACCATGCCGGAGCACGATCAACCTGACCACGAGGGTCTGTTTCCTGCACGCAAACGAAGAACAAGCAAGAAACTAAGATTGCAATCTGGATATTGCGAATATAAGAGGAAAGCTTTATTGATGAAGTGGGGTTCTGTGACGCCGTTGTCTGGTCGTGGAACACAAACGAAGAACGCGAAGTTGCAGCTATGGCGAAATTGTAATCTAAACAAAACTCAACCCTAAAACGACGCCCTAAGGGCTGTATATATGGGGGAATAGAGGGGAATTTTGTGGCCCCTTGGAGGAGGGGTCCGAAACAGAGCTTATCTCAGTTTCCCCATATATACAGACTCTAGAAACAACCTATAATATGGTATTTCAAAATTACATGGGCCTGGCCCAACAATAAGGTGGCGCAGCACCTATATTAGCCTAGGGACGAATTTTGTAAGTAGCATCATGCATATTTCGTCCAAGGCTTCTTGCTCCCATTATGGTGGCTTCAAAGTGCGAAAATCATCACTGGAAGCTCAATTGTTCTTTCCCGCGCGCGCACCTTCTTCTCCATGCTTGATCCCGCTCCCATGTTCATCCTTCTTATCCATGCTAGGTCCTTCATTCATAAGTAAAACAAAAGTATCTAATTTAGGCAGCATCATATGTTCATGAACATTAGAAGGATTTGCAAGAAACGAAAGTACCTGGTAATTCAATTGACGTGCGCGAGCTCTAGTAATTGGTCCTGTATGTATAGCACTCGGAGTTGTGGGTGTAGCATTAGCAGGGATGTCCTCATCAACTACCTATTGATGATAACTTTCCTGATGAACAATTAGCTGTCATAAATGCTTCTCGTAATGCTCCATGGTATGCTGCTTATGCTAATTACATTGTTGCTAAATTTATACCGCCTAGTTTCTGATGAGGACATGACTACCTTCGATAGGACCAAAAATGTTGCATACATGCATATTTGTGAGGTGATTTCTTATAATAATTATTCAATAATTTATTTATGTTATCCGGAACAAAAATACTTCACCTATTTTTATTTAATGCCTAAATGCAGAATGACCGAACACTTGTATGAACCACGTGTGATGACAAAGGGAGAGGCAATGGTTGGATGCTATTCAAGAGGTCCTCTCACGTTAAATGAAATAATTAGGTGCTATTCAAGAAGTTCTATCACGTCACTTTTAGGCCAAGAAAAGATAGAGTCCAAGTCTCTCACGTTCTGGACTCAGATTCGGACTGCACAGACACACCTGTCTCAAAACGCCAATAACTTTTTCATACGGACTCTGAATTGGGTGATTCTTTTTTTGCTGGAAACTAGATTTCATATGCATTCCAGACCAGTTGAAATCACCTTAAAACTCGTCCGGATGGCGAAGATATAGACGAAACAATCTGACGTTGCATGAGAATCTGAGTCAAACTACAAGTCCAAAGGTGTTGCATCACCTCCATTTGGGCCCATGGGCCTTGTACGACCTAGGGTTTGTTTTAGGGTGTCTTGGGACGTCCTCCCACCTCCTTGGCCGCCACCCCTTGCTCCTATATAAGTAGATCAATCTAGTAGCTTTTCCTTTGGGTTTTGTTTAGTTAAAAGTTAGCCATTGCAACTTCGTGTACTTCGTTTGTGTCCAACGACCAGACCAAGACCGCTTTTGGAACCCCACCCTTATCAATACTTCATCTATATTCGCAGTATTCAGATCGCATTATCATATTCTTGCTTGTTCTTCGATTGCTTGCAGGAATAGACCTTCGTGTCAGGTTGATCGTGCTCCGGCGTGGTCAATAACCTCTTGGAGATTGGTTTAGCGATTGCTAAGGCGCAACATCGTGCACGTTTGTAGTCGGATCGTCAAAGTCTTCTCCACCAAATCGATAGTTATCATCTCATCGAAATATCGGGACCCTCGCCTCTATCAGTTTCACATACCAACAAAAGAAAAAGTTCTTCTATGATTTAAGACATTACTTTTGGGATGATCCGCACCTTTATAAAGAAGGATTAGATGGTGTTATTAGACGGTTTGTACCTGAGCATGAACGGGAACAGATTCTACACAAGTGTTATTCCGAGGCCTATAGAGGACACCACGCTGGAGATAGAACTGTACACAAGGTATTGCAATGTGGTTTTTATTGGCCTACTCTCTTCAAGGATGCTCGTAAGTTTGTCTTGTCTTGTGATGAATGTCAAAGAATTGGTAATATTACTAGACGTCAGGAAATGCATGTGAATTACTCGCTTGTTATTGAACCATTTGATGTTTAGGGTTTTGATTATATGGGACATTTTCCAAAGTCCAATGGGTATACTCATATTCTAGTTGTTGTTGATTATCTTACTAAGTGGGTGGAAGCTATTCCAACTAGTAGTATTAATCATAACACCTCAATTAAATGCTGAAATAAGTTATTTTCCCTAGATTTGGAGTCCCTAGATATTTAATGACTGATGGTGGTTCACACTTTATTCATGGTGCTTTCCGTAAATTGCTTGCTAAGTATGATGTTAATCATAGAATTGCATCTCCTTATCATCCTCAGTCTAGTGGTCAAGTAGAATTAATCAATAGAGAAATTAAATTGATCTTGCAAAAGACTGTTAATAGATCTAGAAATAATTGGTCTAAGAAACTTGACGATGCATTATGGGCTTATAGAACTTCTTACAAAAACCCTATGGGTATGTCCCCGTATAAAATGGTTTATGGTAAAGCATGTCACTTACCTCTAGAACTAGAGCATGAAGCTTATTGGACAATCAAAGAGCTCAACTATGATTTCAAACTTGCTAGCGAGAAGAGGTTATTTGACATTAGCTCGCTTGATGAATGGAGAACCCATGCCATTTAGAATGCCAAGTTGTTTATAGAAAAAGTTAAGAGATGGCATGATAAAAGGATACAAAAGCGTGAATTCAATGTAGGTGACCATGTCTTGTTGTACAATTCTCGTTTAAGATTTTTTGCAGGAAAACTTCTCTCTAAATGGGAAGGCCCTTACATTGTCGAGGAAGTATATCGTTCTGGTGCCATCAAGATGAACAACACCGAAGGCACAAATCCGAAGGTGGTAAATGGGCAAAGAATAAAACATTATATCTCAGGTACTCCCTTAAATGTTGAAACCAATATTATCAATACCATAACTCCGAATAAGTACATTAGGGAGACCTACCGGAACGTTTCAGATTCCAAAAAGGAATAGGTATGTGGTACGGTAAGCAAACCGACTCCAAAACTTTTCCAGTAGCAATTTTTCTCCATTTTGGAATATGTAATAAACTAGGAAAAATTAAAGTAGTCTGAAAGGTGAACGACAAGGCGACAAGCCTGCAGGGCGTGGCCTACTCTCTCGTCACGCCCCTATGGCTTGTGGCCACCCCGTGTACCCTCCAGACTCCGTTTTATTGTATGATACTCCTTTAGGTCGGTAAAAATTCATTATATAATCTCCCGAAGGTTTGAACTTTTGTATAACGACAATACCTCCTGTTTTTGTTTTGAGATGTTTCTGTAGAAGATTTAGAGCAAGATGTCGTCCCAAGAGTCTGATGGGGAGAGCTATATATCGCATTATCTTGCCAATCCCAAGCTCTATGGGGACCTAGATCCTTACGGATTATTCTCGGAGGAGGAACAAGAAGGCAAGTATGAGGAAGAAAGCTCGGATGAAGAAGAGATCCCTTTGCCTCAACCAGGAGATATGCATGTGGAGTTCAGGAAATCAAGCCTCCCAAACACAAGGAGAAAACCCAAGGTTCTGTTTATCCCTTCTTGTTTTCTGCAGGAGAGCGAGCAAGAATTATGTCAAAGGATATTGAAGCTTGAGCAAAAAGTTGACGATCCGAGAGAACATAATTTTATGCTTAAGAGGAAACTGGATAAGCTTCCAACCTCGTCAACAACTCCACCACCGTCACCTCCAAAGAAGGACATCTAAAAACATGGGTATGGGCACTCCTGTCTTGTGCCAAGCTTGGGGGAGGTGCCCCGGTATCGTATCACATTCACATCTTTTACTTTTCTCATTTTTCCTAGTTCGATCCTTTTGGTTATATCTTGATCTAGTAGAATAAAGTTTTTAGTGTGGTCTAGCTTGAGTTTTGCTTTATGTTCCCCTTATGTAAGCGAGTGCGAGAGTTATATAAAAAGTAGTTTTGATGTGAGGGCTTTGCTTGTTGCTATGTTCTTGAGAAAAATAAAAGAGGTAATAAATAGAATAAAAGCAAAGAGTATATATGATGATCTTATGGGGAGTGATGACTTCCCATATAAGAGGTATGTCGATTGAAATTTGTTGAGAGTTGAAAAACATAGCGATTGGTCATTGGTGCAATTAAAAAGGAAGTAATAAAGAAAGAGAGGTTCACATATAAATATGTTATCTTGGACACCTTTTATGATTGTGAGCACTCATTAAAATATTATATGTTGAGAAGTTGATGTTGGACAAGGAAGACAACAGGGGTTATGTTTGCTTATTTCTGAATAGAAGTTATATGGTTATAGATCCTCCAACATGTAGTGCTTGCTTCCACCTCATATTAGCCAAAACTTCCACACCAAGTAGAGATACTACTTGTGCATACAAACACCCTCAAACCAGTTTTGTCATGAGAGTCCACCATACCTACCTATGGATTGAGTAAGATCCTTCAAGTAAGTTGTCATCAGTGCAAAAAGCAATAAGAATTGCTCCTAAATATGTATGATCTTTTATTATAAGGGAAAATAAGCATTGTACAAACTTGTGATAGTAAATAAATAAAAGCGACGGACCGCATAATAAAGGTTCCTATCACAAAGGGCAATACAACGCGGCGTTCCTTTACATTAAGAGTTTGCACATCCAAAAACAAAAAGCGCATGACAACCTCTGCTTCCCTATGCGAAGGGCCTATCTGTTACTTTTAGTTCTTAAGTACTTACCTTTATGCAAGAGTCATGGTGATCTTCACCACTTCCTATATTTTCCTTTTTCGCTTGGCAAGCATTATGTGTTGGGGAATGATCTAAACACATATATCAACTCGGATGTGAGTGATCATGAGTTATTATTGTTGACATCACTCTTGAGGTGAATAGTTGGGAGGCAAAACTATAAGCCCCTATCTTTCTCTCACTGTTCAATTAAAGCTTCAACCTCATAAGTACCGCGCGAGTGTTAGCAATTATGAAATACTAAAGATGATTGAGTATGTGGATTTGCTTAACAAGCTCTTATATTGACTCTTTTCGATGTTACGATAAATTGCAAATTGCTTCAGTGACTGAGAGCATAGTTTGTTGGTTATCAATAGAGTTCTTAGTTCATACTTTATCCTGTGAATGAATTGTTATGCTAGTATAAGAAATTATATATCAATAAGTATTGTTGTTATAAGTATGATCATGATGCCTTCATGTCTGTATTTCATTTTATTGACACCTCTATCTCTAAACATGTAGTCACATTTATCGATCTCGTCTTTCGCTTGAGGACAAGCGAGGTCTAAGCTTGGGGGAGTTGATACGTCCATTTTGCATCATGCTTTTATATTGGTATTTATTGCATTATGGGCTTTTATTACACATTTTGGTACAATACTTATGCCATTTCTCTCTTATTTTACAAGGTTTAAATGAAGAGGGAGAATGCCGACGGCTGGAATTCTAGACTGGAAAAGGAGCAAATCTGAGAGACCTATTCTGCACAATTCCAAAAGTCCTAAAAATTTCCGAAGAATTGTTTTGGACTATATAAATAATATTTGGAAAAACAAATACCAGAGGGGACCCACCAGGGGGTCACAAGCCTACCATGCGCGGCCACCCCTGGTCACGCCTAGGTGAAAGCACATTTGCTCCCTTGGTGGTTTTGGTAATTAATAACAACATATAAGTCATTGAACTAATGTTTCCACTAAGTATATTTCAGGAAATGTTCAATGATAGGATTGTCAAAAGGAGAGTGTGGAGATACCCCAAGATGCAAGGAAATAGGTTGGCCAAGCTTCAAGCAAGAGGACTCTACATTTTATATTTGTGAGAAATCACTTTGAGTCCCCATAGGAAAGCCAATACTATTAAAAGGGGGTAAGGTTTTGTTGGTGAACAATATACTCAAACGTGCACAAGTGATAGTCACCAAAAACATCCACAAACTCTCCCACCAAAGTATGTTCTATACCTAACACTCAAAATCGGTGCAACCAACTTTCCCATACCGGTGCCACCGATTCCAAAACGTAGACAAACTCAGCCAAACCCCAGCCACTTCGGTGCAACCGATTCCATACGGGTGCCACCGAGTTTAGGTTGCCAACTTTCTGTTACGCAAATTCACATTGTTGGTACCACCGTGAATGTTGGATCGGCGTCATCGACATTGGAAATCTGACCGTTGGTCACCTTATCAGTGGAACTGAGTTTCCTATATCGGTCTCACCGAGATTCAAAAGTTGCCACCTTTTGATCACTTCGGTACCACCGAGATTATCACATCGGTGTCACCGAGTTGTTCATATTGTGTGTAACGGTTGGATTTTTGGGATGCCTATATATACCCCTTCACCACCACCTACTAGAAAGAGAAGCACTTAGAACTATTCCACACTTGCCCCATCCAGTTTTCTGAGAGAATCATCTACCTTGTGGTGAGGTCAAGATCTTCCACTCCAATCATATGGATCTTGATCTCTAGCCTCCCCAAGTAGCTTTCCACCAATCCCATCTCTTCCACCATGCCAAATCCATGAGATAGTGATTGGGTGCTGAGGAGTCTATCATCTTGAAGCACAAGAGCAAGGAGTTCATCATCATTATCGAGCCTATTACCTTTTGGAGGGTGGTGCCTCCTAGATTGGTTAGGTGTCGCTTAGGAGCCTCCTATTTCGTGTTGTGGAGTGAACCAAGAAGTTTGTAAGGGCAAGGAGATCGCCTACTTCGTGAAGATCTACCCATAGTGAGGCTAGTCCTTTGTTGACGGAAGCCATTATGGAATAGTCAAGGTTGCTACCTCGTGAACCCTTTTGGGTGGAGCCCTTCATGGACTCTCGCGACCGTTACCCTTCGTGGGTTAAAGACTCCATAAACGTGGATTTATGATAGCGCCACCTATCGGAACCACGGGAAAAATCATCGTGTCTACAACTGCGTTTGATCTTCCTACCCTATCCCTTCTATACATGCTTGTTGTTACTTTCCGGTGCTATATACTCTTAGACTTGCATGTGTAGGGTGTACTTGACTTGCCATGAAATGCTAAAAACTGTCAACCCTAAAACTTGGTATAGGCAAAACTTTTATTTGGTCAAGTAGTCTAATCACCCCCCTCTAGACATACTTTCGGTCCTAAAAGTGGTATCAAAGCTTTGGTCTCCATTGCTTAGATCTCTCAACCTAGGAGAGTATGGCGTCTAGTGAGGGAAGTTATCACCGTAGAGGTCCGTACTTTGATGGCACTAATTTTGCTAGTTGGAAGCACAAAATGAAAATGCATATTCTTGGTCATAACCCCATCGTTTGGGATGTTGTTCGTGTTGGCTTGCAAGGTGAGTTCTTTGCGGATGGATGGGAACCGGATCATGAAGCGACCGTGGATGAGTTGAAGATGTTGCAACTCAATGCTCAAGCATGCAACATTCTCTTCAACTGCTTATGCCCCGAAGAATTCAACAAAATCAGCCGTCTTGAGAATGCAAAAGAGATTTGGGATACTTTGGTTGATATGCACGAAGGAACCGAGTCCGTGAGAGAATCCAAGTTAGATGTTCTTCAAGGTCAGCTTGACAAGTTCAAGATGAAGGATGGTGAAGGAGTCGCAGAGATATACTCTAGGCTAGCTCTCATCACCAATGAGATTGCCGGCTTAGGAAGCGAAAAAATGACCGACGAATTCATTATCAAGAAGATACTTAGAGCTTTGTATGAGAGATACGACACCGTGTGCACATTGATCCATATGATGCCAAACTACAAAGATCTCAAGCCTATGGAAGTCATTGGAAGGATTGTTGCTCATGAGATGACACTCAAAGATAAGGAAGAACTTGATCACAAGTCTAGCGGTGCTTACAAAGCCACAAGTGATGCTCCCGCAACTTCAAGCAACAACCTTGTCACCAATGAAGAGATAAGCCTCATGGTCAAGAAATTCAACAACTTCTACAAGAATAGAGGCAAAGGAAGAAACTCCAACTCAGGATATGATGAGAAGCATTCGTCAAGTCGTGACCGCAATTGCTACAGTTGTGGGAAGCCTTCACTACTCAAATGAGTGCACGACTCCCTACAAAAGAAGAGAAGAGTCACCTCGAAGACGAAGCTCAAAGAATGAATCACCACAAAGAGACAGAAGGAGTAGAGATGATCGTTATGAACGAAGACACTCAAGGAGAAGTAGAGATTCGGAGAAGAAGGACAAGTACACCAAGAGCTAGACAAGAAGAAAGCATCAAGCTCATGTTGGTGAATAGGTTTCCGGCTCCGACTCCGACAACAACTCTGAGAGAAGCTATCACTCCAACTCCGTCTATAGTCAAGATGATGGTGTTGCCGGAATTGTTCTAGTGACTACCAACTCCCACGATCTATTTGATTCACCAAACGAAGGGAGTGGAAGTTGCTTCATGGCTAAAGGCCCCAAGGTATCACATCGCGAGTATCTTGATTTTGATAGTGATGAAGATGATTTGCTTTGTGATGATGACTTGCTTTGTGATAAAAATAGTGATGTTGATCAAAATGAACTTGATAATTCTCATGCTAGTCAAGATCAGTCATTTGATGATGATAAGATAAAAATAGAACAACTAACTAAAGAACTAAACACTCTTAAGTTAGCTCATGAATCTACTCTCGAAGATCATAGAGAGCTTGTGAGAGCTCATGAGAAGCTACGCTTCGAGAAGCTCAACTTGGAGCAAGAGCATGAGTTTCTCAAAGCTATCAATGACGATCTCCGAAAGAATACTTCGTCTTATCTAGCCAAACGACTACTCTTGTCTACTTTCATGCCTCAAGTTAAAACTAAGCAATCTAGTAACAAAGGCAAGAAAGGTTCTTCATCTAGTAGCAACAATAAAAATGCTAAACCCAATGATGTTGCTTCTAGTAGTTCTATTGATTCCACTAATGATGATTTTCTTAGCCAAGTTACACTTGAGCAAGGAAATGCTTTATTGAAAGGAATTATAGAAAAAGGTAACTACAAGAGTCTTGCCGGATGTAAGCAATTTGAGGAAATTGTACGCAAGCACGAAGGATACGGAAAGAACCGTGGTATTGGCTACTTCAACGCTAATGGAGTTGAGTGGCAAGAAGGTCAATATCCCAAGCCCAAGTTTGTTCCTCAAAAGGAGAAGTATGAAAATACTCTTCCCAAGGGGACAAAACACTCAAGATGACCTTCCACCACAAGACCACAAGCTCAAGGGCAAAAATAAGCTTCAAGAGGACATTGACTCATATGAAGATGAATCCCTAGCTTTGGTGGAGTGGGTTCCCAAGGCTACTTCAAGCTCAACTACTACAAAGGCTACTTCAACACCAAGGATCCCCATCAACTTGATGTGGGTCCCCAAGAAGAAGAACTAGTAAG
The DNA here is from genome assembly GCA_022496015.1 of Hordeum marinum. Classification (NCBI taxonomy): domain Eukaryota; kingdom Viridiplantae; phylum Streptophyta; class Magnoliopsida; order Poales; family Poaceae; genus Hordeum; species Hordeum marinum. The sequence continues at coordinate 150,551,555 of CM039676.1, forward strand.
TTCTGAGGGGTGACTCCGCCAATGAAATTCACTCACATTCATTATTGGCAAGAACTTTTTGCACTCAACATCAACTCAATGCAATAGTTCAAGGAGTCACACATTCCCTCAAAGGTAAGCAAGGGACAAGGTAATCAACTAATCAATGGACATCATAACATATGCTTTGCACTCCATGTCCATAGATATCCTTGTATTTGTCTCTTGTGTGTTGGGACTAACCCATGTAGGTGAGAGGAGTAAGGAAACAACAAGGATGCTCCCAACTATTGGTGATCTTCATCAATATTGAGCATCCACAACTACCTCACCAACATGAAGTATTCATCGACAAAACCCAAGGTTAGTTTATCCCTCTTATGGGGGGATGTCATGTCAAGGGGGAGCTTTACTCTAAGACTTGAGTCAAAGCATCTCTTAGCATGTGACAACATTAAATGCTTCATGTAAAAGTGGTAACCCCACTTGTGCTTAAACGATGAGTATGACATATGATCAAGTACTCTTACTTGGCTCCTAAGTGAAATACTCATATATAGATGACTTAGTCATCACCCAAGTGCCTGTTAGATGCTAGTGCGTTTGTGCATGTTTGTCATGATTTCTTTTGACATCTTATTGTGTGAGCATGTTGGTCTGCATTTATTTTCTCATTCGAGGACATCCAATTGTTGCTATTTGGTTATTGATTTTATCTTTTGCCAATTGGATGGACAAGAATGCCTAGGACCACTCTTTAGCTATCTATGCTTTCTTACCTCATATTCCATTCATGCCGCATCACAAAATTTGAACAAGTGCTTTTCGATCCCTCTGTGTGTGGAGCATTCGGAGTTCTGTATCGACAAGGACTGACCATTAAAACCTCCCAAGTGCATCTCGGTGGAACCAACCCCACAGTCTCGGTCTCACCGAATGCCTAGGGTTCATCTGTTTTTCAATCTCGGTACTGCCGATTTCATATTCTCGGTTACACCGAGTTTCCCTGTCACCTGACAGTTGTGGGACTCGGTGACACCGAAAATGATGAGGACATCCCTACTAATGTTACACCCACCCCGACTGCTATACATACAGGACCAATTACTAGAGCTCGCGCACGTCAATTGAATTACCAGGTACTTTCGTTTCTTGGAAATCCTTCTAATATTCATGAACATATGATGCTGCCTAAATTGGATACTTTTGTTTTACTTATGAATGAAGGACCTAGCATGGATAAGAAGGATGACCATTGGAGCGGGATCAAGCATGGAGGAGAAGGTGCGCGCGCGGGGAAGAACAATGGAGCTTCCAGTGATAATTTTCGCACATTGAAGCCACCATAATGGGAGCGGGAAGCCTTGGACGAAATATGCATGATGCCACTTTATAAAAGTCGTCCATAGGCTAATATAGGTGCTGCGCCACCTTATTTTTGGGCCAGGCCCATGTAATTTCGAAATACCATATTATAGGCTGTTTTTAGAGTCCGTATATATGGGGAACCGGACTTAGGGTCGGTTTCGGACCCCTCCTCCAAGGGGCCACGAAATTCCCTTCTATTCCCCCATATATACAGCCCTTAGGGCTTCGTTTTAGGGTTGGGTTTTGTTTAGATTACAAGTTTGCCATAGCAGCAACTTCGCGTTCTTCGTTTGTGTTCCACGACCAGACAAAGGCGTCACAGAACCCCACTTCATCAATAAAGTTTTCCTCTTATATTCGCAATATCCAGATTGTAATCTTAGTTTCTTGCTTGTTCTTCGTTTGCGTGCAGGAAATAACCCTCGTGGTCAAGTTGATCGTGCTCCGGCGTGGTCAATAACCTCTCAGAGTTGGTTTAGCGATTGCTAAGGCGCGACGGCTCACACGTTCGTAGTCGGATCGTCAAAGTCTACTCCACCAAAAACGATAGCCACCATCTCATCGAAAGACAGGGATAACTTCGCCTCTATCAAGTGGTATCAGATTTCCAGGTTGCTCGGTGAGATTTTACCAGTTTTCGTAGTTTAGATCGCATCTGTTCTTCATACCTTTAGTCCACGAAAAAGCCACAAAACAAATTAGGGTTAGATCATCATATCCGAACCAATCTGAGCCTTTGCATAGTCTTTTCAGTATTTTGCTTTGTTGAATTGGCGGTTACATCGTCGTGTCGAGTTGCTGGTCTTAGTGTCTAGTCCTTTAGAGTTTCAAGTTCTTTTCACAGGTTGTCACGCCGCCACCGCATCGTCTTCATAGTTGCCATATACCACCACCATCATCGCCGCTGCCATATCTCATCATCCATCATCACTATCCATCGGTGTCCATATATACCACCACAAATCCTCCACCAATCCAAGTCCAGTTCGTTTTAGGTTTAGTTTCGAGATCCTTTTGATTTCGGATCCGTGTTTTGCTACCTGCGCAGGTGTCGGAAAAAAAAAAGTCTGGCACGCTTTGCAGAGCACGTTTTGGCCCAAAAAAAATTTCGGCCGAAAATATTTTTTCCCTATCTTGATTTTAGGTTCCCCGGAGCGTTTTGAGACACTTGCTATCATAGTGATTTTTGTCAAAATTTTTGGTCGTCGCAGCCCCCGGATTGCTCCAGAAAAAAAATAGTCCAAAAAAAATTCGTGCCCATCTTGCTTATACGACGTGGCAAGAGTTTTGAGACACTCGCCATTGCAGTGACTTTTTGAAAAAAAAAGAGGCGCCGAAAAAAAAACAAAAAAAAAATTCCGAGTGTGCTTTTCCCTTGCTTACGTGTATCGTCGTGCTTTTGTTGGTGTTTTAGGCTCGCGTCTCTAGCACGGTCTAGCCTAGGACCAGCACAGTACCGTCATTGAGCGTTTATTCAACCTTGCATCTCTGAATTGATTATTGCTGACCCTTTTTGCTACCATATTATAAGCCATCCCAGCTCCACATACTTCTACGCCGTGTGCTTGACACCACCTGGCAATCGCTCTATCCAAGCTTTGAGAGTTTTGGCTACAACGGTTGCCGATCACCGCCTGCTACTGGGTAAGAACTGGTAAGAAATTGAGATTCGCTTAAAGGATTTGTGCCACACCACCACCACCACCACGTCCCAGTAGTCTGTAGGTTTCATATTGTGTGTTTCCTATTTCTGCTAACCATGCCAGGATCACACGATGACAAGATCGATTGGGAGAGCATGACCAACAAAGCGCTCTATGATAAATTTTAGCAAATGATGGCTGAGCAGGTACAGGACTTCGTGAACAACTTTGGAGTGGCCATGGAGAAGCTAGATGGTTTGGAGAAGACATTCGACACCAAGATGGACGCCAAGTTCAATGAGGTGCTTGCCCGTCTACCTCCACCAGCTGTAGTTCCTATTCCTTTCGAACGACGAGCGCGACGTGTGCCTCTCGGCCACGCCCAACATCCTGGTACTGTTGATACTGCTGCTACTTCGGTGGCTCGTGCGGCTACTGTCGTTGAGCAGGTTGAAGATTATGATGGTGATTTCGATGATGAGGGAGAGGTTGCTCCAGATCCGCCCCAGGGGCAACCACCACCATACGCATCAGGTCGACCACATGGCTACAACCGTAACGGTAGGGCTGCACCACCCCCGCAGGTACGGGATCATGACCATCTCCCTAAACTTAAATTGAATATTCCGACGTTTGAGGGTAGATATGTTCCTGATATATATCTTACATGGGAGTTAGAAACAAAACAACGTTTTACATGCTTACAATTTCCAGAGGATCGACGTGTTGCTGCTGCTGTTTGTTCATTCACTAGTTTTGCTTGTGTTTGGTGGTCAGAACATTGTAGAATACACCCTGATAATATTCCAACTACTTGGGCTGCTTTGAAAACTGCTATGCGAAATAGTTGGGTGCCACCTTATTATCAACGTGAATTGCTTCAAAATTTGCAGCGTTTAAGACAAGGAAAAAATTCTGTAGAAGAATATTATCAGGAATTACAAACTGGTATGATTAGATGTGGTATTGTTGAGGAGAATGAAGCTATGCTTGCACGTTTTATGGGTGGATTAAATAGAGAGATTCAGACTATTCTAGAGTATAAGGAGTATAACACTATCACTCGTTTATTTCATCTTGCTTGCAAAGCTGAACGTGAAGTGCAGGATCGACAGGCAATGGCGAGAACTACTAATTTTGCAGGCCGTACTTCATCATGGACGCCACGTACCTCCTCTACTTCCGCACGTCCTGCTGCAACACCACCTCCTTCAACCTCCCACTCTAATCGCGATACCAGGAAACAGGCTCCTACTACACCCTCTGCGAAGAGCATACCTTCTGGGCCTGCACAGAGTTCTTCTTCATCTATTGCATCCACAGGGCAAACACATGAGGTTATATGTCGTCGTTGCAAGGGTGGAGGTCACTATGCGAGAGAATGCCCTTCCAAGCGTGTAATGATTGTTACTGAGGATGGTGGATATGCGTCCGCTAGTGATTATGATGAGGAGACTTTGGCACTCATTGCAAGTGACGAACAGGGTGGCGAGGATGTAGAACCAGAAACACAATACATGGCTGCTGATTACGCTGACAGATATGAAAGTTTAGTTGCTCAACGTGTTCTCAGTGTGCAGTTTACACACGCTGAGCAAAATCAGAGGCACAACTTGTTCCACACAAAGGGAGTTGTGAAAGAGCGTTCTGTTCGCATCATCATCGATGGAGGGAGTTGCAATAACTTGGCTAGCATGGAGATGGTGGAGAAGCTGTCTCTAACCACCAGACCACATCCTCATCCTTATTACATCCAATGGTTCAACAATAGTGGAGAGGTTAAGGTAACACGTACTGTTCGTGTGCATTTTAGCATTGCTACATATTCTGATTATGTGGATTGTGATGTGGTACCCATGCAAGCATGTTCTGTTTTACTTGGTAGACCATGGCAGTTTGATAAAAATTCTGTACACCATGGTAGGACAAATTAGTATACTCTTGTTCATAAGGATCATAATATCACTTTGCTTCCTATGTCTCCCGAACATATTATGAAAGATGACATTGCTAGAGCTAGTAAAGCAAAACAGGAGAAAAATAAGAGTGAAAATCAGATTGTAGCACAGGAATTTGAGCAACACCATAAGCATAATAAACCATCATCTACTGTTGCATCCGAAATAAAATTGAAGAGTGGATGTTTACTTGCTACTAAATCTGATATTAATGATTTGGATGTTGCTACATATGTTTGCTATGCTTTTGTATGTAAAGAGGTATTATTTTCATTCGAGGACATGCCTCCCTCTTTGCCTCCTGCTGTCATTAACATTTTGCAGGAGTTCGCTGATGTCTTTCCACAAGACGTGCCACCGGGATTACCGCCTATTCGCGGGATTGAGCATCAGATTGACTTAATTCCCGGTGCATCCCTACCCAACCGTGCGCCCTACCGTACCAATCCAGAGGAGACAAAGGAGATTATGCGTCAAGTACAGGAGCTGCTTGACAAAGGTTAAATACGTGAATCCCTTAGTCCTTGTGCTGTTCCTATTATTCTAGTACCTAAAAAGGATGGTACATCACGCATGTGTGTGGATTGTAGAGGCATTAATAATATTACTATTCGTTATCGTCATCCTATTCCTAGACTAGATGATATGCTTGATGAATTAGGTGGCTCTACAATTTTCTCCAAAGTTGATTTGCGTAGTGGATACCATCAAATTCGTATGAAATTGGGCGATGAATGGAAAACAGCATTTAAAACTAAGTTTGGATTATATGAGTGGCTAGTCATGCCTTTTGGGTTAACTAATGCACCTAGCACTTTCATGAGATTAATGAACGAGGTTTTACGTGCTTTCATTGGACGATTTGTGGTAGTCTATTTTGATGATATATTGATTTTTAGTAGATCTTTGGAGGAACATTTGGAACATTTACGTGCTGTTTTTACTGCGCTACGTGATGCACGTTTGTTTGGTAACCTTGGGAAGTGCACCTTTTGCACCGACCGAGTATCTTTTCTTGGCTATGTTGTTACTCCACAGGGAATTGAAGTTGATACAGCCAAGATTGAAGCTATTGAGAGTTGGCCGGAGCCCAAAACGGTCACACAAGTAAGGAGTTTTCTTGGCCTCGCTGGTTTCGATAGGCGTTTTGTGAGAGATTTCAGCACCATTGCTGCGCCTCTCAATGAGCTTACAAAGAAGGACGTGCCTTTTTCTTGGGGTACCGCACAGGAAGAAGCCTTCACGGTCTTGAAAGATAAGTTAACACATGCTCCTTTACTCCAACTTCCTGATTTTAATAAGACTTTCGAGCTTGAATGTGATGCTAGTGGAATTGGGTTAGGAGGTGTGTTACTACAAGATGGTAAACCTGTTGCGTACTTTTCTGAAAAATTAAGTGGGCCTAGTCTGAATTATTCTACTTATGATAAGGAATTATATGCTCTTGTTCGGACTTTGGAAACATGGCAACATTATTTATGGCCCAAAGAATTTGTTATACATTCTGATCATGAATCTTTGAAACATATTAAAAGTCAAGCAAAACTGAACCGTAGACATGCTAAATGGGTTGAATTCATTGAGACTTTCCCTTATGTCATTAAACACAAGAAGGGTAAAGATAATGTTATTGCTGATGCTTTGTCTCGTCGTTATACTATGCTTTCACAACTTGACTTTAAAATATTTGGTTTGGAGACCATCAAAGATCAATATGTGCATGATGCTGAATTTAGAGACGTGTTGCAGAATTGTAAAGAAGGGAGAACATGGAACAAGTTCGTTATTAATAATGGATTTGTGTTTCGTGCTAACAAGCTATGCATTCCAGCTAGCTCCGTTCGTCTTTTGTTGTTACAGGAGGCGCACGGAGGAGGATTAATGGGACACTTTGGCGTGAAGAAGACGAAGGACGTACTTGCTACACATTTCTTTTGGCCAAAGATGAGACGGGATGTTGAGCGTTTTGTTGCTCGCTGCACTACATGTCAAAAAGCTAAGTCACGACTCAATCCTCATGGTTTATATATGCCTTTACCTGTACCTAGTGTTCCTTGGGAGGATATATCTATGGACTTTGTTTTAGGTTTACCTCGAACAAAGAAGGGGAGGGATAGCATATTTGTTGTCGTGGATAGATTTTCTAAAATGGCACACTTTATACCATGTCATAAAAGTGATGATGCTGCTCATGTTGCTGATTTGTTCTTTCGTGAAATTATTCGGTTGCATGGTGTGCCAAATACAATTGTTTCCGATCGTGATGCTAAATTTCTTAGCCACTTTTGGAGATGTTTATGGGCCAAGTTGGGGACTAAACTGCTTTTTAGTACTACATGTCACCCCCAAACTGATGGCCAAACTGAAGTAGTCAATAGATCATTGTCTACTATGCTTAGGGCTGTTTTGAAGAATAACCTGAAAATGTGGGAAGAATGCTTGCCTCATATTGAATTTGCTTATAATCGTTCGCTACATTCTACCACTAAGATGTGCCCTTTTGAAGTTGTGTATGGTTTCTTACCTCGTGCACCTATTGATTTGTTGCCTCTTCCGTCTTCGGAGAAGGTTAATTTTGATGCTAAAGAACGTGCTGAATTGATATTAAAGATTCATGAGTTAACTAAGGAAAACATTGAGCGTATGAATGCTAAATACAAACTTGCTGGAGATAAGGGTAGAAAACATGTTGTCTTTGCACCTGGAGATCTTGTTTGGTTACATTTGCGTAAGGATAGATTTCCTGATTTGCGCAAGTCAAAGCTAATGCCACGTGCTGATGGTCCTTTTAAGGTGTTAGAGAAAATAAATGATAATGCATATAAACTTGAGCTGCCTGCAGAGTTTGGGGTTAGCCCCACTTTTAACATTGCAGATTTGAAGCCTTATTTGGGTGAGGAAGATGAGCTTCCGTCGAGGACGACGTCAGTTCAAGAAGGGGAGGATGATGAGGACATCCCTACTAATGTTACACCCACCCCGACCGCTATACATACAGGACCAATTACTAGAGCTCGCGCACGTCAATTGAATTACCAGGTACTTTCGTTTCTTGGAAATCCTTCTAATATTCATGAACATATGATGCTGCCTAAATTGGATACTTTTGTTTTACTTATGAATGAAGGACCTAGCATGGATAAGAAGGATGACCATTGGAGCGGGATCAAGCATGGAGGAGAAGGTGCGCGCGCGGGGAAGAACAATGGAGCTTCCAGTGATAATTTTCGCACATTGAAGCCACCATAATGGGAGCGGGAAGCCTTGGACGAAATATGCATGATGCCACTTTATAAAAGTCGTCCATAGGCTAATATAGGTGCTGCGCCACCTTATTTTTGGGCCAGGCCCATGTAATTTCGAAATACCATATTATAGGATGTTTTTAGAGTCCGTATATATGGGGAAACTGACTTAGGTTCGGTTTCGGACCCCTCCTCCAAGGGGCCACGAAATTCCCTTCTATTCCCCCATATATACAGCCCTTAGGGCTTCGTTTTAGGGTTGGGTTTTGTTTAGATTACAAGTTTGCCATAGCAGCAACTTCGCGTTCTTCGTTTGTGTTCCACGACCAGACAAAGGCGTCACAGAACCCCACTTCATCAATAAAGTTTTCCTCTTATATTCGCAATATCCAGATTGCAATCTTAGTTTCTTGCTTGTTCTTCGTTTGCATGCAGGAAATAGACCCTCGTGGTCAGGTCGATCGTGCTCCGGCGTGGTCAATAACCTCTCAGAGTTGGTTTAGCGATTGCTAAGGCGCGACGGCTCACACGTTCGTAGTCGGATCGTCAAAGTCTACTCCACCAAAAACGATAGCCACCATCTCATCGAAAGACAGGGACAACTTCGCCTCTATCAGAAAACATAAAATCGGTATCACCGATTGTGGAGGGTATATATACTGTGGACCCCGACGTTTTGAAATTCATCCTTAGAAGTGTCGCGCCTCAGAACCCTAAGATGCCGCTTCAAGACCCCTGGTCGTCACCCTTGTCTTCCTGCGCTCCTCCACCGCTGGGAATTGCCGCCGTCGACGAAATCTGCTCCATCGTCGCCGCCGTAGTGGATCCGCACCAAGTTAGGGTACGGATTCAACCTCCTTTGTGCTCCCTTCTGATTCTTGCGCATTGGATCTGCTTTTCTTCTTATGCCACCTATTACACTGCTTCCTATCCACCAAGAAATCCCATAGGCTAGCGAACCATCGATTTTCTAGGGTTTTGCCTTCCGCCTGACGCAACTCGGTAGAACCAAATCAAGAAATTCGGTACCACCGATTTTTGTTTCTGTGTTGCTGAGAACTGTCTCGGTGAAACCGAGCACTCCTTTTTCGGTCTCACCGAAAAGGGTGCCAAGTTTCTGTTAAAAGGGATAGTCAGTCTTGGTGTCACCGAAAATTTTGCTTCAGCCTTACCGATTTGTTTCTGACACAATGCAAAACTTTGAAAATCTTTTGTTCAAAATTTCAAAAACCAGCTGATAATTTTGTGATGACTCATCTACTTCTGCTCATCTATATTCCATTCACAGGGTCAGTATGTCAGATGCAGAGGACAGTCAGAATGACCTAAGAGAGCAAAGTGTTCAGATGGATTCAGGCACTAATCCTGAGTCTAGTTCATCTTTAGACCCAGGCACTCCCAGTTCCCATGGTTTTCCCAAGGCTGCTACTAAGGCTAGGATGAAGCTGAATTCTGATGAAGAAGATTCAGACTTCGTTCTAGAAGAGGTTCTTGCTAAGAAGCAAGAGAAGGCTGCCAAGAAGTCAACAACTGAAGCTACTTCATCTCATAAAGTTGTCAGCAAGGTCTATGCTCCTACTTCAACATTCAAAGCACATGAGACTGCCAGAGCAAGTATTTCAGTTGAGGTCCCCAAGAAAGCTATGCCTAAGAAGGCAGGGGAGAAGAAAGCCAGAAAGAGGATTATTCATGTGACTGGCAGGCCTACTTCCATGTATGAAGATCCAGAGGAAGCAACTGGTGCTGCTGCTGAGGAAGAGGAGGATAAGCCAGCTACGAAGGCTCCTCCCAAGAAGAAGGCCAAGAAGCTGATGTCTGATGCTATGTCAAAGACTAGAGCATCCAAGAGCACCAAGTCTACATCCAAGAAGGTTGCTGTTGAGAAGCCTAAGAGGACATCCAGGCAGATTCTAGCTTGTGAGAAAAACAAAGGACCTGCTTCCATAGTTGAAGATGATGATGACTTGACAACTTTGATGAAGCTCAGACCACATCTTCCAGTACACAATGCGAGCTACCCACTAGCTGAGGATATGAAGAAGAGGAAGGATTCAGGATTGAGGGAATGGAGAGCTGCTGATCCATATGCCTTGAGAAAGAAGACAGTTGTGGACTACAGATTTTATACCAAGGAGCAACAGGATTTCTATGAGACTGTGCTTTTTGACAAGAGTCCAGTTGTTAGTGATATGTGGTATGTTGACTAGAAATTCATCGAGGAAAACAAGGACTACTTTCCAAGTGTCCATGACAATTTCCACTGCATAGGTTTGGATGAGTTTGTTGGCAGAGAATTCACTGCTTGGAATGATGAGATGATCATGCAATTCTACTACACTGCACATATCTATGGAGATGGTAGAATTGTATGGATGAGTGAAGGTGCAAGGTATGAATCGACTGTTGAAGAATGGGCTGCTATCTTAGGAGTTCCAGAAACACAGGATGGTGACTTGGATGTATACTCAGAATCCAAGGAGAGCCACAATGCTATGGCAAATATGTACAAGGAGATCGTTGCTGCCAATGTGAAGTCTCACAAGCTAGGATCTATCTACTTTCTTCAGGCTGGCCTCCGCACAATGAACACCATTCTGAGGCATACTTTGATGCCCAAGTCAGGAGATGACAAGATGATCCGAGGCCACTCCATCAATATGTTGATCCACCTTGACAGACACACCAGGATCAGAGTCATGGATTTGATTGTTGGGACAAGCAAGAGGGTTGTTGCTGACCAGAAGCGCTCTTGCTGTTACGCACCCTACATCCAGATGTTTGTCAATTCAAAGTTGGAGAAGCACATTTTTGCTCTAGATCATCCACATTTATCCCTATAGCCAGATCTCGAGCACAATGTTTTGGTGATGAACCCAGATCATCCCACTTCAGCTGCAGCTCAGGCTGAAGCAGAGGCAGCTCGAGCTGCTAGTGCTCAGGTCCCTAGATCCAGGAATGAGAAAATGGATCTTCTGATTTCATCTATCCAAGGAATGAAGGACGACATTAAGGGGATTCTGGAAAATCAGAACAGTCTTGTCAGGATTTTTGAGAACAGGATCAAAACCCTTAATGATAAGGTGGATGGGCTGACTAAGACAGTCAATGAGATCAAGAAGGAAGTTGACTCAGTGCCTCTTCCACGGACTACTTCTTCAGATGATGATGAGGAGGAGGAGGAGGATGAATCACCTCTCAGGACAGGCACACAGTTTCATACCCAGGCCAGATCAGCCATTATGCCAGCTCCAGACTTGAGGCCCTCTTCCTCAGCTCCTACTCCATTTGCTCCAGTTCCTTCAGCTGCCACTCCAACTCCGTCCATGACATCTGCAGAGATCTTCGCCGACGCTGTTCTCTTGACTCCTTCATCAACAACCAGAGGAGATCAGCCCAAGAACGATTAGATGTATGCCTTTGAACTTTTTGGTAACTTGTTGCCAAAGGGGGAGAAGTGTATATAGATCTTTAGGCTTCGAGTGATAGAGCGTTTTGGTGTTTGTTGCTTTTCAAAACATTTGGTCTTTTGGTTGCTTGTGTTGAGCGTTTGATCATGTGTGTTATGCTACTATTTCCTATCATCTTAATGCTTATAAGATGATCTATCACCTTTGCTTGATTGTGTTATGCTTTGTTATTCATTCTAATTATTCTCGCACACCACCAAGTTGTATGTGACATGGAAGAAGTGCCCCATATACCTAATCGATTGTGCATTCGCATTCAAAAGAAAATTCAAAATAATGCACAAATTTAGGGGGAGCTCTTGCTTACCACATACCTCTCAAAGCGATGATTATATTCATTGATTTTATCATATATCGAAGCTTTGATCTATATGTTGGCATCAATTACCAAAAATGGGGAGATTGAAAGCACATTTGCTCCCTTGGTGGTTTTGGTAATTAATAACAACATATAAGTCATTGAACTAATGTTTCCACCAAGTATATTTCAGGAAATGTTCAATGATAGGATTGGCAAAAGGAGAGTGTGGAGATACCCCAAGATGCAAGGAAATAGGTTGGCCAAGCTTCAAGCAAGAGGACTCTACATTTTATATTTGTGATAAATCACTTTGAGTCCATAGGAAAGCCAATACTATTAAAAGGGGGTAAGGTTTTGTTGGTGAACAATATGCTCAAACATGCACAAGTGATAGTCACCAAAAACATCCACAAACTCTCCCACCAAAGTCCGTTCTATACCTAACAATCAAAATCGGTGCAACCAACTTTCCCATACTGGTTCCACCGATTCCAGAACCTAGACAGACTCGGCCAAACCCCAGCCACTTCGATGCAACCGATTCCATACGGGTGCCACCGAGTTTAGGTTGCCAACTTTCTGTTACGCAAATTCACATTGTCGGTACCACCGAGAATGTTGGATTGGCGTCACCGAGATTGGAAATTTGACCGTTCGTCACCTTATCGGTGCAACCGAGTTTCCTATATCGGTCTCACAAAGATTCAAAAGTTGCCACCTTTTGATCACTTCGGTACTAGTGATATTAACAAGTCGGTGTTACCGAGTTGGTCATTTTGTGTGTAACGGTTGGATTTTTGGGGATGCCTATATATACCCCTTCACCACCACCTACTCGAAAGAGAAGCACTAGAACTATTCCACACTTGCCCCATCCAGTTTTCTGAGAGAGAACCACCTACCCTTGTGTTGAGGTCAAGATCTTCCACTCCAATCATATGGATCTTGATCTCTAGCCTCCCCAAGTAGCTTTCCACACCATGCCAAATCTGTGAGAGAGTGATTGGGTGCTGAGGAGTCTATCATCTTGAAGCACAAGAGCAAGGAGTTCATCATCATTACCGAGCCTATTACCTTTTGGAGGGTGATGCCTCCTAGATTGGTTAGGTGTCGCTTGGGAGCCTCCTACTTCGTGTTGTGGAGTGAACCAAGAAGTTGTAAGGGCAAGGAGATCGCCTACTTCATGAAGATCTACCCATAGTGAGGCTAGTCCTTCGTGGATGGAAGTCGTTATGGAATAGTCAAGGTTGCTACTTCGTGGACCCTTTTGGGTGGAGCCCTCTGTGGACTCTTGTGACCGTTACCCTCCGTGGGTTGAAGACTCCATAAACGTGGATGTACGATAGCGCCACCTATCGGAACCACGGGAAAAATCATCGTGTCTACAACTGCGTTTGATCTTCCTACCCTATCCCTTCTGTACATGCTTGTTGTTACTTTCCGTTGCTATATACTCTTAGACTTGCATGTGTAGGGTGTACTTGACTTGCCATGAAATGCTAAAAACTGTCAACCCTAAAACTTGGTATTGGCAAAACTTTTATTTGGTCAAGTAGTCTAATCACCCCCCTCTAGACATACTTTCGGTCCTACACTAGGTGACTTTTGGGCCCCCTGGTAGGTCTTCGGTGCCCATCTTCTGCTATATGAAGGGTTTTGACCTGGAAAAAATCAAGAAGGAGCTTTCGGGACGAAGCACCGCCGTCTTGAGGTGGAACTTGGGCAGAACCAATCTAGAGCTCTGGCGGAGCTGTTCTGCCGGGGAAACTTCCCTCCCGAAGGGGGAAATCAAAGCCATCATCATCACCAACGATCCTCTCATCGAGAGGGGTCCATCTCCATCAACATCTTCACCAGCACCATCTCCTCTCCAAACCCTAGTTCATCTCTTGTATCCGATGTTTGTCTCAAACCTCAGATTTGTACCTGTGGGTTGCTAGTAGTGTTAATTACTCCTTGTAGCTGATGCTAGTTGGTTTACTTGGTGGAAGATCATATGTTTAGATCCTTTATAATAATTAATACTCCTATGATTATGAGCATGAGCATGCTTTGTGAGTAGTTACGTTTGTTCCTAAGGATATGGGATAAGTCTTGTTATATGTAATCATGTGAATTTGGTATTCGTTCGATATTTTGATGACATGTATGTTGTCTCTCCTCTAGTGGTGTTATGTTAACGTCGATTACATAACACTTCACCATTATTTGGGCCTAGGGGAAGGCCTTGGGAAGTAATAAGTAGATGATGGTGTCGGGACCCCGATCCTAAGTCATATGAATCCTGACTGTAACATATCACATCACTTTGCGGCCTCACGCACGGTGAGCTCCACGGCTGCAGCCTTACCTTAGCCGGGACCGTTTGCGTCTTTTGGCTCACGTATGCGAACATGTCGCTGGCAATCAAACGACAGAGAACCCGGGCTGACATGACTAGTCATAGAACCCAAGTGGCACATCCGTACGGAAACAGGCATACGTAACCCAACAATCCAGGTGTCGGCCTCAAGCGCGTGTAGACGAGTCATAGCAAGCTACAAGGACTCCATTACGCCGTGGGACATAAATGTCATCACTGCATGTAGACGAGTCATAGCAGGCTACAGGGACTCCATTACACTACGAGACATTTCCCCGAAGGGACAGACACAGCAGCAAAGAAGGATACATGTCGGTCAATCAATGTGTCTGGAGTAGTAGCAAGCTATCATGGCTCGACGGAAGCACAAAGAGGCAGTTTCCCGTAAAGAGTACTACTAAAGGCACACGACTAGGTGTCGGATCCCATACATATCGTTGCACGTCACACGTACGCACGACATGCCCGATATGCATAGATACAACTATGGCATCACAACATAACCATACGTCAACACAACTTTTATTTAAGAGGCTCAGATGAGCCTTGCATAATATGTTCTTACAGATAGGGGTCACATGACCCAACACTCAAGTCATACAAACAAGTTCATACAAACCAAGCGGAAGCTGTCTGAGTACAGACAGATGAAAGGGTAAAAAGGCACATGGCCTGACTATCTACAACCCGCCACAGGGCATAAGGTCGTAGCTGGGACACCAGCTATTCGGCATCGTCGACATCTAGATAGAACCCACCTGATGGGTCCTGGGTCTCATCTGCAACATTTATTAAGCAAACATGAGTACAAGCATACTCAGCAAGTCTTTAGAATAGACCTAGTCTATTCATGCTCATGTATCAACAAGGGGAGTGGTGCAGTTTATGCACTAATGCCAGCTTTGACTCATGGCTAACCTACACTACACAATTTTCACTCTTTGTTTAAATTTTCTATATCGCACACGATTCCACTAACTCCATGACAATACACCACCATGGATTCACTTCCCTCTCCTGGGAGAGTGCCATCCACGGTACTCACACTTGTCTTGCTATTTTTATGAGTATCCATTTGATTATCTATGAACAGCATAAGCTTTCCAAGTAGTCCATATCCGAGGACGCGACTATTCGAATAGTTTCATACCCTGTAGGGGTGTACTTCTTCACACACGCTCTCGCCACTTATCGTTGTGTGCTCATAAAACCATGCACCTCGGCAACCTTCAAGCGGAAGCCCAGCGAGGGAGTCGGCCACGACCGTCAATCACATAAGACCTCTAGTCCAGGCTATCACCTATTTGAGACTGAACCCGCACGGAAGTCCGGCCAAAGTTTCCGCTATGGCCCCAAACAATATGCGTAGGGTTCCCAAGCCCACCATTCGGGTGACCTTTGGTACACCGTGCCACTGCCTACCATGTCGTAACCCACCCCTAGGGTTAGCGCTACGCACGGCCTCCAGCATGCTCTAAACACCAGAAACTACTTGCAACTCCTGGACTAAGGACTAAGCGACTGATAAGTTGAGAGGGGTCATATTTCAGGGCCAAGCATGTGGTAGTATCTAGTCTTGGATCACAAACATGGAACTCAGTTCCTAAGAACGGTCCCAATGAGACAACCCGCTATGTACTCCTACATAGCCTCTCATCGCTACCTTTACCAAATCGGGTTCATCATAAGCTTATCACATCAGAACAACATTGTTTCACCCCAGTTCATCACCAGATGAATCAGACCTGACACAACTCTAAGCATAGCAAGCATAGCAAGCAAAGTAAGCTAAGCATATCATGGCACAAGCATCTACCAGGTATGCTAGGTTGCAAGGTTTAGCTATTTACTGTGACAATGACAGGTCATGCAAAAGAATAGGTTCATCTACCGTGTATGACACACAAGTGAACGTTTGTCCTAATGCAATAAACAAGAGCAGGAGCGAGACAGTGGGATTTTATCGGAATGATCAAAGGGGGTTGCTTGCCTTGCTGGGTAGCGGGAAGGTTCTCTCCTTTGTTGGAATACTCGGGGGTATCCTCAGAAGCAGGGCCTACTACAATGCAAATAAATAGAAATCAATACACGCAAGTGCAACAATATGATGCATGATCATGACATGGCAGCATGTATGGATGAGCTAATGCAACTATTGTCCAAGTTAATTTGAAGTGAGTTTGAATATAGGTTCAAAGTCGTTCTTCATTTCATATTCTGTATATTAGCCTATTAGTAAATGTCAATGTTCATCTACATAGCTTGCTCTAACATGCATGATAATAGCACCATTGGATTCATTGGATTTTTCTGATAAATTTTCATATATAAATTGTTTTCATCTGATTTACAGATTAATTTATATGAATTTTTGAAGTTTTAAACATTTTCTGGAATTATTTTAAAACTAGAAAATGAATTAGGGCGTCAGCGTGACGTCACTACGACGCCAGCAGGTCGGTAGGCCAGACCAGGCCAAACCTGACAAGGTGGGGCCCTCATGTCAGTGTCTCAATCACTTAACCAGAGAATTAAAGCTAATCCTAATTACTTAATTAACACTAGGCCCACTGGTCAGTGACTAATTAGGTTAATTAATTTTTTTTCTTAATCTAATTATAATTAAAAGGGTCGGGCCCACTTGCTAGTTGACCTGGGGTCAAACCCTGTGGTCAACACCGGTTGACTCACCGGCGTTGAGCCACCGGCGATGTCCGAGACAGCGGAGGGGTCGGAGCCCCTACTCCGGCGACCAAACGGACAACGGAGAGCACTAGGAGGACCTACGCTCGAGCACGCGTCGATCTAGCCCCAAACGAGAGGCTGGGGTGGTCGGAATTAACGCCGGTGTCGAGGGCAGCGGCGGCCGAAGCTCGGGCAGGACCGGCTACGGTGCTAGAGGGCACGTGAGAGAAGGAGGAAAGGGGGGAGGAGCACCAGCGGCTCACCGCGGTTCCAGCAGAGGCGACGGCAAGGTCGGGAAAGATCCGGACGGGGCGAAACGCCGAGGCAGGGCTCCGGTGGCCGGCAGGGAGGAACGGTGATGGCGCGGCATAGAGGGGCTCCTGGCGCCTTCTAGCTTCACGGGGAGGACGAGGGGGTCGCGGCGGATCTCGGTGGCTACTCTGCGAGGCGAGGGGGCAGCTAGAGCGACGGCGGTGAGCTCGAGCAGGGCTCGGCCATGGCGGCAGGGAGGAGGAGAAAGCGAGAGAGAGAGCGCGCATAGGGGAGAGAGGGAGAGGAGAAGAGGGCCATGGCGTGGCCTCGCGCTGGCGTGTCCGGGAGCCTCCAGGCAGCAGCCAGGCGGGGAGGAGGTGGCCGGGTGCGTGCCCGCACGCGGCGAGCACGTGCCCTTGTCCTCTTGGCGAGAGGACAGGGACGACTAGCATGGGCCAGCTGGGTCGGCTCCCCTCTGGGCCTCTTTCCTTTTTTTCTTTTCTTTTTCTCTCTGTTTTCTAATTCTGACATTTGTTTTATTTCTTTTTCAGGAACAAATGCTTTTATAAAATATCCCAAAAGTTTTATATAATTAAGTTTGAATATTTCAAACTCCTATAAAAAGTTTCAGGATATTTTGAAATATAAAGTAATGATAATGCTTTATTTGGCCTTTTCAAAGGCTTTATTATTTATTTTTAAATTGCTATAATTGTTCAAATATTTAAAATGGCCCCTGATATATTCATGTCCATATTTATCAGACATAGGGAACATTTTGTATGGGCATTTTGAGTTTGTTGAGTTTTCACAAACTTTTAATTAATTTGATTCCAATGTGAGCTTGGGTTTCTTTTAATCCCCATTTCATGTTGATGCAAAATTGAAATATGATGCACACACATGCTGTCCTATGACATCTAGCTAGGGATGTGACAGATGGGTTGCTAGAGTGACAGAAGCTTAAACCCTAGTTTATGTGTTGCTTCGTAAGGGGCTGATTTGGATCCATATGTTTCACGCTATGGTTAGATTTATCTTAATTCTTCTTTCAGAGTTGCGGATGCTTGCGAGAGAGATTAATCATAAGTTGTAGGTTTGTCCAAGTAAGGTCAGCACCCAAGAACTGGTCCACCCACATATCAAATTATCAAAGTAACAAACGTGAATCAAATGAGCATGATGAAAACTAGCTTGATAGAAATTCCCATGTGTGCTCGAGAGCACTTCACTTTATATAAGAGTTTGTCCAGGCCAGTCCTTTGCTACAAAAAGGATTGAGCTGCCTTGCTACACCTTTTCTACACTTGTTACTTGTTACTCGTTACAAATTATCTTATCACAAAACTACCTGTTACCGATAATTTCAGTGCTTGCGGAGAATACTTTACTGAAAACCGCTTGTCATTTCCTTCTGCTCCTCGTTGGGTTCGACACTCTTACTTATCGAAAGGACTACAATAGATCCCCTATACTTGTGGGTCATCAACAAACTGTTTGTAAATTACCGAGCGTATGAACTAATGTCAACTAATTTGGTGCAAAATGAGGCATTTTGTGATGAAAATTAGCCTAATCTTTGTGTCATATGTTTGTGGGCATGTGGAAATTTAGGATGAATTTCACGTGTGCGTATGAAAATGAGGATGAACCATGTGAGATGAATCTGCCTTGAGGATTCTCAGCAAAACTACCCACCTTGAGCGATGAAAATATCCGTGGTTTCGCGGAACGACATTTAGTTATAGCGTACACACTTTATTTATTTTTTAGAATACACTTTATTATGTTTGGACTGTGTGTGATCTTGGTTGCTCCCACCCTGCTTTAGTTCCTTTATCAAAATTTAAGTGGAAGCGGTATTTCATTTGTCGCCCTCCCTCGTCCACCACCGACCCTATAATAAAATTTCAGCTACCGAGGCATTTGAACTGTCGCCATCTCTCGTCCACCAATATCTCCACCCACGCCATTACTACTAAAAATTTCAGTAGCAGTGGCACATCCGCAACCCCCCCCCCCCCCCGTCCACATCAAGCCCTCTCCCCTTCCTTGCCCGCTTGAACCCTAGCTCACCCTCGCCGCCGATCCCCATCCCCATCCAATACTCCAGAGAGTCGCAACCTAATCATCCTGACAACATATCCCATGGAGCTCGAGGAGTGTACCAGCAAAAAAAGATCTATCATGGCCTCTCCGCCGTACGCTAGCGAGGTCGGCATCGTTCGTGCCGACCATTCGATCCAGGAGGAGCACCTCGACGTGGAATTTGGTGAGGATGTTGACTACATTGCCATGTCGATGGCTTCAAGTCCGTGGGCTCGCGTATTCCTGTATCTCTGTAGAGCCGACTACGACATCAAGCTCGTCAATGTCACTAGCTTCACTCGAGCCATGTCACACGTTAAGTGATCCACCGGCAACGCCTTTGGTTCAACCACCGTCGATCTCTTCAAAGGCCCCGCCTCTAATCTCCTCTACCTCGCAGTCATGGATTTGCGATCCTTCTATGCCATGGAGCCCCTTCTGTCATTTTTTGAAGCAAACGTTCTACGGTGGTGGCTTGGCATCCTTAGCTCCAAAGTTAGATCTCACCAACCAAGATAAGAACACACACTACGGCTGTTACAAGGGGAAACATAGCATCTGCAACATCAGGGAGCGCACCCCGGGCACCAAAATTCCAAGTGGAAGGAGCCCATCCATGAAAAGTGAGACAACATCCTTTGAGCAAATCATACTTTTTCTATCTAGCCCTCTCATCCCCATTGTTATAGTAACTTTTGCCATGCCATAATCATGCATTGTTTAATTGAGCATTTGTCGAGTTTTCAAGCAGATGCCTTGCTTTTAGGTATCTGGTTGTTAGGTTGGTTTCATTGAGTATTTGTCCACTTTTCAATGGCTATAATTGGTTGTTATAGTGAGCATATATGCCTTGTTTCTTTCAGTTATACACAATGTGATGTTCATTATGTGCAAGTATGAACTGTGCAGTTCAATTTCATAAATGCCACCTGTTATGCCTAATGATGTTAACCAGTGCCCTTAACTCCCGCTTTAAACATGTATGCCTTGTTTCTCTGAATTTGGTTCTCTAGTTGGTTGTAGTGAGCATTTGTATAGTTTTTAAGCAGATGCCTTGCTTTTCTGTAACTGGTTGTTAGGTTGATTGCATTGAGCATTTGTCTAGTTTTCAAGCACATGCCCTGCTTTTCTATATCAGGTTGTTAGGTTGGTTGCATTGAGCATTTGCCCAGTCTCCAATGGTTATATTTGGTTGTTATAGTGAGCATATATGCCTTGTTTATCTCAATCATATACCTTGTATATTTGGTTGATGTTAAGCATGTTGTACTTATCACTTTCCATGTACTTGCACACGATAACAATGGGAGTGGCCGAAATTTTCCACACAAGTTTTTTAATCCCTCCACTTATACTCCAACTGTTCAATAATGTAGTCAAACTTTGCAAACTGTGAACAAATGTATAGATAATACTATTTATATATACCACACTAAAATGTATACAATGTATGAAAG
This sequence comes from Hordeum marinum, assembly GCA_022496015.1. Classification (NCBI taxonomy): domain Eukaryota; kingdom Viridiplantae; phylum Streptophyta; class Magnoliopsida; order Poales; family Poaceae; genus Hordeum; species Hordeum marinum. The sequence continues at coordinate 150,572,360 of CM039676.1, forward strand.
TAATTTTTTTGATGTATCTAATGAAATGGAATTGCAATTCTAGATGTATATGTTTTTTCTACAAACTTTGACAAAGATAGTAAATATTAACTTCTCAAAATGTTTATACGCAACACATTTTGGAACTAATAGTAGAATATTACACCATCTTGCAACTGCATTTTAGCTTCTAACATTGGCTTGTTGCTTGTAGGTACATATGTCCTAGGTAAAGATCCATGCCTAGACCCTTTTTGCGTGTGGGGCAATGAAATATTCATGAACAAGCATCAAATGAGCAAAGTGATAAGGATTGTTAGGAAAAAGAGACAAACAATGCGAATTAGACTATTTGTTTATGCTCTATCCAACACAAAAGCAAGTTGTAGGATGGTAACTACGAACTCTATAGCCTTCTATCAGTACTGCCCATAATGAGTTGTCACACAACAATGTCTGGATCTTTTTCTTTTGCAGTGGTTCCCAACGCAGTTTACTTAAGATTACCTCGCAAACTACATGATTGTTGGACATGCAATAAAGCTTAAAGTATATCATCGAGACTACAATGAGTATTGAGAATTTGTAATGAAGACATTGAAGGATGGGCGGGCGGCAATCACTAGGGGCTGGCCTAGAATCGTTCATGCGTTAGGCATGAAGGAGGGCATAATATGGGCATTCTGCTTCACTTCTCCAGCAACCAGAATGTCTTTCGGCTCTTTCTTTACCATCTTTAATACAACCATGGTTCCATCATTCTTTATTAGTCCCTTCTATAGTTTTCCTTTTTCTACAAATATATGCTTATGTAGTTCTTAAGTATAAGTACATGTGAATTGATATCGCATTCGTTCTTCAACCTATATTCAAACATGCTTCAATATGAAATACATGATATCCTACTTTCAAATTTAAATTATGTGAATTATGAATGTGTGTATTAAATTAGGGGTAAATTATGCTCTGCAGGCCATTACAATGCACACGGCTTGAGAAATCAAAACGTCTGCGGTCAACTTTAAGATCACACATGTTTCTCCACTCACGGCATGTGTGATGGATCTCCACTGCGCACACGGTCAACCGACAAATACCGTGTGAGATTAACAACACCAGCGCACACAGTTACTTATCAACAAGTGTTTGTGATAGTCTCCTTATCACACACGATTAGGTATCGTGACTTTTTTATGATGTCGTGGCCATCATAAACGTTGTCAAAGAATAACGCGTGCGATAGGCCTGCATCCGACACAGGTAGTCTGGATGACATGTTTGGGAAGTATGGATCACACGTTTGGGACGTTTTGTAAATCACGAACTTTTATCAAAAGCATCGCGTGTGGGATAGATTCAACCTTCGGATACGGTTTTATAATGATAAACGTATGGACTCTTATATCCTATCACAGACAGTCATAGTGAAACTAAATGTGTGTGATAGTCCCCTTATCATACACGCTTTATAATCGTGAATTGTTTGTGATTCGGTGGACATCGTAAATAGTGCACCAAAAAATAGACCGTACAATGTTAGTGCGATCTCACACGAGTTGCAAGGATGGGCTGTATGGGAAGTCCACCATGTCTCAAATGGTTGACCGATAACTCTCGTTTGTGATAGATGCGGACATCTCATACGCTTAGTTTTGCCAAATGTTTGCCTACGTTAGTCACCATCTCTGATGATCTTTCTGTGTCGTGTGCGATGGACCCCCCTATAGCCCACACATGCAAGGTTACGGTTTTAAAAGTAGATCACGGAAAGGTTTTAAAAACCGTTTGTATAACACAACGTTGCACCAGTGGTGGAGAGAGAGTTCTCCCTCGGCATAAGCTTGTGCTTGTTGACTTTCGCTTTCGGATTCAAGTCCAGTGGGATAAGCGTGCCAAAGTCGGTTGAACCAACTGGTGGAAGATCAAAGGGGAGGTAGTGATGAGGACATCAATACCATTGTTACCCCCACAGCCCTTGCTGCTACATACTGGACCAATTACTAGACCTCGCGCACGCTAGTTGAATTACCAGGTACTTTCGTTTCTTGGAAATCCTTCTAATGTTCATCAAATATGATGATGTCTAAATTAGATGCTTTTGTTTTACTTGTGAATGAATTACCTAGCATGGACAAGAAGGATGGTCATTGAAGCGGGATCAAGCATGGAGAAGAATTTGTGCGTGCGAGAAGGAACAGTGGACTTTCCAGTGGTGTTTTTCTCACTTTGAAGCCACCATAATGAGAACACGAAGGCTTGGACGAAATATTCAAGATGCCACTTTATAAATTTCGTCCATAGGATATTATAGGTGTTGCGCCACCTTATTTTTGGGCCAGGCCCATGTAATTTCGAAATACAATATTATAGGTTGCTTTTAGAGTCTGTACGTGTGGGGAAACTGAGTTAGGGTTGGTTCCGGACCCGTCCTCCAAAGGGCCACGAAATCCCCCTATATTCCCCCATATATACAGCCCTTAGGTTGCTGTTTAGACTTGGGTTTTGTTTAGTCAAAAGTTAGCCATTGCAACTTGGTGTGCTTTGTTTGTGTCCAATGACTAGACCAAGACCGCTTTCGGAACCCCACCCTTATAAATACTTCATCTGTGTTCGCAATATTCAGCTTGCATTATCATATTGTTGCTTGTTATTTCATTGCATGCCGGAATAGACCTTCGTGGTCGGTTGATCATGCTCCGGCATGGTCAATGACCTCTTGGAGATTGGTTTAGCGATTGCTAAGGCGCAATTTCATGCACATTCATAGTCGGATCATGAAAGTCATCTCCACCAAATCGATAGTTCTCTTCTCATCGAAAGCTCGGGACCCTCGCCTCTATCAAGTGGTATCAGATTTCAAGTTGCTCAATGAGATTTACTAGTTTTTCATAGTTTAGATTGCATTTGATCTTCATACCTACCGTCCACGAAAAAGCCACAAAATAATTTAGGGTTAGATCATCCTATCTGAACCAATGTGAGCCTTTTGCAATTTTCTGTTTGGTGTTTTGCTTTGTTGAATTTGCGGTTGCATCGTCGTGTTGAGTTGCTGGTCTTATCGTCTAGTCTTTTCAAGTTTCAAGTTCTATTCATAGGTTGTCACGCCGTCGCTGCACCATCTTAATCGCATCTTACATATACCACCACCGCACCATCTTGATCGCATCTGCCATATACCACCACCGCATCATCTTCATCGCATCTGCCATATACCACCATCGCACCATATTCATTGCATCTGCCATATACCACCACCACACCATCTTCATGGCATCTGCCATATACCACCACCGCACCATCTTCATCGCATCTGCCATATAATGGCACCCACCATCATCACTTCCACTGCCAGTCTGCCATATATCACCACCCCATATCCTCCTCTAATCCGAAATCCTTTATTATTAGGTATGTTTTTGAGTTCTATCTCTTTTCCGTTTCGTGTTTCCTTGCCTAAGTAGGTCTCGGTAAAAAAAAGTCTGGAACCCCGGGCAGTTTGTAGGTCAAAATTTCGGCTCGCGAAAATAGTTTTTCCCTATCCTGTTTTTAGGCTTTCCGCGGCGTTTTGAGACACTCACCACTATAGTGATTTTTTTGAAGCATTTTATGGTCGTCGCAGCCCCGAATCGTTTCAAGAAAAAAATAGCCAAATTATTTTTGTGCCTATCCTGTTTATACGCCTTTGGAAGAGTTTTGAGACACTCTCCATTATAGTGATTTTCTGAGCAAAAAAAGAGCCCCAAAAAATAAAGAGGCGCCAAAAAAGGGGAAAAATCAGAGTGTGTTCTTCCCTTGATTACGTGTAGCCTCATGATTTTGTTGGTGTTCTAGGCTCGTGTCTCCGGCACGGTCTAGCCTAGGACCAGCATAGTACCGTCATTGAGCGTTTATTCAACTTTGCGTCTCTGAATTGATTATTGATGACCCCTCTTGCTACCATATTAGAAGACATCCCAGCTCCACATACATCTATGTCGTGTGTTTGGCAGGACCTGGTAATCGCTCTATCCAAGCTTTGAGAGTTTTGACTACAACAGTTGCCAATCACCACCTGCTGTTGGGTAAGAACTGGTAAGAATTTGAGATTTTCTTGACGGATTTGTGACACACCACCACCACCTTCACCACCACCATGACAGGATCACAAGCCGACGAGATCAACTGGGACAACATGATGTACAAGGAGCTCCATGATAAATTTCAGCAAATGATGGGTCAACAAGTGAACGACTTGGTGACGAGCCTTGGAGAGGCTACGGAGAAGCTAGATGGTTTGGATAAGATGGTCGACACCAAGCTTGATGCTAAATTCAATGAAGTGCTTGCACATGTACCTCCACCAGTTGTACCTATCATACCTCGGCAACAACAACACCAACAATGCCCAAATTTCGTGGGACGAGAGCGGTGTGTGCCTTTCGACAAAGGCCAAAATTTTGGTGCCATTTCTACTACTACAGCTTCGGTGGCTGTTGTTGCGGCTGGTACTATCGTTGAGTAGAATGAGGATTATGATGGTGATTATGGTGATGAGGGAGAGGTTGCTCCAAATTGCCACCAGGGCAACCACCACCACACGCACCAGGTCGTCCACATGGCTACATTCGCAACGGTAGGGCTCCACCACCCCTTCAGGTATGGGATCATGACCATGTCCCTAAACTTAAATTGAATATTCCGACATTTGAGGGCAGACATGTTCCTGATATATATCTTACCTGGGAGTTAGAAACAGAACAACGTTTTACAGGCTTACAATTTCCTGAGGATAGACGTGTTGATGTTGTTGTTTGTGCATTCACTAGTTTTGCTTGTGTTTGGTGGTCTAGACATTGTAGCATACATCATGATAATATCCCTACTACTTGGGCTGCTTTGAAAACTGCTATGCTTAATCGTTGGGCTCCACCATATTATCAACGTGAGTTGCTTCAAACTTTACAGCGCTTAAGACAAGGAAAAACTTCTATAGAGGAACATTATTAGGAATTACAAACTAGCATGATTAGATGTGGTATTGTTGAGGAAAATGAAGCTACGCTTAAACGTTTTATGGGTGATTTAAATAGAGATATTCAGACTATTTTGGAGTATAAGGAGTATAACACTATCACTCGTTTATTCCATCTTGCTTACAAAGATGGACGTGAAGTCCAGGATCGTCCAGCGTGATAAGCGTGCCAAAGTCTCTAGAACAAACTGGTGGAAGCTTAAAGGGGAGGTATCTCAGGCATTCAAGGAGAGGGTCATAAAGGAGGGTCCTTGGGAGGAAGGAGGTGCAATACGGGGATGAATATGGCGACTTGCAGTTGTAAGGTGGCCTCAAAGGAGTTTGGAGTGTCTAGGGGAAGTAGAAGCAAAGCTAAAGATACCTAATGGTGGAACGATGATATCCAGAAGGATATTAAGGCGAACAAAGATTGTTTCATACGTCTATACCTAGATAAGAGTGCGAACAACATAGAGAAGTACAAGATTACAAAGAAGGTCGCAAAGCAAGTTGTGAGCGAAGCAAGGGGTCAGGCATATGAAGACACACATATGGTGTTCTTTGGCTTGGATAAGACCTATGATAAGATATCACGAAATGCCATGTGGTGGGTCTTGGATAGATGCAAAGTCCCAGCCAAGTACATTATCCTCATAAAGGACATGTACGATAATGTTGTGACAAGTGTTCAAACAAATGAAGGTGACACTGGTATCTTCCCGCTTAAAATAGGACTGCACCAGGGTTCAGCTTTGAGCCCTTATCTTTTTTCTTTGTTGATGGATGAGGTCACAAGGGATATGCAAGGAGATATCCCAAGGTGTATGCTCTTTGCAAATGATGTGGTGCTAGTCGATGATAGTCAAATGAGGCTCAACGAGAACTTGGATTTATGGAGACAAACCTTGGAATTGAAAGGTTTTAGACTTAGTAGAACTAAAACCGAGTACATGAGGTGCACTTTTAGTACTACTAGGCATGAGGAGGAGGAGGAGGATGTTAGCTTGATGGGAAGATGGTGCCTCAGAAGGACACCTTTCGATATTTTCAGTAATGTTGCAGAAGGATGGGGATATCGATGAAGGTGTGAACCATTGAATTACAGCCGGATGGATGAAGTGGCGCCAAGCTTCTAGCATTCTCCTTGACAAGAGAGTGTCACAAAAGCTAAAAGGTGAGGGGATCAATAGAAGAGACGTCTAGAGGGGGTGAATAGACTACTTGCAAGGAATAAAACCTAAGCTTTTCCCAAGTTAATTGGTTGGCATATTTTAGCAAATATATTAAGTCTAATGCGCCCTAGAAATGCTAGTCAACAAATATGGCAGCGGAAAGTAAAACAACCATATGTAAGAGGGTAGAGAGAGGAAGGTCAAACGTAGTAGTAGACATGAAGATATTTCACGTGGTTCTGATAGGTGGCGCTATCCTACATCCACGTTTATAGAGTCTTCAACCCATGGAGGGTAGCGGCAGCGAGAGTCCACGGAGGGCTCCACCCATAAGTGTCCACGAAGTAGCAACCTTAACTACTCCATAACGGCTTCTGTCCACAAAGGACTAGCCTCACTATGGGTAGATCTTCACGAAGTAGGCGATCTCCTTGTTGGTGCAAACTTATTGGTTCAACTCGATAACACGAAGTAGGAGGCTCCCAAGCAACACCTAACCAATCTATGAGGCACCACCCTCCAAAAGGTAATAGGCTTGATAGTGATGATGAACTCCTTGTTCTTGTGCTTCAAGATGATAGACTCCTCAACACTCAATCACTCTCTCTCACATTTGGCTTGGTAAAAGAGATTGATTGGGTGGAAAGCAACTTGGGGAGGCTAGAAATCAAGATCCGTATGGTTGGAGTGGATGATCTTGATCTCAACACAAGGGTAGGTGGTTCTCTCTCGGAAATTTGGATATGGGAAGTGGGGAACTGTTCTGAGTGCTTCTCTTGCGAGTGGGATGTGGTGGAGGGGTATATATAGGCACCTCCAAAACTCCAACCGTTACAACATTATTGACCATCTCAGTGAAACCGAAGCAAAACTCGGTTGTACCGATCTGTTCAAAATGTGGCAACTTTTGGAATCTCGGTGAGACCGATATGGCAAACTCGGTGGTACCGAAACGAGTGGTCGAGGGCTGTTTCCAAAACTCAGTGAGACCAGACCATAAACTCGGAATTTCCAATTCTCTAAAATCAGTCACACGAATTGTGGTCACCAAAACTCAGTTGCACCGATGCAGTATTCGGTTGTATCGAGATGCTAGGGTTTGGCTAGGGTTCTGTCTTAGGTAGAACATCGGTAGAGCCGGATGGGAAACTTGGTGGCACCAATTTTGAGTGGTAGTATTTAGACAGAGTATTTTTGTGGGAGATCTTGTGGGTGTTTTTGGTGGTTATCACTTCTGCATGTGGAGCAATTTGTTCACCAACATTACCTCACCCCATTTTAATAGTATTGGCTTTCCTGTGGACTCAAAGTGATTTCTCACAAGGTAAAAAGAGAGTATTCTAGCTTGAAGCTTGGACAATCCTATTTCTTCCTCTTCTTCTTGGGGAATCTCCTCACACCCTTGCAAACACTCTTTGTGGACTAAACCTGAAATAGACTATGTAGAAATATTAGTCCAAGAGACAATGTATGTTGTCATGAATTATCAAAACCACCAAGGGAGCATATGTGCTTTCAGTCTCCCCCTTTTTGGTAATTGATGACAACATATAATCAAATCTTCAAATAAATACATGCAAAGATATAATGAAGACTTTGAGAGACACATGACTAAAATTTGCTCCCCCTAAATGTGTGCAATCCCTTTAAAGGATAGTTGCTTTGGAATGCATGGACACACATATAGTAGAAGGGATATGATGAGTCATGTGTATCTTGTCTATATGCATCAAATATATATGAATGAGATATATCCTTGTTCAAGACTTCACTCTTGCAAACAATATGTGCAAGAAGCAGGAGATCATCTTGATCAAAGATATGATGCGTATACTTACCTTGAGTTCTTGAGCATACAACTAGTGGAAACACACTTGAGAAAACAATGTTAGGAAACACAAGAGTATTCTACAAATCACAATGCAATAGAACTCAACAATACCAAGATGTGGAGAACATATAGAAGATAGTATTCCTTAAGATTGATGTGTCTCCAAGATCATTTAGAACTTTCTCCCCTAAAATGAAATTGTAGGTCATCCTCTCCCCCTGAATCTTAGCACGTAGATACTAGGAGTAGGTAGGGTGATACAAGTCTAACTTGAGTAGTCAAATAGAAGGAAATGTAGTTTCTCACTCCTGAAATGATAGAACAAGATTAGGCATGCTCTCTCTCCTTTGGGAAACAATGAAATTTCTCCCCCTACTTTGGTATTCTCCCCTTGTCTATATAGGATAAGCTTTGATATACTCCTCCTTAAGTGTATCTCCCCCTTTATATTGAAGCATGTATCTCCCCCTTAGCATTAAAGCTTTTGTATTTCTCCCCGTTTGGCATTAATTTCCAAAAAGGTTCATACACAGGGTCAGACATAGGGATCATGGAGTTAGAAGGGATCCTAGATAACATGGGTCATAAAATGTAGGGATCAATGAAAGATAGGTATCACAGAGAGCATTTAAGAATGACGGATTGATGAGGACATCCCTACTAATGCTACACCCACAACTCCAACTGCTATACATACACGACCAATTACTAGAGCTCGCGCACATCAATTGAATTACCAGGTACTTTCGTTTCTTGCAAATCCTTGTAATGTTCATGAACATATGATGCTGCCTAAATTAGATACTTTTGTTTTACTTGTGAATGAAGGACCTGGCATGGACAAGAAGGATGACCATTGGAGTGGGATCAAGCATGGAGAAGAAGGTGCGTGCGCGGGAAAGAACAATGGAGCTTCCAGTGATGATTTTCGCACTTTGAAGCCACCATAATGGGAGCAAGAAGCCTTGGACGAAATATGCATGATGCCACTTTATAAAATTCGTCCCTAGGCTAATATAGGTGCTGCGCCACCTTATTTTTGGGCCAGGCCCATGTAATTTCGAAATACCATATTATAGACTATTTTTAGAGTCTGTATGTATGGGGAAACTGAGTTAGGGTCGGTTTCGGACCCCTCCTCAAAGGGGCCACGAAATTCCCCTCTATTCCCCCATATATACAGCCCTTAGGGCGTCGTTTTAGGTTTGGGTTTTGTTTAGATTATAAGTTCGCCATAGCTGCAACTTCGCGTTCTTCGTTTGTGTTCCACGACCAGACAAAGGCGTCACAGAACCCCACTTCGTCAATAAAGCTTTCCTCTTATATTCGCAATATCCAGATTGCAATCTTAGTTTCTTGCTTGTTCTTCGTTTGCGTGCAGGAAACAGACCCTCGTGGTCAGGTTGATCGTGCTCCGGCGTGGTCAATAACCTCTCGGAGTTGGTTTAGCGATTGCTAAGGCACGGCGTCATCACACGTTCGTAGTCGGATCGTCAAAGTCTACTCCACCAAAACGATAGCCACCATCTCATCGAAAGACAGGGACAACTTTGCCTCTATCAAGTGGTATCAGATTTCCAGGTTGCTCGGTGAGATTTTATCAGTTTTCGTAGTTTAGATCGCATCTGTTTCTTCATACCTTTAGTCCACGAAAAAGCCAAAAAAAATAGGGTTAGATCAACATATCCAAACCAATCTGAGCCTTTGCACAGTCTTTTCAGTATTTTGCTTTGTTGAATTGGCGGTTACATCGTCGTGTTGAGTTGCTGGTCTTAGTGTCTAGTCCTTTAGAGTTTTGAGTTCTATTCACAGGTTGTCACGCCGCCAACGCATCGTCTTCATAGTCGCCATATACCACCACCATCATCACCGCTGCCAGATATCACCACCCACTATCCATTGGTGTCCATATATACCACCACCAATCCGAGTCCAACTCGTTTTAGATTTAGTTTCGAGATCTTTTTGATTTCGGATTCGCGTTTTGCTACCTGCATAGGTGTTGGAAAAAAAAGAGTCTGGCACGCTTCGCAGAGCACGTTTTGGCCCCAAAAAAATTCGGCCAAAAATATTTTTTCCCTATCTTGATTTTAGGTTCTCCGGAGCGCTTTGAGACACTTGCTATCATAGTGATTTTTGTCGAAATTTTTGGTCGTTGCAGCCCCCGGATTGCTCCAGAAAAAAAAATAGTCCAACAAATTTCGTGCCCATCTTGCTTATATGACGTGGCAAGAGTTTTGAGACACTCGCCATTGTAGTGATTTTTTGAGCAAAAAAAAGAGGCGCCGACAAAAAAAACGAAAAAAAAATTCAAAGTGTGCTCTTCCCTTGATTACGTGTAGCGTCGTGATTTTGTTGGTGCTTTAGGCTCGCGTCTCTAGTACGGGTCTAGCCTAGGACCAGCACAGTACCGTCGTTGAGCGTTTATTCAACCTTGCATCTCTGAATTGATTATTGCTAACCCTTTTTGCTACCATATTATAAGCCATCCCAAATCCACATACATCTACGTCGTGTGTTTGACACCACCTGGCAATCGCTCTATCCAAGCTTTGAGAGTTTTGACTACAACGGTTGCCGATCACCGCCTGCTGCTGGGTAAGAACTTGTAAGAATTTGAGATTCGCTTAAAGGATTTGTGACACACCACCACCACCACCACCACCATGTCCCAGTAGTCCGTAGGTTTCATATTCTTGTGTGTTTCCTATTTGCTAACCATGCCAGGATCACACAACAATGAGATCGCCTGGGAGAGCATGACCAACAAAGCGCTATATGATAAATTTCAGCAAATGATGGCTGACCAGGTACAAGACTTTGTGACCAACTTTGGAGAGGCCATGGAGAAGCTAGATGGTTTGGAGAAGACCTTTCACACCAAGATGGACGCCAAGTTCAATGAGGTGCTTGCTCGTCTACCACCACCAGCTGCAGCTCCTATTCCTTTCGAATGACGAGCACGATGTGTGCCTCTCGGCCAAGCCCAACATACTGGTATTGTTGATACTGCTGCTATTTCTGTGGCTCGTGCTGCTACTATTGTTGAGCAGGTTAACGATTATGATGGTGATTACGATGATGAGGCAGAGGTTGCTCCCGATCAGCCTCAGGGGCAACCACCACCATACGCACCAGGTCGACCACATGGCTACAACCGTAACGGTAGGGCTTCCCCACCCCCTCATGTACGGGATCATGACCATCTCCCTAAACTTAAATTGAATATTCCGACGTTTGAGGGTAGATATGTTCCTGATATATATCTTACATGGGAGTTAGAAACAGAACAACATTTTACATGCTTACAATTTCCTAAGGATAGACGTGTTGCTGCTGCTGTTTGTTCATTCACTAGTTTTGCTTGTGTTTGGTGGTCAGAACATTGTAGAATACACCATGCTAATATTCCAACTACTTGGGCTGCTTTGAAAACTGCTATGCGTAATCGTTGGGTGCCACCTTATTATCAACGTGAATTGCTTCAAAATTTGCAGCGTTTAAGACAAGGAAAAAATTCTGTAGAAGAATTTTATTAGGAATTACAAACTGGTATGATTAGATGTGGTATTGTTGAGGAGAATGAAGCTATGCTTGCACGCTTTATGGGTGGATTAAATAGAGAGATTCAGACTATTCTGGAGTATAAGGAGTATAACACTATCACTCGTTTATTTCATCTTGCTTGCAAAGCTGAACGTGAAGTGCAGGATCGACAGGCAATGGCGAGAACTACTTTTTCTGCAGGTCGCACTTCATCATGGACGCCACGTACCTCATCTACTTCCACACGTCCTGCTGCAACACCACCTACTTCAACCTCCAACTCCAACCGCGATACCAGGAAACAGGCTCCTACTCCACCCTCTACGAAGAGCACACCTTCTGGGCCTGCATAGAGCTCTTCTTCATCTATTGCATCCACAGGGCAAACACATGAGTTTATATGCCGTCGTTGCAAGGGTGGAGGTCACTTTGCGAGAGAATGCCCTTCCAAGCGTGTCATGATTGTTACTGAGGATGGTGGATATGCGTCTGCTAGTGATTATGATGAGGAGACTTTGGCTCTCATTGCAAGTGAAGAACACGATGGCGACGATGCAGAACCAGAAACACACTACATGGCTGCTGATTACGCTGACAGGTATGAAAGTTTAGTTGCTCAACGTGTTCTCAGTGTGCAGGTTACACAGGCTGAACAAAATCAGAGGCACAACTTGTTCCACACAAAGGGAGTTGTGAAGGAGCATTCTGTTCGCGTCATCATCGATGGAGGGAGTTGCAATAACTTGGCTAGCATGGAGATGGTGGAGAAGCTGTCTCTAACCACCAGACCACATCCTCATCCTTATTACATCCAATGGTTCAACAATAGTGGCAAGGTTAAGGTAACATGTACTGTTTGTGTGCATTTTAGCATTGCTACGTATTCTGATTATGTGGATTGTGATGTGGTACCCATGCAAGCATGTTCTGTTTTACTTGGTAGACCATGGCAGTTTGATAAAAATTCTGTACACCATGGTAGGACAAATCAGTATACTCTTCTTCATAAGGATCATAATATCACTTTGCTTCCTATGTCTCCCGAACATATTATGAAAGATGACATTGCTAGAGCTAGTAAAGCAAAACAGGAGAAAAATAAGAGTGAAAATCAGATTGTAGCACAGGAATTTGAGCAACACCATAAGCATAATAAACCATCATCTACTGTTGCATTCGAAATAAAATTGAAGAGTGGATGTTTACTTGCTACTAAATCTGATATTAATGATTTGGATGTTGCTACATCTGTTTGCTATGCTTTTGTATGCAAAGTGGTATTATTTTCATTCGAGGACATGCCTCCCTCTTTGCGTCCTGCTGTCATTAACATTTTGCAGGAGTTTGCTGACGTCTTTCCACAAGACGTGCCACCGGGATTACCGCCTATTCGCGGGATTGAGCATCAGATTGACTTAATTCCCGGTGCATCCCTACCCAACCGTGCGCCCTACCGTACCAATCCAGAGAAGACAAAGGAGATTATACGTCAAGTACAGGAGCTGCTTGACAAAGGTTATATACGTGAATCCCTTAGTCCTTGTGTTGTTCCTATTATTCTAGTGCCTAAAAAGGATGGTACATCGCGCATGTGTGTTACTATTCGTTATCGTCATCCTATTCCTAGACTAGATGATATGCTTGATGAATTAAGTGGCTCTACAATTTTCTCCAAAGTTGATTTGCGTAGTGGATACCATCAAATTCGTATGAAACTGGGAGATGAATGGAAAACAACATTTAAAACTAAGTTTGGATTATATGAGTGGTTAGTCATGCCTTTTGGGTTAACTAATGCACCTAGCACTTTCATGAGATTAATGAACGAGGTTTTATGTGCTTTCATTGGACGATTTGTGGTAGTCTATTTTGATGATATATTGATTTTTAGTAGATCTTTGGAGGAACATTTGGAACATTTACGTGCTGTTTTTACAGCGCTACGTGATGCACGTTTGTTTGGTAACCTTGGAAGTGCACCTTTTGCACCGACCGAGTATCTTTTCTTGGCTATGTTGTTACTCCAAAGGGAATTGAAGTTGATAAAGCCAAGATTGAAGCTATTGAGAGTTGGCCGCAGCCCAAAACAGTCACACAAGTAAGGAGTTTTCTTGGCCTCGCTGGTTTCTATAGGCGTTTTGTGAGAGATTTTAGCACCATTGCTGCGCCTCTCAATGAGCTTACAAAGAAGGACGTGCCTTTTTCTTGGGGTACCGCACAGGAAGAAGCCTTCACGGTCTTGAAAGATAAGTTAACACATGCTCCTTTACTCCAACTTCCTGATTTTAATAAGACTTTCGAGCTTGAATGTGATGCTAGTGGAATTGGGTTAGGAGGTGTGTTATTACAAGATGGTAAACCTGTTGCGTACTTTTCTGAAAAATTAAGTGGGCCTAGTCTGAATTATTCTACTTATGATAAGGAATTATATGCTCTTGTTCGGACTTTGGAAACATGGCAACATTATTTATGGCCCAAAGAATTTGTTATACATTCTGATCATGAATCTTTGAAACATATTAAAAGTCAAGCAAAACTGAACCATAGACATGCTAAATGGGTTGAATTCATTGAGACTTTCTCTTATGTCATTAAACACAAGAAGGGTAAAGAAAATGTTATTGCTGATGCTTTGTCTCGTCGTTATACTATGCTTTCACAACTTGACTTTAAAATATTTGGTTTGGAGACCATCAAAGATCAATATGTGCATGATGCTGAATTTAGAGACGTGTTGCAGAATTGTAAAGAAGGGAGAATATGGAACAAGTTCGTTATTAATGATGGATTTGTGTTCCGTGCTAACAAGCTATGCATTCCAGCTAGCTCCGTTCGTCTTTTGTTGTTACAGGAGGCGCACGGAGGAGGATTAATGGGACACGTTGGCGTGAAGAAGACGGAGAACGTACGTTCTACACATTTCTTTTGGCCAAAGATGAGACGGGATGTTGAGCGTTTTGTTGCTCGCTACACTACATGTCAAAAAGCTAAGTCACGACTCAATCATCATGGTTTATATATGCCTTTGCCTGTACCTAGTGTTCCTTGGGAGGATATATCTATGGACTTTGTTTTAGGTTTACCTCGAACAAAGAAGGGGAGGGATAGCATATTTGTTGTGGTGGATAGATTTTCCAAAATGGCACAGTTTATACCATGTCATAAAAGTGATGATGCTGCTCATGTTGCTGATTTGTTCTTTCGTGAAATTATTCGATTGCATGGTGTACCAAATACAATTGTTTCAGATCGTGATGCTAAATTTCTTAGCCATTTTTGGAGATGTTTATGGGCTAAGTTGGGGACTAAACTACTTTTTAGTACTACATGTCATCCCCAAACTGATGGCCAAACTGAAGTAGTCAATAGATCATTGTCTACTATGCTTAGGGCTGTTTTGAAGAATAACCTGAAAATGTGGGAAGAATGCTTGCCTCATATTGAATTTGCTTATAATCGTTCGCTACATTCTACCACTAAGATGTGCCCTTTTGAAGTTGTGTATGGTTTCTTACCTCGTGCACCTATTGATTTGTTGCCTCTTCCATCTTCGGAGAAGGTTAATTTTGATGCTAAAGAACGTGCTGAATTGGTATTAAAGATGCATGAGTTAACGAAGGAAAACATTGAGCGTATGAATGCTAAATACAAAATTGCGGGAGATAAGGGTAGAAAACATGTTGTCTTTGCACCTAGAGATCTTGTTTGGTTACATTTGCGTAAGGATAGATTTCCTGATTTGCGCAAGTCAAAGCTAATGCCACGCACTGATGGTCCTTTTAAGGTCTTAGAGAAAATAAACGATAATGCATATAAACTTGAGCTGCCTGCAGAGTTTGGGGTTAGCCCCACTTTTAACATTGCAGATTTGAAGCCTTATTTGGGTGAGGAAGATGAGCTTCCGTCGAGGACGACTTCAGTTCAAGAAGGGGAGGATGATGAGGACATCCCTACTAATGCTACACCCACAACTCCGACTGCTATACATACAGGACCAATTACTAGAGCTCGCGCACATCAATTGAATTACCAGGTACTTTCGTTTCTTGCAAATCCTTCTAATGTTCATGAACATATGATGCTGCCTAAATTAGATACTTTTGTTGACTTGTGAATGAAGGACCTGGCATGGACAAGAAGGATGACCATTGGAGCGGGATCAAGCATGGAGAAGAAGGTGCGCGCGCGGGAAAGAACAATGGAGCTTCCAGTGATGATTTTCGCACTTTGAAGCCACCATAATGGGAGCAAGAAGCCTTGGACGAAATATGCATGATGCCACTTTATAAAATTCGTTCCTAGGCTAATATAGGTGTTGCGCCACCTTATTTTTGGGCCAGGCCCATGTAATTTCGAAATACCATATTATAGGCTATTTTTAGAGTCTGTATGTATGGGGAAACTGAGTTAGGGTCGGTTTCGGACCCCTCCTCAAAGGGGCCACGAAATTCCCCTCTATTCCCCCATATATACAGCCCTTAGGGCATCGTTTTAGGTTTGGGTTTTGTTTAGATTTGTAAGTTCGCCATAGCTGCAACTTCGCGTTCTTCGTTTGTGTTCCATGACCAGACAAAGGCGTCACAGAACCCCACTTCATCAATAAAGCTTTCCTCTTATATTCGCAATAACCAGATTGCAATCTTAGTTTCTTGCTTGTTCTTCGTTTGCATGCAGGAAACATACCCTCGTGGTCAGGTTGATCGTGCTCCGGCGTGGTCAATAACCTCTCAGAGTTGGTTTAGCGATTGCTAAGGCGCGGCGTCATCACACGTTCGTAGTCGGATCGTCAAAGTCTACTCCACCAAAATGATAGCCACCATCTCATCGAAACACAGGGACAACTTTGCCTCTATCACGGATCATAGAGAATAATTTCTCCCCCTTTACACTGATCTGAAAGCGTGTAAGACTTCTCCTCCTTTGACTTAGGGATCCTTGAATAAAGTTTCTCCCCCCTCCTTTTTTCTTTTAAACAAAGGGATTACTGAAGAAATAAGGCTTTGCTAATTTGAACACAGAACAAAGACGACAACTAAATCGGTGGCTCCAAGGCAAAACATGTCGGTGAAACTGAATTTGCATCATATCTACATAATCGGTGTAACCGAGTAGTTTGAGTTGGAGCCTCCAAAGTCTAAGTAAAAACTTGGGAACGTTTCAGAAACTTGCAAATAAGTTTGGAAAACTTGCAATAAAATGAAAATGATCTATAATGGAAATACAAAAGAAGTTACAAAGAGATATCAATTAGAGAAGATTTGAGTGGTTCCAAGAAATCTTGCAAATGTAGGATGAACCACACATGAAGCGTCATCTAGATGATGGTCAGTGACTGAGGGAGTCCCGGATTAGGGGGTCCTTGGATAGCCGACCTATTTCTTATGGGCCGGACTATATGGGCTACAAGGTAAATACCGGATGATCAAGGGTCCCGTCGCCAGGGTGAAGATTCCAAGAGGCAGTGGCATGTCCTCCAAGTTGGCGGCCGTAGATAGGGATGTTTATATCTTCGGCATGTAATCGACCATGTGTAAACCCTAGGTACCCTCGGCGTCTATATAAGCCGAAGGGTTTTAGGTTGTAGATATAGAAAAACTCATCTAGGGTTAGCTATTCGATATCAAGGTAGATCAACTCTATAACCCCCCATATCATCAATACAACCAATCAGGACATAGGGTATTACCTCCATAGGAGGGCCCGAACCTGGGTAAATCTATGTCCCCTTTGTCTCCTGTTACCATCGGTTCTAGTCTAACAGTTCGGGACCCCCTACCCGAGATCCATCGGTTTTGACACCGACATTGGTGCTTTCATTGGGAGTTCCACTATGATCCACACAGGAATCGATGGCTGACCTCGTTACGAGCAACGACATCTGCATCCAGGGGATTCTTTCCCCTGATCAAACTCCCACAGGCGGCGACATCTTGTCACATGCCAACCCGATCAGACAATCTAGCCAGATCGGAAACTTCTCCCCCGATCAGAGAATCAAGTTCGGAACCTTAGAGTTTGTCGCTGATTCACGGGGAACACTTGTTTTGATGGAACCTTCGACCCTTGAGGAGGAGCCCACAAGTCTTGATGCCTCGACACCGAAGACATTGGGCATCACCCCCGAGCAGTCTAGAACGCCCAATCCAGTAGATGTGACCGAACCCCTCCTGGCTAGACAGAAGACGGATCCGCTCTCGCGCGGCTCTGGAAATGTCATGCCGCACATTGAGTCCACTCACCTCAGTGACATGCATCCTACCATCACCTCGTTTTTAAATGAGCTATTCGATCGGGTCGAAGCTATGCGTATGTCGGATGACCAAATTTTGGTCTATGATCGACTCGGGGTTAGGCCCGATGACAGGGAGATTCATGTCCCTCTGTTCACCCACCTTGTCGCTACCATTGAGTGTCAGGCTAGGGACTCGTCCCAACAGCTGGAATTGAAAACAATTTACACCCCGGTCTCTAATCACCGAGACTTCATCGGCAAATCAGACATGGGAGTTCATCCTAAAGCCGGACCATCATCGGTCTAGGACCTACCACACGGTTTTGGAGTCCATAATTCCGAACACTTGATGTGGCGCGGAATCGAATTTTTCCCCACCCACCACCCAAGACGATCATCCTAGTATCGCTCCAAAGCCCACGTCCTCGGACTTTCGGGATATTAAGCAACTACAAGGAGAGTCCGTCCATCACTTTTGGGCCAGACTCCTGCTCGCCAGAAGTAGAGAAAAATGTCTTGGTGAACAAAAGGTAATGGCAACTTTCATTCACAACTGCCATGATGAAGGGATTCTTAACGCCCTGGCTCGCCGACACATTCGTGACTTTTCTGAGCTATCCCATTTGATACAAAAATATTGTGCCATGGAAAGTGCTTGTAAAAATAGTGCATTCGTGACTTTTCTGAGAAAAATATTGTGCTCGCCGTCACAGCCCTAGAATAATGATTGTAAATAGTGCATTGGCATTCATGTCATCATGTTCATTTTCCTAGAAACTTGAAATGCGGATGATCAAACCCTAGCACAAATAAAATTCAAATAGGTTAAACTTAAAAATAATTTCAATGTTTCCAACATGCTCTTAAAAAAATGTTCCCCTTCTCAGATAAATGTTGGCAACAACATACTAGGGATGATATACTTGTAAAAACTCTTTTTGGCGTTTTAAATAAACCAGCAATGTTGCTGAAAATGGCAAATAAAAGACTATAACTATTTTAGTTGCTTCAAAAATTGTGATAATTATTGTGGGGCCCAGAAATAATATTCATAAACCCCAGGAATTATTTCAGGATTATTGACGTTAGGATTTTGCCGAAACAAATAATAACAAAGAGAATAAATTAGAAAAAGAAAACAAAACGAAAAAGGAAATAATTACCTGGGCTTTACCTAGTGAGAAGAGGCCCATCCCACGGGCGAGGAGGTCTTCTTCATCCTCTACCAGGAGGACGAGGGCATGGCGCACGCATAGGAGGCCGGCCACCTCCTGCTTCACGCTGTCCCGTGACTCCCGTGCCCCTCTAGCTTGCCTAGGAGATGCCCAGAGCCCCCTCTCCCGTGCCCCGCCATTGTTCTTGTGTCCATCGCCTCTAGTTTGCCTTGCCGTCAAGTCCGGCAGATTCACCGAGCTGCTCTACGTCTCCGCTCCAAAGGGTGCGACTGCGGGAAGCTTGCAACGTCACCCTCGACCTCGCCTTCGTCCTCGGATCCGATGGTCACCATCATCAAATTCGTCACCGCCGGGGCCTTCTCGAGCACGCCGAGCCTCACGTCCGGACCTCCGTGAGCCCCTAAGCTTTTACCCCATCTCTTTCCCTCGCGCTTGTCCTATAGCCTCTGCCCCGCGAGCAACCGAGGTCGTCGTCTGCCATGACCGGTGAGCTCCAAGCTCCCGAGCTCCTCAGCTCGAACCTGTGCGCTTCGCATCCTCCTGCTGACTCCATGGTGTCGTCGAACCATTCAGATGGCCTCCTCGAGCCCTACAGCTTGTGCCCGCTCGAACCGAGCTTCGGCCAATGCTTGAGCCCGCCGTCGTTGCTGCTGCAAGTCCTCCCAGGCAGCCCCGAGACCACCAGTACGAACCCATTCCGCCCATTCGCGCATCGAATGGATGCTGGAGCCACGATTCCGGTGAGCCTTCGTCGCTCTGTTAGTCACTGGCATTGCCGGCCGGTGGCGATGGCGTGGCCCCGTCATTAGGGGTTAAACCCCATGCTAGTTAACCACCATGAGACACAGACTGTGGTCCCTGTTAAATTAATTACCCGAAAATCATTTCAGTTAGTTTAAAAAACCCTGTTAACCATATGGGTCACTAACTAGCTGGTCAGGTTTGACTTTGACCAGGCCATTGACCTTCTGACCTCATAGTGATGTCATGCTGACGCGGTAATGTTTTCTGGATTTTAATAAATCAGAAAATGATTTATTATATTTTAGAAAATATTCAAAACTTCAAAAAATCATAGAAAATAATCTTTAAGTCCGATGAAAATAATTTATATATGAAAAATGATCAGAAAAATCCAATGAATTTGTTAATGCCATGATCATGCATGTTTGAACAAGTTAACATCACCAAGTAGGGCATTTTATGTTTAGGGCAATATATGAAATATCATTTGGAGTTGGAATTCAAACTTGTTTGAATTCCATTTCAATTAATATGATCAAATATTTAACTAGGTGAATTCAGTGACTTCACATGCCATAGCATATATCATGTTTGTTGCATTGCATTCAATGTGTTCCTTTCTTGTTTTGCCGGTGTTTGTTCCTTCTCGGTAGACAATGGTTCCAATGTTGTGATCGTTGACTCTATGAAGAGAAGTAATATCTTCAGAACTGTTAGGCAAGCAACCCCCCCTTGAGCATACTGATATGAACCCACTGTGTCGCTCCTGCTCTCTTTTATTGCATTAGGACAATCACGATTCAACTGTTACATGTGCTCGGTAGTTGAACCCATTCCTTTGCAGGACCTGTCCTTGCCACAGTAAATAGTTGAAACCACTTAGCATGAGTAGCAACTGCTTGAGCCTTGTTGTGCTTACTCATCCATGCTTGATTACTGTGCCTGCTATGCTTAGAGTCAAGTCGGGTCTGATCCATCTGGGCGATGAATTGGAATGGTGATGAACATGTCCTACCGTGTTAGAGTTAAGTGTGTGAACACGATTTGGTAAAGGTAGCGATGAGAGGCCATGTAGAAGTACATGGTGGGTTGTCTCATTGGGACCGTCCTTAGGAACTGAGTTTTGTGTATGTTATCCAAGACAAGATACTACCATGCATTGGGCTCGAAACCAATGGACCCTCTCGACTTATTAATCGCCTAGATCTTTGTCGAGGAGTTGCAACTAGTTTATGGTGTTTGTAGGATGTGCTGGCGGCCATGCATAGCGCTAACCGGAGGGGTAGGCTATGGCGCGGTAGATGCACCATGGCCCGGTGTACCAAGCGTAGTACCATCCGTCGAGGTGGGCTTGGGAACCCTGTACACATCGTTTGGGGCCGTAATGGAAACTTCGGCCGGACTTCCTTGCGGGTTCAGTCTCAAATAGGCGATAAACATGGACTAAGGTCTTGTGTGATTGATGGTCATGGCCGACTCCCTCGCTGGGCTTTTGCTTGAAGGCTGCTGAGGTGCCTTTTTCGTGCACATGGCAGTAAGTGGCGGGGGCGTGTGTGAAGAAGTATACCCCTACAGGGTGAATCAATCTGTTCGAATAGCCGCGTCCTTGGATATGGACTACTTGGATTGCTTATGTGGTACATAGACAAGTGAAATGGATACTCTAAAATACGCAAGATAAGTGTGAGTGCTATGGATGGCCTTCTCGTTGGGAGACGGGAGTGGATCCATAGTGGTGTATTGGTATGGTGAATATGTGGACTCGTGTGCGCTATCCCACCTGAAAGTTACTACTTGTAATCGTAGTACAGGTTAGCCAAGAGTCAAAGCTGGCTCGCTGCAATAAACTCCACAACCCCCCTTCATTGATATTGATGCATATGTAGTTAGTTCTGATGTAAGTCTTGTTGAGTACCTTTGTACTCACGTTTGCTTAATTATGTTTTTGCAGAGGAGACGTCAGTCTCATTAGTGATTCTTATGACGTGAAGTGTGATGTTGACCAGATTAGCTTGGGAATCCTAGACAGAGTTTTGGTTCCTTTGGTAGGGTCGTTGTAGCTTTTCAGGCTCCTCTAGCCACTTTTAGTAGATGTCTGTACCTAGACATATATTTTTGCTTCCGCTTGTTGCTTGTATGACTTGAGTGTTGGGTCATGTGACCCCTTTTTGTAATATCACACTATGTTGGATCCTATGAGTCATTAATGAATGCTTGAGTCATAGAGTTATGTTGCGATGCCATGTTGTATCTACGCATATCGTGCATATTGCATGTATGTTTGAAATGCATTAGTATGTGTGGGCTTCGACACCTAGTTGTGTGCCTTTTATAGTACTCTTTACGGGGAAATGCCTCTTTGTGCTTCCATCGAGCCTTGGTAGATTGCTACTGCTCCAGACACATTGATTGACCGACATGTATCCTTCTTTGCTGCTGTGTCTGTCCCTTCGGGGAAATGTCTTGCAGTGTAATGGAGTCCATGTAGCCTGCTACGACTCGTCTATGTGTAGTGATGACATTTATGTCCCACGGCGTAATGGAGTCCTTGTAGCTTGCTATGACTCGTCTACACACGCTAGAGATCGACACCTGCATTGTTGGGTTACGTATGCATGTCCCTGTACGGATGTGCCACTTGGGTTCTATGACTAGTCATGTCGACCCGAGTTCTTTGTCATTTGAATACTAGCGACATATTCACATACGGGAGCCAAAAGAGGCAAACGGTCCCGGCCTAGATAAGGTGTCAGCCATGGAGATAACTATGTGCGAGGCCGCAAAGTGATGTGACGTGTTACAGGATGGGTTCTTATGGCTTAGGATCAGGGTCCCGACAGCGTAGGTATCAGAGCTTAACTGCCTGTAGGATTACCAAGCCAAATTGGTCGATGTTGAGTCTAGAACTGCTTTAGTTATATAAGGGAATTGATTGTGGAAGGGAACATAAGGCTCTTTTTACTCCTTTCCTTGTGTCATTCTAATTCTGAGTCACCCTCTTATTTTCCACGGGGATTAAGAACTAGGCTTTCTCATACATTTATTAGGATGACGAGTTCTATGCTGGAGACCTATAGGAAAGTAGTTCTATTCCTGGATCGATGTCTCCATAAGAATTCATTGGTATGTTGTTAGTTGTCTTCTAGGTTGCCTCATATTTCATGCCCGTACAGGCGTTATGTTGTCCGGGTTATCCCAGGTTTCTAAATTATCTGATGCAATTGCAAAACTCTTTCATCTTGATTCAATGTCTTTCAGGGCAAATTATTGTGTTGGGGTACTCCATTACCTCAGCGTGTTTGTTGAAGTGTTAGGAAACCATGTTGTTTTAGTGAGCCACCAACCAGTCTAGTTGTGTTTGTGTTTCCAGTGTGATAATTCTGGCCATCATTATCGAAAGCATCCTGTGATGCCACTTAGTCAGTAGGTACTCTATTTTCTGGGTTCATGAACCCAAGGATCATTCTGCTCACTCCCGTTGACAGTATTTGCTCGTCCCTTTAGGATATTAGTGACCTTTGTGATAATCCTCAAGGTTTGTGGTACATCATTCTTCCAATATCATGAAACAGTTATGGTAGAAGTTCTTTGTGAACGAAAGATCACAACATGAGTGCTCATGATGAGTTCTCCATTCCATAGTCGTGACTCTGCCAATCCTACTCTTCTGCATGGGTTATCCGAAAGAATCGTGTTGAACTCGTTCGACATGCTAACCTATGTATCTACAACTCAGGGAATTCATGTGCTCTTGAGTTGCCCCTCTTTATTTGTATTCCGACCTTCATCTATCAATGGATAGTAAAGAGTAGTTGTGCATTCATGTTCATTGTTGCCTATTATTCTTGTGGTCCGTCAAGCCATTCTATTTCAGAATGACTAAGAGAATCAAACTCCAGTACCTCATCCATTTCTAGGATTGGGTCAAAGCAGTGGTATTCTGCGAATCAAAATGCCAAACCATCTTTTGCTCTGTTCTACCTTGAGGTATTAACCTCTTATTGTCAAGAATGTCATGAGAATTGCACGGCCTCTTATGCATTCTAGATAAAGTGGTACTTCTCACCATCATTATTCATTCCTCGGTCTTCGTGTTGGTTGTAACGGGAATACCGACAAGTGAACCATGATGTGTGGAATCAATACTTCTAGCAATCCGTTTACTTGGAGGTTAATGGACAATAATCTCATTCCTGGTGTGTTGGTTATTGAATCACCACTCTAAAGATTGATCGTGCTACCTATTCCATTCTCCATTGTGCACTTTTTGATCAATGAGTTAGGATTGTGTCAATCCTTCACTCTGTTAATCATATCGTCTTGCCTTGAAAAGCAAGATTGTTCTCGAGCTTGATAACATATTGGTGGATCATGATTTTCTGAATATCTTCTCGGAAGTATTACCAAGGTGTTCCTTGACCATTATGTGAGTTTGTGATCAAGATGGTTTCTCTATAAACCACCCCTTCTCCAAGAATCTATGTTGGATACCCTGAGTTAGTTGGATAAGCTAAACAACAACTTGGAGAGTTGGAAGATAAAAGCTTGATCTAACTTAGCTCATGTCAAAGGGATATCTTTGTGTTTTTGTGTTTGTGAGTGTTGAAGTAAGATGATATCTTCATCGATTTATCCTTGTGATCAATTGTTGCACCTATCATATTGTACAACCATTGATTTGAGTTGGGCTATCGTCAAATCAAAATCAGAACCAAAGATTTTCGTAATGTTGTCTTACTCGTGGATATTCCTCGAGCATACATCGTTATATCTTTTGGTTTGACCAATGCTATCACCTTGTTCTCATAGTTGTGGAATTCCATCCATATGGACATCTCAATGAATTGTTGTTGATCCCATCGACAACATTTTCATCTGTTCCATGATTCTTGATGAATATTAAGTTAGCATTGGAAACTTTTGTAGGCATTACCTTCAGGTCTTGCACCCGAAGTATGTGTATGGTGTAAGAAGTGTTGGAAATATGCCCTAGAGGCAATAATAAATTAGTTATTATCATATTTCCTTGTTCATGATAATCGTTTATTATCCATGCTATAATTGTATTGAATGGGAACACATTACATGTGTGGGTAAATAGACAACACTCTGTCCCTAGTATGCCTCTAGTGAACTAGCTCGTTGATCAAAGATGGTCAAGGTTTCCTAGCCATTGACATGTGATGTCATTTGATAACGTGATCACATCATTAGGAGAATGATGTGATGGACAAGACCCAAACTACAAACGTAGCATATGATCGTGTCAGTTTATTGCTACTGTTTTCTGCATGTCAAAGTATGTGTTCCTATGACCATGAGATCATGCAACTCACTGACATCGGAGGAGTACCTTGTGTGTATCAAACGTCGCAACGTAATTGGGTGACTATAAAGGTGCTCTACAGGTATCTCCGAGGGTGTCTGTTGAGTTGGCATGGATCAAGACTGGGATTTGTTACTCCGTGTGACGGAGAGGTATCTCAGGGCCCACTCGGTAATACAACATCACAATAAGCCTTGCAAGCAATGTGACTAAGTGTTAGTCACGGGATCTTGTATTACGGAACGAGTAAAGAGACTTGCTGGTAACGAGGTTGAACTAGCTAGGTATGGAGATATCGACGATCGAATCTCGGTCGAGTCACATACAAAAGAACAAAGGGAACATCATCCGGGATTAACTGAATCCTTGACATAGAGGTTCGACCAATAAAGATCTTCGTAGAATATGAAGGAACCAACATGGACATCCAGGTCCTGCCATTGGTTATTGACCGTAGAGGTGTCTCGGTCGTGTCTACATAGTTCTCGAACCCGCAAGGTCTGCACACTTAAGGTTTAGTGACGTTTCGGTAGTATAGAGTTATGTATGGTGGTGACCGAAGGTTGTTCAGAGTCCCGGATGAGATCCCAGACGTCACGAGGAGCTCCGGAATGGTCCAGAGGTAAAGATTCATATATAGGAAGTCCCATTTTGGTCGCCGAAAAAGTTCCGGGCTTATCGGTAGTGTACCGGGAGTGCCGGGAGTGTACCGGGAGACCTCCGGGAGGGGTATTTCGACCAAAGAGGCTTCATGGGCTGTGGGAACAACAACAATAGGCCCATGAGGCTGGAAGAAAGAAACCCAAAGGAAAAAAGGTGGAAAAAAGGCAAAAAGGAGGAATCCTAGTCCTAGTAGGAGTGGAGGAGGAGAGTCCTCCTCCACCTCCCATTTCGGCCGAAGCCTCCAAGGCTTGGAGGCAAGGCTGCCTCTCCTCCTCCCTCCCTCCTATATATACTAGTGGATTTCTAGGGTTTTGCACTAGTTTTTTGCAGCCACGTGCAACCCTAATCTCTAGTGCATAGTTTCTCCTCTAGATTGGATTTATGCAGTGCTTAGGCGAAGCCCTGCCGGATTGCTCCACCACCATCGCCGGAGCGCCGTCAGGCTACCGGAGAACTCTCCTTCCTCTCCACTCCCTCTTGCTGGATCAAGATGGTGGAGATCGTCATCAAGCTGTACGTGTGCTGAACGCGGAGGTGTCGTCCATTCGGTACTAGATCGGAAGGATTATGATCAAGTTCGTGGGACGGATCGTGATCGGATCGCGGGACGCAAGGCGATTTGGATCGCGAAGACGTTCGACTACACCAACCACGTTTCTTAACGCTTCTCGCTTAGCGATCTACAAGGGTATGTAGATCCACTCTCCCTCTCGTAGATGCTCATCACCATGGATAGATCTGCGTGTGCGTAGGAAAATTTTTGTTTCCCATGCAACATTCCCCAACAGTGGCATAATGAGCTAGGTCTATGTGTAGATGAGATCTCGAGTACTACACAAAAGGTTCGTGGGCGTTGATGCTTAGATTGCTTCCTCCCTTGGTCGGATTTTGGTTCAGCGGTATTGTGAGATGAAGCGGCCCTAACCAACATTACTCGTACGCTTACGAGAGACCAGTTCCCTCGACGCAACTTGTTGCCTAGATGGCTTGCGGGTGGCAGTTTCTCTCACTTTAGTTGGATCGGATTCGACAAAGGCGGTCCTTGAGAAGGTTGAAAAACAAATTATGTATCACCGTTGTGGTTTATGCGTAGGTGAGAATCGTTCTTGCTAGAAACCCGTAGCAGCCACGTAAAACATGCAACAACAATTAGAGGACGTCTAACTTGTTTTTGCAGGGTATGTTGTGATGTGATATGGCCAATTACATGATGTGATATATGTGATGTATGAGATGATCATGTGATGTATAGATTATCACGACTTGCATGTCGATGAGTACGACAACCGGCAAGAGCCATAGGGTTGTCTTTAATTATTGTATGACCTGCGTGTCAATCATTAAGAGCTATGTAATGCTTTAGTTTATCGCTAAACGGTAGCAATAGTAGTAGAAGCATGGTGGGCGCGACAACCCCGATGGCAACACGTTGATGGAGATCAAGATGATGGAGATCATGGTGTCATGCCGGTGACGATGGAGATCATGTCGGTGCTTTCATGATGGAGATCAAAAGCACAAGTTCATGGCCATATCATGTCACTTATGATTTGCATGTGATGTTAATCATTTTATGCACCTTGTTTTGCTTAGGATGACGGTAGCATTATAAGGTGATCCCTCACTTAATTTCAAGATAAATTGTGTTCTCCCCGAGTGTGCACCGTTGCGAAAGTTCGTCGTGTTGAGACACCACGTGATGATCGGGTGTGATAGACTCTATGTTCACATACAACGGGTGCAAGCCAGTGTTGCACATGCAGAACACTCGAGTTAAACTTGACGAGCCTAGCATGTACAGACATGGCCTCGGAGCACAAGAGACCGAAAGGTCGAACATGAGTCATATAACAGATATGATCAACATGATGATGTTCACCATTGTAACCACCTCAACTCACGTGATGATCGGACTTGAGTTGGTGAATTTGGATCATGTATCACTCGAATGACCGGAGGGATGTCAATTTGAGTGGGAGTTCTTAAGTAATATGATTAATTGAACTCATTATCATGAACATAGTCAGTAGTGTCTTTGCAAATTATGTTGTAGATTACTTGCTCGCGCTGTAGCTCCCTTGAATTTTTATATGTTCCTAGAGATATAGAGTTGAAAGATGATGGTAGCAATATTGCGGATTGGCTCTGTGATCTGAGGATTGTCCTCGTTGCTGCACAGAAGGCTTATGTCCTTAATGCACCGCTCGGTGCGCCAACCCCTCTAGCGTCGTCTGTAGATGTTGTGAACATCCGACAGGTACGTGCTGATGACTACCTGATAGTTTAGTGCGTCATGCATTACAGCTTAGAATTGAGGCTTCGAAACGTTTTGAACGTCACGGAACATATGAGATGTTCTAAGAGCTGAAATTAGGATCTCAGGCTCGTGCCCGTGTTGCGAGATATGAGATCTCCAACAAGATTCTTTGCCTGCAAGATGAACGAGAATAGCTCAATCGTTGAGCATGTGCTCAGATTGTCTGGGTGCTACAATCGCTTGAATCGAGTGGGAGTTCATCTTCCAGATAAGATAGTGATTGATATAGTTCTCCAAGACACTTTCACTAAGCTACTAGAACTTGGTGATGAACTATAAAATGTCAGGGATAGAATTAATGATCCCTGAGCTGTTCGTGATGTTTGACACCGCGAAGGTAGAAATCAAGAAGGAGCATCAAGTGTTGATGGTTAGTATAACCACTAGTTTCGTGGTGGGCAAGGAGGGGAACTTTGATAGAGGCGAGGGTCCCGATCTTTCGATGTGATGATAACTATCGATTTGGTCGAGAACACTTTGACGATCCGACTACGAACATGCACGATGTTGCGCCTTAGCAATCGCTAAACCAATCTCCAAGAGGTTATTGACCACGCCGGAGCACGATCAACCTGACCACGAAGGTCTATTCCTGCAAGCAATCGAAGAACAAGCAAGAATATGATAATGCAATCTGAATATTGCGAATATATATGAAGTATTGATATGGGTGGGGTTCCGAAAGCGGTCTTGGTCTGGTCGTTCGACACAAACGAAGTACACGAAGTTGCAATGGCTAACTTTTAACTAAACAAAACCCAAACTAAAACGACGCCCTAAGGGCTGTATATATGGGGGAATAGAGGGGAAGTTCGTGGCCCCATTGAGGAGGGGTCCGAAACCGACCCTAACTCAGTTTCCCCATACATACGGACTCTAAAAACAGCCTATAATATGGTATTTCGAAATTACATGGGCCTGGCCCAAAAATAAGGTGGCGCGGCACCTATGCCTATGGACGAATTTTATAAAATGGCATCATGCATATTTCGTCCAAGGCTTCTTGCTCCCATTATGGTGGATTCAAAGTGCGAAAATCATCACTAGAAGCTCCATTGTTCTTTCCCGCGCGCGCACCTTCTTCTCCATGCTTGATCCCGCTCCCATGGTCATCCTTCTTATCCATGCCAGGTCCTTCATTCATAAATAAAACAAAAGTATCTAATTTAGGCAACATCATATGTTCATGAACATTAGAAGGATTTGCAAGAAACGAAAGTACCTGGTAATTCAATTGACGTGCGCGAGCTCTAGTAATTGGTCCTGTATGTATAGCAGCCGGAGTTGTGGGTGTAGCATTAGCAGGGATGTCCTCATCAAATGATGAGGACATCCCTACTAATGTTACACCCACCCCGACTGCTATACATACAGGACCAATTACTAGAGCTCGCGCACGTCAATTGAATTACCAGGTACTTTCGTTTCTTGGAAATCCTTCTAATATTCATGAACATATGATGCTGCCTAAATTAGATACTTTTGTTTTACTTATGAATGAAGGACCTATCATGGATAAGAAGGATGACCATTGGAGCGGGATCAAGCATGGAGGAGAAGGTGCGCGCGCGGGGAAGAACATTGGAGCTTCCAGTGATGATTTTCGCACATTGAAGCCACCATAATGGGAGTGGGAAGCTTTGGACGAAATATGCATGATGCCACTTTATAAAATTCGTCCATAGGCTAATATAGGTGCTGCGCCACCTTAATTTTGGGCCAGGCCCATGTAATTTCGAAATACCATATTATAGGCTGTTTTTAGAGTCCGTATGTATGGGGAAACTGACTTAGGGTCGGTTTCGGACCCCTCCTCCAAGGGGCCACGAAATTCCCTTCTATTCCCCCATATATACAGCCCTTAGGGCTTCGTTTTAGGTTTGGGTTTTGTTTAGATTACAAGTTCGCCATAGCAGCAACTTCGCGTTCTTCGTTTGTGTTCCGCGACCAGACAAAGGCGTCACAGAACCCCACTTCATCAATAAAGCTTTCCTCTTATATTCGCAATATCCAGATTGCAATCTTAGTTTCTTGCTTGTTCTTCGTTTGCGTGCAGGAAATAGACCCTCGTGGTCAGGTTGATCGTGCTCCGGCGTGGTCAATAACCTCTCAGAGTTGGTTTAGCGATTGCTAAGGCGCGACGTCTCACACGTTCGTAGTCGGATCGTCAAAGTCTACTCCACCAAAAACGATAGCCACCATCTCATCGAAAGACAGGGACAACTTCGCCTATATCAAGTGGTATCAGATTTCCAGGTTGCTCGGTGAGATTTTACCAGTTTTCGTAGTTTAGATCGCATCTGTTCTTCATACCTTTAGTCCACGAAAAAGCCAAAAAAAAATTAGGGTTAGATCATCATATCCGAACCAATCTGAGCCTTTGCATAGTCTTTTCAGTATTTTGCTTTGTTGAATTGGCGGTTACATCGTTGTGTCGAGTTGCTGGTCTTAGTGTCTAGTCCTTTAGAGTTTCGAGTTCTTTTCACAGGTTGTCACGCCGCCACCGCATCATCTTCATAGTTGCCATATACCACCACCATCATCGCCGCTGCCATATCTCATCATCCATCATCACTCTCCATTGGTGTCCATATATACCACCACAAATCCTCCACCAATCCAAGTCCAGTTCATTTTAGGTTTAGTTTCGAGATCCTTTTGATTTCGGATCCGTGTTTTGCTACCTGCGCAGGTGTCGGAAAAAAAAAAAAAAAAAAAAAAAAAAAAAAAAAAAAAAAAAAAAAAAAAAAAAAAAAGAGTCTGGCACGCTTTGCAGAGCACGTTTTGGCCCAAAAAAAATTTCGGCTGAAAATATTTTTTCCCTATCTTGATTTTAGGTTCCCCGGAGCGTTTTGAGACACTTGCTATCATAGTGATTTTTGTCGAAATTTTTGGGTCGTCGCAGCCCCCGGATTGCTCCAGAAAAAAAAAAAAAATAGTCCAAAAGAAAAATTCGTGCCCATCTTGCTTATACGACGTGGCAAGAGTTTTGAGACACTCGCCATTGTAGTGAGTTTTTGAAAAAAAAAAAAAGAGGCGCCGAAAAAAAAAAAAAAAAAAAAAAGAGGCGCCGAAAAAAAAAAAACGAAAAAAAAAAAAATTTCGATTGTGTTTTTCCCTTGCTTAGGTGTATCGTCGTGTTTTTGTTGGTGTTTTAGGCTCGCGTCTCTAGCACGGTCTAGCCTAGGACCAGCACAGTACCGTCGTTGAGCGTTTATTCAACCTTGCATCTCTGAATTGATTATTGCTGACCCTTTTTGCTACCATATTATAAGCCATCCCAGCTCCACATACTTCTACGCCGTGTGCTTGACACCACCTGGCAATCGCTCTATCCAAGCTTTGAGAGTTTTGGCTACAACGGTTGCCGATCACCGCCTGCTACTGGGTAAGAACTGGTAAGAAATTGAGATTCGCTTAAAGGATTTGTGCCACACCACCACCACCACCACGTCCCAGCAGTCTGTAGGTTTCATATTGTGTGTTTCCTATTTCTACTAACCATGCCAGGATCACACGATGACGAGATCGCCTGGGAGAGCATGACCAACAAAGCGCTCTATGATAAATTTCAGCAAATGATGGCTGAGCAGGTACAGGACTTCGTGAACAACTTTGGAGTTGCCATGGAGAAGCTAGATGGTTTGGAGAAGACATTCAACTCCAAGATGGACGCCAAGTTCAATGAGGTGCTTGCCCGTCTACCTCCACCAGCTGCAGTTCCTATTCCTTTCGAACGACGAGCGCGACGTGTGCCTCTCGGCCACGCCCAACATCCTGGTACTGTTGATACTGCTGCTACTTCGGTGGCTCGTGCGGCTACTGTCGTTGAGCAGGTTGAAGATTATGATGGTGATTTCGATGATGAGGGAGAGGTTGCTCCAGATCCGCCCCATGGGCAACCACCACCATACGCACCAGGTCGACCACATGGCTACAACCGTAACGGTAGGGCTGCACCACCCCCGCAGGTACGGGATCATGACCATCTCCCTAAACTTAAATTGAATATTCCGACGTTTGAGGGTAGATATGTTCCTGATATATATCTTACATGGGAGTTAGAAACAGAACAACGTTTTACATGCTTACAATTTCCAGAGGATCGACGTGTTGCTGCTGCTGTTTGTTCATTCACTAGTTTTGCTTGTGTTTGGTGGTCAGAACATTGTAGAATACACCCTAATAATATTCCAACTACTTGGGCTGCTTTGAAAACTGCTATGCGAAATCGTTGGGTGCCCCCTTATTATCAACGTGAATTGCTTCAAAATTTGCAGCGTTTAAGACAAGGAAAAAATTCTGTAGAAGAATATTATCAGGAATTACAAACTGGTATGATTAGATGTGGTATTGTTGAGGAGAATGAAGCTATGCTTGCACGTTTTATGGGTGGATTAAATAGAGAGATTCAGACTATTCTAGAGTATAAGGAGTATAACACTATCACTCGTTTATTTCATCTTGCTTGCAAAGCTGAACGTGAAGTGCAGGATCGACAGGCAATGGCGAGAACTACTAATTTTGCAGGCCGTACTTCATCATGGACGCCACGTACCTCCTCTGCTTCCGCACGTCCTGCTGCAACACCACCTCCTTCAACCTCCAACTCTAATCGCGATACCAGGCAACAGGCTCCTACTGCACCCTCTACGAAGAGCACACCTTTTGGGCCTGCACAGAGTTCTTCTTCATCTATTGCATCCACAGGGCAAACACATGAGGTTATATGTCGTCGTTGCAAGGGTGGAGGTCACTATGCGAGAGAATGCCCTTCCAAGCGTGTAATGATTGTTACTCAGGATGGTGGATATGCGTCCGCTAGTGATTATGATGAGGAGACTTTGGCACTTATTGCAAGTGACGAACAGGGTGGCGAGGATGCAGAACCAGAAACACAATACATGGCTGCTGATTACGCTGACAGGTATGAAAGTTTAGTTGCTCAACGTGTTCTCAGTGTGCAGGTTACACACGCTGAGCAAAATCAGAGGCACAACTTGTTCCACACAAAGGGAGTTGTGAAAGAGCGTTCTGTTCGCATCATCATCGATGGAGGGAGTTGCAATAACTTGGCTAGCATGGAGATGGTGGAGAAGCTGTCTCTATCCACCAGACCACATCCTCATCCTTATTACATCCAATGGTTCAACAATAGTGGCAAGGTTAAGGTAACACGTACTGTTCGTGTGCATTTTAGCATTGCTACATATTCTGATTATGTGGATTGTGATGTGGTACCCATGCAAGCATGTTCTGTTTTACTTGGTAGACCATGGCAGTTTGATAAAAATTCCGTACACCATGGTAGGACAAATCAGTATACTCTTGTTCATAAGGATCATAATATCACTTTGCTTCCTATGTCTCCCGAACATATTATGAAAGATGACATTGCTAGAGCTAGTAAAGCAAAACAGGAGAAAAATAAGAGTGAAAATCAGATTGTAGCACAGGAATTTGAGCAACACCATAAGCATAATAAACCATCATCTACTGTTGCATCTGAAATAAAATTGAAGAGTGGATGTTTACTTGCTACTAAATCTGATATTAATGATTTGGATGTTGCTACATATGTTTGCTATGCTTTTGTATGTAAAGAGGTATTATTTTCATTCGAGGACATGCCTCCCTCTTTGCCTCCTACTGTCATTAACATTTTGCAGGAGTTCGCTGACGTCTTTCCACAAGACGTGCCACCGGGATTACCGCCTATTCGCGGGATTGAGCATCAGATTGACTTAATTCCCGGTGCATCCCTACCCAACCGTGCGCCCTACCGTACCAATCCAGAGGAGACAAAGGAGATTATGCGTCAAGTACAGGAGCTGCTTGACAAAGGTTATATACGTGAATCCCTTAGTCCTTGTGCTGTTCCTATTATTCTAGTGCCTAAAAAGGATGGTACATCGCGCATGTGTGTGGATTGTAGAGGCATTAATAATATTACTATTCGTTATCGTCATCCTATTCCTAGACTAGATGATATGCTTGATGAATTAAGTGGCTCTACAATTTTCTCCAAAGTTGATTTGCGTAGTGGATACCATCAAATTCGTATGAAATTGGGCGATGAATGGAAAACAGCATTTAAAACTAAGTTTGGATTATATGAGTGGCTAGTCATGCCTTTTGGGTTAACTAATGCACCTAGCACTTTCATGAGATTAATGAACGAGGTTTTACGTGCTTTCATTGGACGATTTGTGGTAGTCTATTTTGATGATATATTGATTTTTAGTAGATCTTTGGAGGAACATTTGGAACATTTACGTGCTGTTTTTACTGCGCTACGTGATGCACGTTTGTTTGGTAACCTTGGGAAGTGCACCTTTTGCACCGACCGAGTATCTTTTCTTGGCTATGTTGTTACTCCACAGGGAATTGAAGTTGATACAGCCAAGATCGAAGCTATTGAGAGTTGGCCGCAGCCCAAAACGGTCACACAAGTAAGGAGTTTTCTTGGCCTCGCTGGTTTCTATAGGCGTTTTGTGAGAAATTTCAGCACCATTGCTGCGCCTCTCAATGAGCTTACAAAGAAGGACGTGCCTTTTTCTTGGGGTACCGCACAGGAAGAAGCCTTCACGGTCTTGAAAGATAAGTTAACACATGCTCCTTTACTCCAACTTCCTGATTTTAATAAGACTTTCGAGCTTGAATGTGATGCTAGTGGAATTGGGTTAGGAGGTGTGTTACTACAAGATGGTAAACCTGTTGCGTACTTTTCTGAAAAATTAAGTGGGCCTAGTCTGAATTATTCTACTTATGATAAGGAATTATATGCTCTTGTTCGGACTTTGGAAACATGGCAACATTATTTATGGCCCAAAGAATTTGTTATACATTCTGATCATGAATCTTTGAAACATATTAAAAGTCAAGCAAAACTGAACCGTAGACATGCTAAATGGGTTGAATTCATTGAGACTTTCCCTTATGTCATTAAACACAAGAAGGGTAAAGACAATGTTATTGCTGATGCTTTGTCTCGTCGTTATACTATGCTTTCACAACTTGACTTTAAAATATTTGGTTTGGAGACCATCAAAGATCAATATGTGCATGATGCTGAATTTAGAGACGTGTTGCAGAATTGTAAAGAAGGGAGAACATGGAACAAGTTCGTTATTAATAATGGATTTGTGTTTCGTGCTAACAAGCTATGCATTCCAGCTAGTTCCGTTCGTCTTTTGTTGTTACAGGAGGCGCACGGAGGAGGATTAATGGGACACTTTGGCGTGAAGAAGACGGAGGACGTACTTGCTACACATTTCTTTTGGCCAAAGATGAGACGGGATGTTGAGCGTTTTGTTGCTCGCTGCACTACATGTCAAAAAGCTAAGTCACGACTCAATCCTCATGGTTTATATATGCCTTTACCTGTACCTAGTGTTCCTTGGGAGGATATATCTATGGACTTTGTTTTAGGTTTACCTCGAACAAAGAAGGGGAGGGATAGCATATTTGTTGTCGTGGATAGATTTTCTAAAATGGCACACTTTATACCATGTCATAAAAGTGATGATGCTGCTCATGTTGCTGATTTGTTCTTTCGTGAAATTATTCGGTTGCATGGTGTGCCAAATACAATTGTTTCCGATCGTGATGCTAAATTTCTTAGCCACTTTTGGAGATGTTTATGGGCTAAGTTGGGGACTAAACTGCTTTTTAGTACTACATGTCACCCCCAAACTGATGGCCAAACTGAAGTAGTCAATAGATCATTGTCTACTATGCTTAGGGCTGTTTTGAAGAATAACCTGAAAATGTGGGAAGAATGCTTGCCTCATATTGAATTTGCTTATAATCGTTCGCTACATTCTACCACTAAGATGTGCCCTTTTGAAGTTGTGTATGGTTTCTTACCTCGTGCACCTATTGATTTGTTGCCTCTTCCGTCTTCGGAGAAGGTTAATTTTGATGCTAAAGAACGTGCTGAATTGATATTAAAGATTCATGAGTTAACTAAGGAAAACATTGAGCGTATGAATGCTAAATACAAACTTGCTGGAGATAAGGGTAGAAAACATGTTGTCTTTGCACCTGGAGATCTTGTTTGGTTACATTTGCGTAAGGATAGATTTCCTGATTTGCGCAAGTCAAAGCTAATGCCACGTGCTGATGGTCCTTTTAAGGTGTTAGAGAAAGTAAATGATAATGCATATAAACTTGAGCTGCCTGCAGAGTTTGGGGTTAGCCCCACTTTTAACATTGCAGATTTGAAGCCTTATTTGGGTGAGGAAGATGAGCTTCCGTCGAGGACGACGTCAGTTCAAGAAGGGGAGGATGATGAGGACATCCCTACTAATGTTACACCCACCCCGACTGCTATACATACAGGACCAATTACTAGAGCTCGCGCACGTCAATTGAATTACCAGGTACTTTCGTTTCTTGGAAATCCTTCTAATATTCATGAACATATGATGCTGCCTAAATTAGATACTTTTGTTTTACTTATGAATGAAGGACCTATCATGGATAAGAAGGATGACCATTGGAGCGGGATCAAGCATGGAGGAGAAGGTGCGCGCGCGGGGAAGAACATTGGAGCTTCCAGTGATGATTTTCGCACATTGAAGCCACCATAATGGGAGTGGGAAGCTTTGGACGAAATATGCATGATGCCACTTTATAAAATTCGTCCATAGGCTAATATAGGTGCTGCGCCACCTTAATTTTGGGCCAGGCCCATGTAATTTCGAAATACCATATTATAGGCTGTTTTTAGAGTCCGTATGTATGGGGAAACTGACTTAGGGTCGGTTTCGGACCCCTCCTCCAAGGGGCCACGAAATTCCCTTCTATTCCCCCATATATACAGCCCTTAGGGCTTCGTTTTAGGTTTGGGTTTTGTTTAGATTACAAGTTCGCCATAGCAGCAACTTCGCGTTCTTCGTTTGTGTTCCGCGACCAGACAAAGGCGTCACAGAACCCCACTTCATCAATAAAGCTTTCCTCTTATATTCGCAATATCCAGATTGCAATCTTAGTTTCTTGCTTGTTCTTCGTTTGCGTGCAGGAAATAGACCCTCGTGGTCAGGTTGATCGTGCTCCGGCGTGGTCAATAACCTCTCAGAGTTGGTTTAGCGATTGCTAAGGCGCGACGTCTCACACGTTCGTAGTCGGATCGTCAAAGTCTACTCCACCAAAAACGATAGCCACCATCTCATCGAAAGACAGGGACAACTTCGCCTATATCATCAAACTTCTTGGATGGCAAGTCAGTTGCTGCTCCAGTGAGGCAACCCAAAGTTGAACCCAAACCCGAGACTATGTGCTTCAATTATGAGGAGAGAGGTCGCTAAAGCGGAACAACCCTAGATACTTGGTAGATAAGAAGGCTGGCAAACGTCGACAAAAGTATATTTGATATACGTGTTATTGATGTGTACCTTGCTTGTACTCCTAGTAGCACCTGGGTATTGGATACCGGTTCGGTTGCTAAATGTTAGTAACTCGAAATAAAAGCTACGGAATAAATGGAGAACTAGCTAAGTGTGAGGTGACGATGTGTGTTAGAAATGTTTCCAAGGTTAATGTGATCAACATCGCACGCTCTCTCTACCTTCGAGATTAGTGACGAACCTAAATAAATGTTATTTGGTGTTTTTGCGTTGAGCATGAACGTGATTAGATCATGTTCATAGCAACACGGTTATTCATTTAAGTTAGAGAATAATGGTTATTCTATTTACATGAATAATACCCTCAACGATCATGCACCCAGTAAGAATGGTTTGTTGAAACTTGATCGTAGTAATACACATGTTCATAACATTGATGCCGAAAAGATACAAAGTTAATAATGATAGTACCAAATGCTTGTGGCACTGCCGCTAAATGTCATATTGGTATAAAGCGCATGAAGAAACTCCATGTTGATGGATCTTTGGACTCATTCGATTTCGAATCGGTTGAGACATGCGAACCATGCCTCTTGGTCAAGATGACTAAGGACCCCGTTTTCTGTTTTGATGAAGCGGGCAAGTGATTTATTGGAAATGATACATGTTGATGTATGCAATCCAATGAGTCTTGTAGCGTGCGGTGAATATCGTTATTTCTTACCTTCACTGATGATTTGAGTAGATATAGTGTATATTTACTTAATGAAACACAAGTCTAAATCGTTTGAAAGGTTCGAGCAAATTCAGAGTGAAGTTTTAAGATCATCGTGACAAGAACATAAAAATGTTTGCGATATGATTGTGGAGGTGAATATCTGAGTTACGAGTTTGGCATATAACTTTAGACAATGTGAGAATTGTTTTCACAACTCACGCCACCTGGAACACCATAGTGTGATGGTGTGTCAGAACGTCATAGTCATGCTCTATTGGATATGGTGCATGCTATGATGTCTCTTATCGTTTTGTTACTATAATTTTGGGGTTATGCATTAGAGACAACTACATTCACTTTAAATAGGGCACCATCTAAATCCGTTGAGATGACACCGTGTGAATTATGGTTTGATAGAAATCTAAGCTGTCATTTCTTAATGTTTGGGGCTGCAACGCTTGTGTGGAAAATGTTTTCACCTAATGAGCTCAAACCCAAAGCGGACAAATGCATCTTCATAGAATACCCTAAGAACAGTTGGGTGAACCTTCTATCTCAGATCCAAGCATAAAATGTTTGTTGCTAAAACTGGGTCCTTTCTCGAGAAAAGGTTTCTCTTGAAAGAATTGAGTGGGAGGAGGATAGAACTTGATGAGGTTATTGAACCTTTATTTCAACCAGAGAGTAGCGCAGCGCAGGAAGATGTTTCCGTGAAGCCTACGTTAGTTGAAGAGGAAGTAGATGATGATGATCATGAAGCTTCGGATCAAGTAACTATCGACCTACGAGGAAAATAGAGCTTGATGAGGTTATTGAACCTTTACTTCAACCAGAAAGTAGCGCAGCGTAGAAAGATGTTTTTGTGAAGCCTACGTTAGTTGAAGAGGAAGTTAATGATGATGATCATGAAGCTTCGGATAAAGTTACTATCAAACTTCGTAGTTTGACAAGGACGTGTACTGCTCCTGAGCGGTACGACAACCCTGTCTTGGAGGTCATGTTGTTGGACAACAATGAACCTACGAACTATGGAGAAGCGATGATGGGCCCGAAAACCAGCAAATGGTTAGAGGCCATGAGATCCGAGAAAGGATCCATGTATCAAAACCAAGTATAGACTTTGGTGGACTTGCTCATTGGACGGCAGGTCGTTAGGTACAAATGGATCTTTAAAATAAAGACAGACGCTGATGGTAAATGTTACCATTTGTAAAGCTCGACTTGTTGCAAAGTAGGTTATGACAAGTTCAAGGAGTTGACTGCGATGAGACTTTCTCACTCGTAGCGATGCTAAAGTCTGTTGGAATTATGTTAGCAGTTGTTGCATTTTTCAATTATGAAATCTGGCAGATGGATGCCAAAACATCATTTCCTTCCTTAAGGAAAGGTTGTATGAGATACAACCAGAAGGTTTTGTCAGTCCTAAGGATGCTAAAAGGTGTGCAAGCTTCAGTGATTCTTCTATGAACTGAAGCAAGCATTTCGGAGTTGGAATATACACTTTGATGAGGTGATCAAAGTTTTTGAGTCTATACAAAGTTTACGAGAAACTTGTATTTGCAATAAAGTGAGTGGGAGCACTATAGAGTTTCTGATAAGTATATGTGGATGAGATATTGCTATTCGGAAATAATGTAGAATTTCTGGAGAGCATAAACGGTTGTTTGAAAAGAGTTTTTCAAAGGAAGACCTGGATACAGCTATCTAATTGTTGAGCGTCAAAATCTATAAAGATAGATCAAGATGTTTGATAAGACTTTCAATGAGTACATACCTTGACAAGATTTTGAAAGAGTTCAAAATGGATTAGTCAGAGAGAAGTGTTCTCGCCTGCTTTGTAAGGTGTGAAGTTGAGTGAGACTCAAAGCTCGACCACGGCAGAAGAAAGAGAAAGGACGAATGTCGTCCCCTATGCCTTAGCCATAGGCTCTGTATAGTATGTCATGCTGTGTACCGCACATGTGTGTGCTTTGCCATGAGTCCGTCAAGGGGTACAAGAGTGATCCAGGAGTGAATCACTGGACAGCGGTCAAGATTATCCTTAGTAACTAAAAACTAAGGAGATGTTTCTTTATTATGGAGGTGATAAAGAGTTCGTCGTAAAGAGTTACGTCGATGCAAGCTTTAACACCAATCCGGATAACTCGTAGTAGCAATCTGGATACGTATAGTAGGAGCAACCATTTGGAATAGTACCAAGTGGAGTGTGGTAGCAATGTTTACAGTTTGACATAGAGATTTGCAAAGTACACACGGATCTGAATGTCGCAGACCCGTTGACTATAAGATCTCTCTCACATGCAAAGCATGATCGAGCCCCAGAACTCATTGGGTGTTAGATTCATAACAATGCGAATCACATGGTGATGTGAACTAGATTATTGACTCTAGTGCAAGTGGGAGACTGTTGGAAATATGCCCTAGAGGCAATAATAAATTAGTTATTATCATATTTCCTTGTTCATGATAATCGTTTATTATACATGCTATAATTGTATTGAATGGGAACACATTACATGTGTGGGTAAATAGACAACACTCTGTCCCTAGTATGCCTCTAGTGAACTAGCTCGTTGATCAAAGATGGTCAAGGTTTCCTAGCCATTGACATGTGATGTCATTTGATAACGGGATCACATCATTAGGAGAATGATGTGATGGACAAGACCCAAACTACAAACGTAGCATATGATCGTGTCAGTTTATTGCTACTGTTTTCTGCATGTCAAAGTATGTGTTCCTATGACCATGAGATCATGCAACTCACTGACATCGGAGGAGTACCTTGTGTGTATCAAACATCGCAATGTAACTGGGTGACTATAAAGGTGCTCTACAGGTATCTCCGAGGGTGTCTGTTGAGTTGGCATGGATCAAGACAGGGATATGTTACTCCGTGTGACGGAGAGGTATCTCAGGGCCCACTCGGTAATACAACATCACAATAAGCCTTGCAAGCAATGTGACTAAGTGTTAGTCACGGGATCTTGTATTACGGAACGAGTAAAGAGACTTGCCGGTAACGAGGATAAACTAGGTATGGAGATACCGACGATCGAATCTCGGTCAAGTAACATACCGAAGAACAAAGGGAACATCATACGGGATTAACTGAATCCTTGACATAGAGGTTCGACCGATAAAGATCTTCGTAGAATATGTAGGAACCAATGTGGACATCCAGGTCCTGCCATTGGTTATTGACCGTAGAGGTGTCTCGGTCATGTCTACATAGTTCTCGAACCCGCAGGGTCTGCACACTTAAGGTTTAGTGACGTTTCGGTAGTATAGAGTTATGTATGGTGGTGACCGAAGGTTGTTTGGAGTCCCGGATGAGATCCCAGACGTCACGAGGAGCTCCGAAATGGTCCGGAGGTAAAGATTCATATATAGGAAGTCCCATTTTGGTCGCCGGAAAAGTTCTGGGCTTATCGATAGTGTACCGGGAGTGCCGGTAGTGTACCGGGAGACCTCCGGGAGGGGTATTTCGACCCAAGAGGCTTCATGGGCTGTGGGAAAGTAATAACCAGCCCTTAGTGGGCTGGTGGAACAACAACAATAGGCCCATGAGGCTGGAAGAAAGAAACCCAAAGGAAAAAGGTGGAAAAAAGGCAAAAAGGAGGAATCCTAGTCCTAGTAGGAGTGGAGGAGGAGAGTCCTCCTCCACCTCCCACTTCGGCCGAAGCCTCCAAGGCTTGGAGGCAAGGCTGCCTCTCCTCCTCCCTCCCTCCTATATATACTAGTGGATTTCTAGGGTTTTGCACTAGTTTTTTGCAGCCACGTGCAACCCTAATCTCTAGTGCATAGTTTCTCCTCTAGATTGGATTTATGTAGTGCTTAGGCGAAGCCCTGTCGAAATTGCTCCACCACCATCGCCGGAGCGCCATCAGGCTGCCGGAGAACTCTCCTTCCTCTCCACTCCCTCTTGCTGGATCAAGATGGTGGAGATCGTCATCAAGCTGTACGTGTGCTGAACGCGGAGGTGTCGTCCATTCGGTACTAGATCGGAAGGATCGTGATCAAGTTCGTGGGATGGATCGTGATCAAGTTCGTGGGACGGATCATGATCGGATCGCGGGACGGATCGTGATTGGATCGTGGGACAGATCGTGATTGGATCGCGGGACGCACGGCGATTTGGATCGCGAAGACGTTCGACTACACCAACTGCGTTTCTTAACGCTTCCCGCTTAGCGATCTACAAGGGTATGTAGATCCACTCTCCCTCTCGTAGATGCTCATCACCATGGATAGATCTCTGTGTGCATAGGTATTTTTTTGTTTCCCATGCAACGTTCCCAACAAGAAGTGACTTCCTCTAATTCACATGTACCTGGTGCAAGTTGCCACCGTGAATTAAGTGAAGTTGATTTTGCTTCCTTGGAATCATCCCAAATCAGTCATACACGTGCGAACTGTTCTATGGGTTGGTAGACTTGCAACCTCCAATCCACATGTAACTCCTAGCACACCAAGCCACTGATTGAGTTGTTCAAGGAAAAGAAGTTCTTTATTAAGAGCTAACTCGGGCTTATATAAGGACTTTGTTATCCTCCAATGATGGTTCCCACCCAAAACTCGGTAGTGTTTTGTTGTAAGAAATCCATGTGGTCATAGTTGTCTTGGATAGTGTGATCACATGTATCCTACAATCCAGCTCAGGTTTTGGAGTTGGCTTTCGTAGTTCCTCTCCCGAGAATTCTGCAATACCATCTCGTCGACTTGTGTTGCAAGCTTTCTTTTCAGACATGCTGAGTCTAAAACACCCTATCACCAACCAGTTCTGAATCTCGGGCAGTTATGATGGTTGGAACAATTCCCAAGGATTATAATATTGGTCGTTGTAACCCGAAAAGTGATGTCATGGCTAACACACATAGCCGGAGGACCTGTTATTATAGTATCTTGTGTCAACAACATTAGCCATCTCCCCATGAGGACTTCGTAAGACTTATTTTAGAAGTTGTTCCTTATGGACCCTTTGAGATTCCGAAGTCCGGTCTTTACTTGATGTTCTACACAATACCTATATTTTGGTTATGCTAGCACATCAAGGAGAACATTAGAAGCGGAGTGCTAAATGTCTCTCAGTCGATCATCCAGATTACGTTTCCTTAGCATAGCTAAGGTGAAATCTGAGAAAGTGTTATCTTCCTTTGCATCTGCATCCTCCGTCATTATTCATCATGGTAGTATGATGTGTTGTCAGAATCCTTGGCATGGATGTTGGTAAAACCTTGATGAAATATGGAAATGCTCAAGTTCTTGAGAGCTCGCTTAGACACTGGGTTATATCCTCGGTATCATTTGGAATGTGTCTCCCGTCTGCCGAATTGCTATATAACCCTAGTTTCCATTTCGATCTGAGTATGCCATTCATTCGAATTCCTTCAAATGACCGTTTGTGAATTGCCTTAGGCTGGTATGAAGAATTTCAATGATCTCTGTATCAAAAGTAACTTTTTGCCACTTAAAGGATAATCCTACGAGTCACCTTTCCTAAGGTGCCTGTTATGGTATGAAGGGCAACAAACTCCTCGCTACTTTGAAACCCATGCTCCATCCTAGCTAAAGCATGGAATTATTGTCTGCCAATTGAACCTTCGTTATCTGCCTCATTCCATCATTCCCGAGTCGTGTTTTGAGTCTCAGCTCAAGAGAAGTTTTTTCGTCCCATTCCATGAGTTGATCATGAGTTGTTGGATCTTCGAGAAGATCGATTCTTGTAGAGATTTCCTTTTCCATGGTCGTTGTGTTGAATGAAGATCTCGAAGGCAAAGATGTCAAGATCAACATGATGCAATAAATCAACATCTTTGAGAAGGGCAATTGGACCGTGAAGATAGTGTTAGCTAGTGTTTCCTCTGCTCTCTTACCCTACACCTGAATCTCGGGACGAGATTCTTGTTTAGTGGGGGTGAGTTGTCACAACCCTAGAATGATGATTGTAAATAGTGCATTGGCATTCATGTCATCATGCTCATTTTCATGGAAACTTGAAATGGGGATGATCAAACCCTAGCATAAATAAAATTCAAATAGGTTAAACTTAAAAATAATTTCAATGTTTCCAAAATGCTCTTAAAAAATTGTTCCCCCTCTCAGATAAATGTTGGCAACAACATACCAGGGATGATATACTTTTAAAAACTCGTTTTGGCATTTTAAATAAACCAGCAATGTTGCTGAAAATGGCAAATAAAAGACTATAACTATTTTAGTTGCTTCGAAAATTCTGATAATTATTGTGGGGCCTGGAAATAATATTCATAAACCCCAGAAATTATTTCAGGATTATGGACGTTAGGATTTTGCCCAAAAAATAATAACAAAGAGAAGAAATTAGAAAAGGAAAACAAAACAAAAAAGGAAATAATTACCTGGGCTTTACCTAGTGAGAAGAGGCCTAGCCCAGGGGCGAGGAGGTCTTCTTCCTCCTCTGCCAGGAGGACGAGGGCATGGATTCAAGTTCTTGAAGGACAGATTATGGAGCAAGGTAAAAGGGTGGATCTAGAAATGCTTATCTTCGGCAGGAAAATAGGTTTTGGTGAAGTCTATAGCACAAGTTGTCCCGGTGTTTTCCATATCTTGCTTAAATTGCCAAGGGGTTTATGTGAGCATCTTAACAAGTTGATTAGACAATTCTGGTGGGGGAGTAAAGAAGGTAAGCGGAAGCCAGCTTGGGT
Source organism: Hordeum marinum (assembly GCA_022496015.1). NCBI lineage: Eukaryota > Viridiplantae > Streptophyta > Magnoliopsida > Poales > Poaceae > Hordeum > Hordeum marinum. The sequence continues at coordinate 150,617,089 of CM039676.1, forward strand.
TTCATGGCAATACATGACACAACCGAAACATATGGGAGGCCTGGGATTCCGAGATTTTGAACTCTTTAATCTAGCTCTGCTGGACAAACAGTCTTGGCGATTGCTACAGCAACCAGCTTCTCTCTATGCGCGCCTTTTGAAGGCAATTTATTATCCAAACGGTTCTAGACTTACAACTGATCTGGGTAGCAAGTCGTCATAGATCTGGCGGGCCATTGTGGAAGGGAAAGAAGTGTTGAAACAGGGCCTCATAAGGAGGATTGGAGATGAACCACGACACAAATATGGCCACACAACTGGATTCCTAAACTAGCATCCTTCAGGACGATAGCTTGTTTGTCAGCCAACCCGCCAAGGATGGTTAGTGAACTCATCAACGGCCACAACGCATCCTGGAATAGGGGAGTTCTGAATCAGAATTTTGTGGCTGCAGACGTGGTAGCTATCCTAAGCATTCCTATCTGCACTAGACAGGTAGATGACCATTGGCCTTGGAACTACGAGAAGAATGGTCTTTTCTCGGTTAAATCGGAATACTGCATGATGGTGGACACGAGAAAGAGATGAGAGGATTGGTTAGAAGAAAATGCAGGGGCTTCCACTCCGGGAGAGATCAAATCATGGACAACACTATGGTCAGTCAAAATACCTAATAAAATCCATAATTTCGTGTGGAGGCTTGCGAGACACTCGATCCCAACGGAAGATGTCCGAAAGCATAGACACATGGCTGACAATGACAAGTGTCAGTTGTGCGGGAGACAGGACTCATGGCGTCATTCGTTATTCAAATGCTCGGTAGCTCGGTGTGTATGGGCTCTAGAGGATGGAGAGATTGTTGACTACATCCAATTGGTGGGTGAATAGAGGGCCAAAGAGTGGTTGTTTGCAGCTTTTGAAGACTTGTCTCATCCGAAGCTAGTCAGATTACTGGTTACACTTTGAGCTATATGGTCCATGCATCGCAAGGCAATTCACGAAGGTATCCTGCAAAGTCCACATGCAACTAACTCCTTTGTTACTAGATATATTCATGAACTTGGTAGCATAAAGGAGAACGACCCAGCAGCAAATCACAAGTCTGTTGGCAGCCGAAGGATACGACATGCAGGTTGGGTCGCCCCACCCCCGGGAGTGGCCAAAATCCAAGTTGATGGTGGATTATGGTGGAACAGGTGCTGCAGCAGCTATCTGTCGTGACCACACGGGCAAGTTATTGGGTTCTTTAGCGATCGTTATTCGAGGAGTGACGGATCCACCAACACTCGAGGCTATATCATGTCGAGAAGCTTTAGCGCTAGCTCAAGATCTATGCTTAGATCAAATCGTTACTGCATGTGATTGTGAAGGGGTTGTTAAAAACATTCAGGAAGGCACCAAGGGAAGTCACAGCGCAATTGTGAAGGAGGTCATTTTAGCTGCTAATTTTTTCACCAAGTGCGAGTTCACCTTCGAACATCGCGAGAAGAATGTTGATGCTCATAATTTAGTTAACTTTGCTTCAAGCTCAGAAGAGGGGCGCCACATGTGGCTGGGGTTACCCCATGACCCTTTTGTAATTTTTGTAAACCATATATCCAATGAATAAAGTATGGTTTACCTCAAAAAAAGAAGGACGAGGGCGTGGCGCACGCATAGGAGGCGCGGCCACCTCCTGCTTCGCGTTGTCCCGCGACTCCCGTGCCCATCAAGCTTGCCTTGGAGATGCCCAGAGCCCCCTCTCTTTTCTCCACCCCTCTCTGCCCCCCCCTCGCCTCGCTCGCCCTCTGGTTGCCATGGCCGAGTCGGCAACGAGCGCTCCGCCGTCATTCTCATCTCCATCGCCTCTAGTTTGCCTAGCTGTCAAGTCGAACAGATTCGCCAAGCTTCTCTACGTCTCCATGCCAAAAGGTGTGACCGCGGGAAGCCTGCAACGTCGCCTCGACCTCGCCTTCGTCCTAGGATCCGATGGTCGCCATTGTCAAATTCGTCGCCACCGGGACATCCCCGAGCATGCCGAGCCTCACCTCCAGACCTCTGTGAGCCCCTAAGCTCTTATCACATCTCTTTCCTTCGCGCTCGTCCTGTAGCCTCTGCCCCGCGAGCAACCGAGGCCGTCGTCCGCCATGACCAGTGAGCTCCGAGCTCCGAGCTCCTCAGCTTGAACATGTGTGCTTCGCGTCCTCCTGCTGACCCCAGGGTGCCGTCGAACCATTCAGATGGCCTCCTCGAGCCCTATAGCTTGTGCTCGCTCGAGGCCGAGCTTCGGTTGATGCTTGAGCCCGCCGCCATCGCCGCTGCAAGTCATCCCAAGCAGCCCCGAGACCACCAGCTGAAGCACCGCAGCCCTATGAACCCATTCCGACGAGCCTCCGTCGCTCTGTTGGTCACCAACGTGGCCCCGTCATTAGGGGTTAACCCCATGCTAGTTAACCACCATGAGACACTAACTGTGGACCCTGTTAAATTAATTACCCGGAAATCATTTTAGTTAGTTTAAATAACCCTGTTAACCATATGTGTCACTAACCAGCGGGTCCCGCTTGTCAGGTTTGACTTTGACCAGGGCATTGACCTGCTGACCTCACAGTGACGTCATGCTGATGCGGTAATGTTTTCTAGATTTTAATAAATCGGAAAATGATTTATTATATTTTAGAAAATATTCAAAACTTCTAAAAATCATAGAAAATAATTTGTAAGTCAGATGAAAATAATTTATGTATGAAAAATGATCAGAAAAATCCAATGAATTTGTTCATGCCATGATCATGCATGTTTGAACAAGTTAACATCACCAAGTAGGACATTTTATGTTTAGGGCAATATATGAAATATCATTTGGAGTTGGAATTCAAACTTGTTTGAATTCCATTTCAATTAATATGATCAAATATTTAACTAGGTGAATTCAGTAACTTCACATGCCATAGCATACATCATATTTGTTGCATTGCATTGAATGTGTTTGTTTTGCCGGTGTTTGTTCCTTCTCGGTAGACGATGGTTCCAACGTTTTGATCGTTGACTCTATGAAGAGAAGTAATATCTTCAGAACTGTCAGGCAAGCAACCCCCCCCCCATTGAGCATACAGATATGAACCCACTCTCTCGCTCCTGCTCTCTTTTATTGCATTAGGACAATCACGATTCAGCTGTTACATGTATAAGCACACTCAAAATTCTTTATTTGGTCAAACACAAATCTAGGCAATCATTTGATAATGAGATTAACAGTTCTAAGATTGTGAAGCATATCAATTTCCTGTTCGTGTGTGGGATGTAAGGGATCAATGGGAGGTGCATAGGGACTCTTAACATACTTGCTCAAATGGAATTCATGGAATAGCTCAAGCATCTATTATTTCCATTGACTATAGTACTCCCCATCAAGAGCCAGCACTCTACAACTAATACTCGCCAAACTAGACACATCCATCTTCCTCCATGGTGATGAAACCAAAGCTATGGAGACTAAAGCTCTGATACCAATTGAGGGGATCGATAGAAGAGAGGTCTAGAGGGGGGGTGAATAGACTACTTGCAAGAAATAAAACCTAACCTTTTCCCAAGTTAATTGGTTGGAAATTTTTAGCAAATATGATAAGTCTAATGCACCCTACACATGCTAGTCAACAAATATGGGAACAGAAAGTAACGCAAGCATATGTAAGAGGGTAGAGAGAGGAAGATCAAACGCAGTTGTAGACACGAAGATCTTTCCCGTGGTTCCGATAGGTGGCGCTATCGTACATCCACGTTTATGGAATCTTCAACCCACGGAGGGTAGCAGTCGTGAGAGTCCATGGAGGACTTCACCCATAATGGCTCCACCCATAAGGGTCCATGAAGTAGCAACCTTGACTATTCCATAACGGCTTCCATCCACGAAGGACTAACCTCACTATAGGTAGATCTTCACGAAGTAGGCAATCTCCTTGCCTGTACAAACTTCTTGGTTCAACTCCACAACACGAAGTAGGAGGATTCCAAGCAACACCTAACCAATCTAGGAGGCACCACCCTCCAAAAGGTAATAGGCTTGATAGTGATGATGAACTCCTTGCTCTTGTGCTTAAAGATGATAGACTCATCAACACTCAATCACTATCTCATAGATTTGGCTTGGTAGAAGAGATTGATTGGGTGGAAAGAAACTTGGGGAGGCTAGAAATCAAGGTCCATATGGTTGGAGTGGATGATCTTGATCTCGACACAAGGGTAGGTGGTTCTCCCTCAAAAATTTGGATATGGGAAGTGGGGAACTGTTCTGAGTGCTTCTCTTGCGAGTGGGATGTGGTGGAGGGGAATATATAGGCATCTCCAAAAATCCAACCGTTGCAACATTATTGACCATCTCAGTGAAACCAAAGCAAAACTCGGTTGTATCGATCTATTCAAAATGTGGCAACTTTTGGAATCTTGGTGAGACCGATATGGCAAACTCGGTGGTACCATAACGAGTGGCCGAGGGCAGTTTCCAAAACTCGGTGAGACCGAACCATAAACTTAGAATTTCTGATTCTATGAAATGTATGTTGTCATGAATTATCAAAACCACCAAGGTAGCATATGTGCTTTCAAAAGGCAAGTTCTATAGGACTGTGGTTCGATCTGCAATGTTGTATGGCGTTGAATGTTGGCCGACTAAAGGGCGACATGTGCAACAGTTAAGTGTGGCGGAGATGCGCATGTTGACATGGATGTGTGGCCACACAAGGAAGGGCCGAATCTAGAATGATGATATACGAGATAGAGTTGGGGTAGCACATATTGAAGAGAAACTTCTCCAACATCGTCTGAGATGGTTTGGGCATATTCAACGCAGGCCTCCAGAAGTCCCAGTGCATAACGAACGGCTAAAGCATGCTGATGATGTCAAAACAGGCCAGGGTAGACCAAACTTGACATGGGAAGAGTCCGTAAAGAGAGATCTGAAGGATTGGAGCATCATCAAAGAATTATCCATGGACAGAGGTTCCTGGAAGCTTGTTGTTGTTATCATCATCGTGTTGTAGTTGTCATTGTTGTCGTTGTTCAGAGTTGTTGTCGACGACGACGGTGACGGCGACGGTGGCGGCACCGTCCTCGTCCTCGTCCTCATCGTAGTCATCATCGTTGTCATCATCGACAACAACTCTGAACAACGACAACAATGACAACAACAACAACATGACGACGATGACAACAACAAGCTTCCATGCACCTCTTTCCATAGCTAGTTCTTTGGTGATGCTCCAATCCTTTAGATCTATATTAACGAACTCTTCTCATGTCAAGTTTTGTCTACCTCGGCCTCTTTTGTAATTATAGCATGCTTTGGCCGTCCGCTATGCACTGGGGCTTATAGACGTCTGTGTTGAATATGTCCAAACCATCTCAAACAATGTTGGAAAAGCTTCTCTTCAATCTGTCCTACCCCAACTCTATCTCGTATATCATCATTCCGGATTCGGTCCTTCCTTGTGTGGCCACACATCCATCTCAACATGCGCATCTCCGCCACACCTAATTGTTGCACATGTCGCCTTCTAGTCGACCAACACTCAGCACCATACAACATTGCGGGTCGAACTATAGTCCTATAGAACTTGCCTTTTAGCTTTTGTGGCACTCTCTTGTCATAGAGAATGCTAGAAGCTTGGTGCCACTTCACCCATCCCGCTTTAATTCGATGGTTCACATCTACATCGATATCCCCATCCTTCTGTAACATTGACCCCAAATATCGAAAGGTGTCCTTCTGAGGCACCACCTTCCCATCAAGCTAACATGCTCCTCCTCCTCCTCCTCATGCCTAGTAGTACTAAAAGTGCACCTCATGTACTCGGTTTTAGTTCTAATAAGTCTAAAACCTTTCGATTCCAAGGTTTATCTTCATTACTCCAACTTCTTGTTGACCCCCGTCTGACTATCATCGACTAGCACCACGTCGTCTGCAAAGAGCATACACCATGGGATATCTCCTTGTATGTCCCTTGTGACCTCATCCATCAGCAAGGCAAAAAGATAAGGGTTCAAGCTGACCCCCGATGTAGTCCTATTTTAATCAGGGCTCAAACACGTTATCCCCATTCATTTAATCATGTAAGCAATGGCATAACTCTGTCTTCCTAATGTAAAGTATAAATCATGATCAACCCGGTGCCTAACCAAGAACTTGATTCATACTTTCATGCGCTTCAGCATTTTCAACTTCTCTCAGTACATAAGCGTGAGCCATGGACTTTCAGCACTTTAGGTGAGTAGAATGATGGTAGGGATTGATAGGAGAAGACAAAAATAAGGATAGTCTTGCTTTAACTCGGCGAAATGTTAGGCCATGGAGACGCCTTTGAATCGATATCGATGTGAGGAGTAGAGATTGCCATGCAAATTTTGATGTACTAGAGCTATAAGTATATGAAATCTCTCTACTTAAACTAAGTGGGTGTGCATCTAACCTACTTGCATCATGAAGAAATCAGGCTATTGAGGAACCTGTAAATGAAATATGCAAGCTAAGTTCTATATTGAATCTCACTAGCATATGAAAGTGATTAAACATGAGGACTCTTTATATGAATAAGATGGTGCTACTTTGAAGCACAATGTGGAAAAAGGATAGTAATGCTGACCCCTCTCTCATCTCTCATTGTTTTTCTTCTTCTTTTTATCTTTGGATTTTTTGCGGCCTTTATTTTTTATCTTTTCTTTTTTTTATTTATATCCTCAGGTAGGGGCAACACTCTAATAATCACGATCATCACACTTCTATTTACTTACATCTTGATAAAACTGAAAATCAATATGACTACATATGAATGCCTCTGGCAGTGTACCAGGATGCGCAATGATCTAGCATAGTGAAGATATCAGAAAAGGACAGGCCTTGAAAATATCATGCTAGTTCTCTTACGATCATGCAAAGCAATATGAAAATGAATGCTCAAGTCATATGAATGGTCATGGTGAAAGTTGCATGGCAATATATCTCAGAATGGCTATGAAAATGCCATGATAGACAGGTATGGTGGTTGTTTTGAGGAAGATATAATGAGGCTTATGTGTGATAGAGCGTATCATATCACTAGGTTTGGATGCACTGAAGAGGTATGCGCCAAATCTCGAGGTGAGAACAGATAATGCACGGTACCGAAGAGGCTAGCGAAATACGGAAAGGATGGGATGTACTTACAGTCCACAAACTCACATTAAACACAAGGAACTCCAACACTTATTGTGTCCTCTATTAGCTCTCTCGGAGCAAAGTACTTATCGCATGCCCCTAGGGAGGAGGTTGGGAGGAGTTAACCACCGCACGCCCCGGTGAGACAACATACAAGGTTTTTTCACTCAAGGAGACATAACACCCCAAGAAGACGCTTGAGACTCCTTTAATATTTACTTTGAGTGCTTTGGGAATCGCCAAGCTTTAACTCTTGCCTCTCCTTATTCTTCTCATATCGATGCTTCCTCGGTCTTTGAACACTTCATCCACACAAAACTCAACAGAACTTTTATTAGAGGGTATATTGTTGTAAAAATATTTTATAATTATAATTAAACTTTACATATTGTGTGCTAACACAATTCTAATGCTCCCACATCAATGGGGCTTGACAAAATTGCAAACACAAGCAGATAAAGAAACTATAACAACAATCTGTGAAACAAGACAGTTTGCAAAGATGCAAATGAAACATATACTTATGTAACTCCATAAATTATGAAAAATAAGAACGTAATAAAAAAATTGCATAACAATACTTTGTAAAAACTTTAGAAACTTTTGATATTCCAGTAAAATATCATAAATCAAACACTACAACCAAAGTTTCTGTTTCTGCACAACACATATCAAACAAGCAATTTAAACATAGTAAATGTAAATCTTGGCACATTATTTTTATAATACTGTGGATTTGTACAAGGGGATAATTATTTTTGTGAGGACTTCCATGAAAATTTCTACATTGTTTCCATGAGCATGAAACAAGTGTTCAAGGCCGATCCTCATTTCTTCAATGCATAACTTTCCAATCGTTTCTCTTTTTTAAAAGTTTTTGGTTCTCCACTATATTTTTTAAAACACTTTTTAAAAGAACACAACATAAATAAATGAATCTCTAAAACTCCCAGGTCGTCTCCCAGGCAGCGCTTTCTTTAAAGCCATTAAGCTAGGCATATTGTACTCAAGTAATTGATCCACCTGGATCCCAAGGTATATCAAATCCAATTTTAATTAACAATGATTTATAATTTAGTAAGCACAAAATCATATATATCAGAAAAAAATAGCGTCTAACTCTCTTCATATGCATTGGCATGTCATAAAAGAATAATTCATTCACACAAAGTAAAGGCCAATACATAGCATAAGTAGTTTCTTGCAATTTTATCTTATCAGAAACATAGAGAGGTGAAGATTTGGTTCCTCTCTCCTAATAATTGCAAGTAGGAGCAGGAAGCACATGCATATTATACGCATCAAAATCATCATGTGCGATAGTAAACCGCAACCCATTAATATAATCCTTAATAAGAGCAAACTCCTCCGATATAGTGTAATTGGGAGAATTCAAAAAGATAATAGGACTACCATGTGTGGATGCAATAGAAATAATTATATGCTTTAACATAAGGTACTATAGCAAGTTCATCTACATAAGAATCATTAATATAGGCATCGAGGCCACAAGCATACAATCATCAAATTCATCGAAAAAGGATATTTCAAATGAATCCAAGGGATCATAGTAATAGCATTCATCATCCAATAAGAACGAAGAAATTAAACAGTGTATGAGATAAAGAGTTCCTCTCATTAGACGGTAGGAACAAGTGATCAAGCCGCTCTTCCTCCATTTGTTCTTCGCTCTGCTCATCATCTTTTTCATCTAATGAGCTCATAGTTTCATCAATTTCTTACTCCATAAGGGTCTGTAAAATATTAGTCTCTTCTTGGACAGCGAAGACTTTCTTAGTATAACCACTAAAATAAGCATTAGAGCGATAGTTTTCATGGCAACATTTAAGTAAATTTTCAGATATGTAAAGAGTAGCACCATACTTTTCAAGCAAACAAGCAATTTCACAAGCACCCCTAGTGGCGAAAAATTCTTCAATTTGTTCAATATCATAGTAATCATAAACACCCTTAGCATAAGAAAACAATATTTCATTAGCATTAAACTCACATTGGTAGGGAAGGTATTTTTGTCTTCCCTAGAACAACAAGTATAACCATGTACTTCAAATAAATTCCAAGTATAGCATTCCAAGCTATATATTCGAATCTTTAAGTGTTTCCCTCTTTGAGAGAAGGGGTGATGCATAAAATAAGCATGCACATCTAATGGTTTTCCCTGAACTAAACTAGTTGGGTTTTCAGCACAAGCACAAACGAATCGAAGATGATCTGAGTAGAAAGCTTTGGTAGTACAGAACACAAGTGGTTCTTCAACTATATGGATTAGCAAGTACAACTATTTTTTGGTGTTTTACGTTTCCTACTTATAACTAAAGATAGAAAAGAAGAACTAAAAATAAAATTACTCGGAGAGAAAGCAAACAAGCACACATGGGAATTGAGTGTGCCTAGTCTGAATTATTCTACTATGATAAGGAATTATATGCTCTTGTTCGGACTTTGGAAACATGGCAACATTATTTATGGCCCAAAGAATTCGTTATACATTCTGATCATGAATCTTTGAAACGTAATAAAAGTCAAACAAAACTGACCCGTAGAGATGCTAAATGGGTTGAATTCATTGAAACTTTCCCTTATGTCATTAAACACAAGAAGGGAAAGAATTTTTTTATTGCAGATGCTTTGTCTTGTCGCTATACTATGCTTTCACAACTTGACTTTAAAATATTTGGTTTGAAGACCATCAAAGATCAATGTGTGTATGATGTTGAATTTAAAGACGTGTTGCAGAATTCTAAGGAAGGGAGAACATGGAACAAGATCGTCATTAATGATGGATTTGTGTTCCGTGCTAACAAGCTATGTATTCCAGCTAGCTCCATTCGTCTTTTGTTATTACAGGAAGCGCATGGAGAATGATTAACGAGACACTTTGGCATGAAGAAGATGGAGAACGTACTTGTTACACATTTCTTTTGGACAAAGATGAGAAGGGATGTTGCGCGTTTCGTTGCTCGTTGCACTACATGTCAAAAAGCTAAGTCGTGACTCAATCCTCATGGTTTATATATGCCTTTGCATGTACCTAGTGTTCCTTGGGAGGATATATCGATGGACTTTGTTTTAGACTTACCTCGAACAAAGAAGGGGAGGGATATCATATTGTTGTCGTGGATAGATTTTCAAAAATGACACACTTTATACCATGTCATAAAAGTGATGATGCTCCTAATGTTGTTGATTTGTTCTTTTGTAAAATTATTCGCTTGCATGGTGTGCAAAATACAATTTGATTCAGATCGTGATACTAAATTTCTTAGCCACTTTTGGAGATGTTTATGGGCTAAGTTGGGGACTAAACTGCTTTTTAGTACTACATGTCACCCCCGAACTAATGGACAAACTGAAGTAGTCAATAGATCATTGTCTACTATGCTTAGGGTTGTTTTGAAGAATAACCTGAAAATGTGGGAAGAATGCTTGCTTCATATTGAATTTGCTTATAATCGTTCGATGCATTCTACAACTAAGATGTGCCCTTTTGAAGTTGTGTATGGTTTCCTACCTCGTGCGTCTATTGATTTGTTGCCTCTTCCCTCTTCAGGGAAAGTTAATTTCGATGCTAAACAACGTGCTGAATTAATCTTAAAGAATGCATGAGGTAATTAAGAAAAACATTGAGCATATGAATGCTAAATACAAACGTGTTGGAGATAAGGGTAGACAACATGTTGTCTTTGCACCTGGAGATCTTGTTTGGTTACATTTGCGTAAGGACAGATTTTCTGATTTGTGCAAGTCAAAGCTAATGTCACATGCTGATGGTCCTTTTAAGGTGTTAGAGAAAATAAATGATAATGCATATAAGCTTGAGCTGCCTGCAGAGTTTGGGGTTAGTCCCCTTTTAACGTTGCAGATTTGAAGCCTTATTTTGATGAGGAAGATGAGTTTCCCTCGAGGACGACTTCATATCAAGGAGGAGGAGGATGAGGACATCAATACCATTGTTACACCCACAGCTCTTGTCGCTATACATACTGAGCCAATTACTAGAGTTCGTGCACGTCAATTGAATTACCAGGTACTTTCGTTTCTTGGAAATCCTTCTAATGTTCATGAACATATGATGCTGCCTAAATTAGATACTCTTGTTTTACTTATGAATGAAGGACTTAGCATGGACAAAAAAGATGGCCATTGAAGCGGTATCAAGCATGGAGGAGAAGATGTGCACGTGGGAAAGAACAATGAAGTTTCCAGTGGTGATTTTTATACTTTGAAGCCACCATAAGAAAAGCATGAAGGCTTGGACAAAATATACAAAATGACACTTCATAAATTTGGTCCATAGGCTAATATTGATGATGCGTCACCTTATTTTTGGGCCAGGCCCATGTAGTTTTGAAATATCATTTTATAGCCTGTTTTTAGAGTCCGTATGTGTGGAAAAACATAGTTACAGTTGGTTTCAGACCCTCCTCCAAGGGGTCACGAAATTCCCCTCTATTTCCCATATATACAACCCTTAGGGCGTCATTTAGACTTGAATTTTGTTTAGATTAAAAATTCGCCATGCCTACAACTTTTGTTCTTCGTTTGTGTTCCACGACCAGACCAAGGCATCACAAAACCTCACTTTCAGCAATAAAGCTTTTTCATATATTCGCAATATCCGGATTGCAATTCCAATTTCTTGCTTGTTCTTGATTTGCGTGCAAGAAACAGACCATCATAATTAAGTTGATCAGGTTGATCGTGTTCCGACGTGGTCAATAAACTCTCAAAGTTGGTTTAGCGATTGTTGCGCAACGTCCTCGCCCGTACGTAGTCGAATCGTCAAAATCGACTCTACCCAAAAACAAGCCATATTTAATCGAAAGACAGAGACAACTTCGCCTGTATCAACAAGGAATTCCATGGCACCTGGTTACAGAATGATCACCCAGAAACGACCATAAAGTTTTTTCTAGATAGCAAACATACAGAAAGTTGATGAACCAGGGGTAATCGTATGGCAGCTACAAGAGAATTGTACAAATGGAGAAAATTCTTCGGCATGGCAGAAGAATGGGTTTTGCTCTTGCGTTTAGTTATCCCCCCATGCACGCTGGCACACAGTTTCTTCTTAATCCAGCTTCTCAAGTTCACCCATTCTCTCTATAATCGCCTGAAGGAAACAAAAGCGATGTCAAGCAGCATCTGAGTTCTTGGTACAGAGAAAAAGGGTATCTTGTCATTTTTCCATGTCAAGTTTGGCGTCCGACAAGCTCTCAGAAGACAAGGTGTAAACAAGAAAGCCTCGATGTGAGGCTACACAGATACTTTGAATCAAACCGTAGTTTTGCTTATTGTTCATTCTGTGGTGATACAATACAGATGCATCTGTAGTGTTAGTGTACTTTAACGTGCATCTAACAAATAAGTGGGTTTAGTAGCAGAGTATGTGGACTCAGCACAAAATGCAGTGTGACCATACATTCTAAAAATCGGTACTAACAAGACAATTAGGGCATTAAGCCACTAATGCAGTACAAGAAAAAAGGTGTGGTACAAGGACAACACGCCTAGGGGCGGGCATAAAAACCGATGAACCGAAAACTGTACCCATGCCAAAGACCGAATAACCAAATTTTCGGTTTTTTTGTGTTGTCACATATAAAGTCGGTTTTTAGGTTCCCTAACCGAACACGGTATGTTCGGTTTTCATCTCGGTTAACCGAACAAGATGAGTCAGCGTAAAAGCATACAGAACCAACGCAAAAGTAGGCACAACGAACGTCTCCCGTGAGTCACGCCACGGTCACATCTTTTTATGAGAGCTCCCCCACGATCGCTTAAGACCAACGAACCACGCGCATAACGGGCCTACTCACGAAAGTGCATGCAAGGCCCAGCTCACATGGGCTTTTCTGGTGAAGGGTGTGTCCGCATGCGAGCATACAGCTGACCAGGACGTTTAGTTCCTTTAGTCCCACCTCGCCCGACCGAGGCCATGAGCCATTTTTTTTGCTATATAAGAGGGGTGCTGCTGCTGCAATTCAAGCACAAATACTTCAAGGGTGGTGCTTCGATATTAAACCGAAAACCGCACCGAATTTCCAGTTAGCTATTTTCAGCAACCATTTTCAGTTATTAGTTTTCCTAACCAAATTTGAAGAAAAAAATCAAATGGTAGAAACCGAATTTTCGGTTTATACCGAACGCGCACCCCTAAACACGCCAACTACAGAAGGTATTCAAAGGTATAGACGTATAGTGATGCAAAAGAAATACATTTACCAGTCATCTAAATATGCTTAAAACCACACATGAACAAAATACATTTGACATTTCCCAAACATGCAAAAATTGCTACTCGCTCCCTTCCTAAGTAAGTCTTTTAAGAGACACTACGGGCTACATACGGAGCAAAATGGATGAATCTACATTCTAAAGTATGTCTATATACATCCGTATGTAGTCCGTAGTGATCTCTTAAAAGACTTATACTCCCTCCGTCCGGAAATACTTGTCATAGGAATGGATGTATGTACATCTAGATACATCCACTTTTATCCATTTATGCGACAAGTAATTTCGGACGGAGGGAGTATTCAGGAACGGAAGAAGTAGTTGATTTCCATCACCGAATATATAATATTATGATATATGAGATACCTTTTTGCTTGTTTCTTGCAGCTCTCCAGCGAGAATAAACTCATCCAATATCAAGTAAACCTAGAGAAAACATGATAAATAAATAATTCAAATTTATAAATGATTCCCAGCCACAAGAATTTATTCAAAATTTAGAAGATCTTCAAATATACTACTTCGATTTTAAAAAGATGAAGAAATTAGAAGTATAGTCAGTCAAACTTGGTTCAGATTACACCTAAAATCAAATTAAAAATGTTTCCTCTTTCCAGATCCAGTTTAGACTTTAGAATGGATTGATGTCTAATGCAAATACAGTTTAAATCTTGACCAAATTTACCAAGGGTTGAGTGTAAACTACATGGCTGAGAGGAAGCAATTTGAAATCATGCCAGCAGAAGCGCAAATCTGTATTCAAATATAGAGTTGTCTACCCTTGTCAAGTTATGTTTCATGGCTTCCGGCAAAACAAAACAAAAGCTATGTTTCATGGCAAAACTTGCCCAGTAAATGAATATTTAAATAAATACACTACCAGCCGAGTAACTTCCATCTTTTTTCTTTCAACACAAGGAGTGAGGTAAGATAAAGTTTTGAAGTAGCTATTCCCATGTTACCTTGTGGAAGTTAAATACTAAATCAAGCTCACACACGTTGCTGAAGAAATGGTCCAATATCTCCACAAATAAGTGGATACATTCCAAATATACCAACTCATTATCAGTGATATCTACACATATTGAGAAAAATAGTCCTGCATATCTCCTGTAGATAACTTTGTGCGTACGGAACTGCATGAAAAAAACATCCAAATCAGATTTTGGCCACTCCCCATTCTATAGCAGTTTCTTACAGATATGTCCATAGATTGAATAGGCTAATTCACCAAGAGCATATACAGTGTGGTGTTTAAGAGGCTTGGAATTTCTAGGTTAGTCATCTAACAATATTATTATTAACTTGCATATTCAGAATGTTACTCAACGTCGAAACCAAACACTACCTAAACATGCCTAGTGGTAAATGAGAATCTTTTTCACTGTTTAGCAGACGACTCTTGATCTTTTCAAAATTCAGGGCCAAACCTATCTGTCTCCCCACCCCGTTTTTAGGGGTTTCCTTTCTAAGCTTACCATAGTACTGATTTCGTAATTACAAGTGGGATATGAACGAATTAAGGGCGAGCACCCAAGGTGATCATAAAACAAATCAAAAAACACGTATGGAATATAAAGGTAAAAAAAATGTCTTTGTGATCCAAAACACAGGTTGTAGTTGTACATGGATAAAATATACAACCGTGTTCATTGGATATTCACGTATCTATCAGTGTACGACAACACAATTGGTGCTCCTGATAGATCTTCTGCATAGTAAATTTGGTAAATGGGCATGCCATCTCAATTTGGATCCTACAGTTATCACGCTACCTGCCGATGCACGCATGGCAGCATAGGGATTAGCATGGGTTCACTAAAGGAAAATTAACAATAAGCAAGTATCAAGAACCCATTAGCTTGACATCTAGCAATAGCATATATCAGGAACTATTCACAAACTATATACCAACTACAATGATAAAAAAAGACGCTTTTAACAAACTCGGCAAAATGTGCAAACAACAACAGATGCAGTATGAACCCAGCAGTATGGCACTCGGTGTCTTCTCTATAACTACTGCATTCAGCCTGCAGATGCTTGCGTAATTGCGTCCAACCAAAGAACAGATAAGCCACAAGGGACAACCTTTTCTATCCACGATTCAATATAGGGTTCACCCTGTACAACAGTATCCACAATTCTACATCGACTGAACTTATTCTACCCTTTGATCGGATCAAGAACTCGGAGCCCTGGTCAATGCTAAGTTGCTTAAGAACAAAGCAAAAAAACAACGATATCTGCGCTAATTTCGTTTACACATATACAGCTGTTTGGCCACAAATCAGGATCAAGAATTTAATCACCTCAACAAAGTTAGTGAACTTGGGGTCCCTGTTGACGACCAGCCGATGCACCTGGGATACAGAAAAATAACCCAGATCAACAACACCCTAATCAGATAGAATCTTTCACTACGGCTAAGGGGCTGGCCCTGGCTCCGCTCACCTCATACTCAACCTTGTGCTTCTCCGAGTCCTCGAGCGGGACGTAGTACTTGGCCAGCCGCGTCTTCCCCTGCCGGTTCTGTAACAGGATGAAACGGATCTGCAACGAGGCGAGCAAAGATCGAACGGACGAATGTCAGATCCCGGAGAGGAAACCCGGCGGGTTGGAACGCGAGAATGACCCTTACCATGCTGGGTGATGAATTCGCGGGATTGGAGCTTGGGAGAGGAATGAATCGGATTTGTGTTGCTTGGTTTGTTTGGGTTGGGTATGCAGAATGAGCTGTGCGTGGGCTCACCGTTGAAAAGTGGTGCCTCCTCTCTCCAGCCAGAGTATCTTTACTCCTATTTTTTTTTACTTCCGGAGTTGGTAGTTTCACATGGCTCCAACTAACCCTAGCCAACACTATATTAGCTCGCGAGCGTCTTACGGTCGACATTTCGTTCAAACGTAATTAATTTGAATAGGCTCACTTAACATTTATATAACTCAATCAAATCGGCGTTGTCCCACGACAACGTCTTGCATTAACTTAAATCAAATCTTCACAGACTCTAAACTAAATTCAAACTTTTTTGTCTTCCATTACTCATATCATATCTTATCAAAACAATTATAATCAAAATTGGCAGACTCATTTGACACGTGCGCACATTTTTGTTTTGGATTTTGGATTTTCTTTTTTCTGTTTCATTTTTTTCTATAACCTATCTAGTGTATTAGTTTGTGCTCAACAATTGTACTACTAATGTGTTAAAAAAAACAATTGTACTACTAAAGAATATGTGACTAGTCGTTCGCTGGTTTGTCCATCATCCCCTTTTGTTTGTCCGGACATTAGTTATAATTAAAGTTGGCCGGCCCATTTAATGCATGTGCGTATTTTTTTATTTTTAGTTTAGTTTTTTCTTGTTTTTATTTTTTCTATGATATATCTATTATTTTGTGTTTGACATCTTCACTACTAAAGGGTACGTCATTGTGTCGGCGTTGGTTTGTTAGTCCATTCCTGTCTGTCTGTCCGTAAGAAAATTGCCATTCAATCGATCGTGTTCTCATAAGGAAGTTTCTTCTAAAAAATGGAGACGTGATTTGATTTTGAATGCATGGCGCGATGCACTGATTAAAAAGGAGGGTTGCCTCCCCACCAAACTTCACGGCGCCTCCTTCATGTCTACCGCCAAACCGCATTGTACCTTATGCCATTCTTCAGCGAAAGTCGTATCCCTGCAAAGCCAACAGGCGGGCCGCCTCCCGGTCGTTGGTCCTCCGTCAACGTCTTGGACCCCTCCCAGCACCCCGCGAGTGCGACGTCCGATGTCTTGCTTGCACATGTCAGCATCAATCGTACTTATCCCATGGCAGATCTTGCCCCCACCGTTGCCAACGCCATGGTCATCTTCCACATTGACGGCGAGCGCGGTCCCAAGCATGATGAGACCAAAAAGTCATAGTATGGCCTTCTCAGATGTCACCCTTCCTCTCGCACACTACCATCACACCATCTCGCTAGCACGTATCCCCACCACCCTTCTTCAAACGCGGTCATATCCTCGACGCCGGTCGCGGGCTACATCCCGACTCACCACATCATGCCACCCCAACTTGCTAACTCGCCTGGATCCGATAACCGCCAATGCCCAGATCCTGTCGCCATGGTCAACATCGTCATCCGCCTCCCTCACCTTGCTCGTCACCTCGTCGATCCCGCGCCTAGCCACATCCCTCTTCTCAAAGAAGCCGACGACGCCATGCATTGGCTTCCTCAAGCCTCCCTGTGTCCGGCGGGCTGCATCGTGCCTCATCGGTTGCATAAAAACCAAGTAGCTAACAGTGTCAGCCTCGAATGTCTTTCTTTGCTCAGAAATATCATTTCGGCCTGGAAGCCAACAACGATGGGGCACAACCACGGCTTTTCTCTGCACTGCCTTGCCAATACTCTAAGTAATCACTCTTTTTGCTCTTTGTATGTAGCATAGAAGTTTCTTGATTGCTTTTGTTATTGGTACTGGTTTTTGTTAGCCAATAATTATTGGTACTGGTTCTCAAGGGATAGATGAAGGGAGCGAGGGGGAATGAGCGGTTCTACTATATTTTGACACTCTCTTTTGATTTTTAGTGTATGTATGGATGACCATATGTGTGCCATGGATGCTCTTGGAACATTGGTTAGCTTATGGATCGATACTTCATACGCCCCGAGTCGGTCCCAAGAGCGTCACGGGGGTCTCCTCGCCGTTGCCCAACCCACTCCCTCACGCGGCGCCTAGCGAAGCCTGGCCAACATTGGTTTCGACGGGTCATCCGTTCCCTTCGCTCGTACCTCCGGGCTTGCGTGGGATGGCTTGTTCAAGTGGAGGTGCCATGCTTGCGTGGGGGCGGTGATGTGTCGTCAAACATTTGAGCCAACAACGATGACCTATGTTGGCGGCATAGTGGTAGCCTAAACATCAGCTGGCGGTGTGACAACTTCGTGAGATCTGAACGCGGGTGTGCGTGTTGTTCGGGATCCGATCTGGACCTTCTAGCTTCAGCTCCTGGACGATGGGGGGCGATGCGGGGTGACCTTTCGGTGAGTTCTATTGATTGTAGGTTGTGGTCAATTTGGTCTTTCTCGTTGATGGGTAGACAATTGTCGGTGGCCTCGCATGGATTTGTGTTGACGACCATTGCCCAACCCCACTACCTCCTGCCCTCTCTTGCCTCCACGCCGGAGCCAGTATGTGTCGTTGGGTATCATGCTCGACCAACATCGACGGCGGCCGTTCCTCCTCTCCCCTTTGATTGTACCTCCCGGCTAGGTCAGGATGGCTTGTGCAAGGTGCAGCATTGGGCGTTCAGGCCAGCAATGGTAACCTGTATTAGCGGTGTTGTGGCGGCCTAGACATCAACTGGTGGCTCGACAACTTTGCAAGATTTGGATGTGCTGATGTGGGCTAGCCGAGATCCAATTTGGATCTTCCGGCCCCGGTTCAAGTGAGCTCTCGTGACTGCAAGCTATGGTCAATTTGGTCTGTTCTATCGATGGCTAGACGGTCGGTCGATGGTCTCGCGTGGATGTGGTGGGGCATCACAGGGTTGTGTTCGGTGGAGACGTTGACAGGAGGGATGGGCGGCTCCGGCATGGTCGGGCCACCAGTCGCTGACGCAGGGGGTGCAATGTTCATGGATGTGTCCGCTCCTCCTCTTCCCCTATCTTTGACCTGTGCAGGGCGGCGCAGTTCCTACAATGTTCATGCTAGAGAATTTGTTGGCTGCTCCATCGGCCGCGGATTGTCAGTCGGGCCAAAGCCAAGGTATTTGTATGGTCACAAAGTGGTCTGGATGTGGGCTGGCAGCCCTGGCGGTGGGAGATGTGGTGTTCCTGGGCGGAGCGCCCGTCACATGTGTGTGTGTGCGCGCGCGGGGGGGGGGGGTGATAGAGGCGAAGTTGTCCCTGTCTTTCGATGAGATGGTGGCTATCGTTTTGGTGGAGTAGACTTTGACGATCCGACTATGAACGTGTGATGACGCCGCGCCTTAGCGATTAAACCAACTCCGAGAGGTTATTGACCACGCCGGAGCACGATCAACCTGACCACGAGGGTCTGTTTCCTGCACGCAAACGAAGAACAAGCAAGAAACTAAGATTGCAATCTGGATATTGCGAATATAAGAGGAAAGCTTTATTGATGAAGTGGGGTTCTGTGACGCCTTTGTCTTGTCGTGGAACACAAACGAAGAACGCGAAGTTGCAGCTATGGCGAACTTATAATCTAAACAAAACCCAAACCTAAAACGACGCCCTAAGGGCTGTATATATGGGGGAATAGAGGGTAATTTCGTGCCCCCTTGGAGGAGGGGTCCGAAACCGACCCTAACTCAGTTTCCCCATACATACGGACTCTAAAAATAGCCTATAATATGGTATTTCGAAATTACGTGGGCCTGGCCCAAAAATAAGGTGGCGCAACACCTATATTAGCCTAGGGACGAATTTTATAGAGTGGCGTCATGCATATTTCGTCCAAGGCTTCTTGCTCCTATTATGGTGGCTTCAAAGTGCGAAAATCATCACTGGAAGCTCCATTGTTCTTTCCCGCGCGCGCACCTTCTTCTCCATGCTTGACGCCGCTCCAATGGTCATCCTTCTTGTCCATGCTAGGTCCTTCATTCACAAGTAAAACAAAAGTATCTAATTTAGGCAGCATCATATGTTCATGAACATTAGAAGGATTTGCAAGAAACGAAAGTACCTGGTAATTCAATTGATGTGCGCGAGCTCTAGTAATTGGTCCTGTATGTATAGCAGTCGGAGTTGTGGGTGTAGCATTAGTAGGTATGTCCTCATCATCCTCCCCTTCTTGAACTGAAGTCGTCCTCGACGGAAGCTCATCTTCCTCACCCAAATAAGGCTTCAAATCTGCAATGTTAAAAGTGGGGCTAACCCCAAACTCTGCAGGCAGCTCAAGTTTATATGCATTATCATTTATTTTCTCTAACACCTTAAAAGGACCATCAGCACGTGGCATTAGTTTTGACTTGCCCAAATCAGGAAATCTATCCTTACGCAAATGTAACCAAACAAGATCTCCAGGTGCAAAGACAACATGTTTTCTACCCTTATCTCCAGCAATTTTGTATTTAGCATTCATACGCTCAATGTTTTCCTTCGTTAACTCATGCATCTTTAATATCAATTCAGCACGTTCTTTAGCATCAAAATTAACCTTCTCCGAAGATGGAAGAGGCAACAAATCAATAGGTGCACGAGGTAAGAAACCATACACAACTTCAAAAGGGCACATCTTAGTGGTAGAATGTAGCGAACGATTATAAGCAAATTCAATATGAGGCAAGCATTCTTCCCACATTTTCAGGTTATTCTTCAAAACAGCCCTAAGCATAGTAGACAATGATCTATTGACTACTTCAGTTTGGCCATCAGTTTGGGGATGACATGTAGTACTAAAAAGTAGTTTAGTCCCCAACTTAGCCCATAAACAGCTCCAAAAATGGCTAAGAAATTTAGCATCACGATCTAAAACAATTGTATTTGGTACACCATGCAATCGAATAATTTCACGAAAGAACAAATCAGCAACATGAGCAGCATCATCACTTTTATTACATGGTATAAAGTGTGCCATTTTGGAAAATCTATCCACTACAACAAATATGCTATCCGTCCCCTTCTTTGTTCGAGGTAAACCTAAAACAAAGTCCATAGATATATCCTCCCAAGGAACACTAGGTACAGGCAAAGGCATATATAAACCATGAGGATTGAGTCGTGACTTAGCTTTTTGACATGTAGTGCAACGAGCCACAAAACGCTCAACATCCCGTCTCATCTTTGGCCAAAAGAAATGTGTAGAAAGTATGTCCTCCGTCTTCTTCATGCCAAAGTGTCCCATTAATCCTCCTCCGTGCGCCTCCTGTAACAACAAAAGACGAACAGAGCTAGCTGGAATGCATAGCTTGTTAGCACGGAACACAAATCCATCATTAATAACGAACTTGTTCCATGTTCTCCCTTCTTTACAATTCCGCAACACGTCTCTAAATTCAGCATCATGCACATATTGATCTTTGATGGTCTCCAAACCAAATATTTTAAAGTCAAGTTGTGAAAGCATAGTATAACGACGAGACAAAGCATCAGCAATAACATTTTCTTTACCCTTCTTGTGTTTAATGACATAAGGGAAAGTCTCAATGAATTCAACCCATTTAGCATGTCTACGGTTCAGTTTTGCTTGACTTTTAATATGTTTCAAAGATTCATGATCAGAATGTATAACAAATTCTTTGGGCCATAAATAATGTTGCCATGTTTCCAAAGTCCGAACAAGAGCATATAATTCCTTATCATAAGTAGAATAATTCAGACTAGGCCCACTTAATTTTTCAGAAAAGTACGCAACAGGTTTACCATCTTGTAATAACACACCTCCTAACCCAATTCCACTAGCATCACATTCAAGCTCGAAAGTCTTATTAAAATCAGGAAGTTGGAGTAAAGGAGCATGTGTTAACTTATCTTTCAAGACCGTGAAGGCTTCTTCCTGTGCGGTACCCCAAGAAAAAGGCACGTCCTTCTTTGTAAGCTCATTGAGAGGCGCAGCAATGGTGCTAAAATCTCTCACAAAACGCCTATAGAAACCAGCGAGGCCAAGAAAACTCCTTACTTGTGTGACCGTTTTGGGCTGCGGCCAACTCTCAATAGCTTCAATCTTGGCTTTATCAACTTCAATTCCTTGTGGAGTAACAACATAGCCAAGAAAAGATACTCGGTCGGTGCAAAAGGTGCACTTCCCAAGGTTACCAAACAAACGTGCATCACGTAGCTCAGTAAAAACAACACGTAAATGTTCCAAATGTTCCTCCAAAGATCTACTAAAAATCAATATATCATTAAAATAGACTACCACAAATCGTCCAATGAAAGCACGTAAAACCTCGTTCATTAATCTCATGAAAGTGCTAGGTGCACTAGTTAACCCAAAAGGCATGACTAACCACTCATATAATCCAAACTTAGTTTTAAATGCTGTTTTCCATTCATCTCCCAATTTCATACGAATTTGATGGTATCCACTACGCAAATCAACTTTGGAGAAAATTGTAGAGCCACTTAATTCATCAAGCATATCATCTAGTCTAGGAATAGGATGACGATAACGAATAGTAATATTATTAATGCCTCTACAATCCACACACATGCGCGATGTACCATCCTTTTTAGGCACTAGAATAATAGGAACAACACAAGGACTAAGGGATTCACGTATATAACCTTTGTCAAGCAGCTCCTGTACTTGACGCATAATCTCCTTTGTCTCCTCTGGATTGGTACGGTAGGGCGCACGGTTGGGTAGGGATGCACCGGGAATTAAGTCAATCTGATGCTCAATCCCGCGAATAGGCGGTAATCCTGGTGGCACATCTTGTGGAAAGACGTCAGCGAACTCCTGCAAAATGTTAATGACAGCAGGAGGCAAAGAGGGAGGCATGTCCTCGAATGAAAATAATACCTCTTTGCATACAAAAGCATAGCAAACAGATGTAGCAACATCCAAATCATTAATATCAGATTTAGTAGCAAGTAAACATCCACTCTTCAATTTTATTTCGGATGCAACAGTAGATGATGGTTTATTATGCTTATGGTGTTGCTCAAATTCCTGTGCTACAATCTGATTCTCACTCTTATTTTTCTCCTGTTTTGCTTTACTAGCTCTAGCAATGTCATCTTTCATAATATGTTCGGGAGACATAAAAAGCAAAGTGATATTATGATCCTTATGAACAAGAGAATACTGATTTGTCCTACCATGGTGTACAGAATTTTTATCAAACTGCCATGGTCTACCAAGTAAAACAGAACATGCTTGCATGGGTACCACATCACAATCCACATAATCAGAATATGTAGCAATGCTAAAATGCACACGAACAGTACGTGTTACCTTAACCTTGCCACTATTGTTGAACCATTGGATGTAATAAGGATGAGGATGTGGTCTAGTGGTTAGAGACAGCTTCTCCACCATCTCCATGCTAGCCAAGTTATTGCAACTCCCTCCATCGATGATGATGCGAATAGAACGCTCCTTCACAACTCCCTTTGTGTGGAACAAGTTGTACCTTTGATTTTGTTCAGCCTGTGTAACCTGCACACTGAGAACACGTTGAGCAACTAAACTTTCATACCTGTCAGCGTAATCAACAGCCATGTAGTGTGTTTCTGGTTCTGCATCGTCGCCATCGTGTTCTTCACTTGCAATGAGAGCCAAAGTCTCCTCATCATAATCACTAGCAGACGCATATCCACCATCCTCAGTAACAATCATGACACGCTTGGAAGGGCATTCTCTCACAAAGTGACCTCCACCCTTGCAACGACGGCATATAACCACATGTGTTTGCCCTGTGGATGCAATAGATGAAGAAGAGCTCTGTGCAGGCCCAGAAGGTGTGCTCTTTGTAGAGGGTGGAGTAGGAGCCTGTTTCCTGGTATCATGGTTGGAGTTGGAGGTTGAAGTAGGTGGTGTTGCAACAGGACGTGTGGAAGTAGATGAGGTACGCGGCGTCCATGATGAAGTGCGACTTGCAAAAAAAGTAGTTCTCGCCATTGCCTGTCGATCCTGCACTTCACGTTCAGCTTTGCAAGCAAGATGAAATAAACGAGTGATAGTGTTATACTCCTTATACTCCAGAATAGTCTGAATCTCTCTATTTAATCCACCCATAAAACGTGCAAGCATAGCTTCATTCTCCTCAACAATACCACATCTAATCATACCAGTTTGTAATTCCTGATAATATCCTTCTACAGAATTTTTTCCTTGTCTTAAACGCTGCAAATTTTGAAGCAATTCACGTTGATAATAAGGTGGCACCCAACGATTACGCATAGCAGTTTTCAAAGCAGCCCAAGTAGTTGGAATATTAGCATGGTGTATTCTACAATGTTCTGACCACCAAACACAAGCGAAACTAGTGAATGAACAAACAACAGCAGCAACACGTCTATCCTCAGGAAATTGTAAGCATGTAAAACGTTGTTCTGTTTCTAACTCCCATGTAAGATATATATCAGGAACATATCTACCCTCAAACGTCGGAATATTCAATTTAAGTTTAGGGAGATGGTCATGATCCCGTACCTGAGGGGGTGGGGCAGCCCTACCGTTACGGTTGTAGCCATGTGGTCGACCTGGTGCGTATGGTGGTGGTTGCCCCTGAGGCTGATCGGGAGCAACCTGTCCCTCATCATCGTAATCACCATCATAATCGTCAACCTGCTCAACGACAGTAGCAGCACGAGCCACAGAAATAGCAGCAGTATCAACAGTACCGGTATGTAGGGCTTGGCTGAGAGGCACACGTCGTGCTCGTCGTTCGAAAGGAATAGGAGCTGCAGCTGGTGGTGGTAGACGGGCAAGCACCTCATTGAACTTGGCGTCCATCTTGGTGTCAAAGGTCTTCTCCAAACCATCTAGCTTCTCCATGGCCTCTCCAAAGTTGGTCACGAAGTCTTGTACCTGGTCCGCCATCATTTGCTGAAATTTATCATATAGCGCTTTGTTGGTCATGCTCTCCCAGTCGATCTCATTGTCGTGTGATCCTGGCATGGTTAGCAAATAGGAAACACACAAGAATATGAAACCTACGGACTACTGGGACGTGGTGGTGGTGGTGGTGGTGTGTCACAAATCCTTTAAGCGAATCTCAAATTCTTACCAGTTCTTACCCAGCAGCAGGCGGTGATCGGCAATCGTTGTAGTCAAAACTCTCAAAGCTTGGATAGAGCGATTGCCAGGTGGTGTCAAACACACGACGTAGATGTATGTGGAGCTGGGATGGCTTATAATATGGTAGCAAAAAGGGTTAGCAATAATCAATTCAGAGATGCAAGGTTGAATAAACGCTCAACGACGGTACTGTGCTGGTCCTAGGCTAGACCCGTACTAGAGACGCGAGCCTAAAGCACCAACAAAATCACGACGCTACACCACGCAATCAAGGGAAGAGTACACTTTGATTTTTTTTGTCGGCGCCTCTTTTTTTTTTGCTCAAAAAATCACTACAATGGCGAGTGTCTCAAAACTCTTGCCACGTCATATAAGCAAGATGGGCACGAAATTTTTTGGACTATTTTTTTTTCTGGAGCAATCCGGGGGCTGCGACGACCAAACATTTCGACAAAAATCACTATGATAGCAAGTGTCTCAAAACGCTCCGGAGAACCTACAATCAAGATAGGGAAAAAATATTTTCGGCCGATTTTTTTTTGGGCCAAAACGTGCTCTGCAAAGCGTGCCAGACTTTTTTTTTCCGACACCTACGCACGTAGCAAAACGCGAATCCGAAATCAAAAGATCTCGAAACGAAATCTAAAACGAGCTGGACTCGGATTGGTGGTGGTATATATGGACACCAATGGATAGTGGGTGGTGATATCTAGCAGCGGTGATGATGGTGGTGGTATATGGCAACTATGAAGACGATGCGTTGGCGGCGTGACAACCTGTGAATAGAACTCGAAACTCTAAAGGACTAGACACTAAGACTAGCAACTCGACACGACGATGTAACCGCAAATTCAACAAAGCAAAATACTGAAAAGACTATGCAAAGGCTCAGATTGGTTCGGATATGATGATCTAACCCGATTTTTTTTGGCTTTTTCGTGGACTAAAGGTATGACGAAACATATGCGATCTAAACTACGAAAACTGATAAAATCTCACCGAGCAACCTGGAAATCTGATACCACTTGATAGAGGCGAAGTTGTCCCTGTCTTTCGATGAGATGGTGGCTATCGTTTTGGTGGAGTAGACTTTGACGATCCGACTACGAACGTGTGATGACGCCGCGCCTTAGCAATCGCTAAACCAACTCCGAGAGGTTATTGACCACGCCGGAGCACGATCAACCTGACCACGAGGGTCTGTTTCCTGCACGCAAATGAAGAACAAGCAAGAAACTAAGATTGCAATCTGGATATTGCGAATATAAGAGGAAAGCTTTATTGATGAAGTGGGGTTCTATGACGCCTTTGTCTGGTCGTGGAACACAAACGAAGAACGCGAAGTTGCAGCTATGGCGAACTTATAATCTAAACAAAACCCAAACCTAAAACGACGCCCTAAGGGCTGTATATATGGGGGAATAGAGGGTAATTTCGTGGCCCCTTGGAGGAGGGGTCCGAAACCGACCCTAACTCAGTTTCCCCATACATACGGACTCTAAAAATAGCCTATAATATGGTATTTCGAAATTACATGGGCCTGGCCCAAAAATAAGGTGGCGCAACACCTATATTAGCCTAGGGACGAATTTTATAGAGTGGCATCATGCATATTTCGTCCAAGGCTTCTTGCTCCCATTATGGTGGCTTCAAAGTGCGAAAATCATCACTGGAAGCTCCATTGTTCTTTCCCGCGCGCACCTTCTTCTCCATGCTTGACGCCGCTCCAATGGTCATCCTTCTTGTCCATGCCAGGTCCTTTATTCACAAGTAAAACAAAAGTATCTAATTTAGGCAGCATCATATGTTCATGAACATTAGAAGGATTTGCAAGAAACGAAAGTACCTGGTAATTCAATTGATGTGCGCGAGCTCTAGTAATTGGTCCTGTATGTATAGCAGTCGGAGTTGTGGGTGTAGCATTAGTTGGGATGTCCTCATCAGGGGGGCAGCCATGGACGCACGGGTGGCATGGGTGTTCATGTCGACATAGCATGGCGACATAGGAGTGTGAGCACAGGAGGGCATAATATGAGTTTGTTGCTATAGGCTACATAATCTAATGTGTGTTATAGCCCATAGCATGGTAGTGGAGGGGTGTGAGTGTAGGGATACATGATCATCAAGTTTCATTCAACAATACAGGTATATATATGCGCCCAGCCAAGAAATAAAAACCCTGTAGCAATGCACGAGCATTCTACTAGTTGCTCTTGCATGCGTGAGTTTAAATTCTGCAAAAATTAGGAAAACGCATTCCACGACAGGTATACTATTGGATGTAATAAGTTATTGTATTATGGGGTCAAAGGAGTAACTTCCAAAGATTTGCTAGGACATGCATTTGCGTACCGTTCGTCAGCATCGTGATCCAAAACCTTGTTTCCATGAAACTTATGTGAAAAAAAGATAAAACTTCGAACCCGTCAGTACGACACAATACACATGTTTTTGTTTTTCAGAAACATAATATACATGTTTATATTGTGTCGATACTTGATCCAACCATTCCTCCGTGTCATTTTTTTCGGAAACGAGGGAAAATATTTGTCGTTTTCATTGACTAAAATGAAGGGAGTTGCCCACAAAAAGGGCACACCGTCCGACCTATCACCCACAAGACTACACACATCTCGAGGAGAGGACACCGTCAAGGCTGTCTGCAATGCCATCATTATCACCACTCCTCGAGAAGGCGACTCCAACTTCGTCGTTGATGACCCGTCAAGACCCCTCCGAATGAACGACATGTGATGACCTCATTGGCCATAGCCAAACAATCGACCAAGACATCAAGGACCGACAACTCCGATTTTGTTGATGGACTTCGAAGAAGAAAATTTCAAGCCTAGAACTACCTAGTCCAGCGCAAACCTCTGGAGAGCACTATCTACTGAAACCATCCTCATGGAGTCATCGCTGCCACAAGGAGCTCGCCACAGGCAGCTCATAATTATGTATTATGGTGAGAAACAAGCATAGACGCACCCATTGGTGAATCATGTCATCGACATCAAAAGGACAAGTCGCAACCTAGCTCCACATGCCACCCTCATCATCGTCGCACAAGTTGCAATACCAACCACTCACATCACCGGTTGGGCACCGGGCAACTGTGTTGTGAACGTCTAGCCCAAGGGAAGACTCATGAAGGACCATCGATCTTCAAAGCAATGCCCTAAAGGAGAAAACAACATAGGGACTGATACGTCTCCAACGTATCTATAATTTTTGATTGTTCCATGTTGTTATATTATCAATCTTGGATGTTTTACGATCATTATATAGCAACTTTATAATTTTTTTGGACTAACCTATTGACATAGTGCCGAGTGCTAGTTGCTGTTTTTTGCTGTTTTTTTACTTCGCAGAATATCAATACCAAACGATGCCCAAACGCCATGAAATTTTTTGGACATTTTTTGGGCCAGAAGACATCGAGTGGGACAAAGAAGCACCAGAGAGGAGGGTCGAGGAGAGCACAGGACACCAAGGCACGCTAGAGGCCCCTGGCGCGGCCTGGTGTATCGTGCCCTCCTCAGGACACCTATCCACCGCCTGTCAGCTCTATAAATACCCAAATATTGCAAAAACTGCCACAAGTTCCAGAACCGTGAGATCCAATCTAACACCATCACGGAGGGGTGCATCGTCTTCATGGGTGCCTCTCCGATGATGCGTGAGTAGTCCACCATAGACCTACGGGTTCGTAGGCAGTACCTAGATGGCTTCCTCTCTCTCTCTTGATTCTCAATACAATGGTCTCTTGGAGATATATTTGATGTAATGACTTTTTGCGGTGTGTTTGTTGGGATCCGATGAATTTTTAGCTCATGATCAGATTCTATCCATGAATATTATTTGAGTCTCTTTTGATCTCTTATATGCATGATTACTTATACCCTCGTATTTCTGTGTAAGGGGTCAACTGTAGTCCTTTCGATAAGTAAGAGTGTCGAACCCAACGAGGAGCAGAAGGAAATGGAAAGCGATTTTCAGCAAGGTAGTTTCTGTAAGCACTGAAATTGTAGGCAATAGATAGTTTAATAACAAGATAATTGGTAACGAACAAGTAACGATAACGATAAATAAAGTGAAGCAAGATAGCCCAATCCTTTTGTGGCAAAGGACAGGCCAAAACGATCTCTTATAATAAGCAAAGTGTTCTTGAGGGTACATGGGAAATTCATCTAGTCACTTTCATCATGTTGGTTTGATTCGTGTTCGCTACTTTGATAATTTGATATGTGGGTGGACCGATGCTTGGGTGATGTTCTTAATTGAACAAACCTCCCACCTATGATTAGCCTACTCGCAAGCATCCGCAACTACGAGAAAATCATTAAGATAAAATCTAACCATACCATTAAACATGTGGATCCAAATCAGCCCCTTACGAACTAGTGCATAAACTAGGGTTTAAGATTGTGTCACTCTAGCAACCCATCATCCAATAGCTAATCCACAATGCATTACCTTAGGCCCAAGGATGGTGAAGTGTCATGTAGTCGACGTTCACATGACACCACTAAGGGAATCACAACATACATATCATCAAAATATCGAACACATATCAAATTTACATGATTACTTGCAACATGACTTCTCCCATGACCTCAAGAACAAAGGTAACTACTCACAAAAATAATGTTCATGCTCAAGATCAGAGGGTTATTAAATAACATAATCAATCTATAGATATGATCTTCCACCAAATAAACCATACAGTAATCAAGTATGCAAAGTAATCAACACTACTAGTCACCCACAGGTACCAATCTGAGGTTCCGGTAAAAAGATTGAACACAAGAGATGAACTAGGGTTTGAGATAAGATGGTGTTGTTGAAGATGTTGATGAAGAAAGGCCTCCCAAAGATGAGAGGGTTGTTGGTGACGACAATGGCTTCGATTTTCCCTTCTCAGAGGGAAGTTCCCCCGACGAAATCGCTCGGCTGGAGGGCAAAAGTGCTCCTGCCCAAGTTCCGCCTCGAGGCAGCGGCATTCCATCCCAAAAGTCCTCTCCTCGTTTTTTCTAGGTCAAAAGACCCTATATGCCAGAAGATGGGCACCGGAGGTGGGACGTGCTGGGCACAACCCACCAGGGCGCGCCTAGGGCCTGGCGCGCCCTGGTGTCTTGTACTCACCAGGTGGGGGCCCTGAGGTAGTTATTTACTCCAGTATTTATTATATATTACAAAATAAGTCCCCATGAAGTTTTAGCTCATTTGAAGATGTGTAGAATAGGTATGTCTGACATGCTTTTTTAGGTCCAGAAGTCCAGCTGACGGTATTCTCCCTCTTTATGCAAACCTTGCAAATTATGAGAGAAAATGCATTAGAATTACTCCATAAAGCATTATTATGCATAAAAACATTATAAATGGCAGTAGGAAATCATGATGCAAAATGGACGTATCAACTCCCCCAAACTTAGACCTCGCTTGTCCTCAAGCGAAAGCCGATATCGAATAACATGTCCATGATGACCCATAAGTATAGGGGATCTATCGTAGTCCTTTCGATAAAAGTGTCGAACCCAACGAGGAGCAGAAGGAAATGACAAGCGGTTTCTGAAAGCACATTTGCTCCCTTGGTGGTTTTGGTAATTCATAACAACATATAAGTCAGTGAACTAATGTTTTCATCAAGTATATTTCAGGGAAAGTTCAATGATGGGTTGGCAAAGAGATTGTGGAATACCCCAAGATGCAAGGAAATGGATTGGCAAAGCTTCAAGCAAGAGGACTCTACATTTCATATTTGTGAGAAATCACTTTGAGTCCATAGGAAAGCCAATACTAATAAAAGGGCGTAAGGTTTTATTAGTGAACAAAATGTTCATACGTGCACAAGTGATGGTTACCAAAGACACCCACAAACCCTCCCACCAAAGCCTGTCCTAAGACAAACACTCAAAATCGGTGAAACCAACATTTCCATCCTGGTGCCACCGATTCCAAACCCTAGATAGACTCAGCCAAACCCTAGCCATTTCGGTATAGCGGACACTTCTTTCGGTGCCATCGAGTTGGGCTGCCAACTTTCTGTTACGCGAGTTCACAGTTTCGGTCCCTCCGAGATTGTTGAATCGGAGTCACCGAGAATGGGCATTCTGACCATTGGTCACCTTATCGGTGCAACCAAGATTCCTATATCGGTCTCACCGAGATTCAAAAGTTGCCACCTTTTGGTCATGTCGGTACCACCGAGATTAACACATCGGTGTCACCGAGTTGGTCATTTTGTGTGTAACGGTTGGATTTTTGGGGATGCCTATATATATGTCATGCCCAAGATGCGATCCTATCCTTATTTTGGCACGAGGGCCTCGACAGGGATAGAAGTGCATCTCGTCATGTTGCAAGAATGGATATCATTACAAGTACATTTATAGAAGAGATGAGTATATGGAATTGGCTTACACTCGCCACAAGCTACATCAATATCACATCAATACAACAACATATTCAAACATCATACAGAAAAGCAGGGTCCAACTACGGATGAAATCAAACGATAAAAATGACATCCATCCTTGCTATCCCAGGCTGCCGCCTGGAACCCATCCTAGATTGATGAAGAAGAAGAAGAACTCCAAAACAAACAAGCATCACGCTCACGTCAAATCATCGCATTACCTATACCTGCAACTATTGTTGTAGTAATTTGTGAGCCACAGGGACTCAACAATCTCATTTCCAAGGGTATCAAGACTATTAAAGCTTAATGGGTGAGGTATGTTTAAGTGGTGAGGCTGCAACAAGCGACTAAGCATTTATTTGAGTGTCTAACTTACGAATACAGAAAAATAAAGTATGGTGGTCTACGCATAACAGACGTGAACTAGAAATGATCACTAACTAATCCTGAACATGTACTTACGTCAAACATAACCCCACCATGTTCTCTCTCGGATAAGAACTCACGAGAAGAGACAATCACGGTTACGCACACGGTTGGTGTATTTTATTTGAGTTTACTTCAAGTTTGCTATGACCGGGTGTTAAACAAAGTTTCCAAGTTTGCCACATAATCGCGGGCATGACTTTCCGAAAGATTTAACCCTGCAGGGGTGCTCCAACTCATCCATCACAAATTAACCACACGCCGCGGGAATAACCTAGACCATGGATCTCGTGATCATCCTAGGCAATTCCAAAGGAAATCCGACACCTCGAGATATCCCGAAGAAGTTCAGAGTTCCTCACGCAAGACGTTCGAGAAAGGTAAAACAAATCCAGCAAGACCGCCTGACGTGTCGACGAACCCGATAGGAGCCGCGTATCTCGTTCTCAGGACACGACGGATAAGCTAAGCGTACGGTGGCCTGATAGACATCTCCCGAGTTGCCCCGGGTTGGCCCCGCACGGTGCTCTAGTTTGGACCAACACTCATGAGGAGCACTGGCCCGGGGTGTTGATTAAAGATCCGGGGGTGCCGGCGGGTCCCTATGCAATTTTATTAGTTATAGGCAAATGTAGTACCAATGTTGGGCCTTGCCAGACAAGCTTTATCCTAAAACAAAAAATCAAGGGGGTCCCCATAACAACCCCGAGCATGTTAGGAGCGCTCGATTATGGAACATAACACCGATTCACAAGTAACTAGGGGCGGCAAAAGTGGAACAAAACACCGAGCAAAAGGCCAAGCCTTCCACCTTTCACCAAGTATATATGTGCATTAAATTAAATAGCAATAATATTGTGATATAACAAAGAATATCCATGTTGACACATGGAAGCAATTGCACCTACAGCTAGAAGCGCTATAAGAGGGGCTGATCAAGCGGTAACATAGCCAAACAATGGTTTGTTGAGATGTGGAGGGGTTAGAGGCTTATCATGGCAATGTAGGGAGGCTTGTCAAACAAGTGGTAGATAGCAAGACATAACGATAAAAGAGGGACAACTAGCATAGCAATGATAGTAGTGGTATCCAGGGAAATGTGTCATCTTGCCTGAGATCCCGCTTGGAAGAAGAACGAGTCCGTGAAGTAGACGAACGAATACTTACACTCCGAACGCTTTCGGAACTCTATCGAGAAGAAGTAATCTGGAACGAACAATCAACACACGAAACACCACAACATATGCATGATATGATGCGCAAACAAATATGATGCATGTCCGGTTTAATTATGCAAGGCATGACAAAGCACATCAAACAACTCCTACACATTAAGTGAAGCTCAATATGCAACAAGTTGCATATTGACGAAAACCCACATTCAAATATTTAGTTCACTCTCGTCTAGGTACTCATCAATATTAAATGTTGATTAACATGGCAACGTTGAAGCATACACAACTGCAACATCTAGGCATTTTTAAAGAGGTCGGAAGCAACATGTAGCATTTCCGAAACGTCCCTATATGCAAGTTATGAATTTGGTCCAGATCTGTCCTAACACAATTTTATATTTATTAAACATGGAAATAAAGTGTGGCATGAGATTCTACACATTTTTCTAGTCAAGTTACGTATATAAAACATTTTCAACGGAGCTACGGTTAATTAGTTATAAAATAAATCATTTTAGCATGACATTTACACAAATTGCACGAAAACAGCAACTTAGACATTTTAATCACATGTTAGAGTTGAATATTGTGAATCTACATGAAATTCTAGTCATTTTACATATATAAAGTTTTTACATACGATGCCCGGTTGGTGAGTTATTAAATACATGAAGTGTAGGTTTTTTTTATGTAAATCTGAATTCATTGGGTAATTAGCAAATTCACAGTAGGTTTTTTTTCTGTAAACCTGAATTCATTGGGTAATTAGCAAATTCACAGAACTGGAAAAAACGTCTACGGGCCGAATCTGGGGTAGCCCAACAACAGCAATGGGCGACTGATAACTAAACATGCGCATGGGGCGAGGGTTAGGAGGGGTTGGGGCTCACCTAGCTGGGCTGGGCCCAAATCGGTGATGGGGCGAGCTAGCCTCGGGCTAGAACCGGGCCGGCCCACAGGGTCTCGTGGGGATATAACCCCGTGGTAAGACCTGCCTAGGTGGGGCCGGGTCATACCTGGCGGCTCATAATCTAGATTGATGAACCGGTCCAAAAGACATAGGCCCGATTGTATGGCTGTTTGTCAGGATAGGCCAAGATGAAGGCCCAGAAGGGAGAAAGGTAGGAAGACCCGGGCGGTTAAGCTGCCCGGAGACGGCTTGCCCAAGATGGCAAGACAAGCGATGGAGATAGAATCAGATACATTGTAAGAGTCGGTATGAGACTTGTGTAACCCGTGGTCTTGGCCTCCTATATAAAGGCGAGACCCGGGGCGACTTAGACAGAAACCAACTAATCGAGAACTAGGTCAAGCGAATCCGCTCCCTTGTAATCGATACTCCAATCAATATAACACAAGCAGAACGTAGGCTTTTACCTCTTCTAGAGGGGCTGAACCTGGGTAAACTCGTGTCCTTTGTCCCAACCAACCCCTTTGAGTCCATCACCTTAGCGATGGCCTCGAACATAAGTCCTCGGACATCTGCCGTGACAAAACCACGACAGTTGGCGCCCACCGTGGGGCTAGCGCTCGATGGTGTTGAGTTCTCAAAGGGCTCTCTCCCAGGGATGGAAGGGTACGTTGTTGGTAGGATGAACAAGAGTCGCCATGGCCGGCTCTACTTCGACGACACCGGCTGGGGCCTCGAGGCCGACTCTATTGAGTACGGTTTCCGTATCCCCTTCGGCAGAATCCACATCTTCATCGGCAAGATCGGCGGATCTGAACCCGGGCCGGACATCTGCACCAACATCATCGAGCCGGTTCGGCGCACGCAACCCTCCCGACACGTGTGGCCCGCCCGTGCTAACCCAGGCAGGAAGCATGTCTTCGTCGGCTTCACTCAAGGCATGGATCTTGAGGGTTCCATGTCGCAGGAAACTCTCATTTGTTCAGAGGATGGATCTTTGAGCGGAGAGACGTAATCAATCTACCAGCTTCACGATGGCAGGCTCGGGGGCTACGACGAGCTTTACCTCGAGTCGGAGTGTCATGAGCCGGAGGACCATGGCCCGTCGATGCATGCGTCCGTCTTCATGGCGGGCTCAGCGCCGGGCCCGAGCAGTACACCCGCCGGGGCAGCAAGGTCGGGGGCTAACCCGCCACCGGCTCAGGTTCTTCTGGATATGATGAACGAGCTTACAACCTTGATGGGGACTGAGGTCATGGCTGAGAATCAAGCCGCCCGGAATGCATAAATCGCAAGACTGAAGGACCAGATGACTAAAGTCCAACAAGGGACCAGCGTGCTGAAGGCTCAGATGGATGCGGAGGCGGAGCGCCTTAGGGCGAATGCTTTTCGCCTCGAGTTGGAGCAGCAATCTGTAGCGGCAGTTCACCGGATGAGGCACCAGTCCCACTTGCCGGAACAGTACGAGGCGAGAAACCTTTTTAACACGCCGGGAACGGGACGAACAGCGGATCACCTAGAAGTCGGCCGACAGCTCGACAACAGCAGCTTAACCCGCCCCGATGGAACCAGGCCGTGCCAATGGCTTTCCCAACACCGGTGGGTCATTATTCAAACCCGACGGAGAACATGGTGGCGGTGGCAAGCCAGCTTGGAACGATCCCTATCCCGGATAAGGCGCCTTTTACAGTAGAGGTTCGGAACGCTGTTGGATACCTGCAAACGATGATGGCCCAGCAGGAGAAGTACACCTACAGCAGGAGTCGCGTGCATTCAACCGCCATCCCCAACCGTAGCTTCGACCGGCGTTATGAGTCGCCGGCGGTTTCTAGCAGTGATCGGCACCGGGGCCCGCCGCGAGATGATCAGGCGGTTCTGGATGCTCAGGCGTTGGTGGATCGGGCAAGAGCACAGCGAGATGCGGCGGCTATGGCGGCGGCGGCTCATCAAGAACCTGCACCTTCCATCTCGGTGGGAGCAAGAGTAACTACCAGGGCCGTGGGAGTGTCGTGCTTAGTGCCGGCTTTGCGGAACGAGCGTCTGCCAAAAGATTTCGAGGGCCCTCGCAAGGTCCCAAATTACACTATTGACTTGCCTCCAGAGGCCTGGATTGAAAGCTATGAGCTGGCGATGGAGATGTTAGATGTCAACAACGTAGTATGTGCCAAGTATTTTATCATGATGCTGGAAGGGCCGGCTCGCACGTGGTTGAAGGGCTTGCCACCCAACACCATTAATTCCTGGGCCGAGTTAAAGGCGAAGTTCATCAAAAATTTCCAAGGAACGTGCAAGCAGCCCATGACGATCGTGGATTTGGATCATTGTGTGTAACAGGAGGATGAGTCGGCTCATCATTGGGTCCGGCGGGTCTCAACTATCATCCACTCGTCTTCATAGATTACGGTGGCTCAAGCAGTTTTGATTTTGGAAAAGAATTGCCACTTTACACCTCCGAAGCAGAAGCTTGGCCGACTCAAGTTGTCACACCCAAGATGCAACCCTATCCTTATTTTGGCACGAGGGCCTCGACAGGGATAGGAGCGCATCTCGTCGTGTTGCAAGAATGGATATCATTACAAGTACATGTACAGAAGAGGTGAGTATATGGAATTGGCTTACACTTGCCACAAGCTACATCAATATCACATTAATACATCAGCATATTCAAACATCATCCAGAAGAGCAGGGTCCACTACGGACGAAAACAAACGACAAAATGACATCCATCCTTGCTATCCCAGGCTGCCGCCTGGAACCCATCCTAGATTGATGAAGAAGAAGAAGAACTACAAATCAAAACAAACATCGCGCTCACATTCAATCATCGCATTACCTGTACCTGGAACTGTTGTTGTAGTAATCTGTGAGCCACAAGGACTCAACAATCTCATTTCCAAGGGTATCAAGACTACTAAAGCTTAATAGGTTGTCACATCCCTAGCTAGTTGTCATAGGACAACATGTGTGTGCATCATATTTCAATTTTGCATCAACATGAAGTGGGGATTAAAAGAAACCCCAAACCCTCATTTGAATCAAACCAATTCAAAGCATGTGAAAAACCAACTAATTCAAAATGGTCATCTAAAATGTCCTCTATGTTTGATAAATATGGACATGAATATATCAGGGGCCATCTTAAATATTTGAACATTTATAGAAATTTAAAATAAATAACAAAGCTGTTGAAAATGCCAAATAAAGCATTATCATTATTTTAGATTTCAAAATATCCTGAAACTTTTTACAGAAGTTTAAAATGTTCAAACTTAATTATAATAAAACAAAGAGAAATAAAACAAATGTCAGAATTAGAAAACAAAGAGAAAAAGAAAAAAAAGAGGAAGAAGCCCGGGGGGAGCCGGCCCAACTGGCCCGTGCTAGTCATCCCTGTCCTCTCGCCAGGAGGACAGGGGCACGCGCTCGCCGCGCGCGGGCACGCGCCCGGCCAACTCCTCCCTGCCTGGCTGCTGCCTGGAGGGCTCCGAGAGCGCCAGCGCGAGGCCTCTTGCCGTGGCCCTCTTCTCCTCCCCTCTCTCCCGTGCGCGCTCTCTCTCGCGCGCTCTCTCTTCCCCCTCTGCTCGCCATGGCCGACGCGCCGAAGCCTCGCCACCGTAGTTCCAGCCACCCCTGTGCCCTCCCGAGACCGCCAAAAGCTCCGCCGTGACCCCCTCGTCCTCCCCATGGACCTAGTAGCCGCCGGGAGCCCCTCTACGCCGAGGCTGCCGTCGTCTTCAAGCTCTGGCTCCGGTGCTCCTTTCCGGCGATTCACGGCCGTATGCCCGTCCTCGAGCTCGCCGTCTTCCTCAACCACCTCGTGGTGAGCCCCTGCGTCAATCCCCCTATCCTTGCGGCATGTCCCTCGCTGTACACACCGTCCCCTTGCTGCCCGAAACTTGCCGCCGCTCAGCTCGTCGCCGGCCTTAGCTCCGGTGGCCCCCAAGCCCCCTCTATCGCCCCTTAGGATGCGCGCGTGCGGGGGCTACCCTCCGGTGCCCTCCGCGCACTAAATGGCCGCCGGAAGAGCAAGTTCGGCGAGTCGCTGTCGCGCCCTTTGGTCGCCGCCGGCTGGCCTTCGTCGGGGTGATGTGGTAGGGTCATCAGGGGCTAATCACCCTGCTAACCAGCCCCCCAGCCACTGACACTGGGCCCCAGCTGCAAGTCAAACCCCGGTCAGCGTGGGGATTAGCCCTATGTCATTGACGTGCGGGCCCCGCACGTTAGGTTTGACCTGGCCTGGTCAGCCGACCTGCTGACGTCACAATGACGTCAGACTGCCGCTCTAATTCAATTTCTAGTTTTAAAATAATTCCAGGAAATGTTTAAAACTTCAAAATTCATATAAATTAATCTGTAAATCAGATGAAAATAATTTATATAAAAATTATCATAAAAATCCAATGAATCTAATGGCGCTATTATCATGCATGTTAGAGCAACCTATGTCGATGAGCATTGACATTACTAATAGGTTAACTAATGAAATATGAAATGAAGAACGACATTGAACCTATATTCAAACTCACTTCAAATCAACTTGGACAATAGTTGCATTAGCCCATCCATACATGCTGCCATGTCATGATCATGCATCATATTGTTGCACTTGCGTGTATTGATTGCTATTTATCTGCATTGCAGTAGGCCCTGCTTCTGAGGATACCTCTGAGTATTCCAACGAAGGAGAAAACCTTCCCGCTACCCAGGAAGGCAAGAAACCCTTTTGATCATTCCGATAACATCCCACTCTCTCGCTCCTGCTCTTGTTTATTGCATGAGGACAAACGTTCACTTGTCTGTCATACACGGTAGATGAACCTATTCTTTTGCATGACCTGTC
Organism: Hordeum marinum; assembly: GCA_022496015.1. Lineage (NCBI taxonomy): Eukaryota > Viridiplantae > Streptophyta > Magnoliopsida > Poales > Poaceae > Hordeum > Hordeum marinum. The sequence goes on from CM039676.1 coordinate 150,655,960, forward strand.
ATTGTCACAGTAAATAGCTAAACCTTGCAACCTAGCATACCTGGTAGATGCTTGTGCCATGATGTGCTTAGCTTACTTTGCCTGCTATGCTTGATATGCTTAGAGTTGTGTCAGGTCTGATTCATCTGAGTGATGAACTGGAGTGAAATAATGATGTTCTGATGTGATAAGCTTATGATGAACCCGACTTGGTAAAGGTAGCGATGAGAGGCTATGTAGGAGTACATAGAGGGTTGTCTCATTGGGGCCGTTCTTAGGAACTGAGTTCCTTGTTTGTGATCCAAGACTAGTTACTACCACACGTTGGGATACTTAATTGACCCTCTCGACTTATCGATCGCTTAGTCCTTAGTCCAGGAGTTGCAAGTAGTTTCTGGTGTTTATAGCATGCTGGAGGCCGTGCGTAGCGCTGACCCTAGGGGTGGGTTACGACGCGGTAGGCAGTGGCACAGTGTGCCAAGGGTCACCCGGATGGTGGGCTTGGGAACCCTGTGCACATCGTTTGGGGCCGTAGCGGAAACTTCGGCCGGACTTCCGTGCGGGTTCAGTTTCAAATAGGCGAGAGCCTGAACTAGAGGTCTTATGTGATTGACGGTCGTGGCCGACTCCCTCGCTGGGCTTCCGCTTGAAGGTTGTCGAGGTGCATGGTTTTATGAGCACACAGCGATAAGTGGCGAGAGCGTGTGTGAATAAGTAAACTATTCGAATAGCCGCGTCCTCGGATATGAACTACTTGGAGAACTCATGCTGTTCATAGATAATCAAATGGATACTCATAAAAATATCAAGACAAGTGTGAGTACCGTGGATGGCACTCTCCTGGGAGAGGGAAGTGAATCCATGGTGGTGTATTGTTATGGAGTTAGTGGAGTTGTGTGCGATATCTAAAATCTAAACAAAGAGTTAAAATTGTGTAGTGTAGGTTAGCCATGAGTCAAAGCTGGCATCGCCATAAACTCCACCACTCCCCTTGTTGATACATGAGCATGAATAGTCTAGGTCTGCTTTAAAGACTTGCTGAGTATGTTTGTACTCATGTTTGCTTAATAAATGTTGCAGATGAGACTCAGGACCCATCAGGTGGGATCTATCTAGATGTCGACGATGCCGAATAGCTGGTGTCCCAGCTACGACCTTATGCCCTGTGGCGGGCTGTAGATAGTCAGGCCATGTGCCTTTTTACCCTTTCATCTTTCTGTACTCAGACAGCTTTATGCTTCCGCTTGGTTTGTATAACTTGTGCGTATGACTTGAGTGTCGGGTCATGTGACCCTATCTGTAAGAACATATTATGCAATGCTCTTCTGAGCCTCTTAAATAAAAGTTGTGTTGTTGTATGGTTATTTTGTGATACCATAGTTGTATCTATGCATATCGGGCATGCCATGCGTACGTGTGATGTGCAACGGTATGTATGGGATCCGACACCTAGTCGTGTGCCTTTAGTAGTACTCTTTATGGGAAACTGCCTCTTTGTGCTTCCACCGAGACCTGGTAGCTTGCTACTGCTCCAGACACATTGATTGACCGACATGTATCCTTCTTTACTGCTGTGTCTGTCCCTTCGGGGAAATGTCTCGCAGTGTAATGGAGTCCCTGTAGCCTGCTACGACTCGTCTACGTGCAGTGATGGCATTCATGTCTCATGGCGTAATGGAGTCCTTGTATCTTGCTATGACTCGTCTACACACGCTTGAGGCCGACACTTGCATTGCTGGGTTACATATGACTGTTTCCGTACGGATATGCCACTTGGGTTCTATGACTAGTCATGTCGGCCCGGGTTCTCTGTCGTTTGATTGCCAGCGACATGTTCACATACGTGAGCCAAAAGACGCAAACGGTCCCGGCTAAGGTAAGGTTGTAGCCGTGGAGCTTACCGTGCATGAGGCCGCAAAGTGATGTGATGTGTTACAGTCTGGATTCATATGACTTAGGATCGGGGTCCCGACAACGTTGGTATCAGAGCCCGACTGACTGTAGGACTATCAAGCCAAACCGTCTGAAGTTGAGTCTAGAAACACTATAGAAAAGTAGGGGAATTGATTGTGCAAGGGAATGTAAGGCTCTTTTTACTCCTCTTCCCAAGTTATTCTATGCTGAGTCTTTCTCATCTTTTCTACGGGGATAAGAACTAGGCTTCTCATCTATTGCTTAGGATGATGAGTTACTAACCATGGACCATTAGCTAGCTTGATTGCAAGTGAATGTCGGTACTCAAGCATTGTTGGTATGACAAACAGTTGGAGAAGAGATTTGAGTCTAGAAAGTCGAGTGGTTATGCTTTTCCAATCTTTTGCAGTTGTCTCAAAATCCTTTTTGAGCAATTACAGCCGTTATGTTGTCCAATTTCTGCTAGAGTCTCTAATGACTTTGCATCATTCTCTGTTTCAGATGCCCCCTCGTCCTTCCCGTCAGGTGGTCCGTCTGACCAGGTGCATTGATGTACCGGGTCACACGACCATGTTGGTTAGAGTTATGATGGAGGCTGGTTACCGTTGGTACCCAGAGTACACAATGGAGGAACAGTATCGAGATTTCAACCAGAGCCAGTATCTATGTACTGTTAAGATATATCCTTCATATCCTGGAGCTGCAGAGCCGCTTCACTGGACTTATGGATTAGGTGTCACCATAGACATGGCAGTTCAGGAGGCCGCCTACACCATGCTGACTATCATGAGGTTTCACCATGGTCTGCTTCAAAACACAGAGTTCTGTTATGTTCCTGCTTCTCTGGGAGGAGAGGATAGCTATCTTAGCGCAACCTACCATGATCATTCTCATGAGGACCCTAGGCTACAGGTGACCGCTTAGATGTTGGAGAACAGGGATCGTGATGCACGTGCCCTTCGCATGGAGCTTTATGCTACCCGTGCACGTCTTTGGATAGCCCTGACGCAGTTGGCACCTGTCCTGTAGACAGGCTATGGAGATTTGGAGATGCTGAACCCATCGCGGACTCATCTACCAGCACGCGTAGACTGGCCCGATGTTGGAGGCATCACCCCTCTTCGAGGACCGCTGTTGCCGCCAACAAGGGGACCAAGGCCACATCCGTGTCCTTACGGTTTCCAGGGATCACATGCTAGAGTGTTTCCAGATCCTTAGGTTCAGCTCCCGAGTCATGGGGGTAACCAATATGAGGCATTCTACGGCGATGCTTGAGTACGTGGATGCTAGTACTAGTATGGTAGTAGTCATATCGCCACAGTCCTGCGTGTCTTGTGGGATATGACTGAGGTTGAGAGTTGAGTTCCGGAGGTGTAGATAGATAATGTATAGGAAGCTTGTAATGCCTCCGATGAGTTGTGTCATCTCTCTGTAGTTTGTATTTCAGCTTGGGCTTGTACTGAACTATGTCATGGTGTGTATGAGAATCATGGTGTTTATAGGGCAGTTGTTATTACCATGTTGTTTGGGTGTTTACCCTGCATGCCATGTTGTCCAGTACATTCCTTATCTCATGTCTTAGAGTTGATGCCCTCTATGTCTAAGCTATGGGTTTGTTTCCCAGGATGGTGGCCACTAGGAATAACCCCGTGCCTGCCCCTGAGCAGGGCGAAGGAAGCCAGCCAAGGCAAGAGAACTTGCCACAAGCGCCCTCTTTGGCAGAAGTGATGCTTGAAGCTGAATGGAACAAAAGGGAGACCAACAGGTTGTTGGAACAAATTGAGCAGAACATAGCGCGTGCTCCCCGCAATGATCACAATGATGGCGTGTCTCTCGGTGATTTCATCAAGCTGTACCCACCTAAGTATCATCATTCGGTCGACCCACTCGACGCGGATGGCTGGCTGAACAACATGTCTCGCAAGATCCGAGCTGCCAATGTATCCAAGGCCAACAAGGTGACCTTTGCTACTTACTTTCTGGAAGGACCCGCCAATCTATTGTGGGAAAATTATGAAGCCATGCGTCCCATAGGCCCCGCACCAATTTGGGCAGAATTCAACGCGGCATTCTGTACCCATCACATCTCGGAAGGGCTGATGGATCGCAAGAGAGAGGAGTTCTGTGCTTTCACCCAGGGCAGACTGTCAGTGGATGCCTATAGCCATGAGTTTGGCAATCTTGCTTGTTATGCTCCGGAGGAAGTTTCAACTGATGCCAAGAAACAGGCTAGGTTCCGCAAGGGACTTAGTCCTGAGCTCCATCGAGATCTGCGCCTGCATAAGTGCACAACCTTCCAGGCTCTCGTCAACAAGGCCATCAATGCCGAGACTGGACAGTCTGACTACGAGGCCACTAGGAAGCACAACCGTGACTTCAGCCCTGCATCTGGCTCGGGCTCCAAGAAATGCCAGGTGTGGATGCCTAATGCAGCTCTACCACCAAGGTACACCACGAGGCCATCCTTCCAGGCGCCTCGCCCAACTCAGCCGAACCCTCCAACCAGGCCATTTGGAGGTCCTCCTGCCAATGTTGCTCCCCGTGCCACCGTGGTCTGCTACAAATGTGGGGAACCAGGACACTACTCCCGTGAGTGTCCTCAGAACAATGCTAAGCCAGCTGGACATGGGAAGCCAGGAAAAGCTTTCTATGTGAAGCCAGCTCCTGCTCGTGGACGAGTGAACTATGTTTCTGCTGAGGAAGCCCTTGAGGATCCCAATGTTATCCTAGGTACGCTTCTTGTCAATAGTCATCCAACATCTATTCTATTTGATACTGGGGCATCTCATTCTTTCATCTCAGAAAGTTATGCACAGTTGCATAACATGTCTTTTTGTGATATGCCTACTCCTTTAGTAGTTCAGACTCCTGGTTCAAAATGGCAAACTTCTAGGGTGAGCCATGACAATGAGATTCTGGTGGATAGGCTAGTTTTCCTAGCATCTTTGATAGCTCTCAAGTCTTCGGACATCAATAACATCTTAGGCATGGATTGGATGAAAGCCCACTATGCTAAGATTGATACTCATACTAGGAATGTTCAACTTACACATCCATCGGGTGAGATAGTTAATGTCTCCACTCGAGCAACCAAGCACCAACTCTATTCCCTCAATGCTAGCCCTCTTCTAGAATTAGAAGATATTCCGGTAGTCCGAGACTTTCCGGATGTCTTTCCAAAAGAAGTGCCAGGAATTCCACCTGTCAGAGATGTTGAGTTTATGATAGAGCTCATTCCAGGGACTGTCCCAATAGCCAGAAGACCCTATGAGATGGCACCCTTAGATCTAGTCGAACTTAAGATTCAACTTGATGAGGCTTTAAAGAAAGGTTTCATCCGTCCTAGTTCTTCTCCTTGGGCTTGCCCCGTCCTCTTCGTCAAGAAAAAGGATGGATCGGATCGGATGGTTGTGGATTATCGGCCAGTGAATCTGGTCACCATAAAGAACAAGTATCCGCTCCCCAGGATCAATGATTTGTATGATCAACTCGCTGGATCCTCTGTCTTTTCCAAAATGGATTTGAGGTTGGGATACCATGAAATCAGAATTAGAAACGGGGACATTCCAAAAATGGCTTTTGTTACTCGTTATGGCCAATACGACTACACCGTCATGTCCTTCGGTTTAACCAATGCCCCAGCCACCTTCTCTCGCTTGATGAATTCGATCTTCATGGAGTATTTGGATAAATTCGTCGTGGTTTACCTCGATGATATACTCATCTACTCGAACAATGAACAGGAACATGCCAAGCATCTAAGGCTGGTGTTGATGAAACTTCGAGAGCATTGCTTGTATGCCAAATTCTCCAAGTGTGAATTTTGGTTGCTAGAAGTGACCTATCTGGGCCACGTGATCTCTGGTAAAGGTATTGCTGTCAATCCCGAGAGAGTTCAGGCCGTCCTTGATTGGACTCAACCTGAATCGGTTAAGCAAGTTTGGAGTTTCCTTGGCTTAGCGAGCTATTGTCGCCGCTTTGTCGAGAACTTATCCAAGGTTGCGAAACCTCTGACTGAACTCCTCAAGAAAGATAAAAAGTTCGAGTGGACTCCACAATGCGAGCACAATTTTCAGGAGTTGAAAAGACGACTGACCTCTGCTCCCGTTCTGGTGCCACCAGATTTCTCTAAGGACTTTGTTATCTATTGCGACGCCTCGCGAAAAGGATTAGGTTGCATTCTCATGCAAGATCGTCATGTGATTGCATACGCATCTCAACAGTTGCGTCCACATGAGGATAATTATCCAACACATGATCTTGAGCTTGCAGCTGTGGTCCATGCACTGAAAACCTGGCGACATTACCTTTTGGGTAATCATTGCAAAATTTACACTGATCACCAAAGTCTGAAATATATTTTCACCCAGCCGGATTTGAATCTCAAGGAAAGACGGTGGGTTGAGTTGATTACAGATTACGACTTAGGGATAACTTACACCCCGGGGAAAGCCAATGTCATGGCTAATGTACTAAGTCGTAAGTCTTATTATAACAACCTGATGTTACAACAAGGTCAACTACTTCTCTATGAGGAATTTCGGAAGTTAAACCTCCATATTGATCCTCAAGGATTCCTATCAAACCTGGTGGCAAAACCTACTCTTAAGGATCAAATAGTAGTTGTCCAGAAGTACGATAAGGGTATATCTCGGATCAAGGAGAATATTGCTAGCGGAAACGCTAAAGATTTCTCCAAGGATGATGAGGGTGTTGTGTTCTTTCAGAACCGGTTGGTGGTTCCCAAGAGCACACGCTTAAGACAGTTGATCCTTAAGGAGGCTCATGATTCCCCTCTTACAATTTATCCTGGTAGTACCAAGATGTATCAGGACCTACGACAGAGGTTCTGGTGAACTAGGATGAAGAGAGAAGTTGCTTAGTTCGTTGCTAACTGCGACGTTTGTCGCCGCGTAAAGGCAGAACATCAAAGGCCTGCTGGCACCCTTCAACCTTTAGCTATTCCTGAATGGAAATGGGATAAGGTCGGTATGGATTTTATTACCAGATTTCCCAGGACTAAGAGAGAGAATAATGCTATCTTTGTGGTCATCGACCGCCTTTCCAAAGTGGCTCATTTTCTTCCTGTTTGGGAGAGTATAACTGCTAGCCAGCTAGCGGAGTTATATGTTTCTCGAATAGTTTCTCTTCATGGTGTTCCATTGGAGATTAACTCAGACCGCAGAAGTATCTTTACTTCTCGATTTTGGGAAAGTTTCCAAACCGCTATGGGGACTCATCTATCCTTTAGCACTACTTTCCACCCAAAATAAAGTGGTCAAGTTGAGCGAGTCAATCAAATCCTCGAAGACATGCTCCGAGCTTGTGTTATATCCTTTGGTATGAATTGGGAGAAATGTCTTCCATTTGCCGAATTTGCTTATAACAATAGTTATCAATCAAGTTTGGACAAAACCCCTTTTGAAGTTCTCTATGGACGAAGGTGTTGAACACCTCTTAACTGGTCAGAAACCGGAGAGAGGCAACTCTTTGGCCCGGATATGATCCAAGATGTAGAGGAGCAAGTTCGAATTATTTGTGAAAAGTTGAAAACAGCCCAATCTCGTCAAAAGAGCCAATATGATTGCCATCATAAGGCTGTGACCTATGAAGTTGACGAGAAGGCTTACCTTCGGGTTACACCTCTGAAGGGTACCAATCGATTCGGTATCAAGGGCAAGTTGGCTCCTCGTTACATTGGACCTTTTCGCATTCTTGCTAAACGAGGAGAGGTTGCCTACCAATTGGAACTTCTGCCGCATGTTTCCAAGGTTCATGATGTCTTCCACATCTCGCAACTCAGGCGTTGCTTCTCGGACCCTGTCCGTGAAGTGGACCACGAAGCGCTTGATCTCCAAGATAACCTTACATATCGAGAATACCCTGTTCGTATTCTTGATCAAGCTGAGCGTACCACTCAGCGTCAGAACATCAAGTTTCTCAAGGTTCAGTGATCACACCATTTTGAAAAGGAGGCCACATGGGAAAGAGAAGATCGTCTTCGACTAGAGTACCCCACGCTCTTCTCGACGACTTCAAAATCTTGGGATGAGATTCTTTTGAGTGGGGGTGAGTTGTCACATCCCTAGCTAGTTGTCATAGGACAACATGTGTGTGCATCATATTTCAATTTTGCATCAACATGAAGTGGGGGTTAAAAGAAACCCCAAACCCTCATTTGAATCAATCCAATTCAAAGCATGTGAAAAAACAACTAATTCAAAATGGTCATCTAAAATGTCCCCTATGTCTAATAAATATGGACATGAATACACGAGGGGTCATCTTAAATATTTGAACATTTATAGAAATTTAAAATAAATAACAAAGCTGCTGAAAATGCAAATAAAGCATTATCATTATTTTAGGTTTCAAAATATCCTGAAACTTTTTACAGAAGTTTAAAATGTTCAAATTTAATTATATAAAATATTTGGAATATTTTATCATAGCATTTGTACTTGAAAAAGAAATAAAACAAATGTCAGAATTAGAAAACAGAGAGAAAAAGAAAAAAAGAGGAAGAAGCCCAGGGGGAGCCGGCCCAACTGGCCCGTGCGAGTCATCCCTGTCCTCTCGCCAGGAGGATAGGGGCACGCGCTCTCCACGTGCGGGCACGCGCACGCCCAGCTCCTCCCTACCTGGCTACTGCCAGGAGGGCTCCGAGAGCGCCAGCGCGAGGCCTCTCGCCGTGGCCCTCTTCTCCTCCTCTCTCTCCCCTGTGCTCTCTCTCTCTTGCGCTCTCTCTTCCCCCTCTGCTCGCCATGGCCGACTGTGTCGAAGCCTCGCCGCTGTAGTTCCAGCCACCCCCGTGCCCTCTCGAGCCGCCAAAAGCTCTGTCGTGACCCCCTCGTCCTCCCCATGGACCTAGTAGCCCTCGGGAGCCCCTCTACGTCGAGGCTGCCGTCGTCTTCAAGCTCCGGCTCCGGCGCTCCTCTCAAGCGATTCGCGGCCGTTTGTGCATCCCCGAGCTCGCCCTCTTCCTCAACCACCTCGCGGTGAGCCCCTGCTTTGATCCCCCTATCCTTGCGGCCTGCCCCTTGCTGTAGACGCTGTCCCCTTGCTGCCCGAAACCTGCCGCCACTCAGCTCGTCACCGGCCGTAGCTCCGGTGGCCACCGAGCCCCCTCTGCCATCCCTTTGGATGCGTGCGTGCGCGGGCTGCCCTCCGGTGCCCTCCGCGCACTAAATGGCCGCCGGAAGAGCAAGTCCGGCGAGTCGCCGCCATGCCGTTTGGTCGCCGCCGGCTGGCCATCGGCGGGGTGACGTGACAGGGCCATCAGGAGCTAATCACCCTGCTAACCATCCCCCCAGCCGTTGACACTGGGCCCTAGCTGCGGGTCAAACCCCGGTCAGCGTGGGGATTAGCCCTATGTCACTGACGTGCGGGCCCCACACGTGAGGTTTGACCTGGCCTGGTCAGCCGACCTGCTGACGTCACAGTGATGTCAGGCTGACGCTCTAATTCAATTTCTAGTTTTAAAATAATTTGAGGAAATATTTAAAACTTCAAAAATTCATATAAATTAATCTGTAAATCAGATGAAAATAATTTATATATAAAACTTTATCAGAAAAATCCAATGAATCTAATGGTGCTATTATCATGCATGTTAGAGCAACCTATGTAGATGAACATTGACATTTACTAATAGGTTAACTAATGAAATATGAAATGAAGAACGACTTTGAACCTATATTCAAACTCACTTCAAATTAACTTGGACAATAGTTGCATTAGCTCATCCATACATGCTGCCATGTCATGATCATGCATCATATTGTTGCACTTGCGTGTATTGATTGCTATTTATCAGCATTGTGGTAGGCCCTGATTCTGAGGATACCTTCGAGTATTCCAACGAAGGAGAAAACCTTCCCGCTACCCAGCAAGGCAAGCAACCCTTTTGATCATTCCGATGACATCCCACTCTCTCGCTCCTGCTCTTGTTTATTGCATTAGGACAAACGTTCACTTGTGTGTCATACACGGTAGATGAACCTATTCTTTTGCATGACCTGTCATTGTCACAGTAAATAGCTAAACCTTGCAACCTAGCATACCTGGTAGATGCTTGTGCCATGATGTGCTTAGCTTACTTTGCCTGCTTGTGTCAGGTCTAATTCATCTGGGTGATGAACTGGAGTGAAATAATGATGTTCTGATGTGATAAGCTTATGATGAACCCGAGTTGGTAAAGGTAGCGATGAGAGGCTATGTAGGAGCACATAGCGGGTTGTCTCATTGGGACCGTTCTTAGGAACTGAGTTCCGTGTTTGTGATCCAAGACTAGTTACTACCACATGTTGGGATACTTAATTGACCCTCTCGACTTATCGATCGCTTAGTCCTTAGTCTAGGAGTTGCAAGTAGTTTCTGGTGTTTATAGCATGCTGGAGGCCGTGCGTAGCGCTGACCCTAGGGGTGGGTTACGACGCGGTAGGTAGTGGCATGGTGTACCAAGGGTCACTCGGATGGTGGGCTTGGGAACCCTGCGCACATCGTTTGGGGCCGTAGCGGAAACTTCGGCCGGACTACCATGCGGGTTCAGTCTCAAATAGGCGATAGCCTGGACTAGAGGTCTTATGTGATTGACGGTCGTGGCCGACTCCCTCGCTGGGCTTCCGCTTGAAGGTTGTCGAGGTGCATGGTTTTATGAGCACACATCGATAAGTGGCGAGAGCGTGTGTGAATAAGTACACCCCTTCAGGGTATGAAACTATTCGAATAGCCATGTCCTCGGATATGGACTACTTGGAGAAGTTATGCTGTTTATAGATAATCAAATGGATACTCATAAAAATATCAAGACAAGTGTGAGTATCATGGATGGCACTCTCCCGGGAGAGGGAAGTGAATCCATGGTGGTGTATTGTTATGGAGTTAGTGGACTCGTGTGTGATATCTAAAATCTAAACAAAGAGTTAAAATTGTGTAGTGTAGGTTAGCCATGAGTCAAAGCTGGCATTGTTGCATAAACTCCACCACTCCCCTTGTTGATACATGAACATGAATAGTCTAGGTCTGCTTTAAAGACTTGCTGAGTACGTTTGTACTCATGTTTGCTTAATAAATGTTGCAGATGAGACTCATGACCCATCAGGTGGGTTCTATCTAGATGTTGACGATGTCGAATAGCTGGTGTCCCAGCTATGACCTTATGCCCTGTGGCGGGCTGTAGATAGTCAGGCCATGTGCCTTTTTACCCTTTCTTCTGTCTGTACTCAGACAGCTTTATGCTTCCGCTTGGTTTGTATGACTTGTGTGTATGACTTGAGTGTCGGGTCATGTGACCCTATTTGTAAGAACATATTATGCAATGCTCTTCTGAGCCTCTTAAATAAAAGTTGTGTTGTTGTATGGTTATGTTGTGATGCCATAGTTGTATCTATTCATATCGGGCATGTCGTGCGTACGTGTGACGTGCAACGGTATGTATGGGATCTAACACCTAGTCGTGTGCCTTTAGTAGTACTCTTTACGGGAAACTGCCTCTTTGTGCCTCCACCGAGCCCTGGTAGCTTGCTACTGCTCCGGACACATTGATTGACCGACATGTATCCTTCTTTGCTGCTGTGTCTGTCCCTTCGGGGAAATGTCTCGCAGTGTAATGGAGTCCCTATAGCCTGCTACGACTCGTCTACGTGCAGTGATGGCATTCATGTCTCACGGCGTAATGGAGTCCTTGTATCTTGCTATGACTCGTCTACACACGCTTGAGGCCGACACCTGCATTGCTGGGTTACGTATGACTGTTTCCATATGGATGTGCCACTTGGGTTCTATGACTAGTCATGTCGGCCTGGGTTCTCTGTCGTTTGATTGCCAGGGACATGTTCACATACGTGAGCCAAAAGACGCAAATAGTCCCGGCTAAGGTAAGGCTGCTGCCATGGAGCTTACCGTGCGTGAGGCCGCAAATCGATGTGATGTGTTACAGTCTGGATTCATATGACTTAGGATCGGGGTCCCAACATAGGTAAGGTATGGTTAAGTGGTGAGGCTGCAGCAAGCGACTAAGCATATATTTGAATGGCTAACTTACGAATACTGAAAGTAACGTATGGTGGTCTACGCATAACGGACGTGAACTAGTAATGATCACTAACTGATCCTGAACACCTACTTATGTCAAACATAACCCCACCGTGTTCTCTTTCGGATAAGGCCTCACGAGAAGAGACAATCACGGTTACGCACACAGTTGGTGTATTTTATTAGAGTTTACTTCAAGTTTGCTATGAATCGGTGTTAAACAAAGTATCCAAGTTTGCCACATAACCGTGGGCACGGCTTTCCAAAAGATTTAACCCTACAGGGATGCTCCAACTCGACCATCACAAATTAACCACACGAAGTGGGAATAACCTCGACCACGGATCTCGTGATCTTCCTAGGCAATTCCATAGGAAATCCGCCACCTCGAGATAGCCCGAAGAAAAATCAGAATTCCTCACTCAAGACGTTTGTGAAAGGTAAAACAAATCCAGCAAGGCCGCTCGGCGTGTCTACGATCTCGATAGGAGCCGCGTATCTCATTCTACGGTTGAGCGATGGTTACCACGCCAAGCACCGAGTTGCCCTGGGTAGCATTAATAAGCTACTCTGGGTTGGACCAACACTCATGAGGAGCACTGCCCCTGGTTGTTGATTAATCCACGGGGTGATCATGCCCTATGCAAATTTTAGTTGTCATTAAGCAAATAGTACCAATGTTGGGCCTTGCCAGACAAGCTTTATCCTAACACGAAAATCAAGGGGGTCCCCATAACAACCCCGAGCATGTTAGGAGCGCTCAGTTATGGAACATAACACCGGTTCACAAGTAACTAGGGCGGCAAGAGTGGAACAAAACACCGAGCAAAAGGCCAAGCCTTCCACCCTTTACCAAGTGTATAAGTGCATTAAATTAAATAGCAATAATATTGTGATAACAAAACAATGTCCATGTTGTCACATGGAAGCAATTGCACCTGCAGCTAGAAACGTTGTAAGAAGGGCTGAGCAAGCGGTAACATAGCCAAACAATGATTTGCTCGGAAGGTGGAGGGTTAGAGGCTTTTCATGGCAATGTTGGGAGGCTTGACAAAGAAGTGGTAGGTAGCGAGACGTAACGATAAAAGCGGGACAATTAGCATAGCAATGATAGTAGTGGCATCCAGGGAAATGTGTCATCTTGCTTGAGATCCCGCTTGGAAGAAGCACGAATCCATGAAGAAGACGGGTCAACTTAGTCGAACGAATCCTCACACTCCGAACGCTTTTGGAACTCTATCGAGAACAAGCAAACCGGAAACAACAATCAACACACGATACACCACAACATATGCATGATATGATGCGCAGACAAATATGATGCATGTCCGGTTTAATATGCAACGCATGGCATGACATGGCATGGCAAGAACAACAAACAACTACTACATATTAAGTGAAGTTCAATATGCAACAAGTTGCATATTGACGAAACTCCACGTTCGAATTATTTAGTTCACTCTCGTTTAGGTGCTCATCAATATTAAATGTTGTTTAACATGGCAAACGGTGAGCACAAACAACTACAACATCTAGGCATTTTAAATAAGGCGGGAAGCAATATATATCATTTCCAAAACAACCCCATATGCATATTATGAATTTGGCCCAGATCCGTACTAACCATATTTTAGAGTTGTTAAACAACAAAATAAATGTCACCCCGAGATTCTACACAATTTTCTATTCAAGTTACATATATAAAAACGGAGCTATGGTTAATTAGTTATGAAATAAATCATTTTAACATGTCATATATGCAAATTAATGTAAACAACGAGTTTAAATATTTTTATCACATGTGAAAGTTGGATACTGTGAATCTACACGAAATTCTAGTCACTTTACATATATAAAGTTTTTACATATGATGCACGCTTAATTAGATATTAGCAATTTTAAAACAGGGGTTTTTCTGTAATTTATTAATCATTGGATAATTGACAAAATCATAGCAGAGGAAAAAAACTATATTGGGCCGAATCTGGACAGGGCATTGGGCACAGGATAACTAAGCAACGCTCTGGGCGAAGGATAGGGCACGGGGGGCGGCTCACCCATGGGCTGGGCCTTGAGGGTTGCGGGAGCTGGGCCGGCAGATCTGGCGCTCAGCTGGGCCTGGCGCTTGGGAGGAGCTCGCCTCCTTCGACCTCCCGCATGACAGAAGGCCATGGCGATGCGGAGGAGGCCGCTGCTCCGGCAGGGACGCGGCGACCTGGGCGACGAGGAGGCCGGGAATGGGGCAGGGACGAGTGGATCTGGCGCCTCCCTCACTGGATCTGGCCGGAGACGTGGCCGGCGACAAGCTACGGGGCCATTCGTGTAGATCCATGGCGGGGCGAGCTTGGGGTGAAGCAGGCTGCGGTAGGCATGGGGCGTCCGGTGGCTGACAACGGGGTCCCCGGCGAGGCTCCCCGGCCGGCAGCGGGTTAGGGGCTCTGACGAGGCTGGCAGAGGGGCTCGGGAGAGCTAGGCACGGGCGCGGGGAGGCTCGGGAGGAGCGAGGTTGGCTGGCGACGGGGACGCTCGGGCTTACAACGGCGGGATCCGGGCCCGAGCAGGCTCCAGATGGGCTCGGCGGGCCCTACGCAGTGGGAGGAGGTTGGCGATGCGGATTTCGAGGAGGAGAGAGGAGGAGCCAGATTAGGAAGGTGGGGGTCTATTTATACTAATTATGGCTAGGGTTAGCAGTTTTTGTCCGTTTTCGGACCGTTCGATCTCGATCGGATGGCCCGGAAGTGGAAGGGGGCTAGGTGGGCTGCGGCAGCTGTGTAGATGGGCTAGTCGGGGATGAGAGGGAGGTTTGCGGCCCATGACACGAGGTTTTACAAACCGAAAACAACCGACAAATAAACCGATGACCGCACTGCTACGACTGACCGTTCGGGTATCAAACGACCTCGGAATGCGACGAAATTTGGCAGGCGGCCTACCTACAATAAAACAAGACCGCACGCCAAGTCTCGACCCAATCCAAGAATATTTTTCATGCGCTTTTAAAAATGGTTTTTTAAACGATGTTGTGGGCGCGTGCGAGCGTGGTTGGTCTCGAAACGGGCAACATCAAGAACGGAGAGAACCGACGACTACGAACGGATGCAAGTTTTCAAAAACAAGTGATGATGCTATGCAGATGATGAGAATGATGCGATTATGAATGCGACAACCAGACGAAACACATGACGAGAATGGAATAAAAGGGGAATTTTCTGGAGCGTCGGTCCCGAGCTGTTACACAAGCGCTCGTGTGAGTACATGGGGGAGCTCATGGCGGCTCTCACGAAGTACGCCGACTCTGACAATACGAAGGATCTGGGCTCTGATGAGGAGAAGCCTAGTCAGGGTAAAAAGAGTAACAATGGCAAGGGTGCGGCAGGTAATGGCAACCAGGGCAAGAGGAAGAATCCAGATGGCGGGTCAGAATTGGTGGCCAACACCAGTGCCGGGAACAATCGTGCTAAGGGCAATGGAAATTTCAGACAACCCTTTAATAAGAATAAAACCCCCTTCAACTTGGAGGAGATGCTCAATAAGCCTTGCCCGGAGCACAGCCGGCCCGATAGGGTGACGGGTCACACGTGGAGGAATTGCCACATTATGCGACAATTTTGAGACTACAGCTTGCGGCAGCATCACAATAATGGTGGCATCCCGCCAGGCAGTTCAGTTCCAGGTGGGTCAGGGATCGGACCTAGCGCGGGCGGCTCATGATCTGGCTATCAGGGTCAGAACAATCAAGGGGGGTATCATCAGCAATCTAGTGGCAATAATCAGCAGCAGAGTAACCAGTCGGGGTATCAGAGTAATCCAAAGCAGCTCAGCTCGGGTCAGTACCATGTTTTTACAACCAGCCTGGATAGGCGAGATCAGAAGTTGTGTAAGCGGGCAGTTAGATAACGCCGGCTCTCCCGTAGTACTTGAAGTGGTCTGAGTACGACATAACTTGGAGCAGAGAGGATCACCCGTCGCGTGTTGACGACCCGGGGCGGCTGGCTTTGGTAGTTGCCCCCAAGTGGGAGGATATGTGTTTACTAAGGTGCTTATGGATGGTGGAAGCAGCATTAATATTTTGTACTATGGCACTTTCCGCCGGATGAAGTTGCTTGATAAGGATCTTAGGCCTTCCTCGACAGTCTTTCATGGTGTGGTGCCTAGCAAGTCAGCTTATCCAGTGGGTAATATCTCTTTGGAAGTCGCCTTTGGTGATGAATACAACTACAGGGTGGAGACCTTGTGTTTTGAGGTGGTCAAGATCAAAAGTCCATACCATGCCCTCTTTGGACATCCGGCTTATGCCGAATTCCTGGCGAGGCATTGTGATGTCTACTTACAGCTCAAGATGCCCGGTTTGAACGAGACAATTACAGTGCATGGTGATCGAAAGACAGCTATTGAGTGTGAGGAAGGAGACGCAGCTTATGTAGAGTCAAGTTGCGCTGAAGCGGAGCTCATGTTCTACAAGGAAAATGTTGACCCAAAGGACATGACTCCGCTCAAGAGGCCCACCACAAAATCTGAGCCGCCCCTCAAGTTTTCGGCGAATGATACCAAATTGGTGGATTTCACTCCGGGCGACTCATCGCAACAGTTCACCATTGGGGCCAATATGGATCCCAAATAGGAAAGCGTGCTCATCAAATTCATCTGTGAGAATCGGGACATCTTTGCATGGAAACCTTCTAACATGTCGGGTGTATCGAGAGAGTTCGCCGAGCACCACCTTAATGTGGATCCCAAATTTAAACCAGTCAAACAGTTCCTTCGGTGGTTTAATGAAGAGAGGCACAAGGCCATTGGGGAAGAGGTGGCTCGACTCCTGGCATCGGGTTTCATCATTGAAGTGTTTCACCCAGAGTGGCTTGCTAACCCAGTGCTAGTGCTTAAGAAGACGTCACATGGCGTATGTGTGTGGATTACACGGATCTTAACAAGGCCTGCCCAGTTGACCCATTTGCTCTCCCCTGTATCGACCAGATCATCGATGCAACGGCGGGTTGTGAGAGTTTATGCTTCTTGGATGCTTATTCTGGTTATCATCAGATCAAGATGGCAGTCAAGGACCAAGAGAAGACGGCTTTCATCACGACTTTTGGTGCTTTCTGCTACGTGTCCACGCCTTTCGGGCTCAAGACTGCCCATGTGACTTACCAGCATTGTGTACAGAACTGTCTTCACAGTCAAATTGGGCGCAACGTTCATGCGTATGTGGATGATATTGTGATCAAGTCAAGGAAGAAGGAGACTCTGCTTGACAACCTGAAGGAGACTTTCGATAACTTATGGGTCTATAAGATGATGCTTAACCCGGCTAAGTGTGTTTTTGGCGTTCCTGCAGGCAAGCTCTTGGGGTTTCTAGTCTCCGAGCGTGGCATTGAGGCTAATCTAGATAAGATCAAAGCTATTACTTCCCTATCTGAGCCGGCATGCATCAATGATGTTCAGCACCTGGCGGGACGGATCACTGCGTTAAGCCGGTTCATAAGCCGCATTGGGGAGAAGGCCATCCCTTTGTACCAGATGATGAAGAAGACAGACAACTTTGTCTAGAGTACGGCGGCGGGTGAGGCCTTTGAGGCGCTCAAGAGACAGCTCATTGAGCCGCCAGTCTTAGTGGCTCCGGCTGAGAAGGAACCTTTTCTCTTATACGTGGCGGCTAATAAGAGGGCAGTCAGCGCTGCGATCGTCGTTGAGAGTAAGGAGGCAGGGAAGGAATATCCAGTTCAGAGGCCAGTTTATTACATCAGTGAAGTCCTGACAGAGTCCAAGCAGAGGTATCCACATTGGCAGTAGCTGGTATATGGGGTATTCATGGCCAATCGTAAGCTCAAGCATTACTTCCTGGGGCACCAGATCACAGTGGTTAGCTCTGCCCCGTTGGGAGACATAATTCAAAACAGAGAAGCCATCGGTAGGATTGCTAAGTGGGCATTGGAGCTTGGACCTCTTAATCTAAAATATGTGCCTCGCACGGCGGTCAAGTCTCAAGCCTTGGTGGATTTCATAAATGACTCGACGAAGTGTCAAGCGCCCGAGGAAAAGCCGGATACTACATATTGGACAATCCACTTTGATGGATCCACGCAACTGGAAAGGGTCAGGGGCAGGGGTTGTCTTAACTTCCCCTAAAGGTGACAGGTTAATGTTTCCTTGTACTAACAATGCAACTGAGTATGAATCTCTGCTTCATGGCCTCCGGGTGGCTAAGGAGATGAACCTGAGCCGGGTTAGATGTCTCGGCGACTCAGACCTCGTAGCCCAGCAGGTTTCAGGCACTTGGGATTCCAAGGATTCGCGGATGGCGGCTTATCGCCAGGCGGTGGATATCATTGCTGGTCATTTCAAGGGTTATCAAGTGGATCATGTTGATCGTCTCAAGAACGAGGCGGCCGACACATTGTCAAGGCTGAGTTCTCAAAGTAAGCCGGTACCGCCTAATGTTTTCTTAGACATACTACATCACCCGTCAGTTAAGTTACCTTCAGAGGAAGACTTGGCTATACCTGACCCGGAGGGGCAGCTCGTGGCGGCTCTGCATGCTATTCCTGACTGGACTGTGCCTTACCCAACGTACATGACTCGTGGCAAGTTACCTGAGGATGAAAATTTGGCCTGGCAGATCATCAGGTGGTCTAAGTCTATGACAATCATCAATGGTGAGTTGCATAAGTGCAGCGTCACTGGCATTTTTCAATGTTGTGTCTCACCCGAAGAAGGCAAGGAAATCTTGAATGAAATTCATGCTGGCGATTGTGGTCATCACGCCAGCTCAAAATCTTTGGTGGCCAAGGCTTTTCGACATGGCTTCTTCTGGCTGACGGCTCATAAGGATGCGGAAGACTTGGTTCACAAGTGTGATGGATGTCAGAAGTTTGGCCTGCATGCTCACATCCCAGCTCAGGAGTTGCGCATGATTCCAATTACCTGGCCATTTGCAGTCTGGGGGCTTGATATGGTCGAGCCTTTCAAGAGATCCAAGGACAAGAAGACCCACCTCTTGGTGGCTGTGGACAAATTTACCAAGTGGATAGAAGTTGAGCCGGTTAGCAAGTGTGATGCGGCTACGACGGTTTAGTTTGTTAAAAAGCTCATCTACCGCTTTGGTTACACTCATAGTATCATCACATATAATGGTACAAACTTATCTAAGGGGGCTATGCAAGCGTTCTGTGAAAGTGAGCACATCCGACTTGACGTTTCTGCGGTTGCTCATCCATAATCAAATGGTCAGGCAGAGCGGGCTAACCAGGAAATCTTGAAAGGTATCAAACCCCCGCTTATGGTTCCTTTGCAGCGAACGCCGAGTTGTTGGGTAGAGGAGTTGTCGTCCGTCTTACGGAGCATCATTAGAACTAGTCCTAACAGATCAATTGGCTATACGCCTTTCTTCATGGTTTATGGCGCGGAAGCCGTGTTACCAAGCGATATACGTCATGACTCTCCACGGGTGGCGGCTTACGTTGAGGCAGATAATGAAACAACATGTCAAGATGTGTTGGATGCCTTGGAGGAAGAACGTGATCTGACGGCAGCTTGATCGGCGATTTATCAGCAAGACCTGCGTTTCTATCATAGCCGCAGAGTTAAGACCCGGACATTTCAAGAAGGCGACTTAGTATTGCGGTTGATCCAAGATCAGACAGATGCACACAAGTTATCCCCTCCATGGGAAGGACCTTTCCTGGTTAGTAGAAATCTCAACAATGGGTTGCATTACCTCATTGATATACGAGACGAATGAAGCACTTCTGGGCAGGAGATCCGCCAGCCGTGGAACATAGCTCATCTGCGGCCTTACTATACTTGAGTCGTCAAGACTTGACATTGTACACCATCATTGTACATATCATAAAGTTGGCATCCCTGCAAGCCGGGGCCTCTACCATTTCACGTATCTTAGTTTGCGCAACCAGGTCATCTAGGGGGCTTCCAACCCACTAGGTTTAGCTTATCAGACCCTATTGATTGGCTCT
Organism: Hordeum marinum; assembly: GCA_022496015.1. NCBI lineage: Eukaryota > Viridiplantae > Streptophyta > Magnoliopsida > Poales > Poaceae > Hordeum > Hordeum marinum. Next base: position 150,675,858 of record CM039676.1, read on the forward strand.
TAAGCCAAAGTCAGGCGGGTTATATACCCAAAAAGTTGACTCCATCAACAGATCATCTAGGGGGATTCCAACTCACTAGGTTTAGCTTATCAGACCCTATTGATCGCCTCTTAAGCCAAAGTCAGGTGGGTTATATACCCCAAAAGTTGACTCCATCAACAGATCATCTAGGGGGCTTCCAACCCACTGGGTTTAGCTTATCAGACCCTATTGATCGCCTCTTAAGCCAAAGTCAGGCGGGTTATATACCCAAAAAGTTGACTCCGTCAACAGATCATCTAGGGGGCTTCCAACCCATTGGGTTTAGCTTATCAGACCCTATTGATCAGCTCTTAAGCCAAAGTCAGGCGGGTTATATACCCAAAAAGTTGACTCCATCAACAGATCATCTAGGGGGCTTCCAACCCACTGGGTTTAGCTTATCAGACCCTATTGATCGTCTCTTAAGCCAAAGTCAGTCAGGTTATATACCCAAAAAGTTCACTCCGTCAACAAGGTCATTTGGGGGCTTCCAACCCACCGGGTTTAGCTTACATACCCTCTTGATCGGCTCTTGAGCCACCGCAAGCTCGGGTTAAACCTGCCTGTAAGCTGATGCTGCTCCGCTATGTGACCCGCCAAACTCTTACCAGTTAATCTCGCTTAGAGACCCTGAGCCGGTTCAAGGAAGTTGACGGCCAATCTTGATAGAGACCCTGTACTGGTTAAGGTTAAACCGGCGGCTCTTGTCACATGAGGGTCGACTTATGGAAAGCAAGGATAAACTCTCTTATCCACTGCCGACTCTTCGCTATGTGGCCCGTTTCGTACTCTTAGATAGTTAATCTTTTAAAGACCCTGCACTGTTTAAGGTTAAAACGATGGATTTATGTCACGCGAGAGACAGTTTATGGGCTACCAAGGTACTCATGCCTGCCGCGTCTCTTTCTAGGACGTTACGCTCCTATCAATTAATCTCGCTTAGAGACCCTGAGCCGTTCAAAGAAATTGACGGCCAATCTTGATAGAGACCCTATACTGATAAGGAGTTCTAGTGGTGAGTCCACCCAGAAGAACTGGCACATGAGTTATTGAAAGAGCAAGTCAAGAAAGATTTAATATCTTCGGGTTGTGCTATTCTAAGCCACCCTCAAAACAGTGCGGAAAATATTCTCCTCTTACAGGCTGTTTTCTTAAGATGAGCCGCCACAACATCTGGTATGAATTGAAGCACAAGACAGACATAATATATTAAGCCGTGCGGTTTCCTATGTGCACGATGGCACAATTCAGGCAAGACAAGGTTTTTTCCTAAAGGCCGATTACAATGCTCTCCATAGAGAGCTCAAAAAGAAAGACTTAAAGTGTTTACACCGCTCAAGATTTTGGTGGGTCAAGAAGCCGGGGTAAACCATGGGAGTATCAAATTGATCAACTGGACGCCGGGTCATCCCGTGGCGGGTCTTCAACCTCCTCGATCTGAAGATTGTCCACGTCCCAGTTGCAGTTGGTTAAAGCTTCAAAGTTGGCCTCTTCAAAGAGGGGAGACGGGTCAATATTAGGGGCAAAGAGATGCTTATGGCATGCAGGAGTTAAATCCCTGGCCTCGAAGGTTGGGACGCACACTCGCTTATTTTCGACGTTGTAAGCTGCCTGATATGTTGACAGATTCACTTCTTCCGCCAACACTGATGCGAGGACCCTAAAGGCCTTCATACAACGAGTATAGTCGGCCTCTGTGAATTCTGAGCCATCGTCCTTCTTTGACGGAAAGCCATCCATCATCTCTTTAGGAGTTAACTCTAGGGCAAAGGCCAAAGCCTGACTTATTGCAGCAATGGCTCCTTTCCGGGCAGCTAATTTTTTGAGTTCTTCGATTTGCTTTGGCAGGGTGGACAACACTTCTATGACTCCTTTCATGAACTTGGGGATGCTTTCTTTGTTCAGCATAGCCCTGATGGTGCAAAGGGTCCTGCAGTACAGTTGTTCTGACAAAGTGTAGACGGCTTTTAGATGCAACAGGCTGTCAGCACCAAGCTGGTGGCTCCTTTGACCTACAAAGGATGAGTTTTGAGTGATAAGCCACCGGCACAGTTTTTAAGTAAGAATATCGATCGAGTTTTTAATACTTACCAAAGATAGCAGCCGTCATCTTTGAGATATGGCACTTCAGGGAGTGCAACTCGTCTGATACGACCATGAGTCGCTCATCAGCATCGTCTGCATGTTTGGCCAGAGCAGTTTGCTTCGCCTCAACAACTTTTTTGAAAGCAACAAATTCAGTCTTAGCTTTTGTAAGCTCTTCGGCGGCAAGCCGACACTTCTGTTCTGCTTCGCTTCGGGCGGCTTGCTGGGAGGCCAGATGGCTCTTTAAGACGGTCAGTTAAGACTCGGCATGGCTTAAACCTTCCCGTGACATGCAAAAAGCAAATAGAGGATAAGTCGCCAGGATAACATACTACCAGATGGTTAAGTTAAGAAAATATAATGCAGGTCTCAAGCAGATTGCAAGCAATATACTCGACACTTGGGGTTAATGTCTGTTCGTTCTCCAAGACTAAAAGTAAGTTCCGGCTCATCTTCATCAAGTTAAGCCGACACTTGGGGGCTACAACGATGTTCTCCCAGACTACAAGTAAGTTCCGGCTCATCTTCGACTAGTTAAGCCGGCACTTGGGGGCTACATATGGATCTTCACTAAATCTACATAGAAGTTCCGGCCCACTAATTCTATATTGACCCGGACTTGGGGGCTACATTGATCAAGTAATCAACATTGAGTACCGGCTCACCATATACATATTCAGCCAATACTTGGGGGCTACAGGCTAAATCGATCTACTTATGACATGGATTGGAAAACCCGGTTTACCATTTGCTAATATTAAACCAGCTCTTGGGGGCTACATAAGGGTATAAGGAAAGGAGAATAGGAGTACCTCATATTTTTTCTTCATTACGCCAACAAGTTTGAGCTTCATGTTCCGGCTTGTGGAGAGGCGGTTCAGATAACCAGCGTGTAGCTCATCAACAGTTAACTTCTCTAGCACGGGGAGCTCAAAGTCTAGCTTGTCAGAGCCTTCAGTTTTCTCAGTGTGCGTTGTCAACACATGAGGTTGAGGAGTTTGAAAGCCGGTACCAGTAATGATGACGTCTAGAATAACTGAATCGTCAACGACCGTTGAAGGGCTTGGCGGCTTAGAGTTGGTCCTCGGAGGACTCTCAGTTGCCGTCTCATGGGCCGCCGACTCGACAGAACGACGAGCGTCTTTAGGCACATCTTTGGAGGCTGCAGATTGATCGGCGTGTGCTGCAGGAGAGTCCGGTTTGGCAGGCTCCGGCTCTTGGGCAGTGAGGGTAGAGGTAGACCCGCGGTCTTTCTTCATTTCGCATGAGCCCTGGAAAGCACAGAAGGTTATTGTATAAAGTTCAAGGATGGCAAAGGATATGATGCAAGCATGAAAGCACGTACTCTCGGTTGATCTTCAGAGGCGGCAGCTTAGTTGATGTAGAGTCGCCTAATGAAGGGGGCGATTCCTGAAAGCAGTTAAGGCAATATAAAGACAAAGTAAAGTTGTAAGGCAAGGTTGAGAAAATTAAACCAAGCTAAACAAGTACCTCAGCCGGCCATTTCCGCTGAACCGGAGAGTGGGACAACCCGTCCATAAGATCTTCAGAGCCGACGCTCCGGGTCTAGCGTTGGGAGAGGTGCTTTTGCTTTTTCAAAAGAAAGTTGGGGTCAAGAGAGAAAATGGGACTTTTCGGATGACCTGCCGTATCTTCTTTGGTGGAAGATGTTCTAAGTCAGATGAAACATAGGTTACCTCAGGAACGTTGGCGTGGCTTGTCTCCGTTTCATCTTGTGAAGTTATTACTGTCAGTAAAGTGCATAGTAAGACGGTTAAGAGAGTCCAGTTTTACCTCTGAGTCATCAACCTCAGGCCGCTCGTGAGGTATAGTTTTCTTCTTTTGGCCGCCAGCCTTCTCCTTAGACTGCTTCGGAGGAGGGACGTATTTCTTTTTCTAGAAGCTGGAATTAGCCTGAAAGCAAAAGCCGCCAAAAGAAGTTAAAGGTGGCAAACATAGATGGATAGCTAACACGGAAATAAGGAGATTGAGAGTCGCCCTTACATCTGGGGCCGGGTTCGCGGCACAGAATGGTGGTAATCCAATGGTGTGGCAAGATTCTTGAGATTCGTGGATAAGTCCTTGATGGCGGCAACGATGTTGTCTTCTGACAAAGTGGTAGGATTAAAGCAAAGGGGGTCGTTGGCGTCACCCGTATATTCACACATGAGCCGGCTTCTTCGACTCAGAGGCATGACTCTCCATGAGATCCAGCAGCGGGTCAGATCAATCCCTGTCAGACCATTGGCCATGAGGGCTCTAATTTTGGTGAAAGCCGGAGCATACCTTGCCCGTTCGGAGGCTGACATCCGGTCTGGAAGTTCAGTTGTGGTACGGAGCCGGGTGGGGCGATAACCTGACAATGGACGTTCTCCCTCACGAGAAGTATCTTTGCAATAAACCAGGTTCTGTTCCAGTCCTTAGGGTGGCTTGGCATTCGAACAGCCGGAAAGGTCATATCCCGTCTTCTTTGGATGGAGACTCCGCCAAGCTCTAAGCTTGGGCCAACCGCCACTTCTATCTGGCGGTTTACGTAGAAAAACTCACGGAAGAGGTCAACCGACGACTCTTCTTGTAAGTAAACTTCACAGAGGATTTGGAACTTGCACATATTTGATACAGAGTTGGGTGCAATATCCTGAGGATGCAACTTGAAGAAATGGAGGACGTCTCAAAAAAATTTAGAACCGGGTGGGCTGAAACCACGCGCAAGGTGGTCCGCAAATATGACTACTTCGCCATCTTGGGGGATGGGTTTCTTCTCCTTGCCCCGAACCCGCCAATGGATGACATTTTTGGCTGGCAAGGTCCCTACATCTACGAAGTCTTGCAAAAAATCCTCAGAGACCACAAAGCCAACCCAATTACAGGAAGAGGACGCATGAGGCATATTGGCGTCTTAGAACTATGAAAAGCAAGAGTGCGTGGCGAGTTAGAAAGTGATAGACAACTAAGGGCGGCTGATGAATCTAGGCACTACGAAGCTAAGCCGCCAGTGCAGTTCACGGCGAGAGCCGGAAGTTTAATGGCGAGTTAAGTTTGCAGGGCAACGAAGCAAAATACAACTAAGTGTGGAAAACATGTTTTACATATTGTCTTTACAGTGACAGATCTACGGACAGAGGAAAAGCAAATTTATTTTATACCTAGTGACGAACTGAGGGAAGAACTGGCAAAGTTCGAGGGCAGTAAAAGGAAGCAACTACAAATCTGTATTAGGCTATTGGTGATTTCCTACGATTTACCGCAATGGGAAGATGATCATTACAAGATTTACTGGGATATGTGTCGTTTGGCATTACGAGGAACTTGCGCTCTAACGGGGCCGAAGAACTCCATGGACTTGTCGCACTAAGCTACAGATCTAGAGGATGGAGAAAGACGTACCGGAAGTGATGCAGTGGTCACGGGCAAGGCTCTGGTCCGTTCAGGTTGATGCAACGACCTAGGGCAACGACGGTGATGAAGCTTCGCCGGAGTGAGGGAGCTCTGGGGCGATGGCGTCGAGAGGAACAAGAAGATGCGTAGGCAATAGAGGAAATGAGAAGGAACCCTTCGCGGTCCTATTTAAGAGGCCGAAAGGTGGAAACGGGCGCGGGAATCAAGGTGACAAAAACTGACCGACCAAGATGGCCGCCTCGATTCTCGGGCCAAACAGTTAATGAGAAGATCCGTTGTGAATGTTAGTGAATCTTTTTGGCATATCTGGTATGACACAACGGCGGGTTACATATTTTCTTTCAGGTGATGGAGTGTAAGACTCACCGCCAAGTGAGCTTGAAGATTGACCTGAGCAGGCTCAAATCAACCCGGGGCCTAATGTTGGGGATATAACCCCGTGGTAAGACCCACCCAGGTGGGGCCGAGTCATACCTGGCGGCTCATAATCCAGATTGATGAATCGGGCCAAAATACATAGGCCTGGCTGTATGGCGGTTTGTCAGGATAGGCCAAGATGAAGGCCCAGAAGGGAGAAAGGTAGGAAGACCCGGGCGGTTAAGCCGCCTGGAGACGGCTTGCCCAAGATGGCAAGACAAGCGATAGAGATAGAGTTAGATACATCGTAAGAGTCGTTATGAGACTTGTGTAACCCGTGGTCTTGGCCTCCTATTAAAGGCTAGACCTAAGGCGACTTAGACAGAAACCAACTAATCGAGAACTAGGTCAAGCGAATCCGCTCCCGTGTAATCGATACTCCAATCAATATAACACAAGCAGGACGTAGGCTTTTACCTCTTCTAGAGGGGTCGAACCTGGGTAAACTCGTGTCCTTCGTCCCAACCAACCCCTTTGAGTCCATCACCTTAGATTTGGCCTCGAACATAAGTCCTCGGACATCTGCCGTGACAAAACCACGACAGGGTCCACGCGGGGGTGCTGGCGGACGAGCGGCTCGGCTGGTCCTCTTCCTCTCCCAATCCCGCCTGGATCGAGGGAGCCGGGGCGGTGCCGGCAGCTGGCCGGGCTCCGGCGAGGACAGAGGCACGGGACTGACCGGATCCGGTGGCGCTGCGGCTGGGGAGGCCACCAGCGGCGCCGGCACAGGCACGAAGCTACGCGGCTCGAGAGGCAGGTGGATCCGGCGACGAGCTCGGCACCCATGGGGGGGGTTCCTGGGGGAGGTGGTCACCGGCGGCGGCTGGCGCTAGGACGGCATGGTGAGGCATGGCTCGGGCGGCGCGGAGGATTCTCCTGGCGACGCGGGGTCGCCGGCGGCGGCTCTCCGGTGAGCACAGCGAGGGGGCATAGCTCGGGATTGGGAGCTCCTCTCTCGATCTGGAGCGCTCGGGCACAACGGCGGCGGTTCGGGCCCGGGGTGGGCCTAGATGGGCTCGGCTGGCCCTATGTGGTGGGAGGAGGCTGGCGTGGCTGGGTGGCGGCTGCTGGGGTTGGGTGTGCGGAATACGAGGTAGAGGGTTAGGGTTGCCCAATTAGGCAGGGGAGGGGGGTTAAATAGGAAATGGGGCTAGGCTAGGGGATTTTTGCGCTGTTTCGAGCCGTACGATCGAGATCGGACGGCTCCGGTCGTGAGGTTGGGTTAGGTGGGCTAGCTGGGCTGTGTTATAGGGGGTGTGGGCTGAGGAGAGAGGGAGATGGTTGCCCGTGACAACGGTTTTAAACACCGAAAACGTCCGATAATAAACCGATGACCACGCTGCTACGGTTGACCGATGGGGTATCAAACGACCTCGGAATGCGACGAAATTTGGCAGGCGGTCTACCTACACTATAATAAGACCGCACGCCAGGTTTTGACCCAATCTGAGAATATTTTATGTGCACTTTAAAAATAATATTTTAATCAATGTCGTAGGTGCGTGCATGTGTGGTTGGTCTCGAAATGGTCGACGACATGAACAGAGAGACCCAACAACTACGAACGGATGCAAGTTTTCAAAAACGAGTGATGATGCTATGTAGATGGTGCGAATGATGCTATGATGAATGAAACAGCCAAATGAAACACAGACGAGAACAAAAATAAAAGGGGAATCTTCTAGAGCGTCGTTCCCGGGCTATTACAATATACCACTTCACCACCACCTACTTGAAAGAGAAGCACTCAAAACCATTCCCAATCAGTTTTCTAAGAGAGAACCACCTACCCTTGTGTTGAGGTCAAGATCTTCCACTCCAACCATATGGATCTTGATTTCTAGCCTCCCCAACTTGTTTTCCACCAGTCCCATCTCTTCTACCAAGCCATATCTGTGAGAGAGTGATTTTCCATTGAGGAGTCTATCATCTTGAAGCAATCAAGGAGTTCATTGACATTACCGAGCCTATTACCTTTTGGAGGGTGGTACCTCCTAGATTGGTTAGGTGTCGCTTGGGAGCCTCCTACTTCGTGTTGTGGAGTGAACCAAGAAGTTTGTAAGGGCAAGGAGATCGCCTACTTCGTGAAGATCTACCCCGAGTAAGGCTAGTCCTCCGTGGACATAGGCCGTCATGGTATAGTCAAGGTTGCTTCTTCGTGGAACCCTCCGTTGGTAGAGCCCTCCGTGGACTCTCGCGACCGTTACCCTCCGTTGGCTGAAGACTCCATGAACGTGGATGTACGATAGCGCCACCTATCAAAACCACGGGAAAAATCATCATGTCACCAATTGTGTTTGCTTTCCTTACCCTCTCTTTACTTACATGTGCAATGTCTTGACTTTCTTCTGCTATACTCTTAGACATGCATGTGTAGGGTGTACTTGACATACTATGAATGCTAAAATCTGTCAAGAATTAAAATTGGGAAAAGGTAGTTTTTTATTTGGTCAAGTAGTCTAATCACCCCCCCTCTAGACCTACTTTCGATCCTACAAGTGGTATAAGAGCTCTGGTTTCAATTGCATTGGTGTCTCAACCTAGGAGAAGTATGGCATCTAGTGAGGGAAATTATCACTGTAGAGGTCCGTACTTTGATGGCACAAATTTTGCTAGTTGGAAGCACAAAATGAAAATGCATTTGCTTGGTCATAACCCCGCCGTTTGGGTTGTTGTTCGTGTTGGCTTGCATGGTGAATTCTTTGCGGAAGGAAAGGAACCCGATCGTGAAGCGACTGCGGATGAATTGAAGATGTTGCAACTCAATGCTCAAGCATGTGACATCCGCTTCAACTGCCTATGCCCCGAAGAATTCAACAAAATCAGCCGTCTTGAACACGCAAAAGAGATTTGGGATGCTTTGGTTGATATGCACGAAGGAATTGAGTCTATGAGAGAATCCAAGTTGGATTTTCTTCAATGTCAGCTTGACAAGTTCAAGATGAAGGATGGTGAAGGAGTCGCTGAGATGTACTCTAGGCTAGCTCTCATCACAAATGAGATTGCCAGCTTAGGAAGAGAAGAAATGACTGACAAATTCATCATCAAGAAGATACTTTGAGCTTTGGATGATCGATATGACACGGTTTGCACATTGATCCAAATGATGCCCAACTACAAAGATCTCAAGCCAACGGAAGTGATTGGTAGAATTGTGGCTCATGAGATGACACTCAAAGAAAAGGAAGAGCTTCACCACAAGTCTAGTGGTGCTTACAAAGCCACAAGTGATGCTCCCTCTACCTCAAGCGACAACCTTGTCACATACGAAGAGATAAGCCTCGTGGTCAAGAAATTCAACAAGTTCTAGAAGAATAGAAGCAAAGATCGAAGCTCCAACTCAAGATATGAAGAGAAGCGTTCGTCAAGTCGTGACCGAAACTGCTACAATTGTGGGAAGCCCGGACACTAACCCAATGAGTGCGTGGCTACCTACAAACAAAGATAAGAGTCACCAAGAATACGAAGCTCAAGAGACGAGTCACCTCGAAGAGACAGAAGGAGTAGAGATGATCGTTATGAATGAAGACCCTCAAGGAGAAGTAGGAACTCGAAGAAGAAGGACAAGTACACCATGAGCTACTCAAGAAGGAAACATCAAGCTCATGTTGGTGAATGGGTTTCCGGCTCCGACTCCGACAACCACTCTGAGAGAAGCTATCACTCCAACTCCGACTATAGTCAAGATGAAGGTGTTGCCAGAATTGCATTAGTGACTACCAACTCCTATGATCTATTTGATTCACCAAATGAAGGCAGTGGAGGTTTCTTCATGGCTAAAGCCCCAAGGCATCACACCCCGAGTATCTTGATTAGTGATGAAGATGACTTGTTAATTGAAGATGACTTGCTATTTGACAAAACTAGTAATGTTAGTCAAAATGAACTTGCTAGTACTCACTCTAGTGTAGATAAGTCGCGTGATGATGATAAGTTGGAAATAGAATGACTAACTCAAGAACTAAAAACTCTTAAGTTAGCTCATGAGTCTACTCTAGAAGATCATAGAGAGCTTGTAAGGACACATGACAAGCTACGCTTCGAGAAGCTCAACTTAGAGCAAGAGCACGAGTTCCTTAAAGCTATCATGAAGATCTTCGCAAGAAGACGTCCTCTTATCTAACCAAACGACTTCTCTTATCTACATTCATGCCTCAAGTTAAGTCTAAGCAAGCTAGTAACAAAGGAAAGAAAGGTTCTTCAACTAGTTGCAATAAAAATGATAAATCCAATGATATTGCTTCTAGTAGTTCTCTTGATCCCACTAACTATTCTCTTAGCCAAGTTACACTTGAGCGAGAAAATGAACTCTTGGAAGGGATTATAGAGAAAGGTATCTAAAAGAGTCTTGAAGGGTGCAAACAATTTGAGGAGATTGTACGCAAGCATGGAGGATACCGAAAGAATCGTGGTGTTGGCTACTCCAACACTAATGGAGTTGAATGGGAAGAAGGTCAATACCCCAATCACAAGTTTGTTCCTCAAAAGGAGAAGTATGAAAATACTCTCCCAAGGGAACAAAAGCTCAATATGACCTTCCACCAGAAGACACCAAGCTCAAGGACAAGAACAAGCTTCAACAGGACATTGACTCATATGAATATGAATCCCAAGCTTTGGTGAAGTGGGTTCCCAAGGCTAATACAAGCTCAACTTCTACAAGTGCTACTTCAACACCAAGGATCCCTATCAACTTGATGTGGGTCCCCAAGAAGAAGAACTAGAGAGTTCTTGAGGGGTGACTCCGCCAATGAAATTCACTCATATTCATTATTGGCAAGAACTAGTTGCAAACAACATCAACTTTATGCAATAGTTCAAGGAGTCACACATTCCCTCAAAGGTAAGCAAGGGATAAGGTAATCAACAAATCAATGGACATCATCACATATGCTTTGTACTCCATGTCCATAGATATCCTTGTATTTGTCTCTTGTGTGTTGGGACTAACCCATGTAGGTGAGAAGAGTAATGAAACAACAAGGATGCTCCCAACTCTTGGTGATCTTCATCAACTTTGAGCATCCACCACTACCTCACTAACATGAAGTCTTCATCGACAAAACCCAAGGTTAGTTTATCCCTCTTATGGGGGATGTCACATCTAGGGGGAGCTTTACTCTAAGACTTGAGTTAAAGCATCTCAAAAGAATGTGACAACATTAAATGCTTTATGTGAAAGTGGTAACCCCACTTGTGCTTAAACGATGGGTATGACCTATAATCAAGTATTCTTACTTGGCTCCTAAGTCAATGTACTCATATATAGATGACTCCGTCATCACCAAAGCGCTTGTTAGATGCCATTGTGTGTGAGCATGTTTGCCATGATTTCATTTGACATCTTATTGTGTGAGCATGATGGTCTGCATTTATTTACTCATTCTAGGATATCCAATTGTTGCTATTTGGCTTTTCATATTTATTTGCGAATTGGATATACAAGAATGCCTAGGACCACTTCTTTAGCTATCTATGCTTTCTCAACTCATACTCTATTCATGTTGCATCACAAAATTTGAACAAGTGCTTTTTGATCTCTGTGTGTGTGGAGCACTCGGAGTTCCGTATCGATAAGGACTGACCATTAAAACCTCCCAAGTGCATCTCGGTGGAACCAACTCCAAAATCTAGGTCTCACCGAATGCCTAGGGTTGATCTGGATTTCTTGCCTCGGTACTACTGATTCCATATTCTTGGTTACAACGAGTTTCCCTGTCAGCTGACAGTTGAGAAACTTGGTGACACTAAAAATTTAGAATCGGTGTCACTGATAGTAAAGGGTATATACTCGGTGGTCCCGACGGTTCGAAATTTCATTCCTCAAACCATTGCGCCCCAAGCCCTAAGCTCCCGCAGAAGGACCCCTGGTCGTTGCCCTTGTCTTCCCGCAATCCTTCGCCGCTGGGAATCGCCGCCGTCGACGGAATCTTCGCCCTCATCGCCGTCGTAGCGGATCCGTCACCGAGCTAGGGTACGGATTTGGCCCCCTCTTGTGCTCCAACCTCTGAATCTTGCGCATTAGGGTTTTACCATTATCTTGACACAGTTTGAGATCGTTTTATCCACAAGATTAACTCTATAGTCTAGGGAATCAGAAAATTTTAGGTTTAGTTGCCTGTGAAATTACATCTCGGTGAGACCGAGTCAGAAAAATTGGTTCCATCAATTGCCTTTTTGTCCTACTAAGGACAAAACTCGGTGAGACCGAGTGACAATTTTCGGTCTGACCGAAAGTATTGCCAAGTTTCAATTAAGGGTTTTGTGAGTATCGGCATCACCGAAATGTTTGACTCGGTTACACCGAAATTCAATTTTGTAGTGAACTACATCTATAATTTTTCTGTTCAAACTTTCAAAAACCAGCTGAATATTTTGTGATGACTTATCCTATTCCACTCTTCTATACACTATTCATAGGGCCAGCATGTCAGGGGCAGACAGTGAGAACATGCCAGAGCAGGATGTTGAGATGAGTTCAGGTTCTTTTTTAGATCCAGGCACCCCCAACTCCCATGGGTTACCCAAGGCTGCCACTAGGGCCAGGAAGAATCTAAATTCAGATGAGGAAGGTTCATATTTTGTGCTAAAGGAGGTTCTTGCCAAGAAGCAAGAGAAAGCTGCCAAGAAGTCAGCAAATGAGGCCACCTCTTCTAGGAGGGTGGTCAGCAAATCATATGCACCTCCTGAAGTCATGAGATCACTTGAGAGTGCCAGAGCTACAATGACCATCGTGTTGGAAATATGCCCTAGAGGCAATAAATAAAGTGTTTATTACGATATTTCCTTGCTCATGATAATCGTTTATTGTCCATGCTATAATTGTGTTGATGGGAAACTAAATACATGTGTGGGCATATAGACAAACACCGTGTCCCTAGTATGCCTCTAGCAGGCTAGCTCATTGATCAAAGGTGGTTAAGGTTTCCTAGCCATGGACATGAGATATCATTTGATAGCGAGATCACATCATTAGGAGAATGATGTGATGGACAAGACCCAAACTATGAACGTAGCATATGATCGTGTCAGTTTATTGCTACTGTTTTCTGTATGTCAAGTATCTGTTCCTATGACCATGAGATCATGCAAATCACTGACACCGGAGGAGTGCCTTGTGTGTATCAAACGTTGCAACGTAACTGAGCGACTATAAAGGTGCTCTACAGGTATATTCGGGGGTGTATGTTGAGCTGGCATGGATCAATACTGGGATTTGTTACTCCGTGACGGAGAGGTATCTCAGGGCCCACTCAGTAATACAACATCACAACAAGCCTTGCAAGCAATGTGACTAAGTGTTAGTCATGGGATCTTGTATTATGGAACGAGTAAAGAGACTTGCTGGTAACAAGGTTGAACTAGGTATGGGGATACCGACGATCAAATCTCGGGCAAGTAACATACCGAAGAACAAAGGGAACAACATACGGGATTGTCTGAATCCTTGACATAGAGGTTCGACCGATAAAGATCTTTGTAGAACATGTAGGAACCAATATGGGCATCCAGGTCCCGCTATTGGTTATTGACCATAGAGGTGTCTCGGTCATGTCTATATGGTTCTCGAACCCGCATGGTCTACACACTTAAGGTTCAGTGACGTTTCGGTATAGATGAGTTATGTGTGTTGGTAACCAAAGGTTGTTCGGAGTCACGGATGAGATCCCGGATGTGACGAGGAGCTTCGGAATTGCCCGGAGGTGAAGATTCATATATAGGAAGTTCCGTGTTGGTTACCAGGAAAAGTCCGGCGTCACCGGTAACGTACCGAGGGTGTCGGGAGGGTCCCGGGGGTCCACCGGAAGGGGCCACCAGCCCCAAAGGCCTACATGGGCTGTGAGAGAGGGCACACCAGCCCCTGGTGGGCTGGCCTCCCCTCCCACAAAGGCCCATGCGGCAAGGGGGTTGGTGGGAGGGCCAACCCTAGGGTTGGCGCCCCCTTTCTTGGGTGGCAAGCCACCCTTGGCCGCCGCCCCAAGGGGAAAACCCTAGGGGTTGGGTGCACCACCTCTCCCCCTATATATAAGTGAGAGGGAGGAGGGCAGCCGCACCCTAAGCCACGGCGCAGCCCTTCCTCCCTCTCTGATAGCCTCTCCTCTAGTAGATTGGTTCGGTGCCGCTTAGCGAAGCTCTGCCGGATCAGCTCCACCACCACCACCGCCATGCCGTCGTGCCGCTGGCGAACCCATCTACCTCTCCGCTCCCTCTTGCTGGATCAAGAAGGCGGAGATATTCATCGAGCTGCACGTGTGCTATACACGGAGGTGCCGTTCGTTCGGTGCTTGATCGAAAGTTCATGGGACGGCTTGCGATTTGGATCGCAGAGGCGTACCAGTACATCAACCGCGTACTTTAACGCTTCCGCCTAGCGATCTACAAGGGTACGTAGATCCAGTCTCTCCTCTCATAGATTCTCATCTCCTAGATTGATCTTGGTGAAGCGTAGGATTTTTTTTGTTTCCCATGGTACGTTCCCCAACAGTGGCATCATGAGCTAGCTCTATGCGTAGATGAGATCTTGAGTAGAACACAAAGAGTTTGTGGGCATTGATATTCAGATTGCTTCCTTCCTTATTCTTTTCTTGGTTCAGCAGTATTGTGGGATGAAGCGGCTGAGACCGACTTTACTCATACGCTTACGAGAGACCGTGTTCCATCGACTGACATGTGACTTCGTCGCATAAAGATGGCTGGCGGGTGTCTGTCTCTCCCACTTTAGTTGGATCAGATTTGATTAAGGCGGTTCTTGTAGAAGGTTGAAAAGCAATCTTTATATCACCGTTATGGTTTTGCGTAGGTAAGATAGTTCTTGCTAGATACCCATAGCAGCCATGTAAAACATGCAACAACAATTAGAGGATGTCTAACTTGTTTTTGCAAGGTATGTTGTGATGTGATATGGCCAATTACATGATGTGATATATGTGATGTATGAGATGATCATGTTTTTGTATAGAATATCATGACTTGCATGTCAATGAGTACGACAACCGCCAGGAGCCATAGGGTTGTCTCTTATTATTGTATGACCTGCGTGTCAACCTTTAAGCGCTATGTAATGCTTTACTTTATCGCTAAGTGGTAGCAATAGTAGTATGAGCATGGTGGGCGCCACAACCCCGATGACGACACAATGATGAGATCATGATGATGAAGATCATGGTGTTATGCCGGTGATGATGGAGATCATGCCGGTGCTTTGGAGATGGAGATCAAAAGCACAAGTTCATGGCCATATCATGTCACTTATGATTTGCATGTGATGTTAATCTTTTAATGCCCCTTGTTTTTCTTAGGATGATTGTAGCATTATAAGGTGACCCCTCACTTAATTTTCAAGCTGAATTGTGTTCTCCCCGAGTGTGCACCATTGCGAAAGTTCGTCGTGTCGAGACACCACGAGATGATCGGGTGTGATAGACTATGTTCGCATACAACGGGTGCAAGCCAGTGTTGCACATGCGGAACACTCGGGTTAAACTTGATGAGCCTAGCATGTACAGACATGGCCTCGGAACACAAGAGACCGAAAGGTCGAGCATGAGCCATATAGTAGATATGATCAACATGATGATGTTAACCATCGAAACCACCTTGACTCACGTGATGATCGGACTTGAGTTGGTGAATATGGATCATGTATCACTCAGATGACCCAAGGGATGTCAATTTGAGTGGGAGCTTTAGTGATTTGATTAACTAAACTCATTATCTTGAACAATAATCTTAGTAATCTTTGCTTATTTATGTTGCAGATCAATGGCTCGCGCAGTAGCACCCCTGAATTTTAATGCATTCCTAGAGAAAGATAAGTTGAAAGATGATGGAAGTAACTTTGTTTACTGGGCCCGTAATTTGAGGATTATCCTCACGGCTTCCCAGAAGGCTTATGTCCTTGATGCACCACATGGTGACCCACCTGCTCCCGTGTCATCCGAAGACGTTAAGAACGCATGGGAGGCACGTTCTGGAGATTACTCAATAGTTCAATGTGCAATGTTGTATGGCTTAGAACTGGGACTTCAAAGACGTTTTGAACGTCATGGAGCATATTAGATGTTCCAAGAGTTGGAGTTTATCTTTAATAAGAATGCCCGGATCGAGAGGTATGAGACCTCCGATAAGTTCTATGCTTGCAAAATGGAGGAGAACGGGTCTATCGATGAACATATACTCAGAATATTTGGGTATTCGAATCGTCTGGCGGAGTTAGGGATGCCCCTTCCGTCGGAGGCGATCACTGACAGAGTTCTTCATTCATTGCCACCTAGCTACAAGAGCTTCGTGTTGAACTATGACATGCACGGGATGAACAAGTCAGTCGCCGAGCTGTTTGTGATGCTAAAAGTCGCTGAGTCTGAAACCCAGAAAGAACATCAAGTGTTGATGGTCAATAAAACCACTAGTTTCAAGAAGCATGGCAAGGGCAAGAAGGGTAACTCCAAGAAAGGTGCCAAAGCAGTTGCTCCTCATGTGAAGAAACCCAAGGCTAGACCCAAGCTAGAAACTGAGTGCTTTCATTGCAAGGGAACTGGTCACTGGAAGCGGAGCTGCCCCAAGTATGTCACACCCTGTGTTTGTATCACCTTGTCATGTTTGGATTTATAAAATTTGGAGCCAACTAAAACTTTTTCAAAGTGCTTGTGCTTGTTCGAAATGTTGTTTGCTTGCTTCATGATTGTGGTTGTGGCACTCCTAGAATCTAATCCACTTCATATTTATCTATCTTGACCAAAACCTCTTGCCCAATGATCATGCCATGTGAATAGTGCCCAAAACTATTTTTATCAAATTTTGTTTTAACCAAAAATGATTTATTCAAATTAGGTTTTCAAAACCCCCTGAAATGAGGTTTGCATTGCAAGTCCTCAAATTGGGTGGATTCTTCTTCCCCAAAGACTTTATTTCAAACCTACTATATATAAGACTTTCCAAAACCACCAAATATTAATTTTAAAGATTATTTTTATATTTTATTTAAAGGCTTTTTCTTAAGGCCGGAAATGGTTTTTCATAGGGGAAAACATATTTAAAAGCTTTGAAAATATTTGAGAAAATTTAGGGAAACTCAATGGACATATATTTTATATATATATATGAGTTTAAGCTCATGAGCATGATCAAATCATGGGCAAAACCCCTCAAAACCCTTTCTGTTCAAATCAAGCTTTTGGAATATTTCTATAAGAAATATTCTCAATTAATTCCAGGAAAATTCTAGCAAGTCAACACCATCATAAGTGATGGTCTTGCAAAGTTTCATCTCTATCCAAGTTGATTTGCTTCATCAAACCATCCCAAAACCCTCTATGTCCAGATTCAAATTTGAACAACTTTACATTGTGAAGTGTCCCCCCTTGACCCCAATTTTGTGGGCTTTCTCTATTGGACAAATAGTGATGCCACACTAAGTGGTGCATCAAGGGTAAAAGCCTAGCATCACTAGATCTGCAGAAACCTGATTCTGTTAGTTTCTAGGGTTTACCAAGTTTCCATTGTCAACTTATCCCCCTTGAGCTCAAACTTGGTGAATCATCTCATTCTTACCTAGCCTTTGACCCTGGTAAATATCTCAGTAAGTTGGTAGATTCTTCTATCCCAAAACCTTATTAAACACCTTCTGGTAATATAGTATAGTTGCTATTTCTACCCCTTCCTCTTTTACCCTTACCCCCAAATTCTTACCACAGTCTCTCGTAAGTACCTTGCACCTCCACTAACTCTCCTTGGCCAAGACTCCTTGGGTAAGTGGGGTAAAAATCCTCATTTTACCCCTTGGACAGGAGTTTTCCCTCTCTCTCTCAGCCTTCCTTATCTCCTAAGGAACCCGAGAGCATCCAAGGCAATTTTCCTCTTATCCTAAGGCCATAGATCCCCCTAGACATAGGTGGCCATGCAGCATCCCCGTTGGCATGCCGTGGCATGCCAAAGGCACGCTCTGGAGCGCGCTACAATGCCGACAGGCACTATAGCCGTTGGCCATTGCATGGTCCCGATCACCTCAGGCTCCCCTCACTCGCCACATGGCTGGCCTCGGCGTCCGGGACACGCTGGCCGATCGGACCCCTCCTCTCTCGTCCTCCCTTTCCCTCTCCTGCGCATGCCGAGCGCCGCCCAGCTCGGCCAACCCATAGCCTCACACGGGTGAGCCTCTCTCCCTCTCTGTTCCCTCCCCAGGGCCTAGACCGGTCCCAGAAACACCCATGACTTGCCCCCTCTCTCTCCCATGGCCTCTGGCCCCGGCCACGGGCTCGCGGGCGCACCCGAGCTCGGTGGACCGAGGGCCGCCTAGTTAAGGCCCTCCCCGAGCTCTCTCTCCCCCTTTGGTCGCTCTCTCCTCTCCCCAGTAGCCCCCCTATGCGCTCCGAAGACCTCCCGAAGCCCCTACGCTCGGGATCAAGCCGAGGACCGATGCGGCGACGTTGCCGCCGATCTCCTGGTAGCGGCTCCCTCTGGTCCCCATTCTTCTCCCGCTGGCCTCCCCTCGCTCTCCTGACCCATTTCCCCCTCTCCCCGGTCCTGTTTGTAGCCCAGAGAGGCCCTGACAAACCCTCCTGAAGCATCCTCCGCCACAGAAGCTCGTCGCCGGCGACTCCGACCGCCTCCGGCACTTCTTCGGCCTCTAGAGGAACAGCGGGTCGACGCTGAGCTCATCCCCGCCTTCGCCTGCCATCGCCGTGCCTTGTATCATCGCTGGTGAGCATGCCGGCCTCCCTACCGCGAGGTTGAATATGAGAGGCGGGGACCGCCTGTCATCCTCACCTCCCCTTCCTCTCTCTGTCGCTAGCCTTCGGGCCCCAACCGTCAGATTTGAACGCGGGCGCTCGCGCGCCGGTTCGCCTGGGCTGGTTGGCCTCTGGGCCGGCCCAGCTGCTGGCCACCTCCGGCCATGGCCTTGTGCCCTTCTCTTTTCCTTTTCTTTTTCTATGGCACACTGCAAAAATTCCACAGGACCCAAAATAATTCCAATGACAATATTTCTTCCAACAAAAATCTTAGAATACTCCCTAGAATTTATTAGTGCCATTTGTAAAAATGTTTGAAAACATTTCATATACTATTTTAAATTTAAACCCCTATATAGCATTATAAGCTCCTGTTTAAATAGTTTAAAAAAAATTGAGTTCAAAAACCTAGACTAATATTTTTAGAATATCTTGTGGTATTTATTATAGTAGGGTAGCATTTTTTTATAGTAGCTTGTGTGCTCTATTTTTGTGTGTTGCTTATGTTTATCACTATTTATTAGATTACACGGTTGACGAAAAAGTTGGACCCGAAGACTTCGAAGACCCCGGAGACTTTGTTGAGCCAGGCAAGCAGCTCTTTGATCATGTTAAGAAACTTTTTCGTGCATGTCATATATCACTTGTTGTTTCGATGATTGATCATGATGGGGTGTTCCCCCTTCAGTGGGTTGCCTCCGATACTCTTATCATTGACACTTGCATCGTGCATGACCCTACCACCTTATGAGGGTTATGCGAGTGGGTGTAGTTAGGATGCTAATAGATGTTATGCAAGTGGGATGGGAGTTATGCATAGTGATGGAAAGGAAGTGATTCTTTCAAAGACTTTTCGAAAACCCCGTCGGGTGCCACTAATGCCCGAGGGAGATGATGATGATAAGTTGGGTGACCACTTGAGAAAGAAGTGGTGTGAAGGAACAAGATGAGAATGTGTTTTCAAAAACGGATTGGTGTAAGTTGCGACCGTTACTCCAACCTTACATGCGCAACCACGATACCCCTTATGGGACGGGGCTTTGTTGATTACCTTGGTGGGTACTAGCAAGTATCCTGCATTACTAGTGATGGGAACGGCGTGGTCACTCTCGATAAGGGGTAGTATCGGTATGTATGATCATGCGATGTCTTCACAGGCACCGGGCACACCATTGGTCCCCTCATGGATGGTACGATTAGAGCGAGGCTCTTGTGATGTACATCGTGAGGTCTGGGTACCAATCGAGTGGAGTCTTTGTCTATCGCTAGGGGAAAGGCATTGTTCGGGTGCTTACCATGGCTATGTTACATACCACGAGTCGTGGATGACACGGAAGTTCCCCGAATCTTGTGGGTAAAGTGTGCAACCTCTGCATGGTGTAAAACTATTCGAATAGCCGTGTCCACGGTCAGCGACAGTTGGATGACCGCTCTTGTGCTACGTCCAAGTGTTTTCACAAACTGGTGTGTGAGTGTGTTGGAGACTAAGATGGTGCTTGAGCTAAGTCCGATGAATTAGCATGGGAAGTGATCTAAGTCCGATGACTTGGCATGATGAATGAACATGAGGTGTTCAACCCCTACTTATGATGATATCTGCAACTTGATCATATGGATATCTGCCAATTGTTGACGCATGCTTACTAGTTACTTGATCATGCCATTGCATTTAAAACTAGCTTTCCACAAATTACCTACTTAGTGCTATATCATGCATCATTATTACCTTGATCCACAACTTGGGTTGCTTGCGAGTACATTCAAAGTACACATTTGCTTGCCATTGGTTATTTAATTGGCAAGTCATGGAAGAACAGGAGTATGTTGAAGAGTTCATTGGTGACGAACATGCGAACTAGGACGCTTCCCAGTGAGAATGCCTGTAGGTTAAGGCAGATGGCATGGGTTCACGCTTTCGACCAAGATTTCCGCTGTTTGTGATAGAGGCGAAGTTGTCCCTGTCTTTCGATGAGATGGTGGCTATCATTTTGGTGGAGTAGACTTTGACGATCTGACTACGAACGTGTGATGACGCTGCACCTTAGCAATCGCTAAACCAACTCCGAGAGGTTATTGACCACGCCGGAGCACGATCAACCTGACCACGAGGGTCTGTTTCCTGCACGCAAATGAAGAACAAGCAAGAAACTAAGATTGCAATCTGGATATTGCGAATATAAGAGGAAAGCTTTATTGATGAAGTGGGGTTCTGTGACGCCTTTGTCTGGTCGTGGAACACAAACGAAGAACGCGAAGTTGCAGCTATGGCGAACTTATAATCTAAACAAAACCCAAACCTAAAACGATGCCCTAAGGGCTGTATATATGGGGGAATAGAGGGTAATTTCGTGGCCCCTTGGAGGAGGGGTCCGAAACCGACCCTAACTCAGTTTCCCCATATATACGGAATCTAAAAACAGCCTATAATATGGTATTTCGAAATTACATGGGCCTGGCCCAAAAATAAGGTGGCGCAGCACCTATATTAGCCTATGGACGAATTTTATAAAGTGGCATCATGCATATTTCGTCCAAGGCTTCCCGCTCCCATTATGGTGGCTTCAATGTGCGAAAATCATCACTGGAAGCTCCATTGTTCTTCCCCGCACGCGCACCTTCTCCTCCATGCTTGATCCCGCTCCAATGGTCATCCTTCTTATCCATGCTAGGTCCTTCATTCATAAGTAAAACAAAAGTATCCAATTTAGGCAGCATCATATGTTCATGAATATTAGAAGGATTTCCAAGAAACGAAAGTACCTGGTAATTCAATTGACGTGCGCGAGCTCTAGTAATTGGTCCTGTATGTATAGCAGTCGGGGTGGGTGTAACATTAGTAGGGATGTCCTCATCATCCTCCCCTTCTTGAACTGAAGTCGTCCTCGACGGAAGCTCATCTTCCTCACCCAAATAAGGCTTCAAATCTGCAATGTTAAAAGTGGGGCTAACCCCAAACTCTGCAGGCAGCTCAAGTTTATATGCATTATCATTTATTTTCTCTAACACCTTAAAAGGACCATCAGCGCGTGGCATTAGCTTTGACTTGCGCAAATCAGGAAATCTATCCTTACGCAAATGTAACCAAACAAGATCTCCAGGTGCAAAGACAACATGTTTTCTACCCTTATCTCCCGCAATTTTGTATTTAGCATTCGTACGCTCAATGTTTTCCTTCGTTAACTCATGCATCTTTAATATCAATGCAGCACGTTCTTTAGTGATGAGGACATCCCTACTAATGTTACACCCACCCCGACTGCTATACATACAGGACCAATTACTAGAGCTCGCGCACGTCAATTGAATTACCAGGTACTTTCGTTTCTTGGAAATCCTTCTAATATTCATGAACATATGATGCTGCCTAAATTAGATACTTTTGTTTTACTTATGAATGAAGGACCTATCATGGATAAGAAGGATGACCATTGGAGCGGGATCAAGCATGGAGGAGAAGGTGCGCGCGCGGGGAAGAACATTGGAGCTTCCAGTGATGATTTTCGCACATTGAAGCCACCATAATGGGAGTGGGAAGCTTTGGACGAAATATGCATGATGCCACTTTATAAAATTTGTCCATAGGCTAATATAGGTGCTGCGCCACCTTAATTTTGGGCCAGGCCCATGTAATTTCGAAATACCATATTATAGGCTGTTTTTAGAGTCCGTATGTATGGGGAAACTGACTTAGGGTCGGTTTCGGACCCCTCCTCCAAGGGGCCACGAAATTCCCTTCTATTCCCCCATATATACAGCCCTTAGGGCTTCGTTTTAGGTTTGGGTTTTGTTTAGATTACAAGTTCGCCATAGCAGCAACTTCGCGTTCTTCGTTTGTGTTCCGCGACCAGACAAAGGCGTCACAGAACCCCACTTCATCAATAAAGCTTTCCTCTTATATTCGCAATATCCAGATTGCAATCTTAGTTTCTTGCTTGTTCTTCGTTTGCGTGCAGGAAATAGACCCTCGTGGTCAGGTTGATCGTGCTCCGGCGTGGTCAATAACCTCTCAGAGTTGGTTTAGCGATTGCTAAGGCGCGACGTCTAACACGTTCGTAGTCGGATCGTCAAAGTCTACTCCACCAAAAACGATAGCCACCATCTCATCGAAAGACAGGGACAACTTCGCCTCTATTAAGTGGTATCAGATTTCCAGGTTGCTCGGTGAGATTTTATCAGTTTTCGTAGTTTAGATCGCATCTGTTCTTCATACCTTTAGTCCACGAAAAAGCCAAAAAAAAAATTAGGGTTAGATCATCATATCCGAACCAATCTGAGCCTTTGCATAGTCTTTTCAGTATTTTGCTTTGTTGAATTGGCGGTTACATCGTTGTGTCGAGTTGCTGGTCTTAGTGTCTAGTCCTTTAGAGTTTCGAGTTCTTTTCACAGGTTGTCACGCCGCCACCGCATCATCTTCATAGTTGCCATATACCACCACCATCATCGCCGCTGCCATATCTCATCATCCATCATCACTCTCCATTGGTGTCCATATATACCACCACAAATCCTCCACCAATCCAAGTCCAGTTCGTTTTAGGTTTAGTTTCGCGATCCTTTTGATTTCGGATCCGTGTTTTGCTACCTGCGCAGGTGTCGGAAAAAAAAAAAAAAAGAGTCTGGCACGCTTTGCAGAGCACGTTTTGGCCCAAAAAAATTTCGGCTGAAAATATTTTTTCCCTATCTTGATTTTAGGTTCCCCGGAGCGTTTTGAGACACTTGCTATCATAGTGATTTTTGTCGAAATTTTTGGGTCGTCGCAGCCCCCCGATTGCTCCAGAAAAAAAAAATTAGTCCAAAAGAAAAATTCGTGCCCATCTTGCTTATACGACGTGGCAAGAGTTTTGAGACACTCGCCGTTGTAGTGAGTTTTTGAAAAAAAAAAAAAAAAAAAAGAGGCGCCGAAAAAAAAAAAAAAAAAAGAGGCGCCGAAAAAAAAAAAAAAACGAAAAAAAAATCCGATTGTGCTTTTCCCTTGCTTAGGTGTATCGTCGTGTTTTTGTTGGTGTTTTAGGCTCGCGTCTCTAGCACGGTCTAGCCTAGGACCAGCACAGTACCGTCGTTGAGCGTTTATTCAACCTTGCATCTCTGAATTGATTATTGCTGACCCTTTTTGCTACCATATTATAAGCCATCCCAGCTCCACATACTCCTACGCCGTGTGCTTGACACCACCTGGCAATCGCTCTATCCAAGCTTTGAGAGTTTTGGCTACAACGGTTGCCGATCACCGCCTGCTACTGGGTAAGAACTGGTAAGAAATTGAGATTCGCTTAAAGGATTTGTGCCACACCACCACCACCACCACGTCCCAGCAGTCTGTAGGTTTCATATTGTGTGTTTCCTATTTCTGCTAACCATGCCAGGATCACACAATGACGAGATCGACTGGGAGAGCATGACCAACAAAGCGCTCTATGATAAATTTCAGCAAATGATGGCTGAGCAGGTACAGGACTTCGTGAACAACTTTGGAGTTGCCATGGAGAAGCTAGATGGTTTGGAGAAGACATTCGACTCCAAGATGGACGCCAAGTTCAATGAGGTGCTTGCCCGTCTACCTCCACCAGCTGCAGTTCCTATTCCTTTCGAACGACGAGCGCGACGTGTGCCTCTCGGCCACGCCCAACATCCTGGTACTGTTGATACTGCTGCTACTTCGGTGGCTCGTGCGGCTACTGTCGTTGAGCAGGTTGAAGATTATGATGGTGATTTCGATGATGAGGGAGAGGTTGCTCCAGATCCGCCCCATGGGCAACCACCACCATACGCACCAGGTCGACCACATGGCTACAACCGTAACGGTAGGGCTGCACCACCCCCGCAGGTACGGGATCATGACCATCTCCCTAAACTTAAATTGAATATTCCGACGTTTGAGGGTAGATATGTTCCTGATATATATCTTACATGGGAGTTAGAAACAGAACAACGTTTTACATGCTTACAATTTCCAGAGGATCGACGTGTTGCTGCTGCTGTTTGTTCATTCACTAGTTTTGCTTGTGTTTGGTGGTCAGAACATTGTAGAATACACCCTAATAATATTCCAACTACTTGGGCTGCTTTGAAAACTGCTATGCGAAATCGTTGGGTGCCACCTTATTATCAACGTGAATTGCTTCAAAATTTGCAGCATTTAAGACAAGGAAAAAATTCTGTAGAAGAATATTATCAGGAATTACAAACTGGTATGATTAGATGTGGTATTGTTGAGGAGAATGAAGCTATGCTTGCACGTTTTATGGGTGGATTAAATAGAGAGATTCAGACTATTCTAGAGTATAAGGAGTATAACACTATCACTCGTTTATTTCATCTTGCTTGCAAAGCTGAACGTGAAGTGCAGGATCGACAGGCAATGGCGAGAACTACTAATTTTGCAGGCCGTACTTCATCATGGACGCCACGTACCTCCTCTGCTTCCGCACGTCCTGCTGCAACACCACCTCCTTCAACCTCCAACTCTAATCGCGATACCAGGCAACAGGCTCCTACTGCACCCTCTGCGAAGAGCACACCTTTTGGGCCTGCACAGAGTTCTTCTTCATCTATTGCATCCACAGGGCAAACACATGAGGTTATATGTCGTCGTTGCAAGGGTGGAGGTCACTATGCGAGAGAATGCCCTTCCAAGCGTGTAATGATTGTTACTGAGGATGGTGGATATGCGTCCGCTAGTGATTATGATGAGGAGACTTTGGCACTTATTGCAAGTGACGAACAGGGTGGCGAGGATGCAGAACCAGAAACACAATACATGGTTGCTGATTACGCTGACAGGTATGAAAGTTTAGTTGCTCAACGTGTTCTCAGTGTGCAGGTTACACACGCTGAGCAAAATCAGAGGCACAACTTGTTCCACACAAAGGGAGTTGTGAAAGAGCGTTCTGTTCGCATCATCATCGATGGAGGGAGTTGCAATAACTTGGCTAGCATGGAGATGGTGGAGAAGCTGTCTCTATCCACCAGACCACATCCTCATCCTTATTACATCCAATGGTTCAACAATAGTGGCAAGGTTAAGGTAACACGTACTGTTCGTGTGCATTTTAGCATTGCTACATATTCTGATTATGTGGATTGTGATGTGGTACCCATGCAAGCATGTTCTGTTTTACTTGGTAGACCATGGCAGTTTGATAAAAATTCTGTACACCATGGTAGGACAAATCAGTATACTCTTGTTCATAAGGATCATAATATCACTTTGCTTCCTATGTCTCCCGAACATATTATGAAAGATGACATTGCTAGAGCTAGTAAAGCAAAACAGGAGAAAAATAAGAGTGAAAATCAGATTGTAGCACAGGAATTTGAGCAACACCATAAGCATAATAAACCATCATCTACTGTTGCATCTGAAATAAAATTGAAGAGTGGATGTTTACTTGCTACTAAATCTGATATTAATGATTTGGATGTTGCTACATCTGTTTGCTATGCTTTTGTATGTAAAGAGGTATTATTTTCATTCGAGGACATGCCTCCCTCTTTGCCTCCTACTGTCATTAACATTTTGCAGGAGTTCGCTGACGTCTTTCCACAAGACGTGCCACCGGGATTACCGCCTATTCGCGGGATTGAGCATCAGATTGACTTAATTCCCGGTGCATCCCTACCCAACCGTGCGCCCTACCGTACCAATCCAGAGGAGACAAAGGAGATTATGCGTCAAGTACAGGAGCTGCTTGACAAAGGTTATATACGTGAATCCCTTAGTCCTTGTGCTGTTCCTATTATTCTAGTGCCTAAAAAGGATGGTACATCGCGCATGTGTGTGGATTGTAGAGGCATTAATAATATTACTATTCGTTATCGTCATCCTATTCCTAGACTAGATGATATGCTTGATGAATTAAGTGGCTCTACAATTTTCTCCAAAGTTGATTTGCGTAGTGGATACCATCAAATTCGTATGAAATTGGGCGATGAATGGAAAACAGCATTTAAAACTAAGTTTGGATTATATGAGTGGCTAGTCATGCCTTTTAGGTTAACTAATGCACCTAGCACTTTCATGAGATTAATGAATGAGGTTTTACGTGCTTTCATTGGACGATTTGTGGTAGTCTATTTTGATGATATATTGATTTTTAGTAGATCTTTGGAGGAACATTTGGAACATTTACGTGCTGTTTTTACTGCGCTACGTGATGCACGTTTGTTTGGTAACCTTGGGAAGTGCACCTTTTGCACCGACCGAGTATCTTTTCTTGGCTATGTTGTTACTCCACAGGGAATTGAAGTTGATACAGCCAAGATCGAAGCTATTGAGAGTTGGCCGCAGCCCAAAACGGTCACACAAGTAAGGAGTTTTCTTGGCCTCGCTGGTTTCTATAGGCGTTTTGTGAGAAATTTCAGCACCATTGCTGCGCCTCTCAATGAGCTTACAAAGAAGGACGTGCCTTTTTCTTGGGGTACCGCACAGGAAGAAGCCTTCACGGTCTTGAAAGATAAGTTAACACATGCTCCTTTACTCCAACTTCCTGATTTTAATAAGACTTTCGAGCTTGAATGTGATGCTAGTGGAATTGGGTTAGGAGGTGTGTTACTACAAGATGGTAAACCTGTTGCGTACTTTTCTGAAAAATTAAGTGGGCCTAGTCTGAATTATTCTACTTATGATAAGGAATTATATGCTCTTGTTCGGACTTTGGAAACATGGCAACATTATTTATGGCCCAAAGAATTTGTTATACATTCTGATCATGAATCTTTGAAACATATTAAAAGTCAAGCAAAACTGAACCGTAGACATGCTAAATGGGTTGAATTCATTGAGACTTTCCCTTATGTCATTAAACACAAGAAGGGTAAAGACAATGTTATTGCTGATGCTTTGTCTCGTCGTTATACTATGCTTTCACAACTTGACTTTAAAATATTTGGTTTGGAGACCATCAAAGATCAATATGTGCATGATGCTGAATTTAGAGACGTGTTGCAGAATTGTAAAGAAGGGAGAACATGGAACAAGTTCGTTATTAATAATGGATTTGTGTTTCGTGCTAACAAGCTATGCATTCCAGCTAGCTCCGTTCGTCTTTTGTTGTTACAGGAGGCGCACGGAGGAGGATTAATGGGACACTTTGGCGTGAAGAAGACGGAGGACGTACTTGCTACACATTTCTTTTGGCCAAAGATGAGACGGGATGTTGAGCGTTTTGTTGCTCGCTGCACTACATGTCAAAAAGCTAAGTCACGACTCAATCCTCATGGTTTATATATGCCTTTACCTGTACCTAGTGTTCCTTGGGAGGATATATCTATGGACTTTGTTTTAGGTTTACCTCGAACAAAGAAGGGGAGGGATAGCATATTTGTTGTCGTGGATAGATTTTCTAAAATGGCACACTTTATACCATGTCATAAAAGTGATGATGCTGCTCATGTTGCTGCTTTGTTCTTTCGTGAAATTATTCGGTTGCATGGTGTGCCAAATACAATTGTTTCCGATCGTGATGCTAAATTTCTTAGCCACTTTTGGAGATGTTTATGGGCTAAGTTGGGGACTAAACTGCTTTTTAGTACTACATGTCACCCCCAAACTGATGGCCAAACTGAAGTAGTCAATAGATCATTGTCTACTATGCTTAGGGCTGTTTTGAAGAATAACCTGAAAATGTGGGAAGAATGCTTGCCTCATATTGAATTTGCTTATAATCGTTCGCTACATTCTACCACTAAGATGTGCCCTTTTGAAGTTGTGTATGGTTTCTTACCTCGTGCACCTATTGATTTGTTGCCTCTTCCGTCTTCGGAGAAGGTTAATTTTGATGCTAAAGAACGTGCTGAATTGATATTAAAGATTCATGAGTTAACTAAGGAAAACATTGAGCGTATGAATGCTAAATACAAACTTGCTGGAGATAAGGGTAGAAAACATGTTGTCTTTGCACCTGGAGATCTTGTTTGGTTACATTTGCGTAAGGATAGATTTCCTGATTTGCGCAAGTCAAAGCTAATGCCACGTGCTGATGGTCCTTTTAAGGTGTTAGAGAAAGTAAATGATAATGCATATAAACTTGAGCTGCCTGCAGAGTTTGGGGTTAGCCCCACTTTTAACATTGCAGATTTGAAGCCTTATTTGGGTGAGGAAGATGAGCTTCCGTCGAGGACGACGTCAGTTCAAGAAGGGGAGGATGATGAGGACATCCCTACTAATGTTACACCCACCCCGACTGCTATACATACAGGACCAATTACTAGAGCTCGCGCACGTCAATTGAATTACCAGGTACTTTCGTTTCTTGGAAATCCTTCTAATATTCATGAACATATGATGCTGCCTAAATTAGATACTTTTGTTTTACTTATGAATGAAGGACCTATCATGGATAAGAAGGATGACCATTGGAGCGGGATCAAGCATGGAGGAGAAGGTGCGCGCGCGGGGAAGAACATTGGAGCTTCCAGTGATGATTTTCGCACATTGAAGCCACCATAATGGGAGTGGGAAGCTTTGGACGAAATATGCATGATGCCACTTTATAAAATTTGTCCATAGGCTAATATAGGTGCTGCGCCACCTTAATTTTGGGCCAGGCCCATGTAATTTCGAAATACCATATTATAGGCTGTTTTTAGAGTCCGTATGTATGGGGAAACTGACTTAGGGTCGGTTTCGGACCCCTCCTCCAAGGGGCCACGAAATTCCCTTCTATTCCCCCATATATACAGCCCTTAGGGCTTCGTTTTAGGTTTGGGTTTTGTTTAGATTACAAGTTCGCCATAGCAGCAACTTCGCGTTCTTCGTTTGTGTTCCGCGACCAGACAAAGGCGTCACAGAACCCCACTTCATCAATAAAGCTTTCCTCTTATATTCGCAATATCCAGATTGCAATCTTAGTTTCTTGCTTGTTCTTCGTTTGCGTGCAGGAAATAGACCCTCGTGGTCAGGTTGATCGTGCTCCGGCGTGGTCAATAACCTCTCAGAGTTGGTTTAGCGATTGCTAAGGCGCGACGTCTAACACGTTCGTAGTCGGATCGTCAAAGTCTACTCCACCAAAAACGATAGCCACCATCTCATCGAAAGACAGGGACAACTTCGCCTCTATTATTGAGCATCAAAATTAACCTTCTCCGAAGATGGAAGAGGCAACAAATCAATAGGTGCACGAGGTAAGAAACCATACACAACTTCAAAAGGGCACATCTTAGTGGTAGAATGTAGCGAACGATTATAAGCAAATTCAATATGAGGCAAGCATTCTTCCCACATTTTCAGGTTATTCTTCAAAACAGCCCTAAGCATACTAGACAATGATCTATTGACTACTTCAGTTTGGCCATCAGTTTGGGGATGACATGTAGTACTAAAAAGTAGTTTAGTCCCCAACTTAGCCCATAAACATCTCCAAAAATGGCTAAGAAATTTAGCATCACGATCTGAAACAATTGTATTTGGTACACCATGCAACCGAATAATTTCACGAAACAACAAATCAGCAACATGAGCAGCATCATCACTTTTATGACGTGGTATAAAGTGTGCCATTTTGGAAAATCTATCCACGACAACAAATATGCTATCCCTCCCCTTCTTTGTTCGAGGTAAACCTAAAACAAAGTCCATAGATATATCCTCCCAAGGAACACTAGGTATAGGCAAAGGCATATATAAACCATGAGGATTGAGTCGTGACTTAGCTTTTTGACATGTAGTGCAGCGAGCAACAAAACGCTCAACATCCCGTCTCATCTTTGGCCAAAAGAAATGTGTAGAAAGTACGTCCTCCGTCTTCTTCACGCCAAAGTGTCCCATTAATCCTCCTCCGTGCGCCTCCTATAACAACAAAAGACGAACGGAGCTAGCTGGAATGCATAGCTTGTTAGCATGGAACACAAATCCATCATTAATAACGAACTTGTTCCATGTTCTCCCTTCTTTACAATTCTGCAACACGTCTCTAAATTCAGCATCATGCACATATTGATCTTTGATGGTCTCCAAGCCAAATATTTTAAAGTCAAGTTGTGAAAGCATAGTATAACGACGAGACAAAGCATCAGCAATAACATTTTCTTTACCCTTCTTGTATTTAATGACATAAGGGAATGTCTCAATGAATTCAACCCATTTAGCATGTCTACGGTTCAGTTTTGCTTGACTTTTAATATGTTTCAAAGATTCATGATGAGAATGTATAACAAATTCTTTGGGCCATAAATAATGTTGCCATGTTTCCAAAGTCCGAACAAGAGCATATAATTCTTGATGAGGACATGACTACCTTGGATACGACCAAAAATGTTGCATACATGCATATTTGTGAGGTGATTTCTTATAATAATTATGCAATAATTTATTTATGTTATCCGGAACAAAAATACTTCACCTATTATTATTTTATGCCTAAACGCAGAATGGTCGAAGACTTGTATGAACCACGTGTGATGATAAAGAAAGAGGAAATGGTTGGGTGCTATTCAAGAGGTCCTCTAATGTCAAAGGAAACAATCAGGTGTTGTTCAAGAAGTTCTCTCACGTCACTTTTAGCCCAAGAGAAGATAGAGTCCAAGTCTCTCACGTTCTGGACTCAGATTCGGACTGCACAGACACACCTGTCTCAAAACGCGAACAACTTTTTCATACGGACTCGGAATTGGGTGATTCTTTTTTTGATGGAAACTAGATTTCATATGCGTTCCAGAACAGTTGGAATCACCTTAAAATTCGTCCGGATCGCGAAGTTATTGACGAAACAATCTGACGTTGCATCAGAATCCGAGTCAAACTACAAGTCCAAAGGTGTTGCATCACCTCCACTTGGGCCCATAGGCCTTGTACGACCTAGCGTTTGTTTTAGGGTGTCTTGGGACGTTCTCCCACCTCCTTGGCCACCACCCCTTGCTCCTATATAAGTAGATCAATCTAGTAGCTTTTCCTTTGGGTTTTGTTTACTTAAAAGTTAGCCATTGCAACTTCGTTTACTTCGTTTGTGTCCAACGACCAGACCAAGACCGCTTTCGGAACCCCACCCTTATCAATACTTCATATATATTCGCAATATTCAGATTGCATTATCATATTCTTGCTTGTTCTTTGATTGCTTGCAGGAATAGACCTTCGTGGTCAGGTTGATCGTGCTCCGGCGTGGTCAATAACCTCTTGGAGATTGGTTTAGCGATTGCTAAGGCGCAACGTCGTGCACGTTCGTAGTCGGATCGTCAAAGTCTTCTCCACCAAATCGATAGTTATCATCACATCGAAAGATCGGGACCCTCGCCTCTATCAAGTGGTATCAGTTTTCAGGTTGCTCGATGAGAATTTCCAGTTATTCATAGATTAGATTTATTTTTCTTACCTATTGCCCAAGAAAAAGCCAGAAAAAAAAGTTAGATCTATTCATCTTTACTCCAAGCCAGTCTGAGCCTTTGCAATTTTCTTTTCAGTGCTTGCATAGTTGAATTATCGGTTGCATCGTCGTGTCAAGTTGTTGGTCTTAGCGTCTAGTCTTTTAGAGTTTTGAGTTCTATTCACAACTTGTCACGCCGGCATCGCACCATCTTCATCTCTGCTGCCATATACCACCACCACGCCACTGTCATCCCTTTCATTATCACCCACTACCATCTATCAATTTTCATCACATGCTACCCATTGTTCATTGTCATTATCATACTTGAGGTCGTTCACATCTATGCTTGATCCAATCTGCTTCTTATTTGGTTGAGAAAAAAAAAGTGAGAGAGAAAAAAAAAGAAAAAAGAAAAAAGAAAAAAAAAAGTGAGAAAAAAAGAGAAGAAAAATAAATAGAGAGAAGAGAAAAAAACAAATTTCGGATCTACCTAGACTCAATCCCGTATGTGAATTCGGATTGAAATCTGTTTTGCGCAGTGTTCAGTAAAACAAGCGTCTCTTTCTCATACGAACTCGGAATTGAGTGATTCTTTTTGCATACGAAAGCTTGAGTTAGTAGCATTCTTGAGAAAAAATATCAGAAATTTCACATAAAATTTTCTAGAGGAAAGCTGCAGAGAGAGTTTTGTATATCTTGCATGTCGATCATTTATCATCATTGTCTTTACTGCCATTGTGATCTTCACTTATATCTTGCTGTCGAGAGCTAATTCATATCATACCTTGCTGCTATTTGTCCTACGCCGTGACTCCATTAGTGTTCTAGGCTCGCGTCTCTAGTACAGTATAGCCTAGGACCAGCACAGTACCGTCGTTGAGCGTTTATTCAATATTGCATCTCTGAATTGATTATTGCTAATCTTTTGCTACCATATATTAAGCCTTCCAAGCTCCACATATTTCTACATCGTGTATACATACGTTCACCTGTTAATCGCTTTACCCAATCTTCAGAGAGATTGACACCGTCGGTTGCCGGTCGCCACCTGCTGCATGATAAGAATTTGTAAGACATTGATATTTGCTTTATTCTGAGCATTTTACCACCACATCCCAGTAGTTCATAGGAACAATATACTTGGATCTTTGTTTCTTGTTTCTACTAGTCATGACAGGATCCAGGGTTGTCAATTCATGGGCTTCTTCGATCGTGGGAGACGTGCCACCACAAAAACCGATACGAGAGATGCAAAGAGATCCAAATGCACATGATGAGGTTAATGTTTCTATACCTCCATTTAATGGACGATTTAGACCTGCTTTATATATCGAGTGGGAGTTTGAAATAAATGAAATATTTGATTCCCATAATTTTACTGCACATAAGAAAGTTAAGGTCGCAGTTGGTTCTTTCACTGGTTATGCTTTAGTTTGGTGGAGCGAATATTGTCGGTTACACAAAGATATTATACCTATTACTTGGGATGATTTGAAACTTGCCATGAGACACACGTTCGTTCCTGCTTATTATACTCGTGACAAGCTTAAAAAGTTACAATATTTGAAACAAGGTAGTGACACCGTAATGAAATATTATGATGATTTACAAATGACCTTGTTGCATTCCTCATTAGAAGAAAGTGAAGAAGATTTTATGGATAGATTTTGGGGAGGATTAAACCTTGATATTCAGGAGATACTAATTCATGAAAAGTGTTATTCTATGGATCGTTTGTTTCGTCTTGCTTCCAAAGCTGAACAGGAAATAAATCAACGTGTTGCCCAAAAGGAAATAGAGCGCAAGGTGCACATTCCAAGAGTTGATACCGTTGTTCCTTCAACTACTAGGCATACTGTGACAACCACATCAAATCTTGTGAGGGCTACATCGCCTTCACCATGTAACACGTCACCACCGAGAGTGCCTACATCATCTGAGTTGATCATAAGAGGTAATGCCAAAGGTATTGATCTTCCACCTCCACATGAGTATGATGAATGCCTTGTCACTTCCACTGTACCCTATGATGAGCTACCCATTACTTTGATCACACCACCTATTTTAGAGGACTATGTTCATGATTATACTTCCTCATGTGATCAAATAACTACAATATCAACAATTGTGAGTGCACCCATTGAATTAACTATTGATGAGCAAGAACCGTGTGAATCAGTAAATAAATCTAATTTGGGTCAAATATGTTTGAAAATAATTCTGCCGGTGTTTAATCATTTTGATATGACCTCCAATCTTGGTGATAATTCTGTGTCAAATGACATGTTGCATGTTTGCTTATTTAAGCATGTTGTAGCATCTATATTTCAAATGATTCACGCTTATTTACCAATATTGGGATGGTTTAACGATGAACATCATGAATCTTTTGATATGAATAAGGACTTCACTTATATGTGGAAACTGAGTTGCAATATTGTGATGCCTTCTACTTCTTGTCATAATCTTTTGGCTTTATATTTCATGACATGTGATGAGTGCCCTTGTATATATATGTCACATGTGTCACAACTGAGAACAATAAAAATGGATGACATATACATATACAATGTGTATGCCTTTTCTCTTTTGGTAGCCACATTTCAGATTAAGCAACGCCGAGGACGGCTTTGTTTTCAAAAAGGGGAGGATGATGAGGACATGACTACCTTGGATACGACCAAAAATGTTGCATACATGCATATTTGTGAGGTGATTTATTATAATAATTATGCAATAATTTATTTATGTTATCCGGAACAAAAATACTTCACCTATTATTATTTTATGCCTAAACGCAGAATGGTCGAACACTTGTATGAACCACGTGTGATGATAAAGAAAGAGGAAATGGTTGGGTGCTATTCAAGAGGTCCTCTAATGTCAAAGGAAACAATCAGGTGTTGTTCAAGAAGTTCTCTCACGTCACTTTTAGCCCAAGAGAAGATAGAGTCCAAGTCTCTCACGTTCTGGACTCAGATTCGGACTGCACAGACACACCTGTCTCAAAACGCGAACAACTTTTTCATACGGACTCGGAATTGGGTGATTCTTTCTTTGATGGAAACTAGATTTCATATGCGTTCCAGAACAGTTGGAATCACCTTAAAATTCGTCCGGATCGCGAAGTTATCGACGAAACAATCTGACGTTGCATCAGAATCCGAGTCAAACTACAAGTCCAAAGGTGTTGCATCACCTCCACTTGGGCCCATAGGCCTTGTACGACCTAGGGTTTGTTTTAGGGTGTCTTGGGACGTTCTCCCACCTCCTTGGCCGCCACCCCTTGCTCCTATATAAGTAGATCAATCTAGTAGCTTTTCCTTTGGGTTTTGTTTACTTAAAAGTTAGCCATTGCAACTTCGTTTACTTCGTTTGTGTCCAACGACCAGACCAAGACCGCTTTCGGAACCCCACCCTTATCAATACTTCATATATATTCGCAATATTCAGATTGCATTATCATATTCTTGCTTGTTCTTTGATTGCTTGCAGGAATAGACCTTCGTGGTCAGGTTGATCGTGCTCCGGCGTGGTCAATAACCTCTTGGAGATTGGTTTAGCGATTGCTAAGGCGCAACGTCGTGCATGTTCGTAGTCGGATCGTCAAAGTCTTCTCCACCAAATCGATAGTTATCATCTCATCGAAAGATCGGGACCCTCGCCTCTATCAATTCCTTATCATAAGTAGAATAATTCAGACTAGGCCCACTTAATTTTTTAGAAAAGTACGCAACAGGTTTACCATCTTGTAATAACACACCTCCTAACCCAATTCCACTAGCATCACATTCAAGCTCGAAAGTCTTATTAAAATCAGGAAGTTGGAGTAAAGGAGCATGTGTTAACTTATCTTTCAAGACCGTGAAGGCTTCTTGTTGTGCGGTACCCCAAGAAAAAGGCATGTCCTTCTTTGTAAGCTCATTGAGAGGCGCAGCAATGGTGCTGAAATCTCCCACAAAACGCCTATAGAAACCAGCGAGGCCAAGAAAAATCCTTACTTGTGTGACCGTTTTGGGCTGCGGCCAACTCTCAATAGCTTCAATCTTGGCTTTATCAACTTCAATTCCCTGTGGAGTAACAACATAGCCAAGAAAAGATACTCGATCGGTGCAAAAGGTGCACTTCCCAAGGTTACCAAACAAACGTGCATCACGTAGCGCTGTAAAAACAGCACGTAAATGTTCCAAATGTTCCTCCAAAGATCTACTAAAAATCAATATATCATCAAAATGGACTACCACAAATCGTCCAATGAAAGCACGTAAAACCTCGTTCATCAATCTCATGAAAGTGCTAGGTGCATTAGTTAACCCAAAAGGCATGACTAACCACTCATATAATCCAAACTTAGTTTTAAATGCTGTTTTCCATTCATCTCCCAATTTCATACGAATTTGATGGTATCCACTACGCAAATCAACTTTGGAGAAAATTGTAGAGCCACTTAATTCATCAAGCATATC
Organism: Hordeum marinum; assembly: GCA_022496015.1. Taxonomy (NCBI): domain Eukaryota; kingdom Viridiplantae; phylum Streptophyta; class Magnoliopsida; order Poales; family Poaceae; genus Hordeum; species Hordeum marinum. The sequence goes on from CM039676.1 coordinate 150,712,275, forward strand.
ATCTAGTCTAGGAATAGGATGACGATAACGAATAGTAATATTATTAATGCCTCTACAATCCACACACATACGCGATGTACCATCCTTTTTAGGCACTAGAATAATAGGAACAACACAAGGACTAAGGGATTCACGTATATAACCTTTGTCAAGCAGCTCCTCTACTTGACGCATAATCTCCTTTGTCTCCTCTGGATTGGTACGGTAGGGCGCACGGTTGGGTAGGGATGCATCGGGAATTAAGTCAATCTGATGCTCAATCCCACGAATAGGCGGTAATCTCGGTGGCACGTCTTGTGGAAAGACGTCAGTGAACTCCTGCAAAATGTTAATGACAGTAGGAGGCAAAGAGGGAGGTATGTCCTCGAATGAAAATAATACCTCTTTGCATACAAAAGCATAGCAAACAGATGTAGCAACATCCAAATCATTAATATCAGATTTAGTAGCAAGTAAACATCCACTCTTCAATTTTATTTCGGATGCAACAGTAGATGATGGTTTATTATGCTTATGGTGTTGCTCAAATTCCTGTGCTACAATATGATTTTCACTCTTATTTTTCTCCTGTTTTGCTTTACTAGCTCTAGCAATGTCATCTTTCATAATATGTTCGGGAGACATAGGAAGCAAAGTGATATTATGATCCTTATGAACAAGAGTATACTGATTTGTCCTACCATGGTGTACAATTTTTTTATCAAACTGCCATGGTCTACCAAGTAAAATAGAACATGCTTGCATGGGGACCACATCACAATCCACATCATCAGAATATGTAGCAATGCTAAAATGCACACGAGCAGTACGTGTTACCTTAACCTTGCCACTATTGTTGAACCATTGGATGTAATAAGGATGAGGATGTGGTCTGGTGGTTAGAGACAGCTTCTCCACCATCTCCATGCTAGCCAAGTTATTGCAACTCCCTCCATTGATGATGACACGAACAGAACGCTCCTTCACAACTCCCTTTGTGTGGAACAAGTTGTGCCTCTGATTTTGTTCAGCCAGTGTAACCTGCACACTGAGAACACGTTGAGCAACTAAACTTTCATACCTGTCAGCGTAATCAGCAGCCATGTAGTGTGTTTCTGGTTCTGCATCGTCGCCATCGTGTTCTTCACTTGCAATGAGGGCCAAAGTCTCCTCATCATAATCACTAGCAGATGCATATCCACCATCCTCAGTAACAATCATGACACGCTTGGAAGGGCATTCTCTCGCAAAGTGACCTCCACCCTTGCAACGACGGCATATAACCTCATGTGTTTGCCCTGTGGATGCATTAGATGAAGAAGAGCTCTGTGCAGGCCCAGAAGGTGTGCTCTTCGTAGAGGGTGGAGTAGGAGCCTGTTTCCTGGTATCGCGGTTGGAGTTGGAAGTTGAAGTAGGTGGTGTTGCAGCAGGACGTGTGGAAGTAGATGAGGTACGTGGCGTCCATGATGAAGTGCGACCTGTAGAGAAAGTAGTTCTCGCCATTGCCTGTCGATCCTGCATTTCACGTTCAGCTTTGCAAGCAAGATGAAATAAACGAGTGATAGTGTTATACTCCTTATACTCCAGAATAGTCTGAATCTCTCTATTTAATCCACCCATAAAACGTGCAAGCATAGCTTCATTCTCCTCAACAATACCACATCTAATCATACCAGTTTGTAATTCCTGATAATATTCTTCTACAGAATTTTTTCCTTGTCTTAAACGCTGCAAATTTTGAAGCAATTCACGTTGATAATAAGGTGGCACCCAACGATTACGCATAGCAGTTTTCAAAGCAGCCCAAGTAGTTGGAATATTAGCATGGTGTATTCTACAATGTTCTGACCACCAAACACAAGCAAAACTAGAGAAAGAACAAACAGCAGCAGCAACACGTCTATCCTCAGGAAATTGTAAGCATGTAAAACGTTGTTCTGTTTCTAACTCCCATGTAAGATATATATAAGGCACATATCTATCCTCAAACGTCGGAATATTCAATTTAAGTTTAGGGAGATTGTCATGATCCCGTACCTGAGGGGGTGGGGCAGACCTACCGTTACGGTTGTAGCCATGTGGTCGACCTGGTGCGTATGGTGGTGGTTGCCCCTGAGGCTGATCGGGAGCAACCTCTCCCTCATCATCGTAATCACCATCATAATCATCAACCTGCTCAACGACAGTAGCAGCACGAGCCACAGAAATAGCAGTAGTATCAACAGTACCAGTATGTTGGGCTTGGCCGAGAGGCACACGTCGTGCTCGTCATTCGAAAGGAAGAGGAGCTGCAGCTGGTGGTGTAGACGGGCAAGCACCTCATTGAACTTGGCGTCCATCTTGGTGTCAAAGGTCTTCTCCAAACCATCTAGCTTCTCCATGGCCTCTCCAAAGTTGGTCACGAAGTCTTGTACCTGGTCAGCCATCATTTGCTGAAATTTATCATATAGCGCTTTGTTTGTCATGCTCTCCCAGTCAATCTCATTGTCGTGTGATCCTGGCATGGTTAGCAAATAGGAAACACACAAGAATATGAAACCTACAGACTACTCGGACGTGGTGGTGGTGGTGGTGGTGGTGGTGTGTCACAAATCCTTTAAGCGAATCTCAAATTCTTACCAGTTCTTACCCAGTAGCAGGCGGTGATCGGCAACCGTTGTAGTCAAAACTCTCAAAGCTTGGATAGAGCGATTGCCAGGTGGTGTCAAACACACGACGTAGATGTATGTGGAGCTGGGATGGCTTATAATATGGTAGCAAAAAGGGTTAGCAATAATCAATTCAGAGATGCAAGGTTGAATAAACGCTCAACGACGGTACTGTGCTGGTCCTAGGCTAGACCCGTACTAGAGACGCGAGCCTAAAGCACCAACAAAATCACGACGCTACACGTAATCAAGGGAAGAGCACACTTTGAATTATTATTTTTCGTTTTTTTGTCGGTGCCTCTTTTTTTTTTTGCTCAAAAAATCACTACAATGGCGAGTGTCTCAAAACTCTTGCCACGTCATATAAGCAAGATGGGCACGAAATTTTTTGGACTATTTTTTTTTCTGGAGCAATCCGGGGGCTGCGACGACCAAAAATTTTGACAAAAATCACTATGATAGCAAGTGTCTCAAAGCGCTCCGGAGAACCTAAAATCAAGATAGGGAAAATATTTTCGGCCGAATTTTTTTGGGGCCAAAACGTGCTCTGCAAAGCGTGCCAGACTCTTTCGACAATTTTTTTCCCGACACCTACGCAGGTAGCAAAACGCGAATCCAAAATCAAAAAGGTCTCGAAACTAAATCTAAAACGAGCTGGACTCGGACTGGTGGTGGTATATATGGACACCAATGGATAGTGGGTGGTGATATCTGGCAGCGGTGATGATGGTGGTGGTATATGGCGACTATGAAGACGATGCGTTGGCGGCGTGACAACCTGTGAATAGAACTCGAAACTCTAAAGGACTAGACACTAAGACCAGCAACTCGACACGACGATGTAACCGCCAATTCAACAAAGCAAAATACTGAAAAGACTATGCAAAGGCTCAGATTGGTTCGGATATGATGATCTAACCCTAATTTTTTTTTTGGATTTTTCGTGGACTAAAGGTATGAAGAAACAGATGCGATTTAAACTACGAAAACTGATAAAATCTCACCGAGCAACCTGGAAATCTGATACCACTTGATAGAGGCAAAGTTGTCCCTGTCTTTCGATGAGATGATCGGTTATCGTTTTGGTGGAGTAGACTTTGATGATCCGACTACGAACATGTGATGATGCCGCGCCTTAGCAATCGCTAAACCAACTCCGAGAGGTTATTGACCATGCCGGAGCACGATCAACCTGACCACGAGGGTCTGTTTCCTACACGCAAACGAAGAAAAAGCAAGAAACTAAGATTGCAATCTAGATATTGCGAATATAAGAGGAAAGCTTTATTGATGAAGTGGGGTTGTTTGACGCCTTTGTCTGGTCGTGGAACACAAACGAAGAACGCGAAGTTGAAGCTATGGCGAACTTATAATCTAAACAAAACCCAAACCTAAAACGACGCCCTAAGGGCCGTATATATGGGGGAATAGAGGGGAATTTCCTGGCCCCTTGGAGGAGGGGTCTGAAACCAAACCTAACTCAGTTTCCCCATACATACGGACTCCAAAAACAGCCTATAATATGGTATTTCGAAATTACATGGGTCTGGCCCAAAAATAAGGTGGCGCAACACCTATATTAGCCTAGGGACGAATTTTATAAGGTGGCATCATGCATATTTCGTCCAAGGCTTCTTGCTCCCATTATGGTGGCTTCAAAGTGCGAAAATCATCACTGGAAGCTCCATTGTTCTTTCCCACGCGCGCACCTTCTTCTCCATGCTTGATCCCGCTCCAGTGGTCATCCTTCTTGTCCATGCCAGGTCCTCAATTCACAAGTAAAACAAAAGTATCTAATTTAGGCAGCAGCATATGTTCATGAACATTAGAAGGATTGGCAAGAAACGAAAGTACCTGGTAATTCAATTGATGTGCGCGAGCTCTAGTAATTGGTCCTGTATGTATAGCAGTCGGAGTTGTGGGTGTAGCATTAGTAGGGATGTCCTCATCAAGTTTTCTTGGCCTTGCTGGTTTCTATTGGCATTTTGTGAGAGATTTCAGCACCATTGATGCGCCTCTCAATGAGCTTACAAAGAAGGACGTGCCTTTTTCTTGGGGTACCGCACAGGAAGAAGCCTTCAAGGTTTTGAAAGATAAGTTAACACATGCACCTTTACTCCAACTTCCTGATTTTAATAAGACTTTTGAGCTTGAATGTGATGCTAGTGGAATTGGGTTAGGAGGTGTGTTATTACAAGATGGTAAACCTGTTGCGTACTTTTCTGAAAAACTGAGTGGGCCTAGTCTGAATTATTCTACTTATGATAAGGAATTATATGCTCTTGTTCGAACTTTGGAAACATGGCAACATTATTTAAGAATTTGTTATACATTCTGATCATGAATCTTTGAAACATATTAAAAGTCAAGCAAAACTGAACCGTAGACATGCTAAATGGGTTGAATTCATCGAGACTTTCCCTTATGTCGTTAAACACAAGAAGGGTAAAGAAAATGTTATTACTGATGCTTTGTCTTGTCGTTATAATATGCTTTCACAACTTGACTTTAAAATATTTGGTTTGGAGACCATCAAAGATCAATATGTGCATGATGCTGAATATAGAGATGTGTTGAAGCATTGTAAAGAAGGGAGAACATGGAACAAGTTCGTTATTAATGATGGATTTGTGTTCCGTGCTAACAAGCTATGCATTCCAGCTAGCTCCGTTCGTCTTTTGATGTTACAGGAGGCACACGGAGGAGGATTAATGGGACACTTTGGCGTGAAGAAAACGGAGGACGTACTTTCTACACATTTCTTTTGGCCAAAGATGAGACGAGATGTTGAGTGTTTTGTTGCTCCACTACATGTCAAAAAGCTAAGTCATGACTCAATCCTCATGGTTTATATATGCCTTTGCCTGTACCTAGTGTTCCTTGGGAGGATATATCTATGGACTTTGTTTTAGGTTTACCTCAAACTAAGAAGGGGAGGGATAGCATATTTGTTGTCGTGGATAGATTTTCCAAAATGACACACTTTATACCATGTCATAAAAGTGATGTTGCTGCTCATGTTGCTGATTTGTTCTTTCGTGAAATTATTCGGTTGCATGGTGTGCCAAATACAATTGTTTCACATCGTGATGCTAAATTTCTTAGCCACTTTTGGAGATGTTTATGGGGTAAGTTGGGGACTAAACTACTTTTTAGTACTACATGTCATCCCCAAACTGATGGCCAAACTGAAGTAGTCAATAGATCATTGTCTACTATGCTTAGGACTGTTTTGAAGAATAACCTGAAAATGTGGGAAGAATGCTTGCCTCATATTGAATTTGCTTATAATCGTTCGCTACATTCTACCACTAAGATGTGCCCTTTTGAAGTTGTGTATGGTTTCTTACCTCGTGCACCTATTGATTTGATGCCTCTTCCATCTTTGGAGAAGGTTAATTTTGATGCTAAAGAACATGCTGAATTGATATTAAAGATGCATGAGTTAACGAAGGAAAACATTGAGCGTATGAATGCTAAATACAAAATTGCTGGAGATAAGGACAGAAAAAATGTTGTCTTTGCACCTCGAGATCTTGTTTGGTTACATTTGCGTAAGGATAGATTTCCTGATTTGTGCAAGTCAAAGCTAATGCTACGTGCTGATGGTCCTTTTAAGGTGTTAGAGAAAGTAAATGATAATGCATATAAACTTGAGCTGCCTGTACAGTTTGGGGTTATCCCCACTTTGAACATTGTAGTTTTGAAGCCTTATTTGGGTGAGGAAGATGAGCTTCCGTCGAGGACGACTTCAGTTCGAGAAGGGGAGGATGATGAGGACATCCCTGCTAATGCTACACCCAAAACTCCGAATACTATACATACAGGACCAATTACTAGAGCTCGCGCACGTCAATTGAATTACCAGGTACTTTTGTTTCTTGCAAATCCTTCTAATGTTCATGAACATATGATGCTGCCTAAATTAGATACTTTTGTTTTACTTATGAATGAAGGACCTGGCATGGATAAGAAGGATGACCATGGGAGCGGGATCAAGCATGGAGAAGAAGGTGCGCGCGCGGGAAAGAACAATGGAGCTTCCAGTGATTATTCTCGCACTTTGAAGCCACCATAATGGGAGCAAGAAGCCTTGGACGAAATATGCATGATGCCACTTTATAAAATTCGTCCATAGGCTAATATAGGTGTTGCGCCACCTTATTTTTGGGCCAGGCCCATGTAATTTCGAAATACCATATTATAGGCTGTTTTTAGAGTCCGTATGTATGGGGAAACTGAGTTAGGGTCGGTTTCGGACCCCTCCTCCAAGGGGCCACGAAATTCCCCTCTATTCCCCCATATATACAGCCCTTAGGGCGTCATTTTAGGTTTGGCTTTTGTTTAGATTACAAGTTCGCCATAGCTGCAACTTCGCGTTCTTCGTTTGTGTTCCACGACCAGACAAAGGCGTCATAGAACCCCACTTCATCAATAAAGCTTTCCTCTTATATTCGCAATATCCAGATTGCAATCTTAGTTTCTTGCTTGTTCTTCGTTTGCGTGCAGGAAACAGACCCTCGTGGTCAGGTTGATCGTGCTCCGACGTGGTCAATAACCTCTCGGAGTTGGTTTAGCGATTGCTAAGGCGCGACGTCATCACTCGTTCGTAGTCGTATCGTCAAAGTCTACTCCACCAAAAACGATAGCCACCATCTCATCGAAAGACAGGGACAACTTCGCCTCTATCAAGTGGTATAAGATTTCCAGGTTGCTCAGTGAGATTTTACTAGTTTTCATAGTTTAGATCACATCTGTTCTTCATACCTTTAGTCCACGAAAAAGCTACAAAAAAATTTAGGGTTAGATTATCATATCCGAACCAATCTGAGCCTTTGCATGGTCTTTTCAGTATCTTGCTTTGTTGAATTTGCGGTTACATCGTCGTGTCGAGTTGCTGGTCTTAGTGTCTAGTCCTTTAGAGTTTCGAGTTCTTTTCACAGGTTGTCACGCCGCCACCGCATCGTCTTCATAGTTGCCATATACCACCACCATCATCACCGCTGCCATATATCACCATCCATCATCACTATCCATTGGTGTCCATATATACCACCACAAATGCTCCACCAATCCGAGTCCAGCTCGTTTTAGGTTTAGTTTCGAGATCCTTTTGATTTCGGATCCGTGTTTTGCTACCTGCGCAGGTGTCGGAAAAAAAAGAAAGAGTCTGGCAAGCTTTGCAGAGCATGTTTTGGCCCCAAAAAAATCCAGCTAAAAATATTTTTTCCCTATCTTGGTTTTAGGTTCTTCGGAGCGTTTTGGGACACTTGCCATCATAGTGATTTTTGTCGAAATTTTTTGTCGTCGCAACCCCTGAATTGCTCCAGAAAAAGAAAAAAAATAGTCCAACAAATTTCGTGCCCATCTTGCTTATACGACGTGGGAAGAGTTTTGAGACACTTGCCATTGTAGTGAACTTTTGAGCAAAAAAAAAAGAGCGCAAAAAAAAGAGGCGCCAATTTTTTTTCCAGAGTGTGCTTTTCCCTTGATTACGTGTAGCGTCATGATTTTGTTGGTGTTTTAGGCTCGCGTCTCTAGTACAGTCTAGCCTACGACCAGCACAGTACCATCGTTGAGCGTTTATTCAACCTTGCATCTCTGAATTGATTATTGCTAACCCTTTTTGCTACCATAAGCCATCCCAGCTCCACATACATCTACGTCGTGTGTTTGACACGACCTGACAATCGCTCTATCCAAGCTTTGAGAGTTTGACTACAATGGTTGCCGATCATCGCCTGCTGCTCGGTAAGAACGGGTAAGAATTTGAGATTCACTTAAAGGATTTGTGACACACCACCACCATCACCACCATGTCCCAGTAGTCTGTAGGTTTCATATTCTTGTGTGTTTCCTATTTTTGCTAACCATGTTAGGATCACACGACGATGGGAGCGACTGGGAGAGCATGACCAACAAAGCGCTCTATGATAAATTTCAGCAAATGATGGCTGACCAGGTACAAGATTTCGTGACCAACTTTGGAGAGGCCATGGAGAAGCTCGATGGTTTGGAGAAGACATTCGACACCAAGATGGATGCCAAGTTCAATGAGGTGCTTGCCCGTCTACCACCACCAGCTGCAGCTCCTATCCCTTTCGAACGACGAGCACGACGTGTGCCTCTCGGCCCAGGCCAGCATACTGGTACTGTTGATACTGCTGCTACTTCTGTGGCTCCTGCTGCTACTGTCATTGAGCAGGTTGACGATTATGATGGTGATTATGATGATGAGGGAGAGGTTGCTCCAAATCAGCCTCAGGGGCAACCACCACGATACGCACCAGGTCGACCACATGGCTACAACCGTAACGGTAGGGCTGCACCCCCCCTCAGGTACGGGATCATGACCATCTCCCTAAACTTAAATTAAATATTCCGACGTTTGAGGGTAGATATGTTCCTGATATATATCTTACATGGGAGTTAGAAATAGAACAACGTTTTACATGCTTACAATTTCCTGAGGATAGACGTGTTGCAACTGCTGTTTGTTCTTTCACTAGCTTTGCTTGTGTTTGGTGGTCAGAACATTTTAGAATACACCATGCGAATATTCCAACTACTTGGGCTGCTTTGAAAACTGCTATGCGTAATCGTTGGGTGCCACCTTATTATCAACGTGAATTTCTTCAAAATTTGCAGTGTTTAAGACAAGGAAAAAATTCTGTAGAAGAATATTATCAGGAATTACAAATTGGCATGATTAGATGTGGTATTGTTGAGGAGAATGAAGCTATGCTTGCATGTTTTATGGGTGGATTCAATAGACAGATTCAGACTATTCTAGAGTATAAGGAGTATAACACTATCACTCGTTTATTTCATCTTGCTTGCAAAGCTGAACGTGAAGTGCAGGATCGACAGGCAATGGCGAGAACTCCTTTTTCTGCAGGTCGCACCTCATCATGGACGCCACATACCTCCTCTACTTCCGCACGTCCTGCTGCAACGCCACCTACTCCCACCTCCAACTCCAACCGCGATACCAGGAAACAGGCTCCTAATCCACCGTCTGCGAAGAGCACACCTTCTCGGCTTGCACAGAGCTCTTCTTCATCTATTGCATCCACAGGGCAAACACATGAGTTTATATGCCGTCGTTGCAAGGGTGGAGGTCACTTTGCGAGAGAATGCCCTTCCAAACGTGTAATGCTTGTTACTGAGGATGGTGGATATGCATCCGCTAGTGACTATGATGAGGAGACTTTGGCTCTCATTACAAGTGAAGAACAGTGTGGCGAGGATGCAGAACCAGAGACACACTACATGGCCGCTGATTACGCTGATAGGTATGAAAGTTTAGTTGCTCAACGTGTTCTTAGTGTGCAGGTTACACAGGCTGAGCAAAATCAGAGGCACAACTTGTTCCACACAAAGGGAGTTGTGAAGGAGCGTTCTGTTCGCGTCATCATCAATGGAGGGAGTTGCAATAACTTGGCTAGCATGGAGATGGTGGAGAAGCTGTCTCTAACCACCAGACCACATCCTCATCCTTATTACATCCAATGGTTCAACAATAGTGGCAAGGTTAAGGTAACACGTACTGTTCATGTGCATTTTAGCATTGCTACATATTCTGATTTTGTGGATTGTGATGTGGTACCCATGCAAGCATGTTCTGTTTTACTTGGTAGGCCATGGCAGTTTGATAAAAATTCTGTACACCATGGTAGGACAAATCAGTATACTCTTGTTCATAAGGATCAAAATATCACTTTGCTTCCTATGTCTCCGGAACATATTATGAAAGATGACATTGCTAGAGCTAGTAAAGCAAAACAGGAAAAAATAAGAGTCAAAATCAGATTGTAGCACAGGAATTTGAGCAACACCATAAGCATAATAAACCATCATCTAATGTTGCATCCGAAATAAAATTGAAGAGTGGATGTTTACTTGCTACTAAATCTGATATTAATGATTTGGATGTTGCTACATCTATTTGCTATGCTTTTGTATGCAAAGAGGTATTATTTTCATTCGAGGACATGCCTCCCTCTTTGCCTCCTGCGGTCATTAACATTTTGTAGGAGTTCGCTGACGTCTTCCCACAAGACGCGCCACCGGGATTACCACCTATTCGTGGGATTGAGCATCAGATTGACTTAATTCCCGGTGCATCCCTACCCAACCGTGCTCCATACCGTACCAATCCAGAGGAGACAAAGGAGATTATGCGTCAAGTACAGGAGCTGCTTGACAAAGGTTATATACGCGAATCCCTTAGTCCTTGTGATGTTCCTATTATTCTAGTGCCTAAAAAGGATGGTACATCGCGCATGTGTGTGGATTGTAGAGGCATTAATAATATTACTATTCGTTATCGTCATCCTATTCCTAGACTAGATGATATGCTTGATGAATTAAGTGGTTCTACAATTTTCTCCAAAGTTGATTTGCGTAGTGGGTACCATCAAATTCGTTTGAAATTGGGAGATGAATGGAAATTAGCATTCAAAACAAAGTTTGGATTATATGAGTGGTTAGTCATGCCTTTTGGGTTAACTAATGCGCCTAGCACTTTCATGAGATTAATGAACGAGGTTTTACGTGCTTTCATTGGACGATTTGTGGTAGTCTATTTTGATGATATATTGATTTTTAGTAGATCTTTGGAGGAACATTTGGAACATCTACGTGCTGTTTTTATTGCTCTACGTGATGCACGTTTGTTTGGTAACCTTGGGAAGTGCACCTTTTGCACCGATTGAGTATCTTTTCTTGGCTATGTTGTTACTCCACAGGGAATTGAAGTTGATAAAGCCAAGATTGAAGCCATTGAGAGTTGGCCGCAGCCCAAAACGGTCACACAAGTGAGGAGTTTTCTTGGCCTCGCTGGTTTCTATAGGCGTTTTGTGAGAGATTTCAGCACCATTGCTGCGCCTCTCAATGACCTTACAAAGAAGGACGTGCCTTATACTTGGGGTACCGCATAGGAAGAAGCCTTCAAGGTTTTGAAAGATAAGTTAACACATGCTCCTTTACTCCAACTTCCTGATTTTAATAAGACTTTCGAGCTTGAATGTGATGCTTGTGGAATTGGGTTAGGAGGTGTGTTATTACAAGATGGTAAACCTGTTGCGTCTTTTCTGAAAAATTAAGTTGGCCTAGTCTGAATTATTCTACTTATGATAAGGAAGTATATGCTCTTGTTCGGACTTTGGAAACATGGCAACATTATTTATGGCCCAAAGAATTTGTTATACATTCTGATCATGAATCTTTGAAACATATTAAAAGTCAAGCAAAACTGAACCATAGACATGCTAAATGGGTTGAATTCATTGGGACTTTCCCTTATGTCATTAAACACAAGAAGGGTAAAGAAAATGTTATTGCTGATGCTTTGTCTCGTCGTTATACTATGCTTTCACAACTTGACTTTAAAATATTTGGTTTGGAGACCATCAAAGATCAATATGTGCATGCTGAATTTAGAGATGTGTTGCAGCATTGTAAAGAAGGGAGAACATGGAACAAGTTCGTTATTAATGATGGATTTGTGTTTCGTGCTAACAAGCTATGCATTCCAGCTAGCTCCGTTCGTCTTTTGTTGTTACAGGAGGCATACGGAGGAGGATTAATGGGACACTTTGGCGTGAAGAAAACGGAGGACGTACTTTCTACACATGTCTTTTGGCCAAAGATGAGAAGAGATGTTGAGCATTTTGTTGCTCGCTGCACTACATGTCAAAAAGCTAAGTCACGACTCAATCCTCATGGTTTATGTATGCCTTTGCCTGTACCTAGTGTTCCTTGGGAGGATATATCTATGGACTTTGTTTTAGGTTTACCTCGAACTAAGAAGGGGAGGGATAGCATATTTGATGTCGTGGATAGATTTTCCAAAATGGCACACTTTATACCATGTCATAAAAGTGATGCTGCTGCTCATGTTGCTGATTTGTTCTTTCGTGAAATTATTCGGTTGCATGGTGTGCCAAATACAATTGTTTCAGATCGTGATGCTAAATTTCTTAGCCACTTTTGGAGATGTTTATGGGGTAAGTTGGGGACTAAACTACTTTTTAGTACTACATGTCATCCCCAAACTAATGGCCAAACTGAAGTAGTCAATAGATCATTGTCTACTATGCTTAGGGCTGTTTTGAAGAATAATCTGAAAATGTGGGAAGAATGCTTGCCTCATACTGAATTTGCTTATAATCGTTCGCTACATTCTGCCACTAAGATGTGCCCTTTTGAAGTTGTGTATGGTTTATTACCTCGTGCACCTATTGATTTGTTGCCTCTTCCATCTCCGGAGAAGGTTAATTTTGATGCTAAAGAACGTGCTGAATTTATATTAAAGATGCATGAGTTAACGAAGGAAAACATTGAGCGTATGAATGCTAAATACAAAATTGCTGGAGATAAGGGTAGAAAACATGTTGTGTTTGCACTTGGAGATCTTGTTTGGTTACATTTGCGCAAGGATAGATTTCCTGATTTGCACAAATCAAAGCTAATGCCACGTGCTGATGGTACTTTTAAGGTGTTAGAGAAAATAAATCATAATGCATATAAACTTGAGTTGCCTGTACAGTTTGGGGTTAGCCCCACTTTTAACATTGTGGATTTGAAGCCTTATTTGGGTGAGGAAGATGAGCTTCCGTCGAGGACGACTTCAATTCAATAAGGGGAGGATGATGAGGACATCCCTGCTAATGATTACTAGAGCGCGTGCACGTCAATTGAATTACTAGGTAGTTTCGTTTCTTGCAAATCCTTCTAATGTTCATGAATATATGATGCTGCCTAAATTAGATACTTTTGTTTTACTTATGAATGAAGGACCTAGCATGGATAAGAAGGATGACCATGGGAGCGGGATCAAGCATGGAGAAGAAGGTGCGCGCGCGGGAAAGAACAATGGAGCTTCCAGTGATGATTTTTGCACTTTGAAGCCACCATAATGGGAGCAAGAAGCCTTGGACGAAATATGCATGATGCCACTTTATAAAATTCGTCCATAGGCTAATATAGGTGTTGCGCCACCTTATTTTTGGGCCAGGCCCATGTAATTTCGAAATACCATATTATAGGCTGTTTTTAGAGTCCGTATGTATGGGGAAACTGAGTTAGGGTCGGTTTCGGACCCCTCCTCCAAGGGGCCACGAAATTCCCCTCTATTCCCCCATATATGCAGCCCTTAGGGCGTCGTTTTAGGTTTGGGTTTTGTTAGATTACAAGTTCGCCATAGCTGCAACTTCGCGTTCTTCGTTTGTGTTCCACGACCAGACAAAGGCATCACAAAACCCCACTTCATCAATAAAGCTATCCTCTTATATTAGCAATATCCAGATTGCAATCTTAGTTTCTTGCTTGTTCTTCGTTTGCGTGCAGGAAACAGACCCTCGTGGTCAGGTTGATCGTGCTCCGGCGTGGTCAATAACCTCTCGGAGTTGGTTTAGCGATTGCTAAGGCGCGACATCATCACTCGTTCATAGTCGGATTGTCAAAGTCTACTCCACCAAAAACGATAGCCACCATCTCATCGAAAGACAGGGACAACTTCGCCTCTATCAAGTAACAATCAACCCCCGTCTTCAACGGATACACACAAAGAAAGAAACACTTGCACCCAACGCGAGCAAGAGGGTTGTCAATCCGCTTGGACTCGTTATTTGCAAGCTTATGAGTAGTGTGGTTCGTAGTAGATAAGTATGAATTACAAAATAAAATAAAATAAAAATAGTAGCATCAATTAAATAGTAGTGTTTGTAAACTTATGACTGGATACAGCCGGGGGCCATAGTTTTCCCTAGTGGCATTTCTCATGACAATAAGCATACGATGGGCAAACAAATTATTGTTGGGCAATTGATAGAAAAGCGGATAGTTATGCAATATTCACGACAATGATCTTGTGTATATAGGCATCTTGTCCATAAGAAAATAGGCTGACTCCTGTCTGCAACTACTACTATAACTCCACCCATTGACCGTTATCCAGCATGCATCTAGAGTATTAAGTAAAACAGAGTAATGCTTGGAGAACGATGACACGATGTAGACAAAGTAAACTCAATCAATATGAATAAACCCCTTTATTTTATCCTTAGTGGCAACAATACAAATACGTGTCTTTTCCCTTTCCGTCACTTGGATATAGAGCATCGCTAGTTTGAACCCACTACAACACATCCCTCTCGCTGGAGAAAGATCAATCTACTTGGCCAAAGCAAACCAATAGATCCGAGAGATTTATGAAGCTATAATGATCATGATCATAAGAATCATAAATAGAATTCAGATAAGACTCAAATATTTATCATGAATATCTAAAACATAAAGACACAATTCATTAGATCCCAACAAACGCAATGCACAAAAGATTTACATCGGATAGATCAAAGCGAAGATGCGATGATCATTGTATTCAAGATCAAGAGAGAGAGAGGGCTAGCCATCTAGGTACAATCTACGAACCCGTAGGTCTGTTGTGAACTACTCACACATCACCATGGGAGTAGCAAGATTGATGTAGAGGCCCTCCATGATCGAGCCCCACTCTGGCAGGGCAGCGGAACAGGGCTCTAGATGGGCACACGAATGAATAGAGACTTGTGGCAGTGGAGAAAATGTATCGAGAGGCTCCCAGGGTTTTGGGGATTTATTAGAATTTATAGGCCAGAGAGGGGCGTCGGGAGGCACCCGAGGGGGCCAGCACACATCAGGGCGTGGCCACCCCCTAGACGTACCCTGTTGTGTCATCACTCCCTTGTGCGGCCTCTGGTCTTCTTCCGAAGCTTCATGGTCTTATTTTGGTCTAGAAAAAATCATAAAAATGCTTCGTGGAAATTGGACTTCGTTTGGTACTTTAAACCTTAAAAAGCCAAAAACACACAGAAAACAACAACTGGCACTTGGCATTGGGTTAATAGGTTAGTGCTCAAAAATAATGTTAACTGACATATAATTGCCCAAAAAACATCCTATAATGAAAATATTATAGCATGGATCAATCAAAAATTATGGATACAATGGATATGTATCAACATCCCCGAGGATAATTCATGCTCGTCCTCGAGTAGGTAAATGATAAAAACGGATTTTTTGATGTGACATGCTACCCAACATGTAATCTATTTCTGATATGATCATTGAGAAATGATGAATTAATAAAAATCAACATAGTAATATTCATAAACATAAGTAACATAATCATCAATTTTCAAAATATACGGTCCTTAAAGAATGTTAACCCCATATACTTTTCATCATATAAGTATAGCATGGCTCCGTCCTCACCACATAAATACAAGTGTTAAGCACTATGGTGTTAAGTCATGCAAATGGGTCATAATTTTTAATGCGCTTCAACTTTTTATTACAAAAGCTATATGAGCGTGAACCATGGATATAGCATGAAGGTGTAATATAATATGGTGGTCAGTTTCAAAGGGGTAAAAGTGGAGAAGAAAGTCTCGCATCAACTAGGCGTATCAACGGTCTATGGAGAACCCATCAATAAATGCGAGGAGTAGGGATTGCTATGCAACAGATGCACTAGAGTTATAAGTGTATGAAAGCTCAACTGAAGCTAAGTGGGTGTGCATCCAACTTGCTTGCTCATGAAGACCTCGGGCATTTGAGGAAGCCCGTCATCAGAATATACAAGCCAAGTTCTATAATGGAAAATTCCCACTAGCATATGAAAGTGACAAGACAAGAGACTCTCTATATGAAGAACATGATGCCACTTTGAGGCACAAGTGTGGAAAAGGAGGTAGTAGCACTGTCCCTTCTCATTGAGACAGTGCCCTAATAATGATGATCATCACACTTCTATTTACTTAGAACTCGATTTGAAAAACTAATAAGATGATATGACTCTATATGAATGCCTCTGACAGTGTACCGAGATGTGCAATGATCAAACAGAACATGTATCAAAAATTGAAGTCCCCTATAAAACCCCACAAATCATCTATTTCAATATTGAGCCCCTCAAACCACTGCTGAAATTCAGTCTCTCCGGACCCGAGCAAGGGCCATATATATTAGTGAGAGTCCATTGTTGATTCGAGTGGACAAAAGTGAAATTTAAGGTAAGGGAAAACGGTAATTTATGTATCACAACACCTGTGAATTGGCTACTACACCAATGACAATTAACCCATGAGAGGCTCCAACCAATGGAACAAATTCATATTTACTAAATCTCCTAGGGCAGCACTTTCTAATGAAGGAGTGGTCAAAATCCTCTTTTTTAGTTACGTGTAAGCAAATGACCGAGCAATTTGATTCATCTACTTTGTTGCACAAAGCCAGACATTTGGAATCATCATTCATACCTCGCATGTTCCAACATAAAATATTCCAAGCACCAGCTGACATCGAGCAAAATAGGCGCAAAACAAATAAGTTTAAACACAATAAAATGAAACACCTGGCCCACTAGGGGGCCAATTCCATGTCCTCTTGGGCCCCTGCATGGGCCGGCTGTTGCTGGGACATCAGGATCTCCACAGTTAGCTCCTCCCAGGGAATGCCACACTTGACTGTACTGATGTGCTGGATAGTAGAAATAGGAGCGGGTGGAGGGGGGCCAACTCTGTTGTAGAAAGCTCCATTGCATCATAAACATGTTGGTCATTAAACGTAGGAGAGAAGTGAGGTTTGACAAATGAGACTTTATTTTTAGCATCAGCCATGGAGGGTGGTTTAAAACCCTGGAATCTTGTTGATCTCACACTCCTATGCACAGTGGACACATCTAGTGGTGCCCTTGGTCTTCTCTTACGAGAAGTGGTAGTGTCTGCCTCCATTGGCACCTCCTGTGAACCAGAGTCAGAATGTATGTCCCGAGGAACACTATGGCAAACCTCATCCAAGGAAGATGAAGACAGATTGCACATAAGCATGTGGAGCTTGGAGGCCATGAAATCCATACAAACATTCCAAACTTCCTTGGAGCACAAAATAGTATCCTAAAGACAAACCTTCACGAGATCCGTTAGTATAATAAACATATCAAATAAGTTAGATACTGTTCTAAATTGATTCTTATTTTTATCATTGCATATGTTACTGTCTAACTTATCCATGGCTTATACCCCCGATACAATCCATAGCATCATCAAAACAAGCAAACTATGCAAGCAAAAAACATAACCTGTCTAAAACAAAACAGTATGTAATTATTTATAAAGAAACCATTCTTATGTAACTCCAACGATTCTGAAAATTAGGACAGATTGGGGAATTTGTATAGAAATATTGTGTAAAAATTTCCAGTACACTATAAAATCAGAGAAATTTTGCACTGGACGCTAAAGTATCTGTTTTTGTACCGTATCAATTATACTCATCATGGAGTCATCTCAAAGAAATTACTGGGCACAAAGACTAATTTAAACACAAAAACACAGTCATTACGGTAGAAATAATCATGTTATTAAAAACAAACATAATTTAAAAAGCAAAAATATAAGATAACTATTGGGTTGCAAGGGTCAATTAATGGTAGAATCTGCAAGGTTCAATTAAGGGAACAATCTTGAATATTGGTGAGGCCAAGTGATGTAGAGCATCCCTCACTCATCCCCATGAAGCCTACACCATCTCCACAAGACACAAGTGGTCCTATGACAAGAGAGGCCCACCTCCCGGTGTTAACAGGGGTGGGAGCATGGTCTTCTTCATCCATGTATTCTGCCTCCTCGGAGGCATAGTCCAGCATGTCAGTTAAATCTTCGATAGTGGCTATCAAGTGGGTGGTGGGCGGGTCAAAAAATTCATTCTGGCCCACACCGTAACCGAACTGAGCGTAGATCAGGGCTGGATCATCGGTGATCTTCATTGACGAGATCCGATCTATGGCCTCATCAACCGTTGAGCGGCCGATCGGATCCAGCTGTTCGGAACTTGTGGAGTTAACCTCCAAGAAGTCAGGACATGGGAAGTGTTCGACAAGAACACGTGTCCGGTCATCTTGCTTAATGGTCGAACCAGGATAGGAGATTGTCCCATCGCTATGGGTGACCCCATTGGCATGTCCGAAGAAGGGGCTCAAGGTTAAACCCTCAGAGTCCTCGGACGCTACAGGCGAAGCTGCGAGCCCGATTAACGAAAAGTCACTCCGAGAGTCAATGGATAACTCTATGTTTCCAAATCTGACCTCTTGATCAGGGGCGAAGCTCTCGATGCGGCCTAGGTGGCCAGCGGAATCAGCATGTAGCACAACACTGCCAAAGGCGAAGATCTGTCCGGGGACAAAAGTGTCCATGTTGTGGACCTCTTCGTTGATGACAAGGCGAGATCTATCCGGTTGGTCGTTGGTGCGTCGGATGTCTGGTCTCTGGCCGTATGTCGAGCCATTGTAGCTCTTCTGCCCTTGCCTTCTTGCTTGCCATCTCTCCATGCACCGGATGTTCGGGCCCTTGGCCGAATGTCCGTCCGTTGTAGCTTCAGCAACATCATCTTCTTCTGTCGTTGCTTCCAAACTTCCTTCGCAGATGGTGTAGTTGTTCTTGGCGCTTGCACTCCTCCTTGTAGTCCGTGAGGCTCAGACAATACCTATGTATGCACACAGGAGGAGTGTCAAGTAGTATACCATCCTGGAAGGTGTTAAGTGAACATGTGTAAAGGATATGATTCACCTTTATGTATGTGGAGTGGATGTCGTACATGTCACTTGCCAAATGGAATCTTGTCATAGTGATGTCCATAGGATGCTCCGCATCATCCACTCCCCCTTGGGAAAGATCCGTCCTCAGATAAAAATCCAAATCACTATGGGAAAGAGATGGCGTCATCGTGTCGAAGTGGAAGATCGCCAAGCACTCATCATCATGAAGCTCGAAATGGGCACTCTACAATGTCTCGTCATCTTGTAATTCCTTCAAAAGGAGCAAACACGACAAACACTTGGAAGAACAAATGTGGTTAGCATTAGAGAAAAACAAATCATTCAAGTGGTGAATCATCGAACAAGTGTTTTCATCATGCATATCATATGGTGTGATAAGGGATTGTGTCATGGCATGTAAACATATAAATCCAACACAAGCATTGTAAGCATGGGAACAAGTATGCAAACGTGAGGTAGGGATGCAAACATGTGTGGAAATAGAACGAGCATCTACCTCGAGGTCATAGCAAGAATGCGCAAAGCAATCAATAAACGGTCTATGATAGGCGTAGGAATCATTCACAAGACCAAATAAAGTGAAGTGTCTAAACACATGGGCGTGCAAAACAATCCAAGCATAATGTGCACTTGGTGTAGTGAAGATAGTGGGGCACTCTGATAGAGGCGAAGTTGTCCCTGTCTTTCGATGAGATGGTGGCTATCGTTTTTGGTGGAGTAGACTTTGACGATCCGACTACGAACGTGTGATGACGCCGTGCCTTAGCAATCGCTAAACCAACTCCGAGAGGTTATTGACCACGCCGGAGCACGATCAACCTGACCACGAGGGTCTGTTTCCTGCAGGCAAACGAAGAACAAGCAAGAAACTAAGATTGCAATCTGGATATTGCGAATATGAGAGGAAAGCTTTATTGATGAAGTGGGGTTCTGTGACGCCTTTGTCTGGTCGTGGAACACAAACGAAGAACGCGAAGTTGCTGCTATGGCAAACTTGTAATCTAAACAAAACCCACCCTAAAACGAAGCCCTAAGGGCTGTATATATGGGGGAATAGAAGGGAATTTCGTGGCCCCTTGGAGGAGGGGTCCGAAACCGACCCTAAGTCAGTTTCCCCATATATACGGACTCTAAAAACAGCCTAAAATATGGTATTTCGAAATTACATGGGCCTGGCCCAAAAATAAGGTGGCGCAGCACCTATATTAGCCTATGGACGAATTTTATAAAGTGGCATCATGCATATTTCGTCCAAGGCTTCCCGCTCCCATTATGGTGGCTTCAATGTGCGAAAATCATCACTGGAAGCTCCATTGTTCTTCCCCGCACGCGCACCTTCTCCTCCATGCTTGATCCCGCTCCAATGGTCATCCTTCTTATCCATGCTAGGTCCTTCATTCATAAGTAAAACAAAAGTATCCAATTTAGGCAGCATCATATGTTCATGAATATTAGAAGGATTTCCAAGAAACGAAAGTACCTGGTAATTCAATTGACGTGCGCGAGCTCTAGTAATTGGTCCTGTATGTATAGCAGTCGGGGTGGGTGTAACATTAGTAGGGACCTCATCACACTCAACACAATAGAAAGAGCAATTGGTCATCATGTGTGAGGCAAGCAAGTCAAGCATGTAGCAAGCAATGTGGCATGGAAAATATGAAGAATGGACATTGTTGAAACCAAGCATATGATAAGCGCAAACAATACACAAGTTGGATGCAACACACAAGGCATATATGTCATGAGGCATGGAAAGATGGCAATCAAGAATGGAAGTTATATCTCTAACATATGTCCAAGTAAGTGGTCCAAGATGACTAACATATGTCATGGTACAAGCAACACAAGTAGTATGAGCCGCAATATCCATGCTCAAGAAGGATGTCACCTCAAAAGCATGACCATGTGCGTCCGTCACAATGCCGATGCGCATGCAAGTGTTGTGTAGAAACGCGTCGATGTAGCATGGCTCGCTCTCAAGAGTTCGAATGGTCAACTCATGTGAAGTGGAAGTTGACATGTAGTGGAAGTATCCTACACATACATACAACAAAGAAAATAATGTATGTGCATGGTAGATAAACACATCATCCATCACGATCATTAGGATCACAAGTGCATGAATAATATGTTGCAACAATGGATATGTTCAAGGCACTAGGTATATGGTGCAAAGAAGGAAGGCAGGCATGCTTCACATGAAAGATGTAAAGAGCTCCAATAATATGAGAGAAAGCTATGGGCCAATCTCATTAGCAAGATTAGAAGCATTGTTGCATTCAATACATGGTAAATCATCGAGCATGAGAGAGGCAACACATGGAGACATATGACAAGATTCAATAGCAAGCATGTGTGAAGCATGGCAATGGTTCTCATCAACCGCATCAAATGAGCAAGTGATAATCATTGGTGATGCAATATAAGCAAGCATAGTAACCATATCGTGTAAGCTAGTAGTGCCAAGATGCAACATACTAGAGGAAATATTGGCAATCATGTCATATGAGCAAATACTGGACATAAATAATGGATATGACATATCGCGAGCACGAACGCAAAGCAAGATCAATGGGTCATCATAGGCATGGGGCACAAAGCAAACATGGCAATGGCAAGTAATATCTTCACCGAGATTGCAAGTACACATACAATTCATATAATCAAGTGTCATGTGAGATGTGAAGCATTGATCACAATTGCATGGAAAGCGCAGAGAAATGAGTATATCATGCAAAGTGAACATGGCAATATGGGCATAATAAGTGTAATGAGCAAGAATCTATAGCCACGTGAGAGCCATGTGGAAGAGATGTGTGAAATATTTGCATAAAGAGGGTGGGTGGAAGGTAAGTACTCCATGGTGGCACACGTCTTCGTTGCTCTCTAGAGCTCTTTTCGTCAACTCATGCGCTTGCGAGGTTGACGATGAATCATGTGTATCTACACAACAAGGAGACACACGAAACAAACTGTATGCACGGTAAATATAAACATGATCCATCATGATGTGTATGTGCACATGAGAGTTAGCAGAAGATAAGAAATGCTCAAAGAAATTTAAGGCATGGTATAGGAATACGTCAGCCATCATGCAATGATAGTTATTATGCTCAACATGAGTGGGACAAGAATTATAGCAAGTATGTGGCACACGCATATCATTCATATCAATGTCAATCAAATTGTGCACACAATAATTTTAATCGTGCAATGGATGGGATGGAACAAAATCTCGTAATATGTATGAGGAAACTATGGGGGTCTCCTCATGTGCAATAGTGGTAGCATAATATGGGGAATATGGATAACATCCAAAACAATGAATATCCATAGCATAATGGTCATGACGTGGTATATGTGAACAATTGCGCAAATGATGCAAGGGGAGCATGGCAATGTTATCACAAGAAAAATAAATGCCAATAACCATGTGCTTGTTATCTATGCCATATCTGCAAACTAGGTTTATTTTAATGGCATATGCATAGTTACTATGATGAGATTGCGAAGATGCAATATGGGTGATCTCATGCATAGCATATGACAATTCAATCGGATTGTCAAACATGATGTGACCTATAGAATTCTCACAAGATATCCTATGCAATATGACATCACAACTAATAGACTCCACATGAGAATCGTCAAACTCATCATAAATGGGTAATTCATCACATGTGAAAGTCGCATAATCATGAAGCATGGCAATAGGTGGATCGTCATCATGCAAGCAATCAATGTCCACTAGTGGGAGAAGAGCATCACCATCACCTATGTTACCTTTGTCGTTCCACTCATGTGGTGTAGGTGAGGTGGCAAGCACCAAATCATGGTCATCTTCATTGTGATGGAACCATGTGGGGGTGCATCATATTCCACCATGGCCATCATCTTGTACAAAGGGAGGATGAAGTCGTCGAGGATCGGTGCGTCATCATATATTGGACCTAGAACCAAAGGAGAAGACACAATAGAGGTAGAGGTTAAGTTGTTAGAAATTGAAATGGCCTCACATGCCCTATAAAATACCTCACTCTCTCTATGTGGTGGCTCACACACTCGCTCAAAGTAGGTGCACTCAAACTCACTTATGGTGGAGTCACTCATGTCACTCAAGTGGTAGGGGTTGTGGCTCTCCCCACGTGGGAATTGGGCCAACTCATCATATATGGGGCTAGTGGTGAACTCACTCTCACTCTCAATATGGGGGCATAATTCTCTCAACTCATCTCCATATGTTGTCGTGGTAGAAGGTAAAATCGCATGCTCAACCATCTCGTCATCGTATGTGGGGACCCCGACTCATAAGTCGTGATCACCAAATGCACATGTATAGTGATCCCAGAGATCAATGCTCACTGAATACACAGAAGCTGCATAACAAGACTCTTACATCCACATTTAGCATCTTACACAAATAAAGACCTTGAAGGTCTAGTCTTACATAGATAGGGACACATTGGCCAAACACTTAAACTCAACAAGCAGCGGAAATCTTGATCGAAAGTGTGAACCCATGCCATCTGCCTTAAACCTACAGGCATTCTGACTGGGAAGCGTCCTAGTTTGCATGTTCGCCACCAACGAACTCTTCGATGTACTCCTGTTCTTCCATGCCTGGCCAATTAAATAAAAAGTGGCAACCCAATGAGTACTTTGAATGTACTCGCAAGCAACCCAAGTTGTGGAACAAGGTAATAATGATGCATGACATATCACTAAGTAGGTAATTTGTGGAAAGCTAATTTTGAATGCAATGACATGATCAAGTAATTAGGTAAGCACGCATCAACGTCTTGTAGATACCCATATGAACAAGTTACTGGTATCATTGTAAGCAGGGGTCGAACATCTCATGTTCAATCATCACATGAAGTCTTTAGACTTGACTCAAGTATCATTTTTCTGTCATCCGCACACACTCATACCAAGTTTGCAAAAACATCTGGACATAGTTTAAGCAGCACCACCCAACTGTCCTTGACCATGGACACGGCTATTCGAATAGTTTTACACTCTGCAGAGGTTGCACACTTTACCCACAAGACTCGGGGAACTTCCGTGTCATCCACGACTCGCGGTATATAACATACCCGAGGTAAGCACCCGAACAATGCCTTACCCCTGGCAATACTAAACAAAGAGTCCACTCGATTGGTGCCCAGCCCACATGATGTACATCACTCGTATCATCCATGCAGGGACCAACGATGTGCCCGGTGCCTATGAAGACAACGCATGATCGTCCATACCGGCACGACCCCATATCGAGAGTGACCACGCCACTCTCGCCACTAGTAATGCGGGCTCCTTGCCAGTAACCACCAAGGTAATCAAAAAAGCCCTGTCCCATAAGGGGTATCATGGTTGCGCATGTAAGGTTGGGACGGTCGACAAATCTTAAATCTAATCCTTTTTCGAAAACATACCCTCAACTTGTTCCGGCACACCACTTCTTTCTCAAGTGGTCACCCATCTCATCATCATCTCCCTCGGGCATTAGTGGCACCCGACGGGGTTTTCGAAAAGTCTTTGATATCATCTCTTTCTTTCCATCACTATCCATATTCCGGATCCCACTTGCATAGCATCTACTAGCATCCTATCTGCACCCACCCGCATAACCCTCATAAGGTGGTAGGGTCATGCTCGATGCAAGTGCCAACGGTAAAAGTGTCGGAAGCAACCCACCGAAGTGGTCGCTACTCCACATGATCAAGTATAGCGAAAATAAAGTTTGATATGACATGCAATGAAAATGGTTTCTTAACATGGTCAAAGGGATGCTTGTCTGGCTCAATAAGGTCTTTGGGGTCTTCAAAGTCTTCGGGTCCAACTTCCTCGTCAACAGCGCAATCTATCGTCGTGATAAATAGCGGTAAAAAATAAGCATCACACAAAAATAGAGCACACAAAGCTAATAGCAAAATGCTACCCTATTCTGTTACATACTAGAATCTATACTAAAAATAGTTGTCTAGGGTTTTGAAGTGAAAAAGGTTTTCAAAACTATTTAAAATAGGGGCTAATAATGCAAAATAGGGGTTTTAAATTAAAACAGTGCATAAAAGATTTTCAACATTTTTCACAAATGGCACTATTAAATTCTAGGGAATATTTTAGGAATTTAGGTGGACAAATTATTGGATTTAGATTTATTTTCTTATGTGTGGGATTTTTGGAAGGCGGTTAGAGTTGCCGGCGATGAGCACCCGCGGTAGAGGTAGCTTCGGGAGCGATCACCGGGGCCGTCTCGTGCTACTAAGAGGATGGGGGCAAGGGGGAATCGGGTCAGAGGGATGAGGGAGGAACAACCAAAGCGAAAGGAGGACCGAACGCGGTCGCTACCAGGAGATCGACGACGAGGTGGCCACGGTGGTCCTCGGCTCGATCCCGAGCACAGAGGCGTCGAGAGCTCCCCGGGGGGCATAGGAGGTCTGCTGGGGAGTGGAGAGAGAGGCCAGAGGGGAGAGAAGGCTTGGGCGGAGGCCCTTTGTAGGTGGACGCGAGTCCACCGAGGGTTCGTGCGCCGGCAAGGTCGGGGCGCTCGCTGGAGGGCGCGAGGGAGGGAGAGAGTGTGTCTGGGGTGCTTGTGGAGTTGGTCTAGGCCAGGGGGGAGGAGAGAGGCGGGGAAGCACACGCGTGTGAGCCCCGTGCATGGCCGAGCTAGGCGGTGCCGAGCACGCGTGTGGGAAGTCATCAGAGAGAGAAGGAGGAGGGGGTGACCGGGTGGAGTCTTGCACACGTCGAGGGCATCTCAAGGGACAGCTCCTCACATCCCAAGGCTATCGGGTGGCTCGGGATGGGTGTAGCTACAGTGTGGGCATGCACTGTAGCATGCTCTAGAGCATGCCTTTGGCATGCCATGGCATGCCTGCGTGCTTTGGACGCGCTCCTGCATGTCCATAAGCCTTTGGATGACCTGGAGATGTTGTAGGAGCTAGGGAAGGCTAGGAGAAAAAGAAATGGGGTGGGGAAAGGGTAGAAATGATGCTGCCATGGTGAAATAGAGGGGTAAATGTGGGTTTTACCCCATCACCCAGTGGCTTATGGCCCCGAAGTTTTTACTGGAGGGGTAAGAGGTGAGGGAGAAACTGTGGTAAAGATTTGGAGGCAA
Source organism: Hordeum marinum (assembly GCA_022496015.1). Classification (NCBI taxonomy): domain Eukaryota; kingdom Viridiplantae; phylum Streptophyta; class Magnoliopsida; order Poales; family Poaceae; genus Hordeum; species Hordeum marinum. Next base: position 150,738,625 of record CM039676.1, read on the forward strand.
GGGGAAGAGTAGAAGTGGTGAAAATAGTAACTTTACCATTTCACCAGAAGGTGTTTGATGGGTGTTTGGGCAAGATAAATGTACGCAGTTACTGTGATGTTCCACAAGATAAACTGGTGGGTAAAAATGAGATGGATCACCAAATTTGAGCTCAAATGGGCAAAGTTGACAATGGAAACTTTGTGAACCCTAGAAACTAACAGAATCAGGTTTCTGTAGATCTAGTTGTGCTAAGATATTACCCTTGATGCACCACTTAGTGTAGCATCATCATCTGGTGTTTAGAACATGTCCACAAAGTTTAGGGTCAAGGGAAGGTACTTCACAATGTAAAGTTGTTCAAATTTGAATCTGGACAGGGAGGGTTTGGGGATAGTTTGATGAACCAAAACAACTTAGATTGAGATAAGACTTTGCAAGATCATCACCTATGATAGTGTTGACTCGCTGAAATTTTGCTAGAATTTATTGAGAATATTTCTTATAGAAATATTTCAAAAGCTTGATTTGGACAAAAAGGGTTTTGAGGGGTTTTGCCCATGATTTGAACATGACCATGTGTTGAAACTCATATATATAGAAAATATATGTCCACTGAGTCTCCCTAAATTTTCTCAAATATTTTGGAAGCATTTAAATAATGTTTCCCTATGAAAAACCATTTCTGGTCTTAAGAAAAAGCCTTTAAATAAAGTATTAAAAGAATCTTTAAAATTAATATTGGGTGGTTTTGGGTATAAATAAACATAATACGTTTTAATTAAAGCCTTTGGGGAAGAAGAATCCACCCAGTTTGAGGACTTGCAGTGCAAACCTCATTTCAGGGGGTTTTGAAAACCTAATTTGTATAAATCCTTTTTGGTCAAAATAAAATTTGGTAAAAATATTTTTGGGCACTATTCACATGGCATGATCATTGGGCAAGAATTTTGGGTCTAGGAAGATGAATATGGAGAGGGATAGAATCTAAGAGTGCCATACACACCAAGCAACAAGCAACAATTCAAGAAAGCACAAGCATTGAAAAAGTTTTAATTGGCTCCAAATTTTATAAATCCAAACATAACAAGGTGATACAAACACAGGGTGTGACATACCTACCCTCCTTACAAGAATCTTGTCCCCGAGATTCCTAGGCTCGGCGCTAAAAAGATAAGGGAACTCGGATCTAAGATAGTCTTCACGCTCCCAGGTTGCTTCAGCTTCAGTGTGGTTGCTCCATTGGACCTTGAAGTACTTGATGGTGCGGCTTCGGGTGCAACATTTTGCCTCATCTAGAATGCGGACTAGCCTCTCATGATAAGTGAGGTCTGGCTGAAGATCGATGGCTTGATGGTCAATGTCCTTGTAGAGGTCGGGGCGGTTGGGAACTTGGAGACACTTCCGGAGTTGTGACACGTGAAAGACGTTGTGCATGTCTGATAGCTCGGAAGGTTGATCTAACCAATAGGCAACTTCTCCTCGTCTTGAAGTGACTTTGAAGGGGCCGATGTATCTGGGTGCAAGTTTTCCTTTGACATGGAAAACTTGGTTCCTTTAAGAGGTGTGACACGAAGATCGACATGATCTCCGTTGTTGAAGCTCACTTCTCGGCGGTGAGAGTCGGCGCAACTCCTTTGTCTTGATTTGGCGGTCTCCAGACGTTCTCGGACGAGTTGTACTTGCTCTTCTGCCTCGCGGAGGATATCTGGTCGAAAAACTAATCCTTCTTCGGTCTCTGACCAGTTAAGGGGAGTGTGGCACTTACGCCCATACAACACCTCAAATGGTGCCATCTAAAGGCTCAACTGATAGTTGTTGTTGTAGGAGAACTCGGCGAACGGTAGGCAATCTTCCCACTTGGCTCCATACGCCAAAACACAAGCGCGGAGCATATCTTCGAGTATCTAATTTACTCGTTCTGTCTGTCTGCCGGTCTGGGGGTGAAAAGCATTGCTGAAGGAGAGCTTGGTGCCCATGGCTTCTTGAAACTTCTTCCAGAATCTTGAGGTGAACTAGGTTCCTTGATCTGACACGATTTCCTTTGGAACTCCGTGAAGACTTACAATGCGGTTGATGTAGAGGTTTGCGAGCTGGCTCCCATCATAGGTGGTCCTGACGGGAATGAAGTGGGCTACCTTGGTCAGGTGGTCAACAGTGACCCAAATAGAATCATGTCCCTTGCTTGCCCTTGGTAATCCAGTGATGAAATCCATCCCGACTTTATCCCACTTCCATTCAGGCACTTTGAGAGGTTGCAATAGCCCAGCGGGTCGTTGGTGCTCACCCTTGACTCTCTGGCATATGTCACACTTGGCAACAAAGGTGCCTATCTCCCATTTCATGCCATGCCACCGGAATCTTGCCTTGAGGTCTTGATACATCTTGGTTCCTCTAGGATGGATGGAGTACGGAGTGTCATGAGCTTCTTGCAAGATCAAGTTCTTGAGCTCCTCTTTGTTGGGTACACAGATGCGATTCCCGAACCATACAACTCCTTGTTCATCCACTGAGAATCCTGGGGCCTTGCCTGCCTTGATCTTCCTCTTGATGCCTTCAATGATCTCGTGTCCCTTCTGAGCTTCTCTGATATCATCCATCAAGGTAGGCTTTGCTTCAAGGTTGGAGAGGAATCTGGGTGCAACTAGTTCCCAATCGAAGCTTTCAATCTCTTCATATAGGGCAGGTAGCCTTTCCTTGATCATGGCATTCAAGGAGCAAGCCTTTCTGCTTAAGGCACGTTGGCCTTTTCGGGGCGGTATTTAACATTGAGGTCGTAATACTTGATCAACTCCAACCATCTTCGCTGCCTCATGTTCAATTCTCTTTTGGTGAAAATATACTTCAAACTCTTGTGGTCTGTGTATATCTCACATCGCTTCCCCATAAGGTAATGTCGCCATGTCTTCAAGGCATGAACCACGCCTGCCAACTCAAGATCATCTGTGGCGTAGTTCTCTTCATAAGGACGTAGCTGTCTGGATAGATATGCTACGACTCTGCCTTCTTGATAGAGGCGAGGGTCCCGATCTTTCGATGAGATGATAACTATCGATTTGGTGGAGAAGACTTTGACGATCCGACTACGAACGTGCACGACGTTGCGCCTTAGCAATCGCTAAACCAATCTCCAAGAGGTTATTGACCACGCCGGAGCACGATCAACCTGACCACGAAGGTCTATTCCTGCAAGCAATCAAAGAACAAGCAAGAATATGATAATGCAATCTGAATATTGCGAATATATATAAAGTATTGATAAGGGTGGGGTTCCGAAAGCGGTCTTGGTCTGGTCGTTGGACACAAACGAAGTACACGAAGTTGCAATGGCTAACTTTTAACTAAACAAAACCCAAAGGAAAAGCTACTAGATTGATCTACTTATATAGGAGCAAGGGGTGGCGGCCAAGGAGGTAGGAGGACGACCCAAGACACCCTAAAACAAACCCTAGGTCGTACAAGGCCCATGGGCCCAAGTGGAGGTGATGCAACACCTTTGGACTTGTAGTTTGACTCGGATTCTGATGCAACGTCAGATTTTTTGGTCGATAACTTCTCGATCCGGACGAATTTTAAGGTGATTCCAACTGTGCTGGAACGCACATGAAATCTAGTTTCCATCAAAAAAAGAATCACCCAATTTCGAGTCCGTATGAAAAAGTTGTTCGCGTTTTGAGACAGGTGTGTCTGTGCAGTCCGAATCTGAGTCCAGAACGTGAGAGACTTGGACTCTATCTTCTCTTGGGCTAAAAGTGACGTGAGAGAACTTCTTGAACAACACCTAATTGTTTCCTTTGACATTAGAGGACCTCTTTAATAGCAACCAACCATTTCCTCTTTCTTTGTCATCACACGTGGTTCATACAAGTGTTCGACCATTCTGCGTTTAGGCATAAAATAAAAATAGGTGAAGTATTTTTGTTCCGGATAACATAAATAAATTATTGCATAATTATTATAAGAAATCACCTCACAAATATGCATGTATGCAACATTTTTGGTCGTATCCAAGGTAGTCATGTCCTCATCATCCTCCCCTTTTTGAAAACAAAGCCGTCCTCGGCGTTGCTTAATCTGAAATGTGGCTACCAAAAGAGAAAAGGCATACACATTGTACATGTATATGTCATCCATTTTTATTGTTCTCAGTTGTGACACATGTGACATATATATACAAGGGCACTCATCACATGTCATGAAATATAAAGCCAAAAGATTATGACAAGAAGTAGAAGGCATCACAATATTGCAACTCAGTTTCCACATATAAGTGAAGTCCTTATTCATATCAAAAGATTCATGATGTTCATCGTTAAACCATCCCAATATTGGTAAATAAGCGTGAATCGTTTCAAATATAGATGCTACAACATGCTTAAATAAGCAAACATGCAACATGTCATTTGACACGGAATTATCACCAAGATTGGAGGTCATATCAAAATGATTAAACACCGGCAGAATTATTTTCAAACATATTTGACCCAAATTAGATTTATTTACTGATTCACACGGTTCTTTCTCATCAATAGTTAATTCAATGGGTGCACTCACAATTGTTGATATTGTAGTCATTTGATCACATGAGGAAGTATAATCATGAACATAGTCCTCTAAAATAGGTGGTGTGATCAAAGTAATGGGTAGCTCATCATAGGGTACAGTGGAAGTGACAAGGCATTCATCATACTCATGTGGAGGTGGAAGATCAATACCTTTGGCATTACCTCTTATGATCAACTCAGATGATGTAGGCACTCTCGGTGGTGACGTGTTACATGGTGAAGGCGATGTAGCCCTCACAAGATTTGATGTGGTTGTCACAGTATGCCTAGTAGTTGAAGGAATAACGGTATCAACTCTTGGAATGTGCACCTTGCGCTCTATTTCCTTTTGGGAAACACGTTGATTTATTTCCTGTTCAGCTTTGGAAGCAAGACGAAACAAACGATCCATAGAATAACACTTTTCATGAATTAGTATCTCCTGAATATCAAGGTTTAATCCTCCCCAAAATCTATCCATAAAATCTTCTTCACTTTCTTCTAATGAGGAATGCAACAAGGTCATTTGTAAATCATCATAATATTTCATTACGGTGTCACTACCTTGTTTCAAATATTGTAACTTTTTAAGCTTGTCACGAGTATAATAAGCAGGAACGAACGTGTGTCTCATGGCAAGTTTCAAATCATCCCAAGTAATAGGTATAATATCTTTGTGTAACCGACAATATTCGCTCCACCAAACTAAAGCATAACCAGTGAAAGAACCAACTGCGACCTTAACTTTCTTATGTGCAGTAAAATTATGGGAATCAAATATTTCATTTATTTCAAACTCCCACTCGATATATAAAGCAGGTCTAAATCGGCCATTAAATGGAGGTATAGAAACATTAACCTCATCATGTGCATTTGGATCTCTTTGCATCTCTCGTATCGGTTTTTGTGGTGGCACGTCTCCCACGATCGAAGAAGCCCATGAATTGACAACCCTGGATCCTGTCATGACTAGTAGAAACAAGAAACAAAGATCCAAGTATATTGTTCCTATGAACTACTGGGATGTGGTGGTAAAATGCTCAGAATAAAGCAAATATCAATGTCTTACAAATTCTTATCATGCAGCAGGTGGCGACCTGCAACCGACGGTGTCAATCTCTCTGAAGATTGGGTAAAGCGATTACCAGGTGAACGTATGTATACACGATGTAGAAATATGTGGAGCTTGGAAGGCTTAATATATGGTAGCAAAAGATTAGCAATAATCAATTCAGAGATGCAATATTGAATAAACGCTCAACGACGGTACTGTGCTGGTCCTAGGCTATACTGTACTAGAGACGCGAGCCTAGAACACTAATGGAGTCACGGCGTAGGACAAATAGCAGCAAGGTATGATATGAATTAGCTCTCGACAGCAAGATATAAGTGAAGATCACAATGGCAGTAAAGACAATGATGATAAATGATTGACATGCAAGATATACAAAACTCTCTCTGCAGCTTTCCTCTAGAAAATATTATGTGAAATTTCTGATATTTTTTCTCAAGATAGCTACTAACTCAAGCTTTCGTATGCAAAAAGAATCACTCAATTCCGAGTTCGTATGAGGAAGAGACGCTTGTTTTACTGAACACTGCGCAAAACAGATTTCAATCCGAATTCACATACGGGATTGAGTCTAGGTAGATCCGAAATTTGTTTTTTCTCTTCTCTCTATTTATTTTTCTTCTCTTTTTTTCTCACTTTTTTTTTCTTTTTTCTTTTTTCTTTTTTTTCTCTCTCACTTTTTTTTCTCAACCAAATAAGAAGCAGATTGGATCAAGCATAGATGTGAACGACCTCAAGTATGATAATGACAATGAACAATGGGTAGCATGTGATGAAAATTGATAGATGGTAGTGGGTGATAATGAAAGGGATGACAGTGGCGTGGTGGTGGTATATGGCAGCAGAGATGAATATGGTGCGATGCCGGCGTGACAAGTTGTGAATAGAACTCGAAACTCTAAAAGACTAGACGCTAAGACCAGCAACTTGACACGACGATGCAACCGATAATTCAACTATGCAAGCACTGAAAAGAAAATTGCAAAGGCTCAGACTGGCTTGGAGTAAAGATGAATAGATCTAACTTTTTTTTCTGGCTTTTTCTTGGGCAATAGGTAAGAAAAATAAATCTAATCTACGAATAACTGGAAATTCTCATCGAGCAACCTGAAAACTGATACCACTTGATAGAGGCGAGGGTCCCGATCTTTCGATGAGATGATAACTATCGATTTGGTGGAGAAGACTTTGACGATCCGACTACGAACGTGCACGACGTTGCGCCTTAGCAATCGCTAAACCAATCTCCAAGAGGTTATTGACCACGCCGGAGCACGATCAACCTGACCACGAAGGTCTATTCCTGCAAGCAATCAAAGAACAAGCAAGAATATGATAATGCAATCTGAATATTGCGAATATATATAAAGTATTGATAAGGGTGGGGTTCCGAAAGCGGTCTTGGTCTGGTCGTTGGACACAAACGAAGTACACGAAGTTGCAATGGCTAACTTTTAACTAAACAAAACCCAAAGGAAAAGCTACTAGATTGATCTACTTATATAGGAGCAAGGGGTGGCGGCCAAGGAGGTGGGAGGACGACCCAAGACACCCTAAAACAAACCCTAGGTCGTACAAGGCCCATGGGCCCAAGTGGAGGTGATGCAACACCTTTGGACTTGTAGTTTGACTCGGATTCTGATGCAACGTCAGATTGTTTCGTCGATAACTTCTCGATCCGGACGAATTTTAAGGTGATTCCAACTGTGCTGGAACGCACATGAAATCTAGTTTCCAGCAAAAAAAGAATCACCCAATTCCGAGTCCGTATGAAAAAGTTGTTCGCGTTTTGAGACAGGTGTGTCTGTGCAGTCCGAATCTGAGTCCAGAACGTGAGAGACTTGGACTCTATCTTCTCTTGGGCTAAAAGTGACGTGAGAGAACTTCTTGAACAACACCTAATTGTTTCCTTTGACATTAGAGGACCTCTTTAATAGCAACCAACCATTTCCTCTTTCTTTGTCATCACACGTGGTTATACAAGTGTTCGACCATTCTGCGTTTAGGCATAAAATAAAAATAGGTGAAGTATTTTTGTTCCGGATAACATAAATAAATTATTGCATAATTATTATAAGAAATCACCTCACAAATATGCATGTATGCAACATTTTTGGTCGTATCCAAGGTAGTCATGTCCTCATCACTTCTTGCATCAGAACAACTCCAAGATAGGTTCTCGATGCATCACTATATATCAAAAACTCCTTGTGAATATCGGGGGTGGCCAGAACTGGGGTTGTGGTCAACCTCTTCTTGAGCTCCTGGAAGCTTTCCTCGCATTTAGCTGTCCATTCGAACTTCTTGTCCTTCTTCAAAAGCTGGGTCATGGGTCGGGCAATGCTCGAGAACCATTCCACGAACTTTCGGTAATACCCCGTGAGTCTGAGGAAGCTCCTGACTTCCTTCACGGTGGTTGGGGATTGCCATTCGGTCATGGCTTCAATCTTGGCAGGATCCACTGATAATCCTTCTGAAGTCAACACATGACCCAAGAATCCAACTTCATGCAGTTAGAATTCGCACTTGCTGAACTTGGCATAAAGCTGGTGCTCTCGAAGCTTCTCTAGGACCAATCTCAAGTGTTACTCATGCTCTTCTTCAGACTTGGAAAAGACAAGTACGTCATCAGTGAAGACGACAACGAACTTGTCCAAGTACTCCATGAAGACTTTATTCATGAGGTACATGAAGTAGGCAGGGGCATTAGTTAACCCAAATGACATGACCGTGTATTCATAAAGGCCATACCGGGTTACAAATGCCATCTTCAGAATGTCTTGGGGTCTGATCTTTAGCTGATAGTACCCAGACCTGATAGAAGCGACTCCCGATCTTTTGATGAGATGATAACTATCGATTTGGTGGAGAAGACTTTGACGATCCGACTACGAACGTGCACGACGTTGTGCCTTAGCAATCGCTAAATCAATCTCCAAGAGGTTATTGACCACGCCGGAGCACGATCAACCTGACCACGAAGGTCTATTCCTGCAAGCAATCGAAGAACAAGCAAGAATATGATAATGCAATCTGAATATTGCGAATATAGATGAAGTATTGATAAGGGTGGGGTTCCGAAAGCGGTCTTGGTCTGGTCGTTGGATACAAACGAAGTACACAAAGTTGCAATGGCTAACTTTTAACTAAACAAAACCCAAAGGAAAAGCTACTAGATTGATCTACTTATATAGGAGCAAGGGGTGGCAGCCAAGGAGGTGGGAGGATGTCCCAAGGCACCCTAAAACCAACCCTAGGTCGTACAAGGCCCATGGGCCCAAGTGGAGGTGATACAACACCTGAGGCAAGGTTGGGAACATACTTGACTTCCACTCCTTGGCTATTGGTCATGGTGACAATCCTCTTGGCACAGTCTAACGAGTCTTGGTGCTTGGTTAATCAGTCCATACCTAGGATCACATCCAAGCCTTCTGACTTTAGGACGATAAGGTCTGCTAGGAAATCTACACGTTGATGTTAATCTCAACTCCTTAAAACCTATCCCAGACTTCATAATTGATCCCGGGGTTTGTATCAACATATGACTACACAGGGGTGTAGGCTTCACACCACTCTCTAGTGCAAACTTTTGGGTCACAAAAGAATGTGAAGCTTCACAATCAAACAGTACTATTGCTAGGGTTGAGTTCATGAGGAACGTACCTAGTATGACGTCCGGGTCTTCCTGGGCTTCCTCTACGGTAACGTGATTCACATGACCCTTCCCATTGTTGGGTTGGTTGCGGGGAGTGGGTGTTGGGGAACGTCGCATGGGAAACAAAAAATTTCCTACGCACACGCAAACCTATCCATGGTGATGAGCATCTACGAGAGGGAGAGTGGATCTACGTACCCTTGTAGATCGCTAAGCGGGAAGCGTTAAGAAACGCGGTTGGTGTAGTCATACTTCTTCACGATCCAAATCGCCGAGCGTCCCGCGATCTAATCACGATCCATCCCGCGATCCGATCACGAACGTCTCGTGGCCTTGATCACGATCCTTATGATCTAGTACTGAACATACGACACCTCCGCGTTCAGCACACGTGCAGCTTGATGACGATCTCCACCGTCTTGATCCAGCAAGAGGAGGCAGAGAGAAGGAAGAGTTCATCGGCAGCGTGACGGTGCTCCGGTGATGGTGGTGGAGTAATTCCTGCAGGGCTTTGCCTAAGCACCACAAAAAACTGATCTAGAGGAGAAACTATGCACTGGAGGTTAGGGTTGCACGTGGAAGAAAGAACTTGTGCAAAACCCTTGAAACCCTTTAGTATATATAGGAGGAAAGGAGGAGGAGAGGCAGCCTTGGCCTCCAAGGCTAGCTAGTTTGGCCGGCTAGGAGGGAGGAGTCCTCCTCCTTCTACTCCAAGTAGGATTAGGACTCCTTCCTTATATAGCCCCTTTTGCCTTTTTCCACCTTTTTCCTTTTGGTATTTTTCCCTCCTGGCGCCATGGGCCTTTGTGACTGTTCCACCAGCCCACTAAGGGCTGGTTATTATTCTCCCACAGCCCATGGACCCTCTAGGGTCGAAATACCTCTCCCGGAGGCCTCCCGGTACACTACCGGCACTCCCGGTACACTACCAATGAGCCCGAAACTTTTTCGGCGACCAAACTGGGACTTCCTATATATGAATCTTTACCTCCGGACCATTCCGGAGCTCCTTGTGACGTCCGGGATCTCATCCGGGACTCCTAATAACCTTCGGTCACCACCATACATAACTCTACACTACCGAAACGTCATCGAACCTTAAGTGTGCAGACCCTGCGGGTTCGAGAACTATGTAGACATGACCAAGACACCTCTCCAGCCAATAACCAATGGCGGGACCTGGATGTCCACATTGGTTCCTACATATTCTACGAAGATCTTTATCGGTCGAACCTCTATGTCAAGGATTCAGTTAATCCCGTATAATGTTCCCTTTGTTCTTCGGTATGTTACTTGCCCGAGATTCGATCGTCGGTATCTCCATACCTAGTTCAACCTCGTTACCGGCAAGTCTCTTTACTCGTTCCGTAATACAAGATCCCGCAACTAACAATTAGTCACATTGCTTGCAAGGCTTATTGTGATGTTACATTACCGAGTGGGTGCCGAGATACCTCTCCGTCATACGGAGTAACAAATCCCAGTCTCGATCCATGCCAACTCAACAGACACCATCGGAGATACCTGTAGAGCACCTTTATAGTCACCCAGTTACGTTGCGACGTTTGATACACACAAGGCACTCCTTCGATATCCATGAGTTGCATGATCTCAAGGTCATAGGAACATATACATTGACATGCAGAAAACAGTAGCAATAAACTGACACGATCATACGCTACGTTTGTAGTTTGGGTCTTGTCCATCACATCATTCTCCTAATGATGTGATCCCATTATCAAATGACATCACATGTCAATGGCTGGGAAACCCTGACCATCTTTGATCAATGAGCTAGTTCACTAGAGGCATACTAGGGACACAGTGTTGTCTATTTACCCACACATGCAATGTGTTTCCAATCAATACAATTATAGCATGGATAATAAACGATTATCATGAACAAGGAAATATGATAATAAACACTTTATTTATTGCCTCTAGGGCATATTTCCAACAGTCTCCCACTTGCACTAGAGTCAATAATCTAGTTCACATCACTATGTGATTTACATGGTAATGAACCGAACACCCATACAGTTCTAGTGTTGATCATGTTTAGCCCTTGGAAGAGGTTTAGTCAACGAGTCTGCAACATTCAGATCCGTGTGCACTTTGCTAATATTTATGTCCTTCTCCTCGATGTAGAACCGGATGGAGTTGAAGCGTCGCTTTATGTGTCTGGTTCTCTTGTGAAACCTTGGTTCCTTGGCTAGAGCAATGGCACCAGTGTTGTCACAGAACAGGTTTATTGGATTTAGTGCACTAGGCACTACTCCAAGATCTGTCATGAACTGCTTCATCCAGACACCTTCCTTCGCTGCCTCCGAGGCTGCGTTGTACTCCGCTTCGCACGTAGAATCAGCTACCACGCTCTGCTTGGAACTACACCAGCTTACCGCTCCCCCGTTAAGAATAAATACGTATCCGGTTTGCGACTTAGAGTCGTCCGGATCAGTGTCAAAGCTTGCATCGATGTAACCCTTTACGACGAGCTCTTCATCACCTCCATAAACGAGAAACATATCCTTTGTCCTTTTTAGGTACTTAAGGATATTCTTGACCGCTTGCCAGTGCTCCACTCCAGGATCACTTTGAAACCTTCCATCCATATTTATGGCAAGGCTGACATCGGGTCTTGTGCACAACATTGCATACATGATAGAGCCTATGGCTGAAGCATAGGGGATGACACTCATCTTTTCTTTATCTTCTGCAATCACTAGGCATTGAGTCTTACTCAACTTCACACCTTGTAACACAGGCAAGAACCCTTTCTTGGACTGCTCCATTTTGAACTTCTTCAAAACTTTATCAAGGTATGTGCTCTCTGAAAGTGCTATTAAGCGTTTCGATCTATCTCTATAGATCTTAATGCCTAATATGAAAGCAGCTTCTCCTAGGTCCTTCATTGAAAAATTCTTATTCAAATATTCCTTCACGCTTTCCAGCATTTCTATATTGTTTCCAATCAGCAATATGTCATCCACATATAACACTAGAAACGCTATAAAGCTCCCACTCACTTTCTTGTAAATACAAGCTTCTCCATAAACTTGTATAAACCCAAACGCTTTGATCACTTCATCAAAGCGCTTATTCCAGCTCCGAGATGCTTGCACCAGTCCATAAATGGATCGCTGGAGTTTGCAAACTTTGTCAGCATTCTCTGAATCGACAAAACCTTCGGGTTGCATCATATACAACTCATCCTCAAGGAAACCGTTGAGGAATGCCGTTTTGACATCCATCTACCAAATTTCATAGTCGAAATAAGCAGCTATTACCAACATGATTCTGACAGACTTAAGCATCGCTATGGGTGAGAAAGTGTCATCGTAGTCAACTCCTTGAACTTGTGAAAAACCCTTTGCCACAAGTCGATCTTTATAGACGGTGACATTACCGTCCGCGTCCGTCTTCTTCTTAAAGATCCATTTGTTCTGAATGGCCTTTCGCCCTTCAGGTAGTACTTCCAAATTCCATACTTTGTTTTCATACATGGATCCCATCTCGGATTTCATGGCCTCTAACCATTTCTCGGAATCTGGACCCATCACTGCTCCTCCATAGCTCGAAGGTTCATTGTTGTCTAACAACATGACCTCCAAGACAGGGTTGTCGTACCACTCTGGCGTAGTACGCGTCCTTGTCGACCTATGAGGTTCAATAGTAGCTTGATCCGAAGCTTCATGATCATCATCATTAACTTCCTCTTCTACCGTCGTAGGTTCCACAGAAACATCTTTTTGCGCTGTGCTACTTTCTGGTTGAAGTAAAGGTTCAATAACCTCATCAAGCGCTATTTTCCTCCCACTCAATTCTTTCGAGAGAAACTCTTTCTCAAGAAAAGTTCCGTTCTTTGCGACAAACACTTTGCCTTCGGATCTGAGATAGAAGGTATACCCGACTGTCTCTTTCGGGTATCCTATGAAGATGCATTTCTCTGCTTTGGGTTCCAGCTTTTCACGCTGAAGCTTTTTGACATAAGCATCACATCCCCAAACTTTAAGAAACGACAACTTTGGCCTTTTGCCAAACCACAGTTCATATGGCGTCGTCTCAACGGATTTCGATGGTGCCCTATTTAAAGTGAATGCAGCTGTCTCTAATGCATAACCCCAAAACGATAGTGGCAAATCAGCAAGAGACATCATAGAACGCACCATATCTAATAAGGTTCGATTACGACGTTCAGACACACCATTACGCTGTGGTGTTCCGGGCGGTGTCAGCTGTGAAACAATTCCACATTGTCTTAAGTGACTGCCAAACTCATAACTCAGATATTCACCTCCTCGATCAGATCGCAGAAATTTAATCTTCTTGTTATGATGATTCTCAACTTCACTCTGAAATTGCTTGAACTTTTCAAACGTTTCAGACTTGTGTTTCATCAAGTAAATATACCCATATCTACTCAAGTCATCAGTGAAGGTGAGAAAGTAACGATATCCACCACGCGCTGAAACATTCATTGGACCGCACACATCAGTATGTATGATTTCCAATAAGTCACTTGCCCGTTCCATTGTTCCAGAGAACGGCGTTTTAGTCATCTTGCCCATGAGGCATGGTTCACATGTGTCAAGTGATTCAAAATCAAGTGACTCCAAAAGTCCATCAGCATGGAGCTTCCTTATCCATGTGTTGTTCCTTTGAGATTGCAGCCTTACCTAGGCCTAATACCTTGCTTTTTTTCCTTTGTCAGCATAGGTGATATGCTTTAGATGAGAAGGGGCAAGTGGTATATTCATCAGGAGATTATTGTCATCGGTCATGTGGTTTGTGCATCCACTGTCGAGGACCCACACAGTAGCTTTTGGAGTTTCATCCTGAAGATGAATGAGTACAACTTACGAACTCATATGCTTCAAAGTTAAGAATGTGGCATCAAATTCATCAGACAGAATTTCATCACACAACATAATAAGTAAAGCAGTGTGAGGACGTGAGAAATGAGGAATTCATTTCTACATGATTAGCTTGCGTCCTTTCAAGCATTTCCTCAGGTCCCTAGCAAATTCATCAGACATTCAAGTTCGTCTGGAGACCTGACACTGCATAAGACATTAGTTCAATTTCTTCACCACCCACATCTGGAGGGATGGCAAAGAGTTCATAATTCTGCGAGCTCCATATGAGAAAGGAGGCGTTGAAGCTAGTGCACTTCATTTCACAAGATGAGAGTTAGAGTACTCATATGAATAAGCAGAGAAATTCTGATAGAGGCGAAGTTGTCCCTGTCTTTCGATGAGATGATGGCTATCGTTTTGGTGGAGTAGACTTTGACGATACGAACGTGTGATGACGCTGCGCCTTAGCAATCGCTAAACCAACTCCGAGAGGTTATTGACCACGCCGGAGCACGATCAACCTGACCACGAGGGTCTGTTTCCTGCACGCAAACGAAGAACAAGCAAGAAACTAAAATTGCAATCTGAATATTGCGAATATAAGAGGAAAGCTTTATTGATGAAGAGGGGTTCTGTGACGCCTTTGTCTGGTCGTGGAACACAAACGAAGAACGTGAAGTTGCAGCTATGGCGAACTTATAATCTAAACAAAACCCAAACCTCAAACGACGCCCTAAGGGCTGTATATATGGGGAAATAGAGGGGAATTTCATGGACCCTTGGAGGAGGGGTCCGAAACCGACACTAACTCAGTTTCCCCATACATACAGACTCTAAAAATAGCCTATAATATGGTATTTCGAAATTACATGGGCCTGGCCCAAAAATAAGGTGGCGCAACACCTATATTAGCCGAGGGACGAATTTTATAAAGTGGCATCATGCATATTTCGTCCAAGGCTTCTTGCTCCTATTATGGTGGCTTCAAAGTGCGAAAATCATCACTGGAAGCTCCATTGTTCTTTCCCGCGCGCGCACCTTCTTCACCATGCTTGATCCCGCTCCAATGGTCATCCTTCTTGTCCATGCCAGGTCCTTCATTCACAAGTAAAACAAAAGTATCTAATTTAGGCAGCATCATATGTTCATCAACATTAGAAGGATTTGCAAGAAACGAAAGTACCTGGTAATTCAATTGATGTGCGCGAGCTCTAGTAATTGGTCCTGTATGTATAGCAGTAGGAGTTGTGGGTGTAGCATTAGTAGGGATGTCCTCATCATCATCCCCTTCTTCAACTGAAGTCGTCCTCGACGGAAGCTCATCTTCCTCACCCAAATAAGGCTTCAAATCTGCAATGTTAAAAGTGGGGCTAACCCCAAACTCTACAGGCAGCTCAAGTTTATATGCATTATCATTTAGTTTCTCTAACACCTTAAAAGGACCAGCATCACGTGGCATTAGCTTTGACTTGCGCAAATCAAGAAATCTATCCTTACGCAAATGTAACCAAACAAGATCTCCAGGTGCAAAGACAACATGTTTTCTACCCTTATCTCCCGCAATTTTGTATTTAGCATTCATACGCTCAATGTTTTCCTTCATTAACTCATGCATCTTTAATATCAATTCAGCACGTTCTTTAGCATCAAAATTAACCTTCTCCGAACATGGAAGAGGCAACAAATCAAAATTAACCTTCTCCGAAGATATATCCTCCCAAGGAACACTAGGTACATGCAAAGGCATATATAAACCATGAGGATTGAGTCGTGACTTAGCTTTTTGACATGTAGTGCAGCGAGCAACAAAACGCTCAACATCCCGTCTCATCTTTGGCCAAAAGAAATGTGTAGAAAGTACGTCCTCCGTCTTCTTCACGCCAAAGTGTCCCATTAATCCTCCTCCGTGCGCCTCGTGTAACAACAAAAAGACGAACGGAGCTAAGCTGGAATGCATAGCTTGTTAGCACGGAACACAAATCCATCATTAATAACGAACTTGTTCCATGTTCTCCCTTCTTTACAATTCTGCAACACGTCTCTAAATTCAGCATCATGCACATATTGATCTTTGATGGTCTCCAAACCAAATTTTTTAAAGTCAAGTTGTGAAAGCATAGTATAACGACGAGACAAAGCATCAGCAATAACATTTTCTTTACCCTTCTTGTGTTTAATGACATAAGGGAAAGTCTCAATGAATTCAACCCATTTAGCATGTCTACGGTTCAGTTTTGCTTGACTTTTAATATGTTTCCAAGATTCATGATCAGAATGTATAACAAATTCTTTGGGCCATAAATAATGTTGCCATGTTTCCAAAGTCCGAACAAGAGCATATAATTCCTTATCATAAGTAGAATAATTCAGACTAGGCCCACTTAATTTTTCAGAAAAGTACGCAACAGGTTTACCATCTTGTAATAACACACCTCCTAACCCAATTCCACTAGCATCACATTCAAGCTCGAAAGTCTTATTAAAAATCAGGAAGTTGGAGTAAAGGAGCATGTGTTAACTTATCTTTCAAGACCGTGAAGGCTTCTTCCTGTGCGGTACCCCAAGAAAAAGGCACGTCCTTCTTTGTAAGCTCATTGAGAGGCGCAGCAATGGTGCTGAAATCTCTCACAAAACGCCTATAGAAACCAGCGAGGCCAAGAAAACTCCTTACTTGTGTGACCGTTTTGGGCTGCGGCCAACTCTCAATAGCTTCAATCTTGGCTTTATCAACTTCAATTCCCTGTGGAGTAACAACATAGGCAAGAAAAGATACTCGGTCGGTGCAAAAGGTGCACTTCCGAAGGTTACCAAACAAACGTGCATCATGTAGCGCAGTAAAAACAGCACGTAGATGTTCCAAATGTTCCTCCAAAGATCTACTAAAAATCAATATATCATCAAAATAGACTACCACAAATCGTCCAATGAAAGCACGTAAAACCTCGTTCATTAATCTCATGAAAGTGCTAGGTGCATTAGTTAACCCAAAAGGCATGACTGACCACTCATATAATCCAAACTTAGTTTGAAATGTTGTTTTCCGTTCATCGCCCAATTTCATACGAATTTGATGGTATCCACTACGCAAATCAACTTTGGAGAAAATTGTAGAGCCACTTAATTCATCAAGCATACCATCTAGTCTAGGAATAGGATGACGATAACGAATAGTAATATTATTAATGCCTCTACAATCCACACACATGCGCGAAGTACCATCCTTTTTAGGAACTAGAATAATAGGAACAGCACAAGGACTAAGGGATTCACGTATATAACCTTTGTCAAGCAGCTCCTGTACTTGACGCATAATCTCCTTTGTCTCCTCAGGATTGGTACGGTAGGGCGCACGGTTGGGTAGAGATGCACCGGGAATTAAGTCAATCTGATGCTCAATCCCGCGAATAGGCGGTAATCCCGGTGGCACGTCTTGTGGAAAGACGTCAGCGAACAACTGCAAAATGTTAATGACAGCAGGAGGCAAAGAGGGAGGCATGTCCTCGAATGAAAATAATACCTCTTTGCATACAAAAGCATAGCAAACAAATGTTAACATCCAAATCATTAATATCAGATTTAGTAGCAAGTAAACATCCACTCTTCAATTTTATTTCGAATGCAACAGTAGATGATGGTTTATTACGGTTATGGTGTTGCTCAAATTCCTGTGCTACAATCTGATTTTCACTCTTATTTTTCTCCTGTTTTGCTTTACTAGCTCTAGCAATGTCATCTTTCATAATATGTTCGGGAGACATAGGAAGCAAAGTGATATTATGATCCTTATGAACAAGAGTATACTGATTTGTCCTACCATGGTGTACAGAATTTTTATCAAACTGCCATGGTCTACCAAGTAAAACAGAACATGCTTGCATGGGTACCACGTCACAATCCACATAATGAGAATATGTAGCAATGCTAAAATGCACACGAACAGTACGTGTTACCTTAACCTTGCCACTATTGTTGAACCATTGGATGTAATAAGGATGAGGATGTGGTATGGTGGTTAGAGATAGCTTCTCCACCATCTCCATGCTAGCCAAGTTATTGCAACTCCCTCCATCGATGATGACACGAACAAAATGCTCCTTCACAACTCCCTTTGTGTGGAATAAGTTGTGCCTCTGATTTTGTTCAGCCTGTGTAACCTGCACACTGAGAACACGTTGAGCAACTAAACTGTCATACCTGTCAGCGTAATCAGCAGCCATGTAGTGTGTTTCTGGTTCTGCATCGTCGCCATCGTGTTCTTCACTTGCAATGAGAGCCAAAGTCTCCTCATCATAATCACTAGTAGACGCATATCCACCATCCTCAGTAACAATCATGACACGCTTGGAAGGGCATTCTCTCGCAAAGTGACCTCCACCCTTGCAACGACGGCATATAACCTCATGTGTTTGCCCTGTGGATGCAATAGATGAAGAAGAGCTTTGTGCAGGCCCAGAAGGTGTGCTCTTCATAGAGGGTGGAGTAGGAGCCTGTTTCTTGGTATCGCGGTTGGAGTTGGAGGTTGAAGTAGGTGGTGTTGCAGCAGGACGTGTGGAAGTAGATGAGGTACGTGGCATCCATGATGAAGTGCGACCTGCAGAAAAAGTAGTTCTCGCCATTGCCTGTCGATCCTGCACTTCACGTTCAGCTTTGCAAGCAAGATGAAATAAACGAGTGATATAGTGTTATACTCCTTATACTCCAGAATAGTCTGAATCTCTCTATTTAATCCACCCATAAAACGTGCAATCATAGCTTCATTCTCCTCAACAATACCACATCTAATCATACCAGTTTGTAATTCCTGATAATATTCTTCTACAGAATTTTTTCCTTGTCTTAAACGCTGCAAATTTTGAAGCAATTCACGTTGATAATAAGGTGGCACCCAACGATTACGCATAGCAGTTTTCAAAGCAGCCCAAGTAGTTGGAATATTAGCATGGTGTATTCTACAATGTTCTGACCACCAAACACAAGCAAAACTAGTGAATGAACAAACAGCAGTAGCAACACGTCTATCCTCAGGAAATTGTAAGCATGTAAAACATTGTTCTGTTTCTAACTCCCAGGTAAGATATATATCAGGAACATATCTACCCTCAAACGTCGGAATATTCAATTTAAGTTTAGGGAGATGATCATGATCCCGTACCTGAGGGGGTGGGGCAGCCCTACCGTTACGGTTGTAGCCATGTGGTCGACCTGGTGCGTATGGTGGTGGTTGCCCCTGAGGCTGATCGGGAGCAACCTCTCCCTCATCATCATAATCACCATCATAATCGTCAACCTGCTCAACGACAGTAGCAGCACGAGCCACAGAAATAGCAGCAGTATCAACAATACCAGTATGTTGGGCTTGGCCGAGAGGCACACGTCGTGCTCGTCGTTCGAAAGGAATAGGAGCTGCAGCTGGTGGTGGTAGACAGGCAAGCACCTCATTGAACTTGGCGCCCATCTTGGTGTCAAAGGTCTTCTCCAAACCATCTAGCTTCTCCATGGCCTCTCCAAAGTTGGTCACGAAGTCTTGTACCTGGTCAGCCGTCATTTGCTGAAATTTATCATATAGCGCTTTGTTGGTCATGCTCTCCCAGTCGATCTCATTGTCGTGTGATCCTGGCATGGTTAGCAAATAGGAAACACACAAGAATATGAAACCTACGGACTACTGGGACGTGGTGGTGGTGGTGTGTCACAAATCCTTTAAGCGAATCTCAAATTCTTACCAGTTCTTACCCAGCAGCAGGCGGTGATCGGCAACCGTTGTAGTCAAAACTCTCAAAGCTTGGATAGAGCGATTGCCAGGTGGTGTCAAACACACGACGTAGATGTATGTGGAGCTGGGATGGCTTATAATATGGTAGCAAAAAGGGTTAGCAATAATCAATTCAGAGATGCAAGGTTGAATAATCGCTCAACGACGGTACTGTGCTGGTCCTAGGCTAGATCCGTACTAGAGACGCAAGCCTAAAGCACCAACAAAATCACGACGCTACACGTAATCAAGGGAAGAGCACACTTTGAAAAAAAAAATTGTCGGCGCCTTTTTTTTTGCTAAAAAAATCACTACAATGGCGAGTGTCTCAAAACTCTTGCCACGTCGTATAAGCAAGATGGGCACGAAAATTTTTTGGACTATTTTTTTTCTCGAGCAATCCGGGGGCTGCGACGACCAAAAATTTCGACAAAAATCACTATGATAGCAAGTGTCTCAAAACGCTCCGGAGAACCTAAAATCAAGATATTGAAAAAAATATTTTCGGCCAAAAAAATTTGGGCCAAAACGTGCTCTGCAAAGCGTGGCAGACTCTTTTTTTCGACACCTACGCAGGTAGCAAAACGCGAATCCGAAATCAAAAAGATCTCGAAACGAAATCTAAAACGAGCTGGACTCAGATTGGTGGTGGTATATATGGACACCAATGGATAGTGGGTGGTGATATCTAGCAGCGGTGATGATAGTGGTGGTATATGGCGACTATGAAGACGATGCGTTGGCGGCGTGACAACCTGTGAATAGAACTCGAAACTCTAAAGGACTAGACACTAAGACCAGCAACTCGACACGACGATGTAACCGCAAATTCAACAAAGCAAAATACTGAAAAGACTATGCAAAGGCTCAGATTGGTTCGGCTATGATGATCTAACCCTTTTTTTTGGCTTTTTCGTGGACTAAAGGTATGAAGAAACATATGCGATCTAAACTACGAAAACTGATAAAATCTCATCGAGCAACCTGGAAATCTGATACCACTTGATAGAGGCGAAGTTGTCCCTGTCTTTCGATGAGATGATGGCTATCATTTTGGTGGAGTAGACTTTGACGATCCGACTACGAACGTGTGATGACGCGGCGCCTTAGCAATCGCTAAACCAACTCCGAGAGGTTATTGACCACGTCGGAGCACGATCAACCTGACCACGAGGGTCTGTTTCCTGCACGCAAACGAAGAACAAGCAAGAAACTAAGATTGCAATCTGGATATTGCGAATATAAGAGGAAAGCTTTATTGATGAAGAGGGGTTCTGTGATGCCTTTGTCTCGTCGTGGAACACAAACGAAGAACGCGAAGTTGCAGCTATGGCGAACTTATAGTCTAAACAAAACCCAAACCTAAAATGACGCCCTAAGGGCTGTATATATGGGGAAATAGAGGGGAATTTCGTGGCCCCTTGGAGGAGGGGTCTGAAACCAACCCTAACTCAGTTTCCCCATACATACAGACTCTAAAAATAGCCTATAATATGGTATTTCGAAATTACATGGGCCTGGCCCAAAAATAAGGTGGCGCAACACCTATATTAGCCTAGGGACGAATTTTATAAAGTGGCATCGTGCATATTTCGTCCAAGGCTTCTTGCTCCCATTATGGTGGCTTCAAAGTGCGAAAATCATCACTAGAAGCTCCACTGTTCTTTCCCGCGCGCGCACCTTCTTCTCCATGCTTGATCCCGCTCCAATGGTCATCCTTCTTGTCCATGCCAGGTCCTTCATTCACAAGTAAAACAAAAGTATCTAATTTAGGCAGCATCATATGTTCATGAACATTAGAAGGATTTGCAAGAAACGAAAGTACCTGGTAATTCAATTGATGTGCGCGAGCTCTAGTAATTGGTCCTGTATGTATAGCAGTCGGAGTTGTGGGTGTAGCATTAGTAGGGATGTCCTCATCAGATTGGTCCGGGCCGCTTCATCCCACAATACCGCTGAACCAAAACACGACCAAGGGAGGAAGCAATCTAAGCATCAACGCCCACAAACCTTTTGTGTTCTACTCGAGATCTCATCGAACCATTAACCTAGGTCTGATACCACTGTTGGGGAACGTCTCATGGGAAACAAAAAATTTCTTACGCACACGCAAACCTATCCATGGTGATGAGCATCTACGAGAGGGAGAGTGGATCTACGTACCCTTGTAGATCGCTAAGCGGGAAGCGTTAAGAAACGCGGTTGGTGTAGTCGTACTTCTTCACGATCCAAATCGCCGAGCGTCCCGCGATCTAATCACGGACCGTCCCGCGATCTCGTCACGATCCGTCCCGCGATCCGATCACGAACGTCCCGTGGCCTTGATCACGATCCTTCCGATCTAGTACCGATCAGATGGCACCTCCGCGTTCAGCACACGTGCAGCTTGATGACGATCTCCACCGTCTTGATCCAGCAAGAGGAGGTGGAGAGAAGGAAGAGTTCACCGGCAGCGTGACGGCGCTCTGGTGATGGTGGTGGAGTTATTCCTGCAGGGCTTCGCCTAAGCACCGCAGAAAACTGATCTAGAGGAGAAACTATGCACTGGAGGTTAGGGTTGCACGTGGAAGAAAGAACTTGTGCAAAACCCTTGAAACCCTCTAGTATATATAGGTGGAGAGGAGGAGGAGAGGCAGCCTTGGCCTCCAAGGCTAGCTGGTTTGGCCGGCTAGGAGGGAGGAGTCCTCCTCCTTCTACTCCAAGTAGGATTAGGACTCCTTCCTTATATAGCCCCTTTTGCCTTTTTCCACCTTTTTCCTTTTGGTATTTTCCCCTCCTGGCGCCATGGGCCTTTGTGATTGTTCCACCAGCCCACTAAGGGCTGGTTATTATTCTCCCACAGCCCATGGACCCTCTAGGGTCGAAATACCTCTCCCGGAGGCCTCCCGGTACACTACCGGCACTCCCTGTACACTACCGATGAGCCCGAAACTTTTACGGCGACCAAACTGGGACTTCCTATATATGAATCTTTACCTCCGGACCATTCCGGAGCTCCTTGTGACGTCCGGGATCTCATCCGGGACTCTGAACAACCTTCGGTCACCACCATACATAACTCTACACTACCGAAACGTCACTGAACCTTAAGTGTGCAGACCCTGCGGGTTCGAGAACTATGTAGACATGACCGAGACACCTCTCCGGCCAATAACCAATGGTGGGACCTGGATGTCCACATTGGTTCCTACATATTCTATGAAGATCTTTATCGGTCGAACCTCTATGTCAAGGATTCAGTTAATCCCGTATAACGTTCCCTTTGTTCTTCGGTATGTTACTTGCCCGAGATTCGATCGTCGGTATCTCCATACCTAGTTCAACCTCGTTACCGGCAAGTCTCTTTATTCGTTCCGTAATACAAGATCCCGCAACTAACAATTAGTCACATTGCTTGCAAGGCTTATTGTGATGTTGCATTACCGAGTGGGCCCCAAGATACCTCTCCATCATACGGAGTAACAAATCCCAGTCTCGATCCATGCCAACTCAACAGACACCATTGAAGATACCTGTAGAGCACCTTTATAGTCATCCAGTTACGTTGCGACGTTTGATACACACAAGGCACTCCTCCGATATCCGTGAGTTGCATGATCTCATGGTCATAGGAACATATCCATTGACATGCAGAAAACAGTAGCAATAAACTGACACGATCATACGCTACGTTTGTAGTTTGGGTCTTGTGCCTCACATCATTCTCCTAATGATGTGATCCCGTTATCAAATGACATCACATGTCAATGGCTAGGAAACCCTGACCATCTTTGATCAACGAGCTAGTTCTCTAGAGGCATACTAGGGACACAGTGTTGTCTATTTACCCACACATGCAATGTATTTCCAATCAATACAATTATAGCATGGATAATAAACGATTACCATGAACAAGGAAATATGATAATAAACACTTTATTTATTGCCTCTAGGGCATATTTCCAACAGTGGGGTTCCTTGGGGGTGCTCCACGGCCTTGACCTTGGTTTGGCGCATTGGGGCGCAGTGCATCTGGCTTCTTGTTGGGACACAACCTAGAGATGTGTCCTGGCTGACCACATCCAAAGCAAGCAACTTGCCCAAGGTTGTTGTTGTAGTTTCTACCATCGTTGTTGTTATTGGGGTTGTTGTAAGCTAGCCTGGGATTAGCATACTGCTAAGGCTCGTAGCTCGGACGAGGTGTAGGAGGTCTAGCCTGTTGTGGCTGATAGGTCGGGTTGGTTGGGGCTGGCTGCCAGGGGCGAGGCTTCTGGTTGCTAGAGCTACCCTTGTTGATCATCTTGCGCTTGCGAGTGTCGTCTATGGCACGACGCTTGTCTTCCAACATGAGGGCCTTGTTCACCAGGTCGATGAAGGTACAACAGTCGCAGACGATGAGCTGATACCGTAGGGTCTGTTGAAGTCCTTCCATGAAGCGTTCCTTCTTGGCAGCCTCCGTGTTAACATCTTCAGGTGCATTCCTTGAACTTCTGCAGGCACTCTTTGATAGAGCCACTTCCTTACTTCAGTGCTCGGAATTCTCTCTTCTTGATAGCCATGATCCCGGAAGGAATATGGGCAGTGCGGAATCCTTCCTTGAAGTCATTCCAAGTGATCACACGCTCACCTTGCATGACCTTGAATCCATCCCACCAAGCTCGGGCGGTACCTTCAAGGCAGTGAGAGGCATAAAGCACCTTCTCACGGTCCTCACTACAATTGACCAGTGCAAGGAGGTCCTCGATGGTGCGAATCCAGTCGTAAGTATCCAAGGGTTTAGTAGTCTCGGTGAAGGTTGGGGGCGAATTCCTCATGAACTCAGATAGAGTGGAGCGGCCATTGCCGTTCCTGCCTTGCTGCTGGTTGTTCACAAGGGCCTGAGCCATCTGCTGAATAGGTCAGTAGCATTGTTGGCTTGGCGTTCCTCCCAGAGAACTCGGTGAAACTGAGCTATGGTCATGTTCTCTGGTGGAGGTGGTGGCGGGGGAATGTTGTCTTGTGGCTGCTCCTGGTGTCCTCCAGCGTGAGCAACCCCACCAGCTCCCTGTTGCTGGCTTGAGTTGCTGGCTTCTGGGTTGGTGAAGGAGCTTTTGCAGGTAGCAGTCACCATCATGTTTGGAGCAGCCAAGTCAAACAACTGTGACAGACGAGAGGAAAAGCAACAATGGAAAAGCACGCCTAAGGGGGTTGGTTGAGTGCGAGTGTGGTAAAACATAGGTCGAAAGACCAACACATATATTAAGATAGACGATGGGAGTCGCTTACATGTTGCCTATGGCAAAAGCGTGATTTGCATCGGAACACAAATCAACAAAACAATCAACAAGCACACATGATTTCATATGAACCATTACACGGACTCGACTTCGCATGAGGGGTACATGACTGATCCTACTCTAGGGGTTCTTGGACTCAGGTGGTGGAGTGCTCGGTCTCGTAGTTATGCTCCTCTGGGTCTCCCTCATGTTCATCATCTGAACGGGCTTCATTCTCGGTCGAAGGGGTAGGGGAATGAGGAGGTCCATCCCAATGACGCTTTGCTAGCGGGTCGGTGAAGAGCTCATGGTACTCCTTTGCACTCATGCGATGACGACGTGGGGGTGCATCTCTAGCTGGGGGTACTCCTCCTCGATAAGCGACAGTTGGTCGTCCCTTGAGGGCTCCATCCTTCTTGATCTTGTTTGGCTTCGTCTTGGCTTGCCGAAGTAGCTCTCGGGTGCGGTGAAGTTCCCCGCGGAGCTTCACAGACTCCTTAATCAAGTGGTGAACTAGACTATCGACGGAGCAGATGAAGTAGGTCTGGAACCTGAGTGGTGTGCCGTCCTCCTTGGTTGGAATCAGCGTCCAACTCTCGCCAAGATCATCCTTTCTGAAAGGAAGGTAGCGAGTAGTCGGCTCATCAGCCACCTCTGGAATGATGTCTCGAAGGTGTAGGAGTGCCTTGCGTGCAGCTGACTTGACTGCGAGAATCATGGCCTCCATTCGTGGTCCTTCAAAGAACCAACTGGTCGGGGAGTCGTTTTCCTTCATGACCAACTGTTCGCATGTTCGCATGTTCGCCACCAACGAACTCTTTGATGTACTCCTGTTCTTCCATGCCTGGCCAATTAAATAAAAAGTGGCATGCCAATGAGTACTTTGAATGTACTCGCAAGCAACCCTAGTTGTGGAACAAGGTAATAATGATGCATGACATATCACTAAGTAGGTAATTTGTGGAAAGCTAATTTTGAATGCAATGACATGATCAAGTAACTAGGTAAACATGCATCAATGTCTTATAGATACCCATATGAACAAGTTACTGGTATCATTGTAAGCAGGGGTTGAACATCGCATGTTCAATCATCACATCAAGTCTTTAGACTTGACTCAAGTATCATTTTTCTGTTATCCGCACACACTCATACCAAGTTTGCAAAAACATCTGGACGTAGTTTAAGCAGCACCACCCAACTATCCTTGACCATGGACACGGCTATTCGAATAGTTTTACACTCTACAGAGGTTGCACACTTTACCCACAAGACTCGGGGAACTTCCGTGTCATCCATGACTCGTCGTATATAACATACACGAGGTAAGCACCCGAACAATGCCTTTCCCCTGGCGATACTAAACAAAGAGTCCACTCGATTGGTGCCTAACCCACAAGATGTACATCACTTGTATCATCCATGCAGGGACCAACGGTGTGGCCAGTGCCTGTGAAGACAACGCATGATCGTCCATACTAGCATGACCCTGTATCGAGAGTGACCACGCCACTCCCGCCACTAGTAATGCGGGCTCCTTGCCAGTACCCACCAGGTAGTCAACAAAGCCCCGTCCCATAAGGGGTATCGTGGTTGCGCATGTAAGGTTGGAATGGTCGAAAAATCTTAAATCTAATCCGTTTTCGAAAACATACCCTCAACTTGTTCCGGCACACCACTTCTTTCTCAAGTGGTCACCCATCTCATCATCATCTCCCTCGAGCATTAGTGGCACCCGACGGGGGTTTCGAAAAGTCTTTGAAATCATCTCTTTCTTTCCATCACTATGCATAATCTCGATCCCACTTGCGTAGCATCTACTAGCATCCTATCTACACCCACCCGCATAACCCTCATAAGGTGGTAGGGTCATGCTCGATGCAAGTGTAAATGGTAAAAGTGTCAGAAGAAACCCACCAAAGTAAAGTGAAAGTAAAGTAAAGTATAGCGAAAGTAAAGTGCTATATGACATGCAATGAAAATGGTTTATTAACATGGTCAAAGGGCTGCTTGCCTGGCTCAACAAGGTCTTCGGTGTCTTCGAAGTCTTCGTGATATAGGCGAAGTTGTCCCTGTCTTTCGGTGAGATGGTGGCTATCGTTTTTGGTGGAGTAGACTTTGACGATCCGACTACGAACGTGTGAGACGTCGCGCCTTAGCAATCGCTAAACCAACTCTGAGAGGTTATTGACCACGCCGGAGCACGATCAACCTGACCACGAGGGTCTATTTCCTGCACGCAAACGAAGAACAAGCAAGAAACTAAGATTGCAATCTGGATATTGCGAATATAAGAGGAAAGCTTTATTGATGAAGTGGGGTTCTGTGACGCCTTTGTCTGGTCGTGGAACACAAACGAAGAACGCGAAGTTGCTGCTATGGCGAACTTGTAATCTAAACAAAACCCAACCCTAAAACGAAGCCCTAAGGGCTGTATATATGGGGGAATAGAAGGGAATTTCGTGGCCCCTTGGAGGAGGGGTCCGAAACCGACCCTAAGTCAGTTTCCCCATACATACGGACTCTAAAAACAGCCTATAATATGGTATTTCGAAATTACATGGGCCTGGCCCAAAATTAAGGTGGCGCAGCACCTATATTAGCCTATGGACGAATTTTATAAAGTGGCATCATGCATATTTCGTCCAAAGCTTCCCACTCCCATTATGGTGGCTTCAATGTGCGAAAATCATCACTGGAAGCTCCAATGTTCTTCCCCGCGCGCGCACCTTCTCCTCCATGCTTGATCCCGCTCCAATGGTCATCCTTCTTATCCATGATAGGTCCTTCATTCATAAGTAAAACAAAAGTATCTAATTTAGGCAGCATCATATGTTCATGAATATTAGAAGGATTTCCAAGAAACGAAAGTACCTGGTAATTCAATTGACGTGCGCGAGCTCTAGTAATTGGTCCTGTATGTATAGCAGTCGGGGTGGGTGTAACATTAGTAGGGATGTCCTCATCATCCTCCCCTTCTTGAACTGACGTCGTCCTCGACGGAAGCTCATCTTCCTCACCCAAATAAGGCTTCAAATCTGCAATGTTAAAAGTGGGGCTAACCCCAAACTCTGCAGGCAGCTCAAGTTTATATGCATTATCATTTACTTTCTCTAACACCTTAAAAGGACCATCAGCACGTGGCATTAGCTTTGACTTGCGCAAATCAGGAAATCTATCCTTACGCAAATGTAACCAAACAAGATCTCCAGGTGCAAAGACAACATGTTTTCTACCCTTATCTCCAGCAAGTTTGTATTTAGCATTCATACGCTCAATGTTTTCCTTAGTTAACTCATGAATCTTTAATATCAATTCAGCACGTTCTTTAGCATCAAAATTAACCTTCTCCGAAGACGGAAGAGGCAACAAATCAATAGGTGCACGAGGTAAGAAACCATACACAACTTCAAAAGGGCACATCTTAGTGGTAGAATGTAGCGAACGATTATAAGCAAATTCAATATGAGGCAAGCATTCTTCCCACATTTTCAGGTTATTCTTCAAAACAGCCCTAAGCATAGTAGACAATGATCTATTGACTACTTCAGTTTGGCCATCAGTTTGGGGGTGACATGTAGTACTAAAAAGCAGTTTAGTCCCCAACTTAGCCCATAAACATCTCCAAAAGTGGCTAAGAAATTTAGCATCACGATCGGAAACAATTGTATTTGGCACACCATGCAACCGAATAATTTCACGAAAGAACAAATCAGCAACATGAGCAGCATCATCACTTTTATGACATGGTATAAAGTGTGCCATTTTAGAAAATCTATCCACGACAACAAATATGCTATCCCTCCCCTTCTTTGTTCGAGGTAAACCTAAAACAAAGTCCATAGATATATCCTCCCAAGGAACACTAGGTACAGGTAAAGGCATATATAAACCATGAGGATTGAGTCGTGACTTAGCTTTTTGACATGTAGTGCAGCGAGCAACAAAACGCTCAACATCCCGTCTCATCTTTGGCCAAAAGAAATGTGTAGCAAGTACGTCCTCCGTCTTCTTCACGCCAAAGTGTCCCATTAATCCTCCTCCGTGCGCCTCCTGTAACAACAAAAGACGAACGGAGCTAGCTGGAATGCATAGCTTGTTAGCACGAAACACAAATCCATTATTAATAACGAACTTGTTCCATGTTCTCCCTTCTTTACAATTCTGCAACACGTCTCTAAATTCAGCATCATGCACATATTGATCTTTGATGGTCTCCAAACCAAATATTTTAAAGTCAAGTTGTGAAAGCATAGTATAACGACGAGACAAAGCATCAGCAATAACATTGTCTTTACCCTTCTTGTGTTTAATGACATAAGGGAAAGTCTCAATGAATTCAACCCATTTAGCATGTCTACGGTTCAGTTTTGCTTGACTTTTAATATGTTTCAAAGATTCATGATCAGAATGTATAACAAATTCTTTGGGCCATAAATAATGTTGCCATGTTTCCAAAGTCCGAACAAGAGCATATAATTCCTTATCATAAGTAGAATAATTCAGACTAGGCCCACTTAATTTTTCAGAAAAGTACGCAACAGGTTTACCATCTTGTAGTAACACACCTCCTAACCCAATTCCACTAGCATCACATTCAAGCTCGAAAGTCTTATTAAAATCAGGAAGTTGGAGTAAAGGAGCATGTGTTAACTTATCTTTCAAGACCGTGAAGGCTTCTTCCTGTGCGGTACCCCAAGAAAAAGGCACGTCCTTCTTTGTAAGCTCATTGAGAGGCGCAGCAATGGTGCTGAAATTTCTCACAAAACGCCTATAGAAACCAGCGAGGCCAAGAAAACTCCTTACTTGTGTGACCGTTTTGGGCTGCGGCCAACTCTCAATAGCTTCGATCTTGGCTGTATCAACTTCAATTCCCTGTGGAGTAACAACATAGCCAAGAAAAGATACTCGGTCGGTGCAAAAGGTGCACTTCCCAAGGTTACCAAACAAACGTGCATCACGTAGCGCAGTAAAAACAGCACGTAAATGTTCCAAATGTTCCTCCAAAGATCTACTAAAAATCAATATATCATCAAAATAGACTACCACAAATCGTCCAATGAAAGCACGTAAAACCTCGTTCATTAATCTCATGAAAGTGCTAGGTGCATTAGTTAACCCAAAAGGCATGACTAGCCACTCATATAATCCAAACTTAGTTTTAAATGCTGTTTTCCATTCATCGCCCAATTTCATACGAATTTGATGGTATCCACTACGCAAATCAACTTTGGAGAAAATTGTAGAGCCACTTAATTCATCAAGCATATCATCTAGTCTAGGAATAGGATGACGATAATGAATAGTAATATTATTAATGCCTCTACAATCCACACACATGCGCGATGTACCATCCTTTTTAGGCACGAGAATAATAGGAACAGCACAAGGACTAAGGGATTCACGTATATAACCTTTGTCAAGCAGCTCCTGTACTTGACGCATAATCTCCTTTGTCTCCTCTGGATTGGTACGGTAGGGCGCACGGTTGGGTAGGGATGCACCGGGAATTAAGTCAATCTGATGCTCAATCCCGCGAATAGGCGGTAATCCCGGTGGCACGTCTTGTGGAAAGACGTCAGCGAACTCCTGCAAAATGTTAATGACAGCAGGAGGCAAAGAGGGAGGCATGTCCTCGAATGAAAATAATACCTCTTTACATACAAAAGCATAGCAAACATATGTACCAACATCCAAATCATTAATATCAGATTTAGTAGCAAGTAAACATCCACTCTTCAATTTTATTTCAGATGCAACAGTAGATGATGGTTTATTATGCTTATGGTGTTGCTCAAATTCCTGTGCTACAATCTGATTTTCACTCTTATTTTTCTCCTGTTTTGCTTTACTAGCTCTAGCAATGTCATCTTTCATAATATGTTCGGGAGACATAGGAAGCAAAGTGATATTATGATCCTTATGAACAAGAGTATACTGATTTGTCCTACCATGGTGTACAGAATTTTTATCAAACTGCCATGGTCTACCAAGTAAAACAGAACATGCTTGCATGGGTACCACATCACAATCCACATAATCAGAATATGTAGCAATGCTAAAATGCACACGAACAGTACGTGTTACCTTAACCTTGCCACTATTGTTGAACCATTGGATGTAATAAGGATGAGGATGTGGTCTGGTGGATAGAGACAGCTTCTCCACCATCTCCATGCTAGCCAAGTTATTGCAACTCCCTCCATCGATGATGATGCGAACAGAACGCTCTTTCACAACTCCCTTTGTGTGGAACAAGTTGTGCCTCTGATTTTGCTCAGCGTGTGTAACCTGCACACTGAGAACACGTTGAGCAACTAAACTTTCATACCTGTCAGCGTAATCAGCAGCCATGTATTGTGTTTCTGGTTCTGCATCCTCGCCACCCTGTTCGTCACTTGCAAGAAGTGCCAAAGTCTCCTCATCATAATCACTAGCGGACGCATATCCACCATCCTCAGTAACAATCATTACACGCTTGGAAGGGCATTCTCTCGCATAGTGACCTCCACCCTTGCAACGACGACATATAACCTCATGTGTTTGCCCTGTGGATGCAATAGATGAAGAAGAACTCTGTGCAGGCCCAAAAGGTGTGCTCTTCGCAGAGGGTGCAGTAGGAGCCTGTTTCCTGGTATCGCGATTAGAGTTGGAGGTTGAAGGAGGTGGTGTTGCAGCAGGACGTGCGGAAGCAGAGGAGGTACGTGGCGTCCATGATGAAGTACGGCCTGCAAAATTAGTAGTTCTCGCCATTGCCTGTCGATCCTGCACTTCACGTTCAGCTTTGCAAGCAAGATGAAATAAACGAGTGATAGTGTTATACTCCTTATACTCTAGAATAGTCTGAATCTCTCTATTTAATCCACCCATAAAACGTGCAAGCATAGCTTCATTCTCCTCAACAATACCACATCTAATCATACCAGTTTGTAATTCCTGATAATATTCTTCTACAGAATTTGTTCCTTGTCTTAAACGCTGCAAATTTTGAAGCAATTCACGTTGATAATAAGGTGGCACCCAACGATTTCGCATAGCAGTTTTCAAAGCAGCCCAAGTAGTTGGGATATTATCAGGGTGTATTCTACAATGTTCTGACCACCAAACACAAGCAAAACTAGTGAATGAACAAACAGCAGCAGCAACACGTCGATCCTTTGGAAATTGTAAGCATGTAAAACGTTGTTCTGTTTCTAACTCCCATGTAAGATATATATCAGGAACATATCTACCCTCAAACGTCGGAATATTCAATTTAAGTTTAGGGAGATGGTCATGATCCCGTACCTGCGGGGGTGGTGCAGCCCTACCGTTACGGTTGTAGCCATGTGGTCGACCTGGTGCGTATGGTGGTGGTTGCCCATGGGGCGGATCTGGAGCAACCTCTCCCTCATCATCGAAATCACCATCATAATCTTCAACCTGCTCAACGACAGTAGCCGCACGAGCCACCGAAGTAGCAGCAGTATCAACAGTACCAGGATGTTGGGCGTGGCCGAGAGGCACACGTCGCGCTCGTCGTTCGAAAGGAATAGGAACTGCAGCTGGTGGAGGTAGACGGGCAAGCACCTCATTGAACTTGGCGTCCATCTTGGAGTCGAATGTCTTCTCCAAACCATCTAGCTTCTCCATGGCAACTCCAAAGTTGTTCACGAAGTCCTGTACCTGCTCAGCCATCATTTGCTGAAATTTATCATAGAGCGCTTTGTTGGTCATGCTCTCCCAGTCGATCTCGTCATCGTGTGATCCTCGCATGGTTAGCAGAAATAGGAAACACACAATATGAAACCTACAGACTGCTGGGACGTGGCGGTGGTGGTGGTGTGGCACAAATCCTTTAAGCGAATCTCAATTTCTTACCAGTTCTTACCCAGTAGCAGGCGGTGATCGGCAACCGTTGTAGCCAAAACTCTCAAAGCTTGGATAGAGCGATTGCCAGGTGGTGTCAAGCACACGGCGTAGAAGTATGTGGAGCTGGGATGGCTTATAATATGGTAGCAAAAAGGGTCAGCAATAATCAATTCAGAGATGCAAGGTTGAATAAACGCTCAACGACGGTACTGTGCTGGTCCTAGGCTAGACCGTGCTAGAGACGCGAGCCTAAAACACCAACAAAAACACGACGATACACCTAAGCAAGGGAAAAGCACAATCGGATTTTTTTTTTCGTTTTTTTTTTTCGGCGCCTCTTTTTTTTTTTTCTGCGCCTCTTTTTTTTTTTTTTTCAAAAACTCACTACAATGGCGAGTGTCTCAAAACTCTTGCCACGTCGTATAAGCAAGATGGGCAAGAATTTTTCTTTTGGACTATATTTTTTTTTTCCGACACCTGCGCAGGTAGCAAAACACGGATCCGAAATCAAAAGGATCTCGAAACTAAACCTAAAACGAACTGGACTTGGATTGGTGGAGGATTTGTGGTGGTATATATGGACACCAATGGAGAGTGATGATGGATGATGAGATATGGCAGCGGCGATGATGGTGGTGGTATATGGCAACTATGAAGATGATGCGGTGGCGGCGTGACAACCTGTGAAAAGAACTCGAAACTCTAAAGGACTAGACACTAAGACCAGCAACTCGACACAACGATGTAACCGCCAATTCAACAAAGCAAAATACTGAAAAGACTATGCAAAGGCTCAGATTGGTTCGGATATGATGATCTAACCCTAATTTTTTTTTTGGCTTTTTCGTGGACTAAAGGTATGAAGAACAGATGCGATCTAAACTACGAAAACTGGTAAAATCTCACCGAGCAACCTGGAAATCTGATACCACTTGATATAGGCGAAGTTGTCCCTGTCTTTCGGTGAGATGGTGGCTATCGTTTTTGGTGGAGTAGACTTTGACGATCCGACTACGAACGTGTGAGACGTCGCGCCTTAGCAATCGCTAAACCAACTCTGAGAGGTTATTGACCACGCCGGAGCACGATCAACCTGACCACGAGGGTCTATTTCCTGCACGCAAACGAAGAACAAGCAAGAAACTAAGATTGCAATCTGGATATTGCGAATATAAGAGGAAAGCTTTATTGATGAAGTGGGGTTCTGTGACGCCTTTGTCTGGTCGTGGAACACAAACGAAGAACGCGAAGTTGCTGCTATGGCGAACTTGTAATCTAAACAAAACCCAACCCTAAAACGAAGCCCTAAGGGCTGTATATATGGGGGAATAGAAGGGAATTTCGTGGCCCCTTGGAGGAGGGGTCCGAAACCGACCCTAAGTCAGTTTCCCCATACATACGGACTCTAAAAACAGCCTATAATATGGTATTTCGAAATTACATGGGCCTGGCCCAAAATTAAGGTGGCGCAGCACCTATATTAGCCTATGGACGAATTTTATAAAGTGGCATCATGCATATTTCGTCCAAAGCTTCCCACTCCCATTATGGTGGCTTCAATGTGCGAAAATCATCACTGGAAGCTCCAATGTTCTTCCCCGCGCGCGCACCTTCTCCTCCATGCTTGATCCCGCTCCAATGGTCATCCTTCTTATCCATGATAGGTCCTTCATTCATAAGTAAAACAAAAGTATCTAATTTAGGCAGCATCATATGTTCATGAATATTAGAAGGATTTCCAAGAAACGAAAGTACCTGGTAATTCAATTGACGTGCGCGAGCTCTAGTAATTGGTCCTGTATGTATAGCAGTCGGGGTGGGTGTAACATTAGTAGGGATGTCCTCATCACTTCGAGTCCAACTTCCTCGTCAATAGCGCAATCTATCATCACAATAAATAGCGGTAAAAAAAAGCATCACACAAAAACAGAGCACACAAAGCAAATAGCAAAATGCTACCATATTCTGTTACTTACTAGAATCTATACTAAAAATAATTGTCTAGGGTTTTCAAGTTAAAAAGGTTTTCAAAACTATTTAAAATAGGGGCTAAAAATGCCAAATAGGGGTTTTAACTTAAAACAGTGCATAAAAGATTTTCAACATTTTTGACAAATGGCACTATTAAATTCTAGGGAATATTTTAAGAATGTAGGTGGAAAAATTATTGGATTTAGATTTATTTTCTTATCTGTGGAATTTTTAGAAAAATCCTTACAAAAGGAAAAGGAAAAAGGGGGAAGAAAGCCCCTATGCCTGGGCCAGAGGCGGCTAGCAGCTGGGCTGGCCCAGCTAGCCAGCGAGCCTCGCGCGTGGCCAGGTTCAAACCTGACGCGCGGGACCCGGCTATCGGCATCCGCAAGGGGGAGAGAGAGAGCGCGGGAGGGGGAGAGAGAGGCAGAAAGGTGGGACCCCACTATCGGATCCTTCTCCCACCTCGGGGCAGATAGGGGAGGCGCTCACCGGCGATGATGCGGGGCACGACAATGGCAGGCGGTGTTGGAAATATGCCCTAGAGGCAATAAATAAAGTGTTTATTATTATATTTCCTTGTTCATGATAATCGTTTATTATCCATGCTATAATTGTATTAATTGGAAACACATTACATGTGTGGGTAAATAGACAACACTTTATCCCTAGTATGCCTGTAGTGAACTAGCTCGTTGATCAAAGATGGTCAAGGTTTCCTAGCCATTGACATGTGATGTCATTTGATAACGGGAT
The DNA here is from genome assembly GCA_022496015.1 of Hordeum marinum. Classification (NCBI taxonomy): domain Eukaryota; kingdom Viridiplantae; phylum Streptophyta; class Magnoliopsida; order Poales; family Poaceae; genus Hordeum; species Hordeum marinum. Next base: position 150,774,295 of record CM039676.1, read on the forward strand.
CACATCATTAGGAGAATGATGTGATGGACAAGACCCAAACTACAAACGTAGCATATGATCGTCTCAGTTTGTTGCTACTGTTTTCTGCATGTCAAGTATATGTTCCTATGACCATGAGATCATGCAACTCACGGACATCGGAGGAGTGGCTTGTGTGTATCAAATGTCACAACGTAACTGGATGACTATAAAGGTGCTCTACAGGTATCTCCGAGGGTGTCTGTTGAGTTGGCATGGATCAAGACTGGGATTTGTTACTCCGTGTGACGGAGAGGTATCTCAGGGCCCACTCGGTAATACAACATCACAATAAGCCTTGCAAGAAATGTGACTAAGTGTTAGTCACGGGATCTTGTATTACAACACGAGTAAAGAGACTTGTCAATAACGAGATTGAACTAGGTATGAAGATACCGATGATCGAATCTCGGGCAAGTAACATACCGAAGAACAAAGGGAACATCATACGGGATTAACTGAATCCTTGACATAGAGGTTCGACCGATAAAGATCTTTGTAGAATACGTAGCATCCAGGTCCCGCTATTGGTTATTGACCGTAGAGGTGTCTCGGTCATGTCTACATAGTTCTCGAACCCGCAGGGTCTGCACACTTAAGGTTTGGTGACGTTTCGATAGTATAGTGTTATGGATGGTGGTGACCGAAGGTTGTTCTGAGTCCCGGATGAGATTCCGGAGGTCACAAGGAGCTCCGGAATGGTCTGGAGGTAAAGATTCATATATAGGAAGTCCTGTTTTGGTCGCCGGAAAAGTTTCGGGCTCATCGGTACTGTACCGGGAGTGTCGGTAGTGTACCGGGAGACCATCGAGAGGGGTATTTCGACCCAAGAGGCTCCATGGGCTGTGGGAGAGTGTTTAACAGCCCTTAGTGGGCTGGTGGAAGTCCCACAGAAGGCCCATGCAGTTTGGGGAAAAAGGCCTAAAGAGAAAAAGTGGAAAAAGGTCAATCCTAGTCCTACTAGGATTGGAGGTGGAGTCCACCTCCTCCACCTGGTTTGGCCGACTCCTTGGAGGCTTGGCCCTTTTGCAAAGCCTCCTCCTCTCTTCCTCTTATATACACTGGAGGTTTTAGGGTTTTTGCATAGAATTTTCAGTCACGTGCTGCCCGTTCCTCCAGTGCATAGTTTCTCCTGTAGATCGGTTTTCTGTAGCGCTTAGGCGAAGCCCTGCCGGAATAGCTCCACCACCATCGCCAGAGTGCCGTCACACTGCCGGAGAACTCTTCTTCCTCTCCGCTCCTTCTTGCTGGATCAAGACGGAGGAGATCGTCATCAAGTTGTACGTGTGCTGAACGTGGAGGTGATGTCCGTTCGGCGCTAGATCGGAAGGATCGTGATCAAGTTCGTGGGACGGATCATGATCAAGTTCGCGGGACGGATCGAGATTGGATCGCGGGACGGATCGTGATTGGATCGCGGGACGGATCGTGATTGGATCGCGGGACGGATCGTGATTGGATCGCGGGACGCACGTCAATTTGGATCGTGAAGACGTTCGACTACACCAACCGCGTTTCTTAATGCTTCCCGCTTAGCGATCTACAAGGGTACATAGATCCACTCTCCCTCTCATAGATGCTCATCACCATGGATAGATCTGCGTGTGCGTAGGAAATTTTTTGTTTCCGATGCAACGTTCCCCAATAGTGGCATCATGAGCTAGGTCTATGTGTAGATGAGATCTCGAGTAGAACACGAAAGGTTTGTGGGCGTTGATACTTAGATTGCTTCCTCCCTTGGTCGGACTTTGGTTCAGCGATATTGTGAGATGAAGCGGCCCGGACCAACATTACTCGTACACTTACGAGAGACCGGTTCCCTCGACCGCAACTTGTTGCATAGATGGCTTGCGGGTGCCAATTTCTCTCACTTTAGTTGGATCGGATTTGACAAAGGCGGTCCTTTAGAAGGTTGAAAAGCAACTAGTGTATCACCGTTGTGGTTTTTGCGTAGATGAGAATTGTTCTTGCTAGATACCCGTAGCAGCCACGTAAAACATGCAACAACAATTAGAGGACGTCTAACTTGTTTTTGCAGGGTATGTTGTGATGTGATATGGCCAATTACATGATGTGATATATGTGATGTATGAGATGATCATGTGATGTATAGATTATCACGACTTGCATGTCGATGAGTACGGCAACCGGCAGGAGCCATAGGGTTGTCTTTAATTATTGTATGACCTGCGTATCAATCATTAAGCGCTATGTAATGCTTTACTTTATCGCTAAACGGTAGCAATAGTAGTAGAAGCATGTTGGGCGCGACAACCCCGATGGTGACACGTTGATGGAGATCAAGATGATGGAGATCATGGTGTCTTGCCGGTGATGATGGAGATCATGCCGGTGCTTTCAAGGAGATCAAAAGCACAAGTTCATGGCCATATCATGTCACTTATGATTTGCATGTGATGTTAATCCTTTTATGCACCTTGTTTTGCTTAGGACGACGGTAGCATTATAAGGTGATCCCTCACTTAATTTCAAGATAAATTGTGTTCTCCCCGAGTGTGCATCGTTGCGAAAGTTCGTCGTGTTGAGACACCACGTGATGATCGGGTGTGATAGACTCTACGTTCACATACAACGGGTGTAAGCCAGTGTTGCACGTGCAGAATACTCGGGTTAAACTTGACGAGCCTAGCATGTGCAGACATGGCCTTGGAACACAAGAGACTGAAAGGTCAAACATGAGTCATATAGTAGATATGATCAACATAATGATGTTCACCATTGAAGCCACCTCAACTCACGTGATGATCGGACTTGAGTTGGTGGATTTGGATCATGTGACACTTAGATGACCCGAGGGATGTCGATTTGAGTGGGAGCTTTAGTAATTTGATTAACTAAACTCATTATCTTGAACAATAGTCAAAGTAAACTTGGCATATTTATGTTGTAGATCAATGGCTTGCGCAGTAGCACCCCTGAATTTTAATGCGTTCCTAGAGAAAGCTAAGTTGAAAGATGATGGAAGTAACTTTGTTGACTGGGCCCGTAATCTAAGGATTATCCTCACGGCTTCCCAGAAATCATATGTCCTTGATGCACCGCTTGGTGACAAACCAGAAGATGTGTCATCCGAAGACGTTAAGAACGCTTGGGAGGCACGTACTAGAGATTACTCAATAGTTCAGTGTGCGATATTGTATGGCTTAGAACCGGGACTTCAAAGACGTTTTGAATGACATGGAGCATATGAGATGTTCTAGGAGTTGAAGTTTATCTTTTAGAAGAACGCCCGGATCGAGAGGTATGAAACCTTTGATAAGTTCTATGCTTGCAAGATGGAGGAGAACGGGTTTATCAGTGAACATATACTCAGAATGTCTGGGTATTCAACTCGTCTAGCGGAGTTGGGGATTGCCCTTCCGCCAGAGGCGATCACTGACAGAGTTCTTCAATCACTGCCACCTAGTTACAAGAGCTTTGTGATGAACTATAACATGCACGGGATGAACAAGTCACTCGCCGAGCTGTTTGCGATGCTAAAAGTCGCCGAGTCTGAAATCCAGAAAGAACATCAAGTGTTGTTGATGGTCAATAAAACCACTAGTTTCAAGAAAAATGGCAAGGGCAAGGGCAAGGGCAAGGGCAAGAAGGATAAAACCAGAAAGGATGGCAAAGCAGTTGCTACTCCTGTAAAGAAGCCCAAGCATGGACCCAAGCCAGAAACTGAGTGCTTTCATTGCTAGGGAACTGGTCACTGGATGCGGAACTGCCCCAAGTACCTGGCTGACAAGAAGGCGGCCAACGACCAACAAGGTATATATGATATACATGTTATTGATGTGTACCTTACTAGCTCTCGTAGTAGTGCCCGGGTATTTGATAACGGTTCGGTTGCTCACATTTGCAGCTCAAAGCAGGAACTACAGAATAAACGAAGGCTGGCAAAGGACGAAGTGACGATGCGCATGGGAAATGGTTCCAAGGTTGATGTGATCGCCGTCGGCACGCTCTCTCTTCGATTACCATCGGGATTAGTGATGAACATGAATAATTGTTATTTAGTGCCTGCGTTAAGCATGAACATTATATTTGGATCTTGTTTATTGCGAGACGGTTACTCATTTAAATCAGAGAATAAAGGTTGTTCTATTTACATGAGTAATATCTTTTATGGTCATGCACCCATTGTTAGGGGTTTATTCATATTGAATCTTGATAGTGATGACACACATGTTCATAACATTGATACCAAAAGTTGTAGAGTTGATAATGATAGTACCACTTTCTTGTGGCACTGCCGTTTAGGTCATATTGGTGTGAAACGCATGAGGAAGCTCCATGCTGATGGACTTTTGGAGTCACTTGATTTTGAATCACTTGACACATGTGAACCATGCCTCATGGGCAAGATGACTAAAACGCCGTTCTCTGGAACAATGGAACGGGCGAGTGACTTATTGGAAATCATACATACTGATGTGTGCGGTCCAATGAATGTTACAGCGCATGGTGCATATCGTTATTTTCTCACCTTCACTAATGACTTAAGTAGATATGGGTATATTTACTTAATGAAACACAAGTCTGAAACGTTTGAAAAGTTCAAGCAATTTCAGAGTGAAGTCGAGAATCTTCGTAACAAGAAGATTAAGTTCCTACGATCTGATCGAGGAGGTGAATATCTGAGTTATGAGTTTGGCAGTCACTTAAGACAGTGTGGAATTGTTTCACAGTTGACACCGCCCGGAACACCACAGCGTAATGGTGTGTCTGAATGTCGTAATCGAACCTTATTAGATATGGTACGTTCTATGATGTCTCTTGTTGATTTGCCACTATCATTTTGGGGTTATGCATTAGAGACAGCTGCATTCACTTTAAATAGGGCACCATCGAAATCCGTTGAGACGACGCCATATGAATTGTGGTTTGGCAAGAGGCCAAAGTTGTCGTTCTTAAAGTTTGGGGATGTGATGCTTATGTCAAAAAGCTTCAGCCTGAAAAGCTGGAACCCAAAGCGGAAAAATGCGTCTTCATAGGATACCCGAAAGAGACAGTCGGGTATACCTTCTATCTCAGATCCAAAGGCAAAGTGTTTGCCGCTAAGAACGGAACATTTCTTGAGAAAGAGTTTCTCTCGAAAGAATTGAGTGGGAGGAAAATAGAGCTTGATGAGGTTATTGAACCTTTACTTCAACCAGAAAGTAGCGCAGCGCAGAAAGATGTTTCTGTGGAACCGACGACGGTAGAAGAGGAAGTTAATCATGATGATCATGAAGCTTCGGATCAAGCTACTATTGAACCTCGTAGGTCGACAAGGCCGCGTACTACTCCTGAGTGGTACGGCAACCCTGTCTTAGAGGTCATGTTGTTGGACAACAATGAACCTACGAGCTATGGAGGAGCAGTGATGGGCCGGATTCCGAGAAATGGTTAGAGGCCATGAAATCCGAGATGGGATCCATGTATAAAAACAAAGTATGGACTTTGGAAGTATTACCTGAAGGGCGAAAGGCCATTCAGAACAAATATATCTTTAAGAAGAAGACATACGCGGACGGTAATGTCACCGTCTATAAAGCTCAACTTGTGGCAAAGGGTTTTCACAAGTTCAAGGAGTTGACTACGATGAGACCTTCTCACCCGTAGCAATGCTTAAGTCTGTCAGAATCATGTTGGCAATAGCTTCTTATTTCGACTATGAAATTTGGCAGATGGATGTCAAAACAGCGTTCCTCAACGGTTTCCTTGAGGAAGAGTTGTATATGATGCAACGAGAAGGTTTTGTCGATCCAGAGAATGCTGACAAAGTTTGCAAACTCCAGCGATCCATTTATGGGCTAGTGCAAGCATCTCGGAGTTGGAATAAGCATTTATATGAGGTGATCAAAGCGTTTTGAGTTTATACAAGTTTATGGAGAAGCTTGTATTTACAAGAAAGTGAGTGGGAGCTCTATAGCGTTTCTAATATTATATGTGGATGACATATTGCTGATTGGAAACAATATAGAAATGCTGGAAAGCGTGAAGGAATATTTGAACAAGAGTTTTTCAATGAAGGACCTAGCAGAAGCTGCTTTCATATTAGGCATTAAGATCTATAGAGATAGATCGAGACGCTTAATAGCACTTTCACAGAGCACATACCTTGATAAAGTTTTGAAGAAGTTCAAAATGGATCAGTCCAAGAAGGGGTTCTTGCCTGTGTTACAAGGTGTGAAGTTGAGTAAGACTCAATGCCCAGTGACTGTAGAGGATAGAGAAGAGATGAGTGTCATCCCCTCTGCTTTAGCCATAGGCTCTATCATGTATGCAATGCTGTGCGCAAGACCCGATGTCAGCCTTGCCATAAGTATGGCCGGAAGGTTTCAAAGTGATCCTGGAATGGAACACCGGGCAGCGGTCAAGAATATCCTTAAGTACTTGAAAAGGACTAAGGAAATGTTTCTCGTTTGTGGAGGTGATGAAGAGGTCGTCGTAAAGGGTTACGTCGATGCAAGCTTTGACACTGATGCGGATGACTCTAAGTCACAAACCGGATACGTATTTATTCTTAACGGGGGAGCGGTAAGCTGGTGCAGTTCCAAGCAAAGCGTGGTAGCCGATTTTACATGTGAAGCGGAGTACACCACAGCCTCAAGGCGGCGAAGGAAGGTGTTTGGATGAAGGAGTTCATGACAGATCTTGGAGTAGTGCCCAGTGCACATAATCCAATGAACCTGTTCTGTGACAACACTGGTGCCATTGCTCTGGCCAAGGAACCGAGGTTTCACAAGAGGACAAGACACATAAAGCGACACTTCAACTCCATCCGCGATTACATCGAGGAGAAGGACATAAATATTTGCAAAGTGCATACTGATCTGTATGTTGCAGACCCGTTGATTAAACCTCTTCCAAGAGCTAAACATGATCAACACCAGAACTGCATGGGTGTTCGACTCATTACAATGTACATAGTGATGTGAGCTAGATTATTGACTCTAGTGCAAGTGGGAGACTGTTGGAAATATGCCCTAGAGGCAATAAATAAAGTGTTTATTATTATATTTCCTTGTTCATGATAATCGTTTATTATCCATGCTATAATTGTATTAATTGGAAACACATTACATGTGTGGGTAAATAGACAACACTTTGTCCCTAGTATGCCTCTAGTGAACTAGCTCGTTGATCAAAGATGGTCAAGGTTTCCTAGGCATTGACATGTGATGTCATTTGATAATGGGATGGACAAGACCCAAACTACAAACGTAGCATATGATCGTGTCAGTTTATTGCTACTGTTTTCTGCATGTCAAGTATATGTTCCTATGACCATGAGATCATGCAACTCACGCACATCGGAGGAGTGCCTTGTGTGTATCAAACGTCGCAACGTAACTGGGTGACTATAAAGGTGCTCTACAGGTATCTCCGAGGGTGTCTGTTGAGTTGGCATGGATCAAGACTGGGATTTGTTACTCCGTGTGACGGAGAGGTATCTCAGGGCCCACTCGGTAATACAACATCACAATAAGCCTTGCAAGAAATGTGACTAAGTGTTAGTCACGGGATCTTGTATTACAACACGAGTAAAGAGACTTGTCAATAACGAGATTGAACTAGGTATGAAGATACCGATGATCGAATCTCGGGCAAGTAACATACCGAAGAACAAAGGGAAGATCATACGGGATTAACTGAATCCTTGAAATAGAGGTTCGACCAATAAAGATCTTCGTAGAATATGTAGGAACCAATATGGGCATCTAGGTCCCGCTATTGGTTATTGACCGTAGAGGTGTCTCGGTCATGTCTACGTAGTTCTCGAACCCGCAGGGTCTGCACACTTAAGGTTTGGTGACGTTTCGGTAGTATAGAGTTATGTATGGTGGTGACTGAAGGTTGTTTGGAGTCTCGGATGAGATCCCGGAAATCGCGAGGAGCTCCGGAATGGTCCGGAGGTAAAGATTCATATATAGGAAGTCCTGTTTTGGTCGCCGGAAGAGTTTTGGGCTTATCGGTAGCGTATCGGGAGTGCCGGTAGTGTACCGGGAGACCATCGGGAGGGGTATTTCGACCCAAGAGGCTCCATGGGCTGTGGGAGAGTGTTTACCAAATCTTAGTGGGCAGGTGGAAGTCCCACACAAGGCCCATGCAGTTTGGGAAAAAAGGCCTAAAGAGAAAATGTGGAAAAAGGCAAAAATAGGGTGAATCCTAGTCCTACTAGGATTGGAGGTGGAGTCCACCTCCTCCACCTGGTTCGGCCGACTCCTTGGAGGCTTGTCCCTTGTGCTAAGCCTCCTCCTCTCTTCCTCTTATATATACTAGAGGTTTTAGGGTTTTTGCACAGAATTTTCAGCCACGTGCTGCCCGTTCCTCCAGTGCACAATTTCTCCTCTAGATCGGTTTTCTGCAGCGCTTAGGCGAAGCCCTGCCGGAATAGCTCCACCACCATCGCCGGAGCGCCGTCACGCTGCCGGAGAACTCTTCTTCCTCTCTGCTCCTTCTTGCTGGATCAAGACGGCGGAGATCGTCGTCAAGCTGTATGTGTGCTGAACATGAAGGTGCCGTCCGTTCGGCGCTATATCGGAAGGATCGTGATCAAGTTCGTGGGACGGATCATGATCAAGTTCATGGGACGGATCGTGATTGGATCGCGGGACAGATCGTGATTGGATCGCGGGACAGATCGTGATTGGATCGCGGGACGCACGGCGATTTGGATCGCAAAGACGTTCGAACCAACCGCGTTTCTTAACGCTTCCCGCTTAGCAATCTACAAGGGTACATAGATCCACTCTCCCTCTCGTAGATGCTCATCACCATGGATAGATCTGCGTGTGCGTAGGAAAATTTTTGTTTCCCATGCAACGTTCCCCAACAGGCGGATGTGAGAACGGCCTCGGGGCAGAGTCGCCGTTCTAGGGGAGGTCGAAGGGGCGCCGGAGGCGGTCGGAGTCGCCGGCGGCGAGCACCCGCGATGGAGGGAGCGATCACCAGGGTCGTCTCGTGCTGTAAAGAGGACAGAGGCGAGGGGGAATGGATCAGAGGGATGAGGGAGGAACAACCGAAGGGAAAGGAGGACCGGAGGCGGTCGCTAGCAGGAGATCGATGACAAGGTGGCCATGGCTGTCCTCGGCTCGATCCCGAGCACAGAGGCGTTGGGAGCTCTTCGGGGGGCACAGGAGGTCTGTTGGGGAGTGGAGAGAGAGGCCAGATGGGAGAGAAGGCTTGGGCGGAGGCCCTTTATAGGTGGACGCGAGTCCACCGAGGGTTTGTGCACCTACGAGGTCGGGACGCTCGCTAGAGGTCGCGGGGGAGGGAGAGAGTGTGTCTGGGGCGCTTGTGGAGTCGGTCTAGGCCAAGGGAGAGAGGACAGAGGCGGGAAAGCATGCGCATATGAGCCCCGTGGTTGGCCGAGCTGGGCGGCACCGGGCACGTGTGCGGGAGGTCACCGGAGAGAGAAGGTGGAGGGGGCCGACCGGGTGGAGTCTTGCAAACGTCGAGGGCATCTCACGGGAGAGCTCCTCGCGTCCCAAGGCTATCGGGTGGCTCAGGATGGGTGCAGCTATAGTGCGGGCATGCTCTATAGCATGCTCTAGAGCATGCCATGGCATGCCTGCGTGCTCTGGACGCGCTCTTGTATGTCCATATTCTTCGTTTTTTCCAAATTGGCCAAGTTACCCATTACATATTGGCACTTATCGAGTATAAAATAGATCTGCTTCTCTTTCTTCTTATGAACAGAATTGGCTTCTTATTTTTAATGGAATGAAATAAATATTCGCGCTTTCTGACACAGAATCCCCTAGAAGGATTACTTTGGATGACCTGGAGATGCTCTAGGAGCTAGGGGAGGCTAGGAGAAAAACAAATGGGGTGGGGAAAGGGTAGAAATGATGCTGCCATGGTGAAACAGGGGGGTAAATGTGGGTTTTACCCCGTCTCCCAGTGGCTTATGGCCCCGAGGTTTTTACTAGAGGGGTAAGAGGTGAGGGAGAAACTTTGGTAAAGATTTGGAGGCAAGGGAAAGAGTAGAAGTGGTGAAAATAGTGACTTTACCATTTTGCCAGAAGGTGTTTGATGGGTGTTTGGGCAAGATAAATTTACCCACTTACTATGATGTTCCACAGGAAAAACTGGTGGGTAAAAATGAGATGGATCACCAAAATTTGAGCTCAAATGGGCAAAGTTGACAATGGAAACTTTGTGAACCCTAGAAACTAACAGAATCAAGTTTCTATAGATCTAGTTATGCTAAGCTATTACCCATGATGCACCACTTAGTGTAGCATCATCATCTAGTGTTTAGAACATGTCCACAAAGTTTGGGGTAAGGGAAGGAACCTCACAATATAAAGTTGTTCAAATTTGAATCTGGACAGGGAGGGTTTTGGAATGGTTTGATGAAGCAAACCAACTTGGATTGAGATCAGACTTTGCAAGATCATCACCTATGATTGTGTTAACTTGCTAGAATTTTCCTGGTATTTTTTGAGAATATTTCGTACATAATTTGAGGGGTTTTGCCCATGATTTGAACAAGACGATGTGTTGAAACTCATATATATGGAAAATATATGTCCACTGAGTCTCCCTAAATTTTCTCAAATATTTTGAAAGCATTTAAATAATTTTTCCCTATGAAAAAACATTTCTGGTCATAAGAAAAGCCTTTAAATAAAATATTAAAATAATCTCTAAAATTAATGTTTGGTGGTTTTGGGTATTCATAAACATAGTAGGTTTTAATTAAAGCCTTTGGGGAAGAAGGATCCACCCAATTTGAGGACTTGCAATGCAAAGCTCATTTCAGGGGGTTTTGAAAACCTAATTTGGATAAATCCTTTTGGGTCAAAATAAAATTTGGTAAAAATAGTTTTGGGCACTATTCACATGGCATGATCATTGGGCAGGAAGTTTGGGTCTAGGAAGATGAATATGGAGAGGGATAGAATCTAAGAGTGCCATACACACCAAGCAACAAGCAACAATTCAAGCAAGCACAAGCATTGAAAAAGTTTTAATTGGATCCAAATTTTATAAATCCAAACATAACAAGGTGATACAAACATAGGGTGTGACATCGTCGTTGTGGATGAAGACCGAAGATGGCACATCATCACTCTCGCCTCCAAAGATGGCAACATCATCCATGCTCGCCACCTTGTCGTTCGCCTCCAAAGCATGTTCCTTGATTAGCTCTGTAGTCGTAGTCATCGCTACGTCGTCTTCAAAAAGACTCATGGTAGACTCAGCATCGTCAATGACACAAAGAGGGGTCACGGTGAAGTTGAACTTGGGAGCACCGTCTCGGAGCTCGTTGGGCTTGGACATCTTTTTGGTACCATCCTCATGCTTGTTGTCATTGAGCTTGTTCATCGCGACATGCGCATGGGGTTGAGTAAGCTTGTCCTTGAGTTCTTGTGCTTCCTTGAGAGCACCAATATAGAGTTCGTCGAGGGACTCATAGTTGATGTTGAAGATAGTCTTGGCAATGTCGTTGTTCAATCCCATCATGACATAGAACTTCATCCAAATGGGGTTGTGATGAGGACATCCCTACTAATGTTACACCCACCCTGACTGCTATACATACAGGACCAATTACTAGAGCTCGCGCACGTCAATTGAATTACCAGGTACTTTCGTTTCTTGGAAATCCTTCTAATATTCATGAACATATGATGCTGCCTAAATTGGATACTTTTGTTTTACTTATGAATGAAGGACCTAGCATGGATAAGAAGGATGACCATTGGAGCGGGATCAAGCATGGAGGAGAAGGTGCGCGCACGGGGAAGAACAATGGAGCTTCTAGTGATGATTTTCGCACATTGAAGCCACCATAATGGGAGCGGGAAGCCTTGGACGAAATATGCATGATGCCACTTTATAAAATTCGTCCATAGGCTAATATAGGTGTTGCGCCACCTTATTTTTGGGCCAGGCCCATGTAATTTCGAAATACCATATTATAGGCTGTTTTTAGAGTCCGTATATATGGGGAAACTGACTTAGGGTCTGTTTCGGACCCCTCCTCCAAGGGGCCACGAAATTCCCTTCTATTCCCCCATATATACAGCCCTTAGGGCTTCGTTTTAGGTTTGGGTTTTGTTTAGATTACAAGTTTGCCATCGCAGCAACTTCGCGTTCTTCGTTTGTGTTCCACGACCAGACAAAGGCGTCACAGAACCCCACTTCATCAATAAAGTTTTCCTCTTATATTCGCAATATCCAGATTGCAATCTTAGTTTCTTGCTTGTTCTTCGTTTGCGTGCAGGAAATAGACCCTCGTGGTCAGGTTGATCGTGCTCCGGCGTGGTCAATAACCTCTCAGAGTTGGTTTAGCGATTGCTAAGGCGCGACGGCTCACACGTTCGTAGTCGGATCGTCAAAGTCTACTCCACCAAAAACGATAGCCACCATCTCATCGAAAGACAGGGACAACTTCGCCTCTACCAAGTGGTATCAGATTTCCAGGTTGCTCGGTGAGATTTTACCAGTTTTCGTAGTTTAGATCGCATCTGTTCTTCATACCTTTAGTCCACGAAAAAGCCACACAAAAAATTAGGGTTAGATCATCATATCCGAACCAATCTGAGCCTTTGGATAGTCTTTTCAGTATTTTGCTTTGTTGAATTGGCGGTTACATTGTCGTGTCGAGTTGCTGGTCTTAGTGTCTAGTCCTTTAGAGTTTCGAGTTCTTTTCACAGGTTGTCACGCCGCCACCGCATCATCTTCATAGTTGCCATATACCACCACCATCATCGCCGCTGCCATATCTCATCATCCATCATCACTATCCATTGGTGTCCATATATACCACCACAAATCCTCCACCAATCCAAGTCCAGTTCGTTTTAGGTTTAGTTTCGAGATCCTTTCGATTTCGGATCCGTGTTTTGCTACCTGCGCAGGTGTCGGGAAAAAAAAAGAGTCTGGCACGCTTTGCAGAGCACGTTTGGCCTAAAAACATTTCGGCCGAAAATATTTTTTCCCTATCTTGATTTTAGGTCCCCCGGAGCGTTTTGAGACACTTGCTATCATAGTGATTTTTGTCGAAATTTTTGGTCGTCGCAGCCCTCGGATTGCTCCAGAAAAAAAACATAGTCCAAAAAAAATTTCGTGCCCATCTTGCTTATACGACGTGGCAAGAGTTTTGAGACACTCGCCATTGTAGTGACTTTTTGGAAAAAAAAAGAGGCGCCGAAAAAAAAAACGAAAAAAAAAATTTCGAGTGTGCTTTTCCCTTGCTTACGTGTATCGTCGTGCTTTTGCTGGTGTTTTAGGCTCGCGTCTCTATCACGGTCTAGCCTAGGACCAACACAGTACCGTCGTTGAGCGTTTATTCAACCTTGCATCTCTGAATTGATTATTGCTGACCCTTTTTGCTACCATATTATAAGCCATCCCAGCTCCACATACTTCTACACCGTGTGCTTGACACCACCTGGCAATCGCTCTATCCAAGCTTTGAGAGTTTTGGCTACAACGGTTGCCGATCACCGCCTGCTACTGGGTAAGAACTGGTAAGAAATTGAGATTCGCTTAAAGGATTTGTGCCACACCACCACCACCACCACGTCCCAGTAGTCTGTAGGTTTCATATTGTGTGTTTCCTATTTCTGCTAACCATGCCAGGATCACACGATGACGAGATCGACTGGGAGAGCATGACCAACAAAGCGCTCTATGATAAATTTCAGCAAATGATGGCTGAGCAGGTACAGGACTTCGTGAACAACTTTGGAGTGGCCATGGAGAAGCTAGATGGTTTGGAGAAGACATTCGACACCAAGATGGACACCAAGTTCAATGAGGTGCTTGCCCGTCTACCTCCACCAGCTGCAGTTCCTATTCCTTTCGAACGACGAGCGCGACGTGTGCCTCTCGGCCACGCCCAACATCCTGGTACTGTTGATACTGCTGCTACTTCGGTGGCTCGTGCGGCTACTGTCGTTGAGCAGGTTGAAGATTATGATGGTGATTTCGATGATGAGGGAGAGGTTGCTCCAGATCCGCCCCAGGGGCAACCACCACCATACGCACCAGGTCGACCACGTGGCTACAACCGTAACGGTAGGGCTGCACCACCCCCGCAGGTATGGGATCATGACCATCTCCCTAAACTTAAATTGAATATTCCGACGTTTGAGGGTAGATATGTTCCTGATATATATCTTACATGGGAGTTAGAAACAGAACAACGTTTTACATGCTTACAATTTCCAGAGGATCGACGTGTTGCTGCTGCTGTTTGTTCATTCACTAGTTTTGCTTGTGTTTGGTGGTCAGAACATAGTAGAATACACCCTGATATTATTCCAACTACTTGGGCTGCTTTGAAAACTGCTATGCGAAATCGTTGTGTGCCACCTTATTATCAACGTGAATTGCTTCAAAATTTGCAGCGTTTAAGACAAGGAAAAAATTCTGTAGAAGAATATTATCAGGAATTACAAACTGGTATGATTAGATGTGGTATTGTTGAGGAGAATGAAGCTATGCTTGCACGTTTTATGGGTGGATTAAATAGAGAGATTCAGACTATTCTAGATTATAAGGAGTATAACACTATCACTCGTTTATTTCATCTTGCTTGCAAAGCTGAACGTGAAGTGCAGGATCGACAGGCAATGGCGAGAACTACTAATTTTGCAGGCTGTACTTCATCATGGACGCCACGTACCTCCTCTGCTTCCGCACGTCCTGCTGCAACACCACCTCCTTCAACCTCCAACTCTAATCGCGATACCAGGAAACAGGCTCCTACTGCACCCTCTGCGAAGAGCACACCTTCTGGGCCTGCACAGAGTTCTTCTTCATCTATTGCATCCACAGGGCAAACACATGAGGTTATATGTCGCCGTTGCAAGGGTGGAGGTCACTATGCGAGAGAATGCCCTTCCAAGCGTGTAATGATTGTTACTGAGGATGGTGGATATGCGTCCGCTAGTGATTATGATGAGGAGACTTTGGCACTTATTGCAAGTGACGAACAGGGTGGCGAGGATGCAGAACCAGAAACACAATACATGGCTGCTGATTACGCTGACAGGTATGAAAGTTTAGTTGCTCAACGTGTTCTCAGTGTGCAGGTTACACACGCTGAGCAAAATCAGAGGCACAACTTGTTCCACACAAAGGGAGTTGTGAAAGAGCGTTCTGTTCGCATCATCATCGATGGAGGGAGTTGCAATAACTTGGCTAGCATGGAGATGGTGGAGAAGCTGTCTCTAACCATCAGACCACATCCTCATCCTTATTACATCCAATGGTTCAACAATAGTGGCAAGGTTAAGGTAACACGTATTGTTCGTGTGCATTTTAGCATTGCTACATATTCTGATTATGTGGATTGTGATGTGGTACCCATGCAAGCATGTTCTGTTTTACTTGGTAGACCATGGCAGTTTGATAAAAATTCTTTACACCATGGTAGGACAAATCAGTATACTCTTGTTCATAAGGATCAAAATATCACTTTGCTTCCTAT
Organism: Hordeum marinum; assembly: GCA_022496015.1. Taxonomy (NCBI): domain Eukaryota; kingdom Viridiplantae; phylum Streptophyta; class Magnoliopsida; order Poales; family Poaceae; genus Hordeum; species Hordeum marinum. The sequence goes on from CM039676.1 coordinate 150,789,758, forward strand.
GTCTCCCGAACATATTATGAAAGATGACATTGCTAGAGCTAGTAAAGCAAAACAGGAGAAAAATAAGAGTTATAATCAGATTGTAGCACAGGAATTTGAGCAACACCATAAGCATAATAAACCATCATCTACTGTTGCATCCGAAATAAAATTGAAGAGTGGATGTTTACTTGCTACTAAATCTGATATTAATGATTTGGATGTTGCTAAATATGTTTGCTATGCTTTTGTATGTAAAGAGGTATTATTTTCATTCGAGGACATGCCTCCCTCTTTGCCTCCTGCTGTCATTAATATTTTGCAGGAGTTCGCTGATGTCTTTCCACAAGACGTGCCACCGGGATTACCGCCTATTCGCGGGATTGAGCATCAGATTGACTTAATTCCCGGTGCATCCCTACCCAACCGTGCGCCCTACCGTACCAATCCAGAGGAGACAAAGGAGATTATGCGTGAAGTACAGGAGCTGCTTGACAAAGGTTATATACGTGAATCCCTTAGTCCTTGTGCTGTTCCTATTATTCTAGTGCCTAAAAAGGATGGTACATCACGCATGTGTGTGGATTGTAGAGGCATTAATAATATTACTATTCGTTATCGTCATCCTATTCCTAGACTAGATGATATGCTTGATGAATTAAGTGGCTCTACAATTTTCTCCAAAGTTGATTTGCGTAGTGGATACCATCAAATTCGTATGAAATTGGGCGATGAATGGAAAACAGCATTTAAAACTAAGTTTGGATTATATGAGTGGCTAGTCATGCCTTTTGGGTTAACTAATGCACCTAGCACTTTCATGAGATTAATGAACGAGGTTTTACGTGCTTTCATTGGACGATTTGTGGTAGTCTATTTTGATGATATATTGATTTTTAGTAGATCTTTGGAGGAACATTTGGAACATTTACGTGCTGTTTTTACTGCGCTACGTGATGCACGTTTGTTTGGTAACCTTGGGAAGTGCACCTTTTGCACCGACCGAGTATCTTTTCTTGGCTATGTTGTTACTCCATAGGGAATTGAAGTTGATACAGCCAAGATTGAAGCTATTGAGAGTTGGCCGCAGCCCAAATCGGTCACACAAGTAAGGAGTTTTCTTGGCCTCGCTGGTTTCTATAGGCGTTTTGTGAGAGATTTCAGCACCATTGTTGCGCCTCTCAATGAGCTTACAAAGAGGGACGTGCCTTTTTCTTGGGGTACCGCACAGGAAGAAGCCTTCACGGTCTTGAAAGATAAGTTAACACATGCTCCTTTACTCCAACTTCCTGATTTTAATAAGACTTTCGAGCTTGAATGTGATGCTAGTGGAATTGGGTTAGGAGGTGTGTTACTACAAGATGGTAAACCTGTTGCGTACTTTTCTGAAAAATTAAGTGGGCCTAGTCTGAATTATTCTACTTATGATAAGGAATTATATGCTCTTGTTCGGACTATGGAAACATGGCAACATTATTTATGGCCCAAAGAATTTGTTATACATTCTGATCATGAATCTTTGAAACATATTAAAAGTCAAGCAAAACTGAACCGTAGACATGCTAAATGGGTTGAATTCATTGAGACTTTCCCTTATGTCATTAAACACAAGAAGGGTAAAGACAATGTTATTGCTGATGCTTTGTCTCGTCGTTATACTATGCTTTCACAACTTGACTTTAAAATATTTGGTTTGGAGACCATCAAAGATCAATATGTGCATGATGCTGAATTTAGAGACGTGTTGCAGAATTGTAAAGAAGGGAGAACATGGAACAAGTTCGTTATTAATAATGGATTTGTGTTTCGTGCTAACAAGCTATGCATTCCAGCTAGCTCCGTTCGTCTTTTGTTGTTACAGGAGGCGCACGGAGGAGGATTAATGGGACACTTTGGCGTGAAGAAGATGGAGGACGTACTTGCTACACATTTCTTTTGGCCAAAGATGAGACGGGATGTTGAGCGTTTTGTTGCTCGCTGCACTACATGTCAAAAAGCTAAGTCACGACTCAATCCTCATGGTTTATATATGCCTTTACCTGTACCTAGTGTTCCTTGGGAGGATATATCTATGGACTTTGTTTTAGGTTTACCTCGAACAAAGAAGGGGAGGGATAGCATATTTGTTGTCGTGGATAGATTTTCTAAAATGGCACACTTTATACCATGTCATAAAAGTGATGATGATGCTCATGTTGCTGATTTGTTCTTTCGTGAAATTATTCGGTTGCATGGTGTGCCAAATACAATTGTTTCCGATCGTGATGCTAAATTTCTTAGCCACTTTTGGAGATGTTTATGGGCTAAGTTGGGGACTAAACTGCTTTTTAGTACTACATGTCACCCCCAAACTGATGGCCAAACTGAAGTAGTCAATAGATCATTGTCTACTATGCTTAGGGCTGTTTTGAAGAATAACCTGAAAATGTGGGAAGAATGCTTGCCTCATATTGAATTTGCTTATAATCGTTCGCTACGTTCTACCACTAAGATGTGCCCTTTTGAAGTTGTGTATGGTTTCTTACCTCGTGCACCTATTGATTTGTTGCCTCTTCCGTCTTCGGAGAAGGTTAATTTTGATGCTAAAGAACGTGCTGAATTGATATTAAAGATTCATGAGTTAACTAAGGAAAAGATTGAGCGTATGAATGCTAAATACAAACTTGCTGGAGATAAGGGTAGAAAACATGTTGTCTTTGCACCTGGAGATCTTGTTTGGTTACATTTGCGTAAGGATAGACTTCCTGATTTGCGCAAGTCAAAGCTAATGCCACGTGCTGATGGTCCTTTTAAGGTGTTAGAGAAAATAAATGATAATGCATATAAACTTGAGCTGCCTGCAGAGTTTGGGGTTAGCCCCACTTTTAACATTGCAGATTTGAAGCCTTATTTGGGTGAGGAAGATGAGCTTCCGTCGAGGACGACGTCAGTTCAAGAAGGGGAGGATGATGAGGACATCCCTACTAATGTTACACCCACCCCGACTGCTATACATACAGGACCAATTACTAGAGCTCGCGCACGTCAATTGAATTACCAGGTACTTTCGTTTCTTGGAAATCCTTCTAATATTCATGAACATATGATGCTGCCTAAATTGGATACTTTTGTTTTACTTATGAATGAAGGACCTAGCATGGATAAGAAGGATGACCATTGGAGCGGGATCAAGCATGGAGGAGAAGGTGCGCGTGCGGGGAAGAACAATGGAGCTTCTAGTGATGATTTTCGCACATTGAAGCCACCATAATGGGAGCGGGAAGCCTTGGACGAAATATGCATGATGCCACTTTATAAAATTCGTCCATAGGCTAATATAGGTGCTGCGCCACCTTATTTTTGGGCCAGGCCCATGTAATTTCGAAATACCATATTATAGGCTGTTTTTAGATTCCGTATATATGGGGAAACTGACTTAGGGTTGGTTTCGGACCCCTCCTCCAAGGGGCCACGAAATTCCCTTCTATTCCCCCATATATACAGCCCTTAGGGCTTCGTTTTAGGGTTGGGTTTTGTTTAGATTACAAGTTTGCCATAGCAGCAACTTCGCGTTCTTCGTTTGTGTTCCACGACCAGACAAAGACGTCACAGAACCCCACTTCATCAATAAAGTTTTCCTCTTATATTCGCAATATCCAGATTGCAATCTTAGTTTCTTGCTTGTTCTTCGTTTGCGTGCAGGAAATAGACCCTCGTGGTCAGGTTGATCGTGCTCCGGCGTGGTCAATAACCTCTCAGAGTTGGTTTAGCGATTGCTAAGGCGCGACGGCTCACACGTTCGTAGTCGGATCGTCAAAGTCTACTCCACCAAAAACGATAGCCACCATCTCATCGAAAGACAGGGACAACTTCGCCTCTATCAGCCTAGCCCAAAAATAAGGTGGCGCAGCACCTATATTAGCCTATGGACGACTTTTATAAAGTGGCATCATGCATATTTCGTCCAAGGCTTCCCGCTGCCATTATGGTGGCTTCAATGTGCGAAAATCATCACTGGAAGCTCCATTGTTCTTCCCCGCGCGCGCACCTTCTCCTCCATGCTTGATCCCGCTCCAATGGTCATCCTTCTTATCCATGCTAGGTCCTTCATTCATAAGTAAAACAAAAGTATCCAATTTAGGCAGCATCATATGTTCATGAATATTAGAAGGATTTCCAAGAAACGAAAGTACCTGGTAATTCAATTGACGTGCGCGAGCTCTAGTAATTGGTCCTGTATGTATAGCAGTCGGGGTGGGTGTAACATTAGTAGGGATGTCCTCATCATCCTCCCCTTCTTGAACTGACGTCGTCCTCGACGGAAGCTCATCTTCCTCACCCAAATAAGGCTTCAAATCTGCAATGTTAAAAGTGGGGCTAACCCCAAACTCTGCAGGCAGCTCAAGTTTATAGGCATTATCATTTATTTTCTCTAACACCTTAAAAGGACCATCAACACGTGGCATTAGCTTTGACTTGCGCAAATCAGGAAATCTATCCTTACGCAAATGTAACCAAACAAGATCTCCAGGTGCAAAGACAACATGTTTTCTACCCTTATCTCCAACAAGTTTGTATTTAGCATTCATACGCTCAATGTTTTCCTTAGTTAACTCATGAATCTTTAATAACAATTCAGCACGTTCTTTAGCATCAAAATTAACCTTCTCCGAAGACGGAAGAGGCAACAAATCAATAGGTGCACGAGGTAAGAAACCATACACAACTTCAAAAGGGCACATCTTAGTGGTAGAATGTAGCGAACGATTATAAGCAAATTCAATATGAGGCAAGCATTCTTCCCACATTTTCAGGTTATTCTTCAAAACAGCCCTAAGCATAGTAGACAATGATCTATTGACTACTTCAGTTTGGCCATCAGTTTGGGGGTGACATGTAGTACTAAAAAGCAGTTTAGTCCCCAACTTAGCCCATAAACATCTCCAAAAGTGGCTAAGAAATTTAGCATCACGATCGGAAACAATTGTATTTGGCACACCATGCAACCGAATAATTTCACGAAAGAACAAATCAGCAACATGAGCAGCATCATCACTTTTATGACATGGTATAAAGTGTGCCATTTTAGAAAATCTATCCACGACAACAAATATGCTATCCCTCCCCTTCTTTGTTCAAGGTAAACCTAAAACAAAGTCCATAGATATATCCTCCCAAGGAACACTAGGTACAGGTAAAGGCATATATAAACCATGAGGATTGAGTCGTGACTTAGCTTTTTGACATGTAGTGCAGCGAGCAACAAAACGCTCAACATCCCGTCTCATCTTTGGCCAAAAGAAATGTGTAGCAAGTACGTCCTCCGTCTTCTTCACGCCAAAGTGTCCCATTAATCCTCCTCCGTGCGCCTCCTGTAACAACAAAAGACGAACGGAGCTAGCTGGAATGCATAGCTTGTTAGCACGAAACACAAATCCATTATTAATAACGAACTTGTTCCATGTTCTCCCTTCTTTACAATTCTGCAACACGTCTCAAATTCAGCATCATGCACATATTGATCTTTGATGGTCTCCAAACCAAATATTTTAAAGTCAAGTTGTGAAAGCATAGTATAACGACGAGACAAAGCATCAGCAATAACATTGTCTTTACCCTTCTTGTGTTTAATGACATAAGGGAAAGTCTCAATGAATTCAACCCATTTAGCATGTCTACGGTTCAGTTTTGCTTGACTTTTAATATGTTTCAAAGATTCATGATCAGAATGTATAACAAATTCTTTGGGCCATAAATAATGTTGCCATGTTTCCATAGTCCGAACAAGAGCATATAATTCCTTATCATAAGTAGAATAATTCAGACTAGGCCCACTTAATTTTTCAGAAAAGTACGCAACAGGTTTACCATCTTGTAGTAACACACCTCCTAACCCAATTCCACTAGCATCACATTCAAGCTCGAAAGTCTTATTAAAATCAGGAAGTTGGAGTAAAGGAGCATGTGTTAACTTATCTTTCAAGACCGTGAAGGCTTCTTCCTGTGCGGTACCCCAAGAAAAAGGCACGTCCTTCTTTGTAAGCTCATTGAGAGGCGCAGCAATGGTGCTGAAATCTCTCACAAAACGCCTATAGAAACCAGCGAGGCCAAGAAAACTCCTTACTTGTGTGACCGTTTTGGGCTGCGGCCAACTCTCAATAGCTTCAATCTTGGCTGTATCAACTTCAATTCCCTATGGAGTAACAACATAGCCAAGAAAAGATACTCGGTCGGTGCAAAAGGTGCACTTCCCAAGGTTACCAAACAAACGTGCATCACGTAGCGCAGTAAAAACAGCACGTAAATGTTCCAAATGTTCCTCCAAAGATCTACTAAAAATCAATATATCATCAAAATAGACTACCACAAATCGTCCAATGAAAGCACGTAAAACCTCGTTCATTAATCTCATGAAAGTGCTAGGTGCATTAGTTAACCCAAAAGGCATGACTAGCCACTCATATAATCCAAACTTAGTTTTAAATGCTGTTTTCCATTCATCGCCCAATTTCATACGAATTTGATGGTATCCACTACGCAAATCAACTTTGGAGAAAATTGTAGAGCCACTTAATTCATCAAGCATATCATCTAGTCTAGGAATAGGATGACGATAACGAATAGTAATATTATTAATGCCTCTACAATCCACACACATGCGCGATGTACCATCCTTTTTAGGCACTAGAATAATAGGAACAGCACAAGGACTAAGGGATTCACGTATATAACCTTTGTCAAGCAGCTCCTGTACTTGACGCATAATCTCCTTTGTCTCCTCTGGATTGGTACGGTAGGGCGCACGGTTGGGTAGGGATGCACCGGGAATTAAGTCAATCTGATGCTCAATCCCGCGAATAGGCGGTAATCCCGGTGGCACGTCTTGTGGAAAGACATCAGCGAACTCCTGCAAAATATTAATGACAGCAGGAGGCAAAGAGGGAGGCATGTCCTCGAATGAAAATAATACCTCTTTACATACAAAAGCATAGCAAACATATGTAGCAACATCCAAATCATTAATATCAGATTTAGTAGCAAGTAAACATCCACTCTTCAATTTTATTTCGGATGCAACAGTAGGTGATGGTTTATTATGCTTATGGTGTTGCTCAAATTCCTGTGCTACAATCTGATTATAACTCTTATTTTTCTCCTGTTTTGCTTTACTAGCTCTAGCAATGTCATCTTTCATAATATGTTCGGGAGACATAGGAAGCAAAGTGATATTATGATCCTTATGAACAAGAGTATACTGATTTGTCCAACCATGGTGTACAGAATTTTTATCAAACTGCCATGGTCTACCAAGTAAAACAGAACATGCTTGCATGGGTACCACATCACAATCCACATAATCAGAATATGTAGCAATGCTAAAATGCACACGAACAGTACGTGTTACCTTAACCTTGCCACTATTGTTGAACCATTGGATGTAATAAGGATGAGGATGTGGTCTGGTGGTTAGAGACAGCTTCTCCACCATCTCCATGCTAGCCAAGTTATTGCAACTCCCTCCATCGATGATGATGCGAACAGAACGCTCTTTCACAACTCCCTTTGTGTGGAACAAGTTGTGCCTCTGATTTTGCTCAGCGTGTGTAACCTGCACACTGAGAACACGTTGAGCAACTAAACTTTCATACCTGTCAGCGTAATCAGCAGCCATGTATTGTGTTTCTGGTTCTGCATCCTCGCCACCCTGTTCGTCACTTGCAATAAGTGCCAAAGTCTCCTCATCATAATCACTAGCGGACGCATATCCACCATCCTCAGTAACAATCATTACACGCTTGGAAGGGCATTCTCTCGCATAGTGACCTCCACCCTTGCAACGGCGACATATAACCTCATGTGTTTGCCCTGTGGATGCAATAGATGAAGAAGAACTCTGTGCAGGCCCAGAAGGTGTGCTCTTCGCAGAGGGTGCAGTAGGAGCCTGTTTCCTGGTATCGCGATTAGAGTTGGAGGTTGAAGGAGGTGGTGTTGCAGCAGGACGTGCGGAAGCAGAGGAGGTACGTGGCGTCCATGATGAAGTACAGCCTGCAAAATTAGTAGTTCTCGCCATTGCCTGTCGATCCTGCACTTCACGTTCAGCTTTGCAAGCAAGATGAAATAAACGAGTGATAGTGTTATACTCCTTATACTCTAGAATAGTCTGAATCTCTCTATTTAATCCACCCATAAAACGTGCAAGCATAGCTTCATTCTCCTCAACAATACCACATCTAATCATACCAGTTTGTAATTCCTGATAATATTCTTCTACAGAATTTTTTCCTTGTCTTAAACGCTGCAAATTTTGAAGCAATTCACGTTGATAATAAGGTGGCACCCAACAATTTCGCATAGCAGTTTTCAAAGCAGCCCAAGTAGTTGGAATATTATCAGGGTGTATTCTACTATGTTCTGACCACCAAACACAAGCAAAACTAGTGAATGAACAAACAGCAGCAGCAACACGTCGATCCTCTGGAAATTGTAAGCATGTAAAACGTTGTTCTGTTTCTAACTCCCATGTAAGATATATATCAGGAACATATCTACCCTCAAACGTCGGAATATTCAATTTAAGTTTAGGGAGATGGTCATGATCCCATACCTGCGGGGGTGGTGCAGCCCTACCGTTACGGTTGTAGCCACGTGGTCGACCTGGTGCGTATGGTGGTGGTTGCCCCTGGGGCGGATCTGGAGCAACCTCTCCCTCATCATCGAAATCACCATCATAATCTTCAACCTGCTCAACGACAGTAGCCGCACGAGCCACCGAAGTAGCAGCAGTATCAACAGTACCAGGATGTTGGGCGTGGCCGAGAGGCACACGTCGCGCTCGTCGTTCGAAAGGAATAGGAACTGCAGCTGGTGGAGGTAGACGGGCAAACACCTCATTGAACTTGGCGTCCATCTTGGTGTCGAATGTCTTCTCCAAACCATCTAGCTTCTCCATGGCCACTCCAAAGTTGTTCACGAAGTCCTGTACCCGCTCAGCCATCATTTGCTGAAATTTATCATAGAGCGCTTTGTTGGTCATGCTCTCCCAGTCGATCTCGTCATCGTGTGATCCCGGCATGGTTAGCAGAAATAGGAAACACACAATATGAAACCTACAGACTACTGGGACGTGGTGGTGGTGGTGGTGTGGCACAAATCCTTTAAGCGAATCTCAATTTCTTACCAGTTCTTACCCAGTAGCAGGCGGTGATCGGCAACCGTTGTAGCCAAAACTCTCAAAGCTTGGATAGAGCGATTGCCAGGTGGTGTCAAGCACACGGCGTAGAAGTATGTGGAGCTGGGATGGCTTATAATATGGTAGCAAAAAGGGTCAGCAATAATCAATTCAGAGATGCAAGGTTGAATAAACGCTCAACGACGGTACTGTGCTGGTCCTAGGCTAGACCGTGCTAGAGACGCGAGCCTAAAACACCAACAAAAGAACGACGATACACGTAAGCAAGGGAAAAGCACACTCGGAATTTATTTATTTATTTTCGGCGCCTCTTTTTTTTCAAAAAGTCACTACAATGGCGAGTGTCTCAAAACTCTTGCCACGTCGTATAAGCAAGATGGGCACGAATTTTTTTTTTGGACTATTTTTTTTTTCTGGAGCAATCCGGGGGCTGCGACGACCAAAAATTTCGACAAAAATCACTATGATAGCAAGTGTCTCAAAACGCTCCGGGGAACCTAAAATCAAGATAGGGAAAAAATATTTTCGGCCGAAATTTTTTTGGGCCAAAACGTGCTCTGTAAAGCGTGCCACTTTTTTTTTCCCGACACCTGCGCAGGTAGCAAAACACGGATCCGATATCAAAAGGATCTCGAAACTAAACCTAAAACGAACTGGACTTGGATTGGTGGAGGATTTGTGGTGGTATATATGGACACCGATGGATAGTGATGATGGATGATGAGATATGGCAGCGGCGATGATGGTGGTGGTATATGGCAACGATGAAGACGATGCGGTGGCGGCGTGACAACCTGTGAAAAGAACTCGAAACTCTAAAGGACTAGACACTAAGACCAGCAACTCGACACGACGATGTAACCGCCAATTCAACAAAGCAAAATACTGAAAAGACTATGCAAAGGCTCAGATTGGTTCGGATATGATGATCTAACCCTAATTTTTTTTGTGGCTTTTTCGTGGACTAAAGGTATGAAGAACAGATGCGATCTAAACTACGAAAACTGGTAAAATCTCACCGAGCAACCTGGAAATCTGATACCACTTGATAGAGGCGAAGTTGTCCCTGTCTTTCGATGAGATGGTGGCTATCGTTTTTGGTGGAGTACACTTTGACGATCCGACTACGAACGTGTGAGCCGTCGCGCCTTAGCAATCGCTAAACCAACTCTGAGAGGTTGTTGACCACGCCGGAGCACGATCAACCTGACCACGAGGGTCTATTTCCTGCACGCAAATGAAGAACAAGCAAGAAACTAAGATTGCAATCTGGATATTGCGAATATAAGAGGAAAACTTTATTGATGAAGTGGGGTTCTGTGACGCCTTTGTCTGGTCGTGGAACACAAACGAAGAACGCGAAGTTGCTGCTATGGCAAACTTGTAATCTAAACAAAACCCAACCCTAAAACGAAGCCCTAAGGGCTGTATATATGGGGGAATAGAAGGGAATTTCGTGGCCCCTTGGAGGAGGGGTCCGAAACCGACCCTAAGTCAGTTTCCCCATATATACGGACTCTAAAAACAGCCTATAATATGGTATTTCGAAATTACATGGGCCTGGCCCAAAAATAAGGTGGCGCAGCACCTATATTAGCCTATGGACGACTTTTATAAAGTGGCATCATGCATATTTCGTCCAAGGCTTCCCGCTCCCATTATGGTGGCTTCAATGTGCGAAAATCATCACTGGAAGCTCCATTGTTCTTCCCCGCGCGCGCACCTTCTCCTCCATGCTTGATCCCGCTCCAATGGTCATCCTTCTTATCCATGCTAGGTCCTTCATTCATAAGTAAAACAAAAGTATCCAATTTAGGCAGCATCATATGTTCATGAATATTAGAAGGATTTCCAAGAAACGAAAGTACCTGGTAATTCAATTGACGTGCGCGAGCTCTAGTAATTGGTCCTGTATGTATAGCAGTCGGGGTGGGTGTAACATTAGTAGGGATGTCCTCATCAACTCGAGACTCTAAAGGACTAGACACTAAGACCAGCAACTCGACACGACGATGTAACCACAAATTCAACAAAGCAAAATACTGAAAAGATTATGCAAAGGCTCAGATTGGTTCGGATATGATGATCTAACCCTAATTTTTTTTGGCTTTTTCGTGGACTAAAGGTATGAAGAAACAGACGCGATCTAAACTACGAAAACTGATAAAATCTCACCGAGCAACCTGGAAATCTGATACCACTTGATAGAGGCGAAGTTGTCCCTGTCTTTCGATGAGATGGTGGCTATCGTTTTGGTGGAGTAGACTTTGATGATCCGACTACGAACGTGTGATGACGCCGCGCCTTAGCAATCGCTAAACCAACTCCGAGAGGTTATTGACCACGCCAGAGCACGATCAACCTGACCACGAGGGTCTGTTTCCTGCACGCAAACGAAGAACAAGCAAGAAACTAAGATTGCAATCTGGATATTGCGGATATAAGAGGAAAGCTTTATTGATGAAGTGGGGTTCTGTGACGCCTTTGTCTGGTCGTGGAACACAAACGAAGAACACGAAGTTGCAGCTATGGCGAACTTATAATCTAAACAAAACCCAAACCTAAAACGACGCCCTAAGGGCTGTATATATGGGGGAATAGAGGGGAATTTCGTGGCCCCTTGGAGGAGGGGTCTGAAACCGACCCTAACTCAGTTTCCCCATACATACGGACTCTAAAAATAGCCTATAATATGGTATTTCGAAATTACATGGGCCTGGCCCAAAAATAAGGTGGCGCAACACCTATATTAGCCTAGGGACGAATTTTATAAAGTGGCATCATGCATATTTCGTCCAAGGCTTCTTGCTCCCATTATGGTGGCTTCAAAGTGCAAAAATCATCACTGGAAGCTCCATTGTTCTTCCCCGCGCGCGCACCTTCTTCTCCATGCTTGATCCCGCTCCAATGGTCATCCTTCTTGTCCATGCCAGGTCCTTCATTCACAAGTAAAACAAAAGTATCTAATTTAGGCAGCATCATATGTTCATGAACATTAGAAGGATTTGCAAGCAACGAAAGTACCTGGTAATTCAATTGATGTGCGCGAGCTCTAGTAATTGGTCCTGTATGTATAGCAGTCGGAGTTGTGGGTGTAGCATTAGTAGGGATATCCTCATCAGTAGGTGGTGAAGTTATCAAGTGGTGGTTGGTGTCGAGCTTGTGACCTTCACACTTGTTCGTCGTTAGACACCTTGATGTTGGCACCATTATTTCTGCATGTCGTGGTGTCGTTGCTGATGTGACCTTGCTGGAATGGTAGCTCAGAATCATGTGCACTAGAGCGTCTTCTCAAAGATGATGAAGACCTCTCGCGGTTCTTGATGAGGACATCTTGGAGTTAATGATGTTCTTCATGGCATCGACTCGTCATTGTGGTTCTAGACCGAAGGAGATGTGTCGTCTCTATCCATTGAAGCACTCGAGAAGGTGTGAGAACGACATGGAATGAAAATCCCAAAGTTACCTATTTTCGTAGTTATAGATGGATCTCAAAAGACCACAATGTATGCAAGGAAAGAGTGCACTTGGTGAAAACCTAGTCTGATTCTCACAACCTACACAAATGGCTTATAGAGGAGCTCGGTGGGGGTTAGTGGCACAAAAATCAAGAAAAATAAAGTCCAAGATATTGTAAATGTTGACATAAATCTAATGGAGTCAAAATGCAAAGCAAATGATCACAAATATAGAGGAGGGCAATAGAGAAACACACGCGATGGGATAATGGGGCTTGTGCAACTATTGGGACGAGCAAAGCTCGTGTTGCACAAGCACAAGGAGAGACGCTAGCTTATTGCACGTTTGGGCATGATTCACCACTTGGCACCAATCCTATTCATGCAAGCAAAATGTTTCCTATTCCATGTATCCTCATGCACCAGTATCTGTTTTCATGCTCAACTCTTTGCTTATAAGCTTATGATCTTTTTTGTTGCTTAGAAGCTTTTTTGTCTTTTTTGACTCTCTTCTCTTCCTTTCCACTATTATTATTGAGAAGCAATCAAATATATGTGACAAGTATCACAAGATATGCATGGGAGCAAGAAATTGCACTATATGATATTTCCAATGATGCAACAATATGATATCGTATCACTATGGTGCACAAGTTTTCGTGCAGCCTAACAATACTCGGATAGCTAATCTCAATAGGTATGAAGGTAATCGCAAAGGTGGTGTGTCTATCAAGTTGTAATGGCAAGGAAAGAAAAGTGTATGAAGGAATGTATACCTCGACACAATTAACCTTTCATGAAGTCGGGGGTAACAGGCCTTGCTTCCGGTTGAAGCTGGTCTCAAAGGATGCATGGTCGTTGTCGGTGGTTAATGTAGATGATGAACCGATACAAGTCACTGGTGGTTGATGAAGTAACCATCCCTAAGTAGCCTAAATAGCTTAGGAAACTTGAATCACAACTCAAGCAACCACAAATGCAAGGGGGGGCCAAAATGGGTTAGGTTGTAGAAGTCTATGGTGGTATTGCGGACGATATGGTGGAGGACCTAGGCAAACTTGACAAAATTTGAAAATTATGAAGGTGTCAAATGATGGTGGTACTAATTTTGTGGGATGGTGAATGTCAATAGCTACAAAAGAATCTAAAGAATGCCTAAATCAAATTTCGGATGAATTAGTTATGGCCGAAACGGTGAAAGACGGAAGGTTGAAACCTAGAGGGGCCGGACATCCGCGGGTGGGGCAGGAAATCCGGGGCATGATGTCTAGAACCGAGTCTGTTTTGGCGCTCTAGGAGCCGAATGTCTGGCCGGTGGCCCGAAAGTCCGGCTGGGGGCCCGGCTGTCTGGCCCGATGCCTGGAAATCCAGCCCGGCAAATCCAGATCGTGATTCAGGGCTCGAGAGCACGATTTGGGGCGGAAATTGATGATCCCAAAGCCAAAATTGAAGGGTAAAGGTGGATTTAGGACAGGGGCACCAAGGGAGGTATATCCGCTTGCCAAACACTAAATCCATGGATCAAAATCAACAAAAACTCATAAGAACAACAAATCACAAGAAATTTTTTGGGGCTATATTGTGGGGAATTTTTTAGATTGGGGAGAGAAATTTGAACTAATGCAAGAAAAGTGGGGGGTAGGGCTCCAAATTCGTGGCAACGTGGCTGTTGATACCAATATGACATGGGGCAAACCCTAGGGTGGCCCTATCTTTAGGAATTGGAGGTGGATTGAGGAAGAACACGAAGAACACGAGGGGAAAACATGGAGAAATCGAAGGAGAAAACACTGTATTGGACAAGGTCCACACCAAGTACTCCTCGAATCACAAGCAATACACGAGATGCCTCAAGATCCAAGAACAACAATGGAAATAAAGATACTTGGGTAGTTCATCCAAATCTCCAGGAGAGATGGGCCTTGAAATCCACTAGGGATGTTCCCCTGAAAGGGGCCTTGACATCCTCTATGGATCTACTTCGGTGGAGGGCTCGATCTCCATGGGAGAGGTAGAGGAAGGAGCAAATCTCAACTATGGATGAGCTATCACTTTGCTAATCCTAGAAATGAGGGGGGAGTATTCATAGGCTATTCCATGAAGGGTAAGTGAGAGGGGGATACATGAGCCTTCGGCCTGCTTCTGCCCGCACAGGGGTCGGATGTCTGACCGGGGCTTGATGTCTCACGCGTCACGAGTCATTGGATGTTCGGGCAAGGGAGGCCAGATGTCCGGGCTGGAGGTGGTTGTCTCTGTGAGACTCCGGACTCCTCGCGTCGGATTTCCGGGCAGGGGGTGGATGTCCAGCTGGTCGTCGGCGCGCTAGATGTTCGGGCTCTCGCCGGATCTCCGGCCGTTGTAGCTCTTCTAGCCTTGTCTTCTAGGTTGCCGGCCCTCCACGCGCCAGATGTCCGGGCCCTTGTCCGGATGTCCGGTCGCTGTAGCTTCAACAACATCGTCTTCTTCCGTCGTCGCTTCCAAGCTTCCCTCGCGGATAGTGTAGTTCTTCCTTGGCGCTTGCACCCCTCCTCATTGTCCGTGAGGCTCCGACAATACCTATGTATGCACAAGGTAGGAGTGTCAAGTAGTATACCATCCTCGAAGGGGTCAAGTGAACACGTGTAAATGAGATGATTCACCTTTATGTATGTGGAGTGGATGTCATACGTGTCACTTGCCAAATAGACTCTTGTCATGGTGATGTCCGTAGGATGCTCCGCACCATGATGTGTGTGCCCTGTAAAATTAGCAAAGGGGTAATATGCACAGTCAAAACCCAAACCCAACAACGACCTATAAAATATCCCGTCGACAGTGGCTCTTAGCTTATTTTTTCTGTCGATAGCTCTCCACCACCACCAAACACAGCCAATGGAACCACTGCTCAAGCATAGGGATGTGTATGGCGCTAACCTGATAGTGTTGGATGGTAATGTGATAGAGGATTTTTATGTGTTGGCCGCCATGGAGGGCAATGGCCAACCGCCAGCTGCAACGGCTGATGACGATGGGATAGAAGATTTTGACGAGTTGGCCTTCATGTCTGTCAACGGTCAGTCGCCCTTGATTTTCCTCGAAGATGAGCAGGTGATGCAACACAGTATAGGTAAGTATTTCTCTCAGTAAATAACCAAGGTTTATTGAACCAATAGGAGTAGCACGCAAGCCCTGTCTTCATTGACTGCGTACAAAGAAGCAAACACTTGCACCCAACGCGGGCAAGAGGGTGTTAACCCTCTTGGACTCGGTACTTGCAAGCTAATAAGTAGTGTGGATGGTAGTAGATAATTATAAATCGCAAAATAATATAAAAGTAAATAATAACAGCAATCTAAATGATATTTTTGTAAATATATATTTGGATGGACCTAGGGGGCATAGTTTTCTCTAGTGGCATCTCTCATGAAGTAGGCATACAGTGGGTTGATACTTGTGATCTGCGTTGGGTATTTCCGTGGAGAGGAATGAGTGATGCAACACAATATAGGTAAGTGTTTCCCTTAGTAGAAAACCAAGGTTTATCGAACCAGTAGGAGTAACAATCAACCCCCATCTTCAGCGGATACACACAAAGAAAGAAACACTTGCACCCAACACGAGCAAGAGGGTTGTCAATCCCCTTGGACTCGTTATTTGCAAGCTTATGAGTAGTGTGGTTCGTAGTAGATAATTATGAGTTACAAAATAAAATAAAATAAAAATAGTAGCATCAATTAAATAGTAGTGTTTGTAAACTTATGAGTGGATACACCCGGGGGCCATAGTTTTCCCTAGTGGCATTTCTCATGACAATAAGCATACGACAGGCACACAAATTATTATTGGGTAATTGATAGAAAAGCGGATAGTTATGCGATATTCACGACAATGATCATGTGTATATAGGCATCATGTCCATAAGAAAATAGGCTGACTCATGTCTGCAACTAATACTATAACTCCACCCATCGACCGCTATCCAGCATGCATCTAGAGTATTAAGTAAAACAGAGTAATGCTTGGAGAACAATGACATGATGTAGACAAAGTAAACTCAATCAATATGAATAAACCCCATCATTTTATCCTTAGTGGAAACAATATAAATACGTGTCCTGTCCCTTTCCGTCACTGGGATATAGAGCATCGCTAGTTTGAACCCACTACAACACACCCCTCTCACTGGAGAAAGATCAGTCTACTTGGCCAAAGCAAACCAATAGATTAGAGAGATTTATGAACCTATGATGATCATGATCATAAGAATCATAAATAGAATTCAGATAAGACTCAAATATTTATCATGAATAATCCAAAACATAAGGACACAATTCATCAGATCCCAACAAATGCAATGCACAAAAGATTTACATCGGATAGATCAAAGAGAAGATGCGATAATCATTGTATTGAAGATCAAGAGAGAGAGAGAGAGGGCTAGCCATCTAGGTACAATCTACGGACCCATAGGTCTGTTGTGAACTACTCACACATCACCATGGGAGCAGCAAGGATGATGAAGAGGCCCTTTGTGATCGATCCCTCCTCCGGTAGGGCATTGGAACAGGGCTCCGGATGGGCACACGGCGGGATAGGGACTTGTGGAGGCAGAAAAGGTGTTTTGGGACGACCTCTAGGTTTTTTTGGATTAACGTGAATTTATATTATGAAAAAGTAAGCCAGGAGGCAGCCGAGGGGAGGAGCACACAAACAGGCGCACCCTACCCCCCTAGTCACGCCTGGTTGCGTGCTCCTCTGCTCGCGCGACCTCCAGTATCCTCCCGAAGCTTCCATGTCTTCTTTTGTTCCAAAAATAAATCACCAAAAAGTTTCATGGAAATTGTATTTCCTTTGGTACGGTAAACCTGAAAAGCCAGAAACACGCGGAAAACAACAACTAGCACTGGGCACTGGGTTAATAGGTTAGTGCTAAATAAATAATTGGTAAATAAACACCCTAAATTATCCTAGAATGATAATATAATAGCATTGCACAATAAAAAATTATAGATACCTACGAAACGTATCATGGGTAAACAAATTATTGATGTGCAATTGATAGAAAAGCGCATAGTTATGCAATATTTATTCACGGCAATGATCATGTGTATAAAGGCATCACGTCCATAAGCAAATAGGCTGACTCCTGCCTACACATACTAATATTTCTATGCATCTATAAGTATTAAGTTCATGACAAACAAAGTAATGCTTGGAGAATGATGACATGATGTAGACAAACAAAACTCAATCAATATGAACTAACCCCATCATTTTATTCTTAGTGGCAACAATACAAAGACATGTCTTGTCCCTTTCTGTCACTGGGATATAGAGCATCGCTAGATTGAACCCACTACAACGCACACCTCCCATCGAAGACATGTCAGTCTAGTTGGTCAAACTATTTCAATAGACCGCAGTGATTTACGAACCAATAATAATCATGTAAGCAAGAATCATAATAGATTTAAGATAAGACTCAAATCTTTTATCATGAATAATCTAAACATAAACCCACAATTCATCAGATCCCAACAAATGCACCGCACAAGAAGAATACATCGAATAGATCAGCGCAAAGATGGGGTGAACTTTGTATTGAAGATCAAGAGAGAGATATAGCCATCTAGGTACTAACTACGGACCCGTAGGTCTGTGGTGTACTACTCACAGATCACCATGGTAGCAGCAAGATTGATGTAGAGGCCCTCCATGATCGAGCCCCACTCTGGCAGGGCAGCAGAATAGGGCTCCAGATGGGCACATGAAGGAATAGAGACTTGCGGCGGTGGACAAAATATTTCGGGAGGCTCTCTAGGGTATTGGGGATTTATTAGAATTTATAGGCGAGAGAGGGGCGTCGGGAGGCACCCGAGGGGGCCAGCACACATCAGGGCGTGGCCACCCCCTGGACGCACCCTGTTGTGTCATCGCTCCCTTGTGTGGCCTCCAGTCTTCTCCCGAAGCTTCCTGGTCTTCTTTTTGTCTAGAAAAAATCATAAAAAAGTTTTGTGGCAATTGCACTTCATTTGGTACTGTAAACCTTAAAAAGCTAAAAACACACAGAAAACAACAACTGGCACTTGGCACTGGGTTAATAGGTTAGTGCTCAAAAATAATATTAATTGACATATAATTGCCCAAAAAACATCCTAGAATGATAATATTATAGCATGGATCAATCATACCTTAAAGAATGTTAACCCCGTATACATTTCATCATATAAGTATAGCATGGCTACGTCTTCACCACATAAATACAAGTGTTAAGCACCACGGTGTTAAGTCATGCAAATGGGTCATACATTTTAATGCGCTTCAACTTTTTATTAATAACGCAATATATGAGCGTGAACCATGGACACAGCATGAAGGTGTAATATAATATGGTGGTAGGTTTCAAAGGGGTAAAAGTGGAGAAGAAAGTCTCGGATCAACTAGGCATATCAACGGTCTATGGAGAAGCCCATCGATCAATGCGAGGAGTAGCGGATGCCTAGAGTTATATGTGTATGAAAGCTCAACTGGAGCTAAGTGGGTGTGCATCCAACTTGCTTGCTCATGAAGATCTCGGGCATTTGAGGAAGCCCGTCATCAGAATATACAGGCCATGTTCTATAATGGAAAATTCCCACTAGCATATGAAAGTGACAACACAAAAGACTCACTATATGAAGAACATGACGCCACTTTGAGGCACAAGTGTGGAAAAGGAGGTAGTAGCACTGTCCCTTCTCATTGACACAGTGCCCTAATAATGATGATCATCACACTTCTATTTACTTAGAACTCGATGTGAAAAACTAATAAGATGATATGACTCTATATGAATGCCTATGATAGTGTACCAGGATGTGCAATGATCAAGTAGAACATGTATAAAAAATGGTGAATGGTGGCTTTGCCACAAATACTATGTCAGCTTATATGATCATGTAAAGCAATATGACAATTAAAGTATAAGTCATGTGATATAATGGTGGAAGTTGCATAGCAATATATCTAGGAATGCCTATGGAAATGCCATGATAAGTAGGTATGGTGGCTGTTCTGAGGAAGATATAAGGTGGCTTATGTGCAAAACAGCATACCATGTCACGGGGTTTGGATGCACCAGCGAAGGTTGCACCGATCCTCAAGGTGGGAATTGGCAATGCGCAGTACCGAAGAGGCTAGCAAATATGAGATGATGATAGTGCGTATATCCATGGATTCACATTAGTCGTAAAGAACTCACATGCCCCTATGGAGGAGGTTGGGAGGAGTTAACCATCGCGCACCTCCGACTAAAACAACACTAGGATTTTAAGGAGGAATATGAATGCTCACACATCATCACCATGCTATAAAATATTTAGATGAAAAACAAGTTAACAACCTCTAATTCACGATACTCTTACTAATTAATAATCATGCACCCATGCCCATTCACATTACCACATTCATATCATTAACTCAAGATTTCTCTTTTATGTGCTACATGAAGGTTTTGATTATGCACTCTTTGAATACCTATTATTTTTGGACTAGTCTTATAACCCATGGAAATTACCGTCACTTTGTATTAACTCTCAGACAAATATAAGTGAAGAAAGAGAGTGCAGTTATTTCTTTAAAATCAGCATGCCACCGTGATCTAAAAGATACAAGGGAAGTACTAGACCAACTGCTTAGCTCAAAAGATAGAAGTGAAGCACAAAGAGTATTCTAATAAATGATATTGATTTCGTATATCTCTCAAGTAGGTGTGTCTAGCAAATAATGATTATGTAAAACTAAAGCAAAAATAAACTATAACAAATGCCGCATCAAGCAGAACTCATATCATGTGATGAATAAAAATATAGATTCAAGTGACATACCGATGTATTGAAACGAAGGAGGGGATACCTTCCAAGGCATCCCCAATCTTACAAGCTTGACCATTCCTAGAGTTTCACTTGGGGTGCCTTGGTAATCCCCAAGCATAGGCTCTTGCTGCTCCTTATTCCTTAATCCATAGTGATATCACTCAAAACTTCAAAACTTTGGCACACAAAACTAAACACAAACCTTTTTGACAAATTAAAACAGCAGGAGAGGCTCCTACTATTACTATATTAAATGGGAACTGTCACAAGCTTTACAAAATCATGCGACAGCAGCAAGGATCAAGCAACAACTTTTTAGGGAATTTACACGTGGATGGTTGGAAGAAATCTATCTATAAAAGCAGATTTATCAGGCTTAAGTCTAAACTGAAGGATTTCCAAATCTGATTTCAGCATCCTAATCCATTCGTGTTGTGTTGCCAGTACTCCATCAAAGATAGCTCGGTTACGTTGCTTGCACATATTCCATGTAGCCAACATGCATATTTCTTTGGACAATGGTTTATTCCAGTTATTCCCCCCAAAATCAAATCTTGCTTGCATGTCCAACGCATTGTCCCAGAGGATTCCAAGTTTGTTCCAACAACTAGTTGCAAATGCACAATGGAAGA
This sequence comes from Hordeum marinum, assembly GCA_022496015.1. NCBI lineage: Eukaryota > Viridiplantae > Streptophyta > Magnoliopsida > Poales > Poaceae > Hordeum > Hordeum marinum. The sequence continues at coordinate 150,810,828 of CM039676.1, forward strand.
AAAGGTGGTCATTAGTTTCCAGTGAATCCTGATTGCACAATCCACAAGAGTGGCCGTCACCAATTGCAAACTGCTTTCTCAGTAGTAGATCATGTGTATTTAATCTGTCCATTCATTGCAACCACGCGAAGACTTTGTGTCTAAGAATGCACTTGGATTTCTAGATGCTCGTCGGATAATTTGGAGTCTGCACATTCCTGAAGAGATATCGGTAGAATTTCTTGGGTTTGAATTCCACATCCCCACAACAATAGATTCATTCATCATTTGTCATAGGGCTTAGGGTAATCATGTTTATGGTGATCATTAAGTCATCCAGTTCTAGTCTTGCATCTCTTGATAAACGCAGCTGGAAGTGGGAGGCAGGATCAGTGTCATTCTTAAATTGTGCCGAAGAGACATCTTCATTTGTTGCATAAGAGAATAGACGTTCCTGAGAGTCTGTTAACACATGTTCATTATGCCACTAGTCCTTCCATAGAAGAATAGTGTCACCAGAATTTGTAATACATGTTGTAATGCCTTTGTAAATGTGTGATAAGGAGAGCACATCTTTCCACCAAGAAGAACAACAACTTGGCACTACATGTGGTGATGTCATGTCATAGTATGCATTCCAAACTATCATGACCCAAGGAGTATCGACCTTATGATAAAACTTGTGTAAGAATTTCAATAGTAGAGCCTTGTTTTATATTTTAAGGTCAATGATACAAAGCCCCCTTTATCTTTTGGTCTACATACCAGGTCCCATGCTACCAGGGAGTGGGTTTTTGCATCTCTGTCCTTAATTTTCCTCCATAGACAATGTCTTCTTGATCCATCGAATATATCAATGATTTTGATGGGCAACTTGAGCACACACATAGCAAACGATAAAAGTGATGATAAGGCTGAATTAAGTAATTGCACTCTTTCACCATATGGAAGCCAAATCGATGTGCTTGTTAATTTGCGCTCAATTCTGTCAATGAACGACATCAAGTCTCTGACCGAAGGTCTTGTTGTGCCCATAGGAAGACCTAAATATGTAAATGGCATGGAACCCACTTGACAGTCAAGAATTGCGGTCAAATCAACAACTATTCCTTGGTTTATATTAATAGGCATTAGTTGTGATTTAAAATAGTTAATCTTTAATCCTGTGACATTGGCATAAGCATCTAGTAAAAGCTTGATGATTCTTATCTTTGCACTTTTTGCCGGGAGGATAATCAATGTGTCATATGCATATTGTATGACAAGATAGAGCTCAAAAGCTAGTTGGTTAATTGGTAGTGAGAGGTATCCTTCAACCAGAGCTCTATTTACCATATATTGCAGCAAGTCAGCTGCTAGGACCAATAATAGGGGTGAGAACGGATCACCCTCTCTGACTCCGCGTTTGCATTCAAATTATTTCCCTGGTATGCCATTCAATACAGAGGATGATCCAGACTCCAATATCATTTTCACCCATGAACACCATTTCTCATCAAATCCTTTGCATTTCAACATATTGAGGATGAAAGAGTGATCCATTGTGTCAAATGCCTTAGCAAAATCATGTTTCAGAACCACCATTTCCTTACCAGACTGTTTGCATTGGTGGAGAAATTCATATGCCCAAGCTTGGCAATCCTGAATTGTTCTAGATCTGATGAATCCATACTGGTTACGGTGCACAATCTACAAAATCCATTGTTGGAGTCGTTCTGCTAACAGTTTAGTTAACACTTTGAGAACACAGTTAAGCAGAGAGATTGGTCTGAAGTCAATAACAGTTTCGGGGGTGTTTATCTTTGGTATGAGTGTATTGAAAGATGTATTCAGGCACTTCAGATTAATTTTACCTTCCCAAAAATCCTGATAAAGCTGGTAGAAATCCTCTTTAATGATATCCCAACAAACCTTGAGGAAAGACCATTAAACCCATCAGGTCCTGGAGCCCTATCAGCAGGTATAATTTTGATAACTCTGTCTATCTCCTCATGTGTGGAAGGAGAAGACAATGCCTCAAGACCAGCAATGCTTGTAACTAAATCCTGGAGTTCAAACTCAGTAGATGTTTCTGTAACAATGCCCATTCTTTTTTAAAAACATTGGAAAAGGCAGCTGCTTTCTCATCATGGTTATCGATAGTTGTACCATCTGGCATCTATAGAGAGGGGATAGAATTTTGCCGATATCTTTCCATCGCCCTAGCCTGAAATTATTTGGTATTGTCCTCCCCTTCAACTGCCCATCTGTATGTACATCTCTTTTTCCAGTAAGCACTTTGGTATTTGAGCAGTTTCATCTAGTGATTTTTCAAAATACTCCTAAAGTTCAATTTAGGCAAGGAGAGTAAACTCTGATCTTCCAAACAGTCCAGATGCAGTAGTTAAGCATTACAATTCTCAGTTAATAGCTTGAGTTTGGACCAACTTTTGCTCCAGTTCATAAGAGCATATCTCAGTCTTTTTAGTTTGGCAGAGATAGAGTGGCCGAAGATGTTGCTTTGATCGGTTTATTCCAAGAATTTTTCACTGTATCCATGAATCTCGGGCATTGTGGCCAAAAGTTTTCAAATCTGAAGAGTCTACAACATGGAATAGCTGTCTAAATAGACATTACATAGGGTGTATGATCCGAGATGGGCTTAGCGAGAGGTTTCACCATAGTATTAGGGAACTGTGATGTCCATTCCGGGGTCGTGAAAAACCAGTCTAGTTGCTCGAGGAGAGGGTTGTCTTGCATATTGCTCCATGTGTATTTTCTGCCTTTAATAGGAACTTCAAACAGAGCTAGAGAACTAGGAATCTCATTGAATTTAATGATATCATCAATATTACCACCTGGAAGATTACGGTTCTCTAAAGAACGGATGAAGTTGAAGTCCCCTATAAAAACCCACAAATCATCTATTTCAATATTGAGCTCCTCAAACCACTACTGAAATTCAGTCTCTCTGAACCTGAGCAAGAGCCATAAATATTAGTGAGAGTCCATTATTGATTTGAGTGGACAGAAGTGATATTTAAGGTAAGGGCAAAAGGTAATTTATGTATCACGACACCTATGAATTGGCTACTGAACCAATGACAATTAAGCCACCAGAGGCTCCCACCGAGGGAACAAATTCATATTTACCAAATCTCCTAGGGCAGCACTTTCTAATGAAGGAGTGATCAAAATCCTCTTTTTTAGTTTCCTGTAAGCAAACGACCGAGCAATTTGATTCATCTACTTTGTTGCGCAAAGCCAGACTTTTGGAATCATCATTCATACCTCGCATGTTCCAACATAAAATATTCCAAGCACCAGCCGACATCGAGCAAAATAGGCGCAAAACAAATAAGTTTAAACACAATAAAATGAAACGCCTAGCCCACTAGGGGGCCAATTCCATGTCCTCATGGGCCTTTGCATGGGCTGACTGCTGCTGGAACATTAGGATCTCCATAGTCAGCTCCTCCCAGGGAATGCCAAACTTGATAGTACCGATGTGCTGGATAGTACAAATAGGAGTGGGTGGAGGGGGGCAACTCTGCTGTAGAAAGCTCCATTGCATCAGAAACATACTGGTCATTAAACGTAGGAGAGGAGCGAGGTTTGACAAATGAGACTTTATTTTTAGCATCAGCCATGGAGGGTGGATTAAAACCCTAGAATCTTGTTGATCTCACACTCCTACACACAGTGGACACATCTAGTGGTTCCCTTGGTCTTTTCTTATGAGAAGTGGTAGTGTCTGCCTCCATTGGCACCTCTTATGAACCAGAGTCGGAATGTATTTCCCGAGGAACACTATGGCAAACCTCATCCAATGAAGATGAAGACAGATTACACATCAGCATCTGGAGCTTGGAGGCCATGAAATCCATACAAACATTCCAAACTTCCTTGGAGCAGAAAATAGTATCCTAAACACAAACCTTCACAAGATCCGTTAGTATAATAAAGATATCAAATAATTTAGATATTGTTCTAAATGTATTCTTATTTTATTATTGCATAAGTTACTGTCTAACATATCCATGGCTTATACCCCTGATACAATCCATAGCATCATCAAAACAAGCAAACTATGCAAGCAAAAAACATAACCTGTCTAAAACAAAATAGTATGTAATGATTTATAAAGAAACCATTCTTATGTAACTCCAACGATTCTGAAAATTTAGGACAGAATGGGGAATTTGTATAGAAATATTGTGTAAAAATTTCCAATAAACTATAAAATCAGAGAAATTCTACATTGGATGCTAAAGTATCTATTTTTGTACCGTATCAATTCTACTCATCATGCAAGTCATCCCAAAGACATTACTAGGCACAAACACTAATTTAAACACAAAAATACAGTCATTACAGTAGAAATAATCATGTTATTAACAACAAACATAATTTAAAAAGAAAAAAATATAAGATAACTATTGGTTTGCCTCCCAACTAGCGCTACTGGTTTACACCCCTAGCTAGGCATATTGCGTATGATTCAAGACACTCCACCCATAAGTATCTCGCATGATTTATTCGTAAGGTGGTTTAATTCTCTTCATAGGGAAGTGTTCCATCCCTTTCTTTAGTGGAATTTGGAACCTTATGTTTCCCTCTTTCATATCAATAATTGCACCTATAGTTCGTAAGAAAGCTCTTCCAAGTATTATTGGACAAGTTGGATTGCATTCAATATCAAGAACAATGAAATCTACATGCACATAATTTCTGTTTGCAATAATAAGAACATCATTTATTCTACCCAAAGTTTTCTTAATGGTAGAATCCGCAAGATTCATGTTAAGGTAACAATCTTGAATATTGATGAGGCCAAGTGATGTAGAGCATCCCTCACTCATCCCCATGAAGCCTACACCATCTCCACAAGACACAAGTGGTCCTATGACAAGAGCTCGTGCACGCACAATAGAAGCTAAGGTGAACTCCCTGCTATTTGAGCTTGACATGATTTCTAATGGAACTTGGATGCTACCTCACATCGACACTCTATGCATCATTAGGTACGAGGAAGACATTCAAGGCCAAGGGGAGGAACCACGAGGAAGCACGAAAGACGGAGCCAAAGCTCCAGCCAAACTGCCAAGCTACAGCCGACCCCGTGTGCACGGGTTGCTTGGACCCCATGCGCACCAGGGTAATAGAGTAACAGAATACCATGTGTGTAGGGGCCTAGAAGACCCCATGCGCACACGCCCAGAAAACTCCGTGCACACGGGCCTCCCAGGAAGCTACAATGGCAACCCCATGCGCACGGTCATGTCCCGTGCCCATGAGACCCCCCTATGCGCATGGAGCTCACTTAGGCCGTGCACACGGGCCTCCTAGGCCAGTCGACCACTTCGGCCCATCTCGCCCCTCCATCGTCCCCTACTTCCTGCTACCTATATATTTGGTCCTTGGGACTCTAGTTAGGGTTAGCTATTGTTTTGCACTTGTGAGCATAGCTCCATTACTTGTCTCTCTTGAGGAGTTTGTCCTCCTTTGGGAGTGGATCCAAGTGATGCCTGTTGGAAATATGACCTAGAGGCAAGAATAAAATGGTTATTATTATATTTCCTTGTTCATGATAATTGTCTATTGTTCATGCTATAATTGTATTAACCGGAAACTATAATACATGTGTGAATACATAGACCACACCATGTCCCTAGTGAGCCTCTAGTTGACTAGCTCGTTGATCAATAGATGGTCATGGTTTCCTGGCCATGGACATTGGATGTCGTTGATAACGGGATCACATTATTAGGAGCATGATGTGATGGACAAGACCCAATCCTAAGCATAACACAAGATCGTGTAGTTCGTCTGCTACAGCTTTTCTAATGTCAAGTATTATTTACTTAGACCATGAGATTGTGCAACTACTGAATACCATAGGAATGCTTTGGGTGTATCAAACGTCACAACATAACTAGGTGACTATAAAGGTGCACTACAGGTATCTCCGAAAGTGTCTATTGGGTTGGCACGAATCATGACTGGGATTTGTCACTCCGTGTGACGGAGAGGTATCTCTGGGCCCACTTGGTAATACATCATCATAATGAGCTCAATGTGACTAAGGAGTTAGTCACGGGATCATGTGTTGCGGAACGAGCAAATAGACTTGCCGGTAACGAGATTGAACAAGGTATAGGGATACCGACGATCGAATCTCCGGCAAGTAACATACCGATGGACAAAGAGAATTGTATACGGGATTAATTCAATCCCCGACATCGTGGTTCATCTGATGAGATCATCGCGGAGCCAATATGTGTATCCAGATCCCGCTATTGGTTATTGGCCGAAGAGTTGTCTCGATCATGACAGCATGGTTCCCGAACCCGTAGGGTCTACACACTTACGGTTCGGTGACGCTAGAGTTGTAATGGGAATTGTATATGGTTACCGAAAGATGTTCGGAGTCCCGGATGAGATCCCGGACGTCACGAGGAGTTCTGGAATGGTTCGGGGGTAAAGATTTATATATGGGAAGTCCTGTTTCAGTCACCGGAAAGGTTATGGGGTTTATCGGTATTGTACCGGGACCACCGAAGGGGTTCCCGTTGTCAACCGGGAGGGTCCACCTGCCCCGGAGGACCTAATGGGCTTTAGTTCGGTGGGAACCATCCCCTTAGTGTGCTGGTGCCCCCCCAAGGGCCCAAGGCGCCTAGGGGCCACTACCCCCCAGGCCCCCCCTTTCTAGGGTTGGAAACCCTAGGGGGCCGATGCCCCCGGGGACCGCCCGCCCTCTAGATGGAACTAGGGGGGCGGCCCCCTCTCCCCTTCCCCCTGTAAATAGTGGCGGGTGGGAGGGCAGCCACACCCCTTCCCTTAGCGCAGCCCTTCCCCTTCCTACACCTCCTCCTCCTCCGTAGCGCTTAACGAAGCTCTGCTGGAGAACCGCAAGCTCCACCGTTACCACGCCAATGTGCTGCCGGAGCTCTCCCTGAAATTCTCCTCCCCCTTGCTGGATCAAGAAGGAGGAGACGTCCCCGGGTTGTACGTGTGTTGAATGCGGAGGCACCGTCCGTTCCGCGCTTGGATCGGATCTTTCCGCGATTTGAATCGCCGCGAGTACGACTACATCAACCACGTTCTTGTAACGCTTCCGCTTAGCGATCTTCAAGGGTATGAAGATGCACTCCCTCTCTCTCGTTGCTCGCATCTCCTAGATTGATCTTGGTGAGACGTAGGAATTTTATTGAATTTTTACTACGTTCCCCAACAGTGGCATCATGATCTAGGTCTATGCGTAGATTCTATGCATGAGTAGAACACAAGTAGTTGTGGGCGATGATTTGGTCAATTTGCTTGCCTTTACTAGTCTTATCTTCATTCGACGACATTATGGGATGAAGCGGCCAGAACCAAATTTACATGTACTCTTACGTGAGACAGGTTCCACCGCCTGACATGCACTTGTTGCATAATATGGCTAGCGGGTGTTTGTCTCATCCACTTTAGTCGGATCGGATTCGATGAAAAGGGTCCTTATGAAGGGTAAATAGCAATTGACATATCACCGTTGTGGCTTTTTTGTAGGTAAGAAATGTTCTTGCTAGAAACGCATAGCAGCCACGTAAAACTTGCAACAACAATTAGAGGACGTCTAACTTGTTTTTGTAGGGTATGCTATGTGATGTGATATGGCCAAAAGGATGTGATGAAATATATGTGATGTATGAGATTGATCATGTTCTTGTAATAGGGATCACGACTTGCATGTCGATGAGTATGACAACCGGCAGGAGCCATAAGAGTTGTCTTAATTTATTGTATGACCTGCGTGTCAATCAAAAACGCCATGTAATTACTTTACTTTATTGCTAACCATTAGGCATAGTACTAGAAGTAATAGTTGGCGAGACAACTTCATGAAGACACGATGATGGAGATCATGGTGTCGTGCCGGTGACGATGGTGATCATGTCGCGCCCCGAAGATGGAAATCAAAGGCGCAACATGATATTGGCCATATCATGTCACTTTATGATTTGCATGTGATGTTTATCATGTTCTTACATCTTATTTTCTTAGAATGACGGTAGCATAAATAAGATGATCCCTCACTAAAATTTCAAGAAATGTGTTCCCCCCTAAGTGTGCACCGTTGTGAAGGATTGTTGTTTCGAAGCACCATGTGATGATCGGGTGTGATAGATTCTAACGTTCGCATACAACGGGTCTAAGCCAGATTTACACACGTGACTTAGGTTGACTTGACAAGCCTAGCATGTACATACATGGCCTCGGAACACGAGAGACTGAAAGTTCGAACATGAGTCATATAGTAGGTGCGATCAACATGGAGATGTTCACCATTGATGACTAGTCTGTCTCACGTGAGGATCGGACACGACCTAGTCATTGATGACTACAGGGATGTCTATCTGAGTGGGAGTTCATTAAATAATTTGATTAGATGAACTTAGTCTGAAATTGTCTTTACAATCTATCTGTAGATCCTATGGCCCACGTTAATGTTGCCCTCAACTTCAACATGTTGCTAGAGAAAACCAAGCTGAAAGACGATGGAAGAAACTATACGGACTGGGTCCGTAACTTGAAGATCATCCTCATAACTTCTAAGAAATTATATGTCCTTGATGCACCGCTAGGTGACGCACCCGTTTTCCCAGCAACTCAAGACATTATGAATGTTTGGTAGTCGTGCAGTGATGATTACTCCCTGGTTTAGTGCGGCATGCTTTATAGCTTAGAACAGGAGCTCCAAAAGTGTTTTGAGCAACACAAAGCATATGAGATGTTCCAAGAGCTGAGAATGGTTTTCTAAGCTCATGCCCGGGTCGAGAGATATGAAGTCTCCGACAAGTTCTTCAGTTGTAAGATAGAGGAAAATAGTTCTGTTAGCGAGCACATACTCAAAATGTTTGGGTTGAACAACCGCTTGTCTCAGCTGGGAGTTAATCTTCCAGATGACTCGGTTATTGACAGAATCCTCCAGTTTCTTCCACCTAGCTACAAGAGCTTTGTGATGAACTACAATATGCAAGGGATGGAGAAGTCGATTCCTGAGACCACTAGTTTCAAGAAATGAGCGGAGGTGGAAATCAAAAAGGAACATCGGGTGTTGATGGTGAATAAGACCACTAGTTTCAAGAAAGGCAAGGGTAAAAAGAACTTCAAGAAGGACGGCAAAGTAGTTGCCGCGCCCGGTAAATCAGTTACCGGGAAGAAGCCCAAGAATGGACCCAAGCTTGAGACTGAGTGCTTTTATTGCAAGGGAACTGGTCACTGGAAGCGTAACTGCCCGAAGTACTTAGCGGATAAGAAGGTTGGGAACGTCAAAGGTATATATGATATACATGTTATTGATGTGTACCTTACCAGCGCTCGTAGTAGCTACTGGGTATTTGATATCGATGCGGTTGCTCACATTTGTAACTCAAAACAGGAGTTGTAGAATAAGCGGCGACTGGCAAAGGACAAGGTGACGATGCACGTCGGGAATGGTTCCAAAGTCGATGTGATCACCGTCGGCACGCAACCTCTACATCTACCTTCGGGATTAGCTTTAAACCTCAATAATTGTTATTTAGTACCAGCTTTGAGCATGAACATTGTATGTGGATCTCGTTTGATGTGAGATGGCTACTCATTTAAATCCGAGAATAATGGTTGTTCTATTTATATGAGAGATATGCTTTATGGTCATGCCCCGCTGGTCAATGGTTTATATTTATTGAATCTCGAACGTGATGTTACACATATTCATAGTCTGAATACCAAACGATGTAAGGTTGATAATGATAGTCCCTCATACTTGTGGCACTGTCGCCTTGGTCATATTGGTGTCAAACGCATGAAGAAACTCCATGCAGATGGACTTTTGGAGTCTCTTTATTATGAAACATTTGACACGTGCGAACCATGCCTCATGGGCAAGATGACCAAGACTCCATTCTCCGAAACAATGGAGCGAGCAACCAGCTTGTTGGAAATAATACATACCAATGTATGTGGACCGATGAGCATTGAGGCTCGCGGTGGCTATCGTTATGTTCTCACCCTCACTGATGACTTAAGCAGATATGGGTATGTCTACTTGATGAAACACAAGTATGAGACCTTTGAAAAGTTCAAGGAATTTCAGAGTGAGTTAGAGAATCAACGTGACAAGCAAATAAAGTTCTTACGATCTGATCGTGGAGGGGAATATTTGAGTCACGAGTTTGGCACGCACTTAAGGAAATGTGGAAATTGTTTCACAACTCAAGCCACCTAGAACACCTTAGTGTAATGGTGTGTCCGAACATCGTAATCACACACTGTTAGATATGGTGCGATCTATGATGTCTCTTACTGATTTACCACTGTCATTTTGGGGATATGCATTAGAGACTGACGCATTCACTTTAAATAGGGCACCGTCTAAATCCGTTGAGAGGACACCGTATGAATTATGGTTTGGGAAGAAACCTAAGCTGTCGTTTCTGAAAGTTTGGGGATGCGATGCTTATTTCAAGAAACTTCAACCTGAAAAGCTCGAACCCAAATCGGAGAAGTGCGTCTTCATAGGATACCCTAAGGCAACTATTGGGTATACCTTCTACCTCAGATCCGAAGGCAAGATCTTTGTTGCCAAGAATGGATCCTTTCTAGAGAAAGAGTTTTTCTTGAAAGAAGTAAGTGGGAGGAAAGTAGAACTTCATGAGGTAATTGTACCCCCTCTCGAACCAGAAAGTAGTGCAGCGTAGGAGAATGTTTCTATGGTGCTTGCACCGAGTAGAGAGGAAGTTAATGATGATGATCATGAAACTTTTGATCAAGTTACTACTAAACTTCGTAGGTCCACGAGGACACGTGCCGCACCAGAGTGGTACGGTAACCCTATCCTGGAAATCATGTTGTTAGACAACGGTGAACCCTCGAACTATGAAGAAGCCATGGCAGGCCCAGATTCCAACAAATGGCTTGAAGCCATGAAATCCGAGATAGGATCCATGTATGAGAACAGAGTGAGGACTTTGGTGGACTTGCTCGATGATCGGCAAGCCATAGAAAATAAATGGATCTTTAAGAATAAGACTGACGCAGATGGTAATGTAACCGTCTATAAGGCTCGACCTGTCGCTAAGGGTTATCGACAAGTTAAAGGAGTTGACTACGATGAGACCTTCTCACCGATAGCAATGCTGAAGTCCATCTGAATCCTGTTAGCATTTGCCGCATTTTATGATTATGAGATCTGGCAAATGGATGTCAAAACGACATTCCTTAATGGTTTCCTTAAGGAAGAATTGTATATGATGCAGCCGGAAGGTTTTGTCAATCCTAAGAATGCTGACAAGGTATGCAAGCTCCAGCGCTCCATCTATGGGCTGGTGCAAGCATCTCGGAGTTGGAACATTCGCTTTGATGAGGTGATCAAAGTGTTTCGGTTTATACAGACTTATGGAGAAGCCTGTATTTACAAGAAAGTGAGTGGGAGCTCTGTAGCATTTCTCATTTTATATGTGGATGACATATTGTTGACGGGAAACGATATAGAACTTTTGGAAAGCATAAAGGCCTACTTGAATAAGTGTTTTTCAATGAAGAACCTTGGCGAAGCTGCTTACATATTAGGCATCAAGATCTATAGAGATATATCGAGACGCCTCATTGGTCTTTCACAAAGCACATACCTTGACAAGATATTGATGAAGTTCAATATGGATCAGTCCAAGAAGGGGTTCTTGCCTATATTGCAAGGTGTGAGATTGAGCAAAGCTCAATGCTCGACCTCAGCAGAAGATAGAGAAAAGATGAGTGTCATCCCCTATGCCTCAGCCATAGGCTCTATTATGTATGACATGTTGTGTACCAGAACTGATGTGAACCTTGCCATAAGTTTGGTAGGGAGGTACCAAAGTGATCCCGGAATGGAACACTGGATAGCGGTCAAGAATATCCTTAAGTACCTAAATAGGACTAAAGGATATGTTTCTCATTTATGGAGGTGCCGAAGAGCTCGTCATACGGTTACGTCGATGCTAGCTTTGACACAGATCCGGATGACTCCAAGTCACAAACCGGATACGTGTATATTTTGAATGGTGGGGCAGTCAGCTAGTGTAGTTGCAAGCAAAGCGTCATGGCGGCATCTACATGTGAAGCGGAGTACATAGCTGCTTCGGAAGCAGCACACGAAGGAGTCTGGATGAAGGAGTTCATCACCGACCTAGGAGTTATTCCCAATGCATCGGGCCCGATGACTCTCTTCTGTGACAACACTGGAGCTATTGCCATTGCCAAGGAGCCCAGGTTTCACAAGAAGACCAAGCACATCAAGCGCCGCTTCAACTCCATTTGTGGTAACATTCAGGATGGAGATATAGATATTTGTAAAGTACACACGAAACTAAATGTCGCAGATCCGTTGTGATGAGGACATCCCTACTAATGCTACACCCACAACTCCGACTGCTATACATACATGACCAATTACTAGAGCTCGCGCACATCAATTGAATTACCAGGTACTTTCGTTTCTTGCAAATCCTTCTAATGTTCATGAACATATGATGTTGCCTAAATTAGATACTTTTGTTTTACTTGTGAATGAAGGACCTAGCAGGGACAAGAAGGATGACCATTGGAGCGGGATCAAGCATGGAGAAGAAGGTGCGCGCGCAGGAAAGAACAATGGAGCTTCCAGTGATGATTTTCGCACTTTGAAGCCACCATAATGGGAGCAAGAAGCCTTGGACGAAATATGCATGATGCCACTTTATAAAATTCGTCCCTAGGCTAATATAGGTGTTGCGCCACCTTATTTTTGGGCCAGGCCCATGTAATTTCGAAATACCATATTATAGGCTATTTTTAGAGTCCGTATGTATGGGGAAACTGAATTAGGGTCGGTTTCGGACCCCTCCTCCAAGGGGCCACGAAATTCCCCTCTATTCCCCCATATATACAGCCCTTAGGGCATCGTTTTAGGTTTGGGGTTTTGTTTAGATTATAAGTTCGCCATAGCTGCAACTTCGCGTTCTTCGTTTGTGTTCCATGACCAGACAAAGGCGTCACAGAACCCCACTTCATCAATAAAGCTTTCCTCTTATATTCGCACTATCCAGATTGCAATCTTAGTTTCTTGCTTGTTCTTCGTTTGCGTGCAGGAAACAGACCCTCGTGGTCAGGTTGATCGTGCTCTGGCGTGGTCAATAACCTCTCGGAGTTGGTTTAGCGATTGCTAAGGCGTGGCGTCATCACACGTTAGTAGTCGGATCGTCAAAGTCTACTCCACCAAGACGATAGCCCCCATCTCATCGAAAGACAGGGACAACTTTGCCTCTATCAAGTGGTATCAAATTCCCAGGTTGCTCGGTGAGATTTTATCAGTTTTCGTAGTTTAGATCGCATACCTTCATACCTTTAGTCCACGAAAAAGCAAAAAAAAAATTAGGGTTAGATCATCATATACGAACCAATCTGAGCCTTTGCATAGTCTTTTCAGTATTTTGCTTTGTTGAATTTGCGGTTACATCGTCGTGTCGAGTTGCTGGTCTTAGTGTCTAGTCCTTTAGAGTTTCGAGTTCTATTCACAGGTTGTCATGCCGCCAACGCATCGTCTTCATAGTCGCCATATACCACCACCATCATCACCCCTGCCAGATATCACCACCCACTATCCATTGGTGTCCATATATACCACCACCAATCCGAGTCTAGCTCATTTTAGATTTCGTTTCGAGATCTTTTTGATTTCGGATTCGCGTTTGGCTACCTGCGTAGGTGTCGAAAAAAAAGAGTCTGGCACGCTTTGCAGAGCACGTTTTGGCCCAAAAATATTTTTTCCCTATCTTGATTTTAGGTTCTCCGGAGCATTTTGAGACACTTGCTATCATAGTGATTTTTGTCGAAATTTTTGGTCGTCGCAGCCCCCGGATTGCTCCAGAAAAAAATACTCCAAAAAATTTCATGCCCATCTTGCTTATACAACGTGGCAAGAGTTTTGAGACACTCGCCATTGTAGTGATTTTTTGAGCAAAAAAAAAGAGGCGCCGACGAAAAATAATAATTCAAAGTGTGCTCTTCCCTTGATTACGTGTAGCGTCGTGATTTTGTTGGTGCTTTAGGCTCGCGTGTCTAGTACGGATCTAGCCTAGGACCAGCACAGTACCGTCGTTGAGCGTTTATTCGACCTTGCATCTCTGAATTGATTATTGCTAACCCTTTTTGCTACCATATTATAAGCCATCCCAGCTCCACATACATCTACGTCGTGTGTTTGACACCACCTGGCAATCGCTCTATCCAAGCTTTGAGAGTTTTGACTACAACGATTGCCGATCACCGCCTGCTGCTGGGTAAGAACTGGTAAGAATTTGAGATTCGCTTAAAGGATTTGTGACACACCACCACCACCACCACCACCACGTCCCAGTAGTCCGTAGGTTTCATATTCTTGTGTGTTTCCTATTTGCTAACCATGGTGGTGGTTGCCCTTGAGGCTGATCGGGAGCTTGCCCGTCTACCACCACCAGCTGCAGCTCCTATTCCTTTCGAACGACGAGCACAACGTGTGCCTCTCGGCCAAGCCCAACATACTGGTACTGTTGATACTGCTGCTATTTCTGTGGCTCCTGCTGCTACTGTCGTTGAGCAGATTGACGATTATGATGGTGATTACGATGATGAGGGAGAGGTTGCTCCCGATCAGCCTCAAGGGCAACCACCACCATACACACCAGGTCGACCACATGGCTACAACCGTAACGGTAGGGCTGCCCCACCCCCTCAGGTACGGGATCATGACCATCTCCCTAAACTTAAATTGAATATTCCGACATTTGAGGGTAGATATGTTCCTGATATATATCTTACATGGGAGTTAGAAACAGAACAACGTTTTACATGCTTACAATTTCCTGAGGATAGACGTGTTGCTGCTGCTGTTTGTTCATTCACTAGTTTTGCTTGTGTTTGGTGGTCAGAACATTGTAGAATACACCATGCTAATATTCCAACTACTTGGGCTGCTTTGAAAACTGCTATGCATAATCGTTGGGTGCCACCTTATTATCAACGTGAATTGCTTCAAAATTTGCAGCGTTTAAGACAAGGGAAAAATTCTGTAGAATGATATTATCAGGAATTACAAACTGGTATGATTAGATGTGGTATTGTTGAGGAGAATGAAGCTATGCTTGCACGTTTTATGGGTGGATTAAATAGAGAGATTCAGACTATTCTGGAGTATAAGGAGTATAACACTATCACTCGTTTATTTCATCTTGCTTGCAAAGCTGAATGTGAAGTGCAGGATCGACAGGCAATGGCGAGAACTACTTTTTCTGCAGGTCGCACTTCATCATCGACGCCATGTACCTCATCTACTTCCACACGTCCTGCTGCAACACCACCTACTTCAACCTCCAACTCCAACCGCGATACCAGGAAACAGGCTCCTACTCCACCCTCTACGAAGAGCACACCTTCTGAGCCTGCCCGGAGCTCTTCTTCATCTATTGCATCCACAGGGCAAACACATGAGGTTATATGCCGTCGTTGCAAGGGTGGATGATATAGGCGAAGTTGTCCCTGTCTTTCGATGAGATGGTGGCTATCGTTTTTGGTGGAGTAGACTTTGACGATCCGACTACGAACGTGTGAGACGTCGCGCCTTAGCAATCGCTAAACCAACTCTGAGAGGTTATTGACCACGCCGGAGCACGATCAACCTGACCACGAGGGTCTATTTCCTGCACGCAAACGAAGAACAAGCAAGAAACTAAGATTGCAATCTGGATATTGCGAATATAAGAGGAAAGCTTTATTGATGAAGTGGGGTTCTGTGACGCCTTTGTCTGGTCGTGGAACACAAACGAAGAACGCGAAGTTGCTGCTATGGCGAACTTGTAATCTAAACAAAACCCAAACCTAAAACGAAGCCCTAAGGGCTGTATATATGGGGGAATAGAAGGGAATTTCGTGGCCCCTTGGAGGAGGGGTCCGAAACCGACCCTAACTCAGTTTCCCCATACATACGGACTCTAAAAACAGCCTATAATATGGTATTTCGAAATTACATGGGCCTGGCCCAAAATTAAGGTGGCGCAGCACCTATATTAGCCTATGGACGAATTTTATAAAGTGGCATCATGCATATTTCGTCCAAAGCTTCCCACTCCCATTATGGTGGCTTCAATGTGCGAAAATCATCACTGGAAGCTCCAATGTTCTTCCCCGCGCGCGCACCTTCTCCTCCATGCTTGATCCCGCTCCAATGGTCATCCTTCTTATCCATGATAGGTCCTTCATTCATAAGTAAAACAAAAGTATCTAATTTAGGCAGCATCATATGTTCATGAATATTAGAAGGATTTCCAAGAAACGAAAGTACCTGGTAATTCAATTGACGTGCGCGAGCTCTAGTAATTGGTCCTGTATGTATAGCAGTCGGGGTGGGTGTAACATTAGTAGGGATGTCCTCATCATCCTCCCCTTCTTGAACTGACGTCGTCCTCGACGGAAGCTCATCTTCCTCACCCAAATAAGGCTTCAAATCTGCAATGTTAAAAGTGGGGCTAACCCCAAACTCTGCAGGCAGCTCAAGTTTATATGCATTATCATTTACTTTCTCTAACACCTTAAAAGGACCATCAGCACGTGGCATTAGCTTTGACTTGCGCAAATCAGGAAATCTATCCTTACGCAAATGTAACCAAACAAGATCTCCAGGTGCAAAGACAACATGTTTTCTACCCTTATCTCCAGCAAGTTTGTATTTAGCATTCATACGCTCAATGTTTTCCTTAGTTAACTCATGAATCTTTAATATCAATTCAGCACGTTCTTTAGCATCAAAATTAACCTTCTCCGAAGACGGAAGAGGCAACAAATCAATAGGTGCACGAGGTAAGAAACCATACACAACTTCAAAAGGGCACATCTTAGTGGTAGAATGTAGCGAACGATTATAAGCAAATTCAATATGAGGCAAGCATTCTTCCCACATTTTCAGGTTATTCTTCAAAATAGCCCTAAGCATAGTAGACAATGATCTATTGACTACTTCAGTTTGGCCATCAGTTTGGGGGTGACATGTAGTACTAAAAAGCAGTTTAGTCCCCAACTTAGCCCATAAACATCTCCAAAAGTGGCTAAGAAATTTAGCATCACGATCGGAAACAATTGTATTTGGCACACCATGCAACCGAACAATTTCACGAAAGAACAAATCAGCAACATGAGCAGCATCATCACTTTTATGACATGGTATAAAGTGTGCCATTTTAGAAAATCTATCCACGACAACAAATATGCTATCCCTCCCCTTCTTTGTTTGAGGTAAACCTAAAACAAAGTCCATAGATATATCCTCCCAAGGAACACTAGGTACAGGTAAAGGCATATATAAACCATGAGGATTGAGTCGTGACTTAGCTTTTTGACATGTAGTGCAGCGAGCAACAAAACGCTCAACATCCCGTCTCATCTTTGGCCAAAAGAAATGTGTAGCAAGTACGTCCTCCGTCTTCTTCATGCCAAAGTGTCCCATTAATCCTCCTCCGTGCGCCTCCTGTAACAACAAAAGACGAACGGAGCTAGCTGGAATGCATAGCTTGTTAGCACGAAACACAAATCCATTATTAATAACGAACTTGTTCCATGTTCTCCCTTCTTTACAATTCTGCAACACGTCTCTAAATTCAGCATCATGCACATATTGATCTTTGATGGTCTCCAAACCAAATATTTTAAAGTCAAGTTGTGAAAGCATAGTATAACGACGAGACAAAGCATCAGCAATAACATTGTCTTTACCCTTCTTGTGTTTAATGACATAAGGGAAAGTCTCAATGAATTCAACCCATTTAGCATGTCTACGGTTCAGTTTTGCTTGACTTTTAATATGTTTCAAAGATTCATGATCAGAATGTATAACAAATTCTTTGGGCCATAAATAATGTTGCCATGTTTCCAAAGTCCGAACAAGAGCATATAATTCCTTATCATAAGTAGAATAATTTAGACTAGGCCCACTTAATTTTTCAGAAAAGTACGCAACAGGTTTACCATCTTGTAGTAACACACCTCCTAACCCAATTCCACTAGCATCACATTCAAGCTCGAAAGTCTTATTAAAATCAGGAAGTTGGAGTAAAGGAGCATGTGTTAACTTATCTTTCAAGACCGTGAAGGCTTCTTCCTGTGCGGTACCCCAAGAAAAAGGCACGTCCTTCTTTGTAAGCTCATTGAGAGGCGCAGCAATGGTGCTGAAATTTCTCACAAAACGCCTATAGAAACCAGCGAGGCCAAGAAAACTCCTTAGTTGTGTGACCGTTTTGGGCTGCGGCCAATTCTCAATAGCTTCGATCTTGGCTGTATCAACTTCAATTCCCTGTGGAGTAACAACATAGCCAAGAAAAGATACTCGGTCGATGCAAAAGGTGCACTTCCCAAGGTTACCAAACAAACGTGCATCACGTAGCGCAGTAAAAACAGCACGTAAATGTTCCAAATGTTCCTCCAAAGATCTACTAAAAATCAATATATCATCAAAATAGACTACCACAAATCGTCCAATGAAAGCACGTAAAACCTCGTTCATTAATCTCATGAAAGTGCTAGGTGCATTAGTTAACCCAAAAGGCATGACTAGCCACTCATATAATCCAAACTTAGTTTTAAATGCTGTTTTCCATTCATCGCCCAATTTCATACGAATTTGATGGTATCCACTACGCAAATCAACTTTGGAGAAAATTGTAGAGCCACTTAATTCATCAAGCATATCATCTAGTCTAGGAATAGGATGACGATAACGAATAGTAATATTATTAATGCCTCTACAATCCACACACATGCGCGATGTACCATCCTTTTTAGGCACTAGAATAATAGGAACAGCACAAGGACTAAGGGATTCACGTATATAACCTTTGTCAAGCAGCTCCTGTACTTGACGCATAATCTCCTTTGTCTCCTCTGGATTGGTACGGTAGGGCGCACGGTTGGGTAGGGATGCACCGGGAATTAAGTCAATCTGATGCTCAATCCCGCGAATAGGCGGTAATCCCGGTGGCACGTCTTGTGGAAAGACGTCAGCGAACTCCTGCAAAATGTTAATGACAGCAGGAGGCAAAGAGGGAGGCATGTCCTCGAATGAAAATAATACCTCTTTACATACAAAAGCATAGCAAACATATGTACCAACATCCAAATCATTAATATCAGATTTAGTAGCAAGTAAACATCCACTCTTCAATTTTATTTCAGATGCAACAGTAGATGATGGTTTATTATGCTTATGGTGTTGCTCAAATTCCTGTGCTACAATCTGATTTTCACTCTTATTTTTCTCCTGTTTTGCTTTACTAGCTCTAGCAATGTCATCTTTCATAATATGTTCGGGAGACATAGGAAGCAAAGTGATATTATGATCCTTATGAACAAGAGTATACTGATTTGTCCTACCATGGTGTACAGAATTTTTATCAAACTGCCATGGTCTACCAAGTAAAACAGAACATGCTTGCATGGGTACCACATCACAATCCACATAATCAGAATATGTAGCAATGCTAAAATGCACACGAACAGTACGTGTTACCTTAACCTTGCCACTATTGTTGAACCATTGGATGTAATAAGGATGAGGATGTGGTCTGGTGGATAGAGACAGCTTCTCCACCATCTCCATGCTAGCCAAGTTATTGCAACTCCCTCCATCGATGATGATGCGAACAGAACGCTCTTTCACAACTCCCTTTGTGTGGAACAAGTTGTGCCTCTGATTTTGCTCAGCGTGTGTAACCTGCACACTGAGAACACGTTGAGCAACTAAACTTTCATACCTGTCAGCGTAATCAGCAGCCATGTATTGTGTTTCTGGTTCTGCATCCTCGCCACCCTGTTCGTCACTTGCAATAAGTGCCAAAGTCTCCTCATCATAATCACTAGCGGACGCATATCCACCATCCTCAGTAACAATCATTACACGCTTGGAAGGGCATTCTCTCGCATAGTGACCTCCACCCTTGCAACGACGACATATAACCTCATGTGTTTGCCCTGTGGATGCAATAGATGAAGAAGAACTCTGTGCAGGCCCAAAAGGTGTGCTCTTCGCAGAGGGTGCAGTAGGAGCCTGTTTCCTGGTATCGCGATTAGAGTTGGAGGTTGAAGGAGGTGGTGTTGCAGCAGGACGTGCGGAAGCAGAGGAGGTACGTGGCGTCCATGATGAAGTACGGCCTGCAAAATTAGTAGTTCTCGCCATTGCCTGTCGATCCTGCACTTCACGTTCAGCTTTGCAAGCAAGATGAAATAAACGAGTGATAGTGTTATACTCCTTATACTCTAGAATAGTCTGAATCTCTCTATTTAATCCACCCATAAAACGTGCAAGCATAGCTTCATTCTCCTCAACAATACCACATCTAATCATACCAGTTTGTAATTCCTGATAATATTCTTCTACAAAATTTTTTCCTTGTCTTAAACGCTGCAAATTTTGAAGCAATTCACGTTGATAATAAGGTGGCACCCAACGATTTCGCATAGCAGTTTTCAAAGCAGCCCAAGTAGTTGGGATATTATCAGGGTGTATTCTACAATGTTCTGACCACCAAACACAAGCAAAACTAGTGAATGAACAAACAGCAGCAGCAACACGTCGATCCTCTGGAAATTGTAAGCATGTAAAACGTTGTTCTGTTTCTAACTCCCATGTAAGATATATATCAGGAACATATCTACCCTCAAACGTCGGAATATTCAATTTAAGTTTAGGGAGATGGTCATGATCCCGTACCTGCGGGGGTGGTGCAACCCTACCGTTACGGTTGTAGCCATGTGGTCGACCTGGTGCGTATGGTGGTGGTTGCCCATGGGGCGGATCTGGAGCAACCTCTCCCTCATCATCGAAATCACCATCATAATCTTCAACCTGCTCAACGACAGTAGCCGCACGAGCCACCGAAGTAGCAACAGTATCAACAGTACCAGGATGTTGGGCGTGGCCGAGAGGCACACGTCGCGCTCGTCGTTCGGAAGGAATAGGAACTGCAGCTGGTGGAGGTAGACGGGCAAGCACCTCATTGAACTTGGCGTCCATCTTGGAGTCGAATGTCTTCTCCAAACCATCTAGCTTCTCCATGGCAACTCCAAAGTTGTTCACGAAGTCCTGTACCTGCTCAGCCATCATTTGCTGAAATTTATCATAGAGCGCTTTGTTGGTCATGCTCTCCCAGTCGATCTCGTCATCGTGTGATCCTAGCATGGTTAGCAGAAATAGGAAACACACAATATGAAACCTACAGACTGCTGGGACGTGGTGGTGGTGGTGGTGTGGCACAAATCCTTTAAGCGAATCTCAATTTCTTACCAGTTCTTACCCAGTAGCAGGCGGTGATCGGCAACCATTGTAGCCAAAACTCTCAAAGCTTGGATAGAGCGATTGCCAGGTGGTGTCAAGCACACGGCGTAGAAGTATGTGGAGCTGGGATGGCTTATAATATGGTAGCAAAAAGGGTCAGCAATAATCAATTCAGAGATGCAAGGTTGAATAAACGCTCAACGACGGTACTGTGCTGGTCCTAGGCTAGACCGTGCTAGAGACACGAGCCTAAAACACCAACAAAAACACGACGATACACCTAAGCAAGGGAAAAGCACAATCGGATTTTTTTTTTTCGTTTTTTTTTTCGGCGCCTCTTTTTTTTTTTTTCTGCGCCTCTTTTTTTTTTTCAAAAACTCACTACAATGGCGAGTGTCTCAAAACTCTTGCCACGTCGTATAAGCAAGATGGGCACGAATTTTTCTTTTGGACTATTTTTTTTTTCTGGAGCAATCCGGGGGCTGCGACGACCCAAAAATTTCGACAAAAATCACTATGATAGCAAGTGTCTCAAAACGCTCCGGGGAACCTAAAATCAAGATAGGGAAAAAATATTTTCAGCCGAAATTTTTTTTGGGCCAAAACGTGCTCTGCAAAGCGTGCCAGACTCTTTTTTTTTTTTTTTCGACACCTGCGCAGGTAGCAAAACACGGATCCGAAATCAAAAGGATCTCGAAACTAAACCTAAAACGAACTGGACTTGGATTGGTGGAGGATTTGTGGTGGTATATATGGACACCAATGGAGAGTGATGATGGATGATGAGATATGGCAGCGGCGATGATGGTGGTGGTATATGGCAACTATGAAGATGATGCGGTGGCGGCGTGACAACCTGTGAAAAGAACTCGAAACTCTAAAGGACTAGACACTAAGA
This sequence comes from Hordeum marinum, assembly GCA_022496015.1. Classification (NCBI taxonomy): domain Eukaryota; kingdom Viridiplantae; phylum Streptophyta; class Magnoliopsida; order Poales; family Poaceae; genus Hordeum; species Hordeum marinum. Next base: position 150,833,021 of record CM039676.1, read on the forward strand.
CCAGCAACTCGACACAACGATGTAACCGCCAATTCAACAAAGCAAAATACTGAAAAGACTATGCAAAGGCTCAGATTGGTTCGGATATGATGATCTAACCCTAATTTTTTTTGGCTTTTTCGTGGACTAAAGGTATGAAGAACAGATGCGATCTAAACTACGAAAACTGGTAAAATCTCACCGAGCAACCTGGAAATCTGATACCACTTGATATAGGCGAAGTTGTCCCTGTCTTTCGATGAGATGGTGGCTATCGTTTTTGGTGGAGTAGACTTTGACGATCCGACTACGAACGTGTGAGACGTCGCGCCTTAGCAATCGCTAAACCAATTCTGAGAGGTTATTGACCACGCCGGAGCACGATCAACCTGACCACGAGGGTCTATTTCCTGCACGCAAACGAAGAACAAGCAAGAAACTAAGATTGCAATCTGGATATTGCGAATATAAGAGGAAAGCTTTATTGATGAAGTGGGGTTCTGTGACGCCTTTGTCTGGTCGTGGAACACAAACGAAGAACGCGAAGTTGCTGCTATGGCGAACTTGTAATCTAAACAAAACCCAAACCTAAAACGAAGCCCTAAGGGCTGTATATATGGGGGAATAGAAGGGAATTTCGTGGCCCCTTGGAGGAGGGGTCCGAAACCGACCCTAAGTCAGTTTCCCCATACATACGGACTCTAAAAACAGCCTATAATATGGTATTTCGAAATTACATGGGCCTGGCCCAAAATTAAGGTGGCGCAGCACCTATATTAGCCTATGGACGAATTTTATAAAGTGGCATCATGCATATTTCGTCCAAAGCTTCCCACTCCCATTATGGTGGCTTCAATGTGCGAAAATCATCACTGGAAGCTCCAATGTTCTTCCCCGCGCGCGCACCTTCTCCTCCATGCTTGATCCCACTCCAATGGTCATCCTTCTTATCCATGATAGGTCCTTCATTCATAAGTAAAACAAAAGTATCTAATTTAGGCAGCATCATATGTTCATGAATATTAGAAGGATTTCCAAGAAACGAAAGTACCTGGTAATTCAATTGACGTGCGCGAGCTCTAGTAATTGGTCCTGTATGTATAGCAGTCGGGGTGGGTGTAACATTAGTAGGGATGTCCTCATCAGTGGAGGTCACTTTGCGAGAGAATGCCCTTTCCAAGCGTGTCATGATTGTTACTGAGGATGGTGGATATGCGTATGCTAGTGATTATGATGAGGAGACTTTGGCTTTCATTGCAAGTGAAGAACACGATGGCGACGATGCAGAACCAAAAACACACTACATGGCTGCTGATTACGCTGACAGGTATGAAAGTTTAGTTGCTCAACGTGTTCTCAGTGTGCAGGTTACACAGGCTGAACAAAATCAGAGGCACAACTTATTCCACACAAAGGGAGTTGTGAAGGAGCGTTCTGTCCGTGTCATCATCGATGGAGGGAGTTGCAATAACTTGGCTAGCATGGAGATGGTGGAGAAGCTGTCTCTAACCACCAGACCACATCCTCATCCTTATTACATCCAATGGTTCAACAATAGTGGCAAGGTTAAGGTAACACGTACTGTTCGTGTGCATTTTAGCATTGCTACATATTCTGATTATGTGGATTGTGATGTGGTACCCATGCAAGCATGTTCTGTTTTACTTGGTAGACCATGGCAGTTTGATAAAAATTATGTACACCATGGTACGACAAATCAGTATACTCTTGTTCATAAGGATCATAATATCACTTTGCTTCCTATGTCTCCCGAACATATTATGAAAGATGACATTGCTAGAGCTAGTAAAGCAAAACAGGAGAAAAATAAGAGCGAAAATCAGATTGTAGCACAGGAATTTGAGCAACACCATAAGCATAATAAACCATCATCTACTGTTGCATCCGAAATAAAATTGAAGAGTGGATGTTTACTTGCTACTAAATCTGATATTAATGATTTGGATGTTGCTACATCTGTTTGCTATGCTTTTGTATGCAAAGAGGTATTATTTTCATTCGAGGACATGCCTCCCTCTTTGCCTCCTGCTGTCATTAACATTTTGCAGGAGTTCGCTGACGTCTTTCCACAAGACGTGCCACCGGGATTACCACCTATTCGCGGGATTGAGCATCAGATTGACTTAATTCCCGGTGCATTCCTACCCAACCGTGCACCCTACCGTACCAATCCCGAGGAGACAAAGGAGATTATGCGTCAAGTACAGGAGCTGCTTGACAAAGGTTATATACGTGAATCCCTTAGTCCTTGTGATGTTCCTATTATTCTAGTTCCTACAAAGGATGGTACTTCGCGCATGTGTGTGGATTGTAGAGGCATTAATAATATTACTATTCGTTATCGTCATCCTATTCCTAGACTAGATGATATGCTTGATGAATTAAGTGGCTCTACAATTTTCTACAAAGTTGATTTGCGTAGTGGATACCATCAAATTCGTATGAAATTGGGCGATGAATGGAAAACAGCATTTAAAACTAAGTTTGGATTATATGAGTGGTTAGTCATGCCTTTTGGGTTAACTAATGCACCTAGCACTTTCATGAGATTAATGAACGAGGTTTTACGTGCTTTCATTGGACGATTTGTGGTAGTCTAGTTTGATGATATATTGATTTTTAGTAGATCTTTGGAGGAACATTTGGAACATTTACGTGTTGTTTTTACTGCGCTACGTGATGCACGTTTGTTTGGTAACCTTGGGAAGTGCACCTTTTGCATCGACCGAGTATCTTTTCTTGGCTATGTTGTTACTCCACAGGGAATTGAAGTTGATAAAGCCAAGATTGAAGCTATTGAGAGTTGGCCGCAGCCCAAAACGGTCACACAAGTAAGGAGTTTTCTTGGCCTCGCTGGTTTCTATAGGCGTTTTGTGAGAGATTTCAGCACCATTGCTGCGCCTCTCAATGAGCTTACAAAGAAGGACGTGCCTTTTTCTTGGGGTACCGCACAGGAAGAAGCCTTCACGGTCTTGAAAGATAAGTTAACACATGCTCCTTTGCTCCAACTTCCTGATTTTTGGTGGATCAGGAAGGAGGAGACGTCCCCGGGCTGTACGTGTGTTGAACGAGCAGGCGCCATCCGTTCGGCGCTTGGATCGAATCTTTCCGCGATTTGAATCACTGCGAGTACGACTCCATCAACCGCGTTCTTGTAACGCTTCCGCTTAGCGATCTTCAAGGGTATGAAGATGCACTCCCTCTCTCTCGTTGCTAGCATATCCTAGATTGATCTTGGTGACATGTGGGAAAAAATTTCAATTGTTACTACGTTCCCCAACAATGCCAAGGCCCCTCTAGAGGGAAGATCCCTCGTGGATTCAAGGCTCCTCCTCCATAGTGAGAGAACACTACCGCTACTTGTATCGTTTGTTGATTTGGGATCTTTGTACCTCTTGTGTTGCTTATGGACCTAGTGGATGTGTGATTTGAGTTTGCTCTTGAGTGTTTCCTTGTTCTTCCCTGGGTTCTTCATGTTTCCCCCTCCAATTCGTGAAAGATCGACACCCACGGGTTTGCCCCATATCATATGGTATCATGAGCCACGTTGATCATGAATTTGGAGTCTCCCCCATCATTTTCTAGCCTATTTTTGCTTGATTTCATCCTAATCCAAAAATCCCCTCAAAAATAGCCATACCAATTTATTTTGCAATTGTTGAATCTTGTGAGTTTTTGTTGGTTTTGATCTATGGAATAGATGCCTAGCAAGTGGATATAGCTTTCTATCCGAGAGTTTCCCGAAATTTTTCCCAAAAACCATCGAATTCGTGATCTGCTCGAAATTTTCTCCGCACCCCATGTGCACAAGACCCACGAAAGTTCTTGGATACCCCGTGCAGACGGGCCTCAAAAGTATGCGCATAGGCCCTATAGAACAGCCCCATTTTTTTCTGTTTTCAGCCTTTGTCATCCCCACACTTTTTCTTTCCGCTCCATTCTCATTCCTTCATGATTCTAAGTTTGTTGCTTCCGTGTCCTAAGGTGTTTCAGCAACTTAGGCGCGGTTGGACATCATCACCACCACCATTCATCATCATCGGCCTTGACTTTGATTTTGGCCGCCTTCAACCGTAAGCAATGACGATAACTTCGAGGAAATCTTTGTCCAATCCTTGCCATTGCATTGATAGCTATGTGCCTATTTGCATACCTTACCCATCGAGACTAGCAAGTTGAGAATTGTCGGGCCATGTTACTTGTGCACCATAGTGGCACTCATATGCAGCATAGCTAGCTTAGCGTGCACTTCACTTGTTGTCTACTTTGTGCCATAAGTCTCTCCCGTGCATATCCAACATACTTGTCTCATATCTTGGTTCGAGCATCAAGCATATGATGCATTAGAGCTATAAGTGGATGCAAGTTCAATTGAACCTAAGTGGCATGTGCATCCAACTTGCTTGCTCATGAAGATGTCGGGCATTTGAGGAAGCCCGTCATCGGAATACACAAGCCAAGTTTATAATGAAAAACATAATTCCCACTAGCATACGGAAGTGACAAAATAGGAGACACTCTATATGAAGAACATGGTGCCACTTTGAGGCACAAGTGTGGTAAAGGATAGTAACAAAGTCCCTTCTCCATTTTCCTCTCATTTATTTTCTCTCTTTTTTCATGTGGGCTTTTCTCCTTTTTTCTTTTTTTTGCCTCCCCCATTTTGTATGGTGGGCTCATTTGGCCTCCTCCATTTTTTTATTTTTCGTCCAGAGTCTCATCCCGACTTCTGGCAGAATCATAGTCTCCATCAACCTTTCCTCATTGGGAAAATTCTCTAATAAGGATGATCATCAAAATTTTATTTACTTACAACCCAATATGAAAACTGATAGGTCCGCAATCACCTGCCCTGGCACGGGACAGAATGTGCGGCGGCACCTTGTGGCAGCCGACCGCGATCAGCGATACGGTCGGTCGCCCTATAGCCACGCGGGGGAAGGTAATGGAGTGGACGGGGGCGTGTCGGCATTGTTGCCCCGCCCGATCGCGGTCAGCGGTACGACAACTCCCCGATGAGCAGGTTCTTCAAGCTTGTTCTTGACACCCTCGACCTCCAGCCACATCATTTGTGGCAACATTCCATTTTGCAGCTCTCTAGCTTTGTGACCCTCTGCGAGGGTTACCTTGGCCTCGTCCCTTTTCTAGAGTTATGGAGGAAGTTGTTCTATCTCAAGGCCCTCAAGAACGCCAACGAGTCGTACGCCTGCAGGGGGACGGTGGTGTGCGTCTGCGAGACGCTATTCCCCCTCATTACCCTCATCGAGTCCATCAAGAAGTGGAACAGGACGTCCTTCTATGTGAAGAACGCTGACCTAGCCCGGGACTATGTCCAACTGCTGCCCTTCGTCAATGTCCCGTCCATGGGAGCAAACTGGACGCTGGACGTGCCAGTCGAGGAGGTAACCAGGATTCTAGGCCGGATGCACTCCATGAGGAGTGGAGAAGGGATAGTTCCGGCTGACCTGGTGGCCTCTTTCATCGACCACCGGGTGCTGCCTTTGCAACAGAGGCCGCACGGGATCTGCGACATGGGGTCTGGCGCGACCCATGCCGGATGTCCACCTTCGAGATGACGCCGACTCAAGTGGCGGAGCGGGTGAACTCCGTCAACAACTTCAAGCTGGAGACGTGCACGTGGTGCTTCGGCAACATGCCATATAGCCGGATCGACCCGACACCTTTGGTACATTTTGCCACGATCATTTATTGTCCCTCCTGTTTTCTCCTCCCGGGCACCACGCTCACGTGTCGTGCTGACCGTAGTGTTTTGTTCGACAAAACACGTCGGACGGCCCGCACCCTCAAGAGTTCGAGGTGGACCGCGTCGACTCCGATACGTAGGACTTTGAGTTGGGAGGAGCCGTCGAGCAGGTGGCGAGTCCTCCACGAAGGTCAAGGAGGACGCAATGATCGGCAGTTCTGGAGCCGGTGGATCCAGGGCGGCTGGTGAGTTTGAAACTGCACCCTTGATTAGAGATTGGACCGATGATGATGATGATGACATCAGGATCTTGCGTGCGCCTCCCTCATAGCTCAACAGGAGCCACGAGGAAGGAGCGAGGAGCTGCCAACCAGGGTCTGGGCAAGTAACGTGACCCAGAAGGAAAAGAGGGCGGCTGTTGGGCAGCCGACAGCGCTCCAGCTGGTATAAAGAAAACATGTATCACCATCGCGGAGCCACCACCCCGGGCTAGGCATCCCCTTCCCGTGGTCATTGGGTGAGGATTCTTTCCTTGTGACTTGATTCTTTTTTGTCTAGGGCCGACCAGTGCTTGAGGGTGGTCCCCTTCTCTTTTCCAGCGAGGCCCTCAAGTTCCAGGATATAGAGTCGACCGTGGAACCGATGGATGTTGCTAGACAGCTTGCCCAGGAGCATGCGGCCACGGCGTGGGAGGAGAAGAGGCGGCAGGCCGAATTGCAGGCCATGAAGGGGACGTCGAAGGGTGCCCCTCGCACTCGGCGGCATCAAGTGACGGGAGGCGGAGGCGGCGCTTAGACTCAGCACGCGCGACGGAGTCAACCCGGATGTCCCGGCCACCGTCAAGCAAGTCGCGGGAGCCGACGCTGGAGGCGACCCAGCCCATGGTGGAGATGGCTTGACCAGCAGACGTGGTTTTCGAGCCGGTCGTGGAGGCGGCGCATTAGCCGGAACCGGTCGCGACTTCGTCCTCCGCTGAACCGGTCACCGTGGAGGGGTAGGTCGTGATAGAGGCGAAGTTGTCCCTGTCTTTCTATGAGATGGTGGCTATCGTTTTTCGTGGAGTAGACTTTGACGATCCGACTACGAACGTGTGATGACGCCGCGCCTTAGCAATCGCTAAACCAACTCCGAGAGGTTATTGACCATGCCGGACCACGATCAACCTAACCACGAGGGTCTGTTTCCTGCACGCAAACGAAGAACAAGCAAGAAACTAAGATTGCAATCTGGATATTGCGAATATAAGAGGAAAGCTTTATTGATGAAGTGGGGTTCTGTGACGCCTTTGTCTGGTCGTGGAACACAAACGAAAAACGCCAAGTTGCAGCTATGGCGAACTTGTAATCTAAACAAAACCCAACCCTAAAACGACGCCCTAAGGGCTGTATATATGGGGGAACAGAGGGGAATTTCGTGGCCCCTTGGAGGAGGGGTCCGAAACAGACCTTATCTCAGTTTCCCCATACATACGGACTCTAGAAAGCCTATAATATGGTATTTCGAAATTACATGGGCCTGGCCCAACAATAAGGTGGCGCAGCACCTATATTAGCCTAGGGACGAATTTTATAAGTAGCATCCTGCATATTTCGTCCAAGGCTTCTTGCTCCATTATGGTGGCTTCAAAGTGCAAAAATCATCACTGGAAACTCCATTGTTCTTTCCCGCGTGCGCACCTTCTTCTCCATGCTTGATCCCGCTCCCATGGTCATCCTTCTTATCCATGCTAGGTCCTTCATTCATAAGTAAAACAAAAGTATCTAATTTAGGCAGCATCATATGTTCATGAACATTAGAAGGATTTGCAAGAAACGAAAGTACCTGGTAATTCAATTGACGTGCGCGAGCTCTAGTAATTGGTCCTGTATGTATAGCAGTCGGAGTTGTGGGTGTAGCATTAGCAGGGATGTCCTCCTCATCCTCCCCTTCTTGAATTGAAGTCGTCCTCGACGGAAGCTCATCTTCCTCACCCAAATAAGGCTTCAAATCTGCAATGTTAAAAGTGGGGCTAACCCCAAATTGTATAGGCAGCTCAAGTTTATATGCATTATCATTTATTTTCTCTAACACCTTAAAACAACCATCAGCACAAGGCATTAGCTTTGACTTGCGCAAATCAGGAAATCTATCCTTACGCAAATGTAACCAAACAAGATCTCCAGGTGCAAAGACAACATGTTTTCTACCCTTATCTCCAGCAATTTTGTATTTAGCATTCATACGCTCAATGTTTTCCTTCGTTAACTCATGCATCTTTAATATCAAGTCAGCACGTTCTTTAGCATCAAAATTAACCTTCTCTGAAGATGGAAGAGGCAACAAATCAATAGGTCCACGAGGTAAGAACCCATACACAACTTCAAAAGGGCACATCTTAGTGGTAGAATGTAGTGAACGATTATAAGAAAATTCAATACGAGGCAAGCATTCTTCCCACATTTTCAGGTTATTCTTCAAAACAGCCCTAAGCAACAGGTTTACCATCTTGTAATAACACACCTCCTAACCCAATTCCACCAGCATCACATTCAAGCTCGAAAGTCTTATTAAAATCAGGAAGTTGTAGCAAAGGAGCATGTGTTAACTTATCTTTCAAAACCTTGAAGGCTTCTTCCTGTGCGGTACCCCAAGAAAAAGGCACGTCCTTCTTTGTAAGCTCATTGAGAGGCGCAACAATGGTGCTGAAATCTCTCACAAAACGCCTATAGAAACCAGCGAGGCCAAGAAAACTCCTCACTTGTGTGACCGGTTTTGGCTGCGGCCAACTCTCAATGGCTTCAAACTTGGCTTTATCAACTTCAATTCCCTGTGGAGTAACAACATAGCCAAGAAAAGATACTCGATCGGTGAAAAAGGTGCACTTCCCAAGGTTACCAAACAAACGTGCATCACGTAGAGCAATAAAAACAACACGTAGATGTTCCAAATGTTCCTCCAAAGATCTACTAAAAATCAATATATCATCAAACTAGACTACCACAAATCGTCCAATGAAAGCACGTAAAACCTCGTTCATTAATCTCATGAAAGTGCTAGGTGCATTAGTTAACCCAAAAGGCATGACTAACCACTCATATAATCCAAACTTAGTTTTAAATGCTGTTTTCCATGCATCTCCCAATTTCATACAAATTTGATGGTATCCACTACACAAATCAACTTTGTAGAAAATTGTAGAGCCACTTAATTCATCAAGCATATCATCTAGTCTAGGAATAGGATGACGATAACGAATAGTAATATTATTAATGCCTCTACAATCCACACACATGCGCGATGTACAATCCACACACATGTGCATATAACCTTTGTCAAGCAGCTCCTGTACTTGACGCATAATCTCCTTTGTCTCCTCTGGATTGGTACGGTATGGCGCACGGTTGGGTAGGGATGCACCGGGAATTAAGTCAATCTGATGCTCAATCCCGCGAATAGGCGGTAATCCCGGTGGCACGTGTTGTGGAAAGACGTCAGCGAACTCCTACAAAATGCTAATGAGCGCAGGAGGCAAAGAGGGAGGCATGTCCTCGAATGAAAATAATACCTCTTTGCATACAAAAGCATAGCAAACAGATGTGGCAACATCCAAATCATTAATATCAGATTTAGTAGCAAGTAAACATCCACTCTTCAATTTTATTTCGGATGCAACATTAGATGATGGTTTATTATGCTTATGGTGTTGCTCAAATTCCTGTGCTACAATCTGATTCTCATTCTTTTTTTTTCCTACTTTGCTTTACTAGCTCTAGCAATGTCATCTTTCACAATATGTTCCGGAGACATAGGAAGCAAAGTGATATTTTGATCCTTATGAACAAGAGTATACTGATTTGTCCTACCATGGTGTACAGATTTTCTATCAAACTGCCACGGCCTACCAAGCAAAACAGGACATGCTTGCATGGGTACCACATCACAATCCACATAATCAGAATATGTAGCAATGCTAAAATGCACACGAACAGTACGTTTTACCTTAACCTTGCCACTATTTTTGAACCATTAGATGTAATAAGGACGAGGATGTGGTCTGGTGGTTAGAGACAGCTTCTCCACCATCTCCATGCTAGCCATGTTATTGCAACTCCCTCCATCAATGATGACACGAACAGAACGCTTCTTCACAACTCCCTTTGTGTGGAACAAGTTGTGCCTCTGATTTTTCTTTGCCTGTGTAACCTGCACACCAAGAACACGTTGAGCAACTAAACTTTCATACCTATCAGCGTAATCAGCAGCCATGTAGTGTGTCTCTGGTTCTGCATCCTCGCCACCCTGTTCTTCACTTGCAATGAGAGCCAAAGTCTCCTCATCATAATCACTAGCGGACGCATATCCACCATCCTCAGTAACAATCATTACACGTTTGGAAGGGCATTCTCTCGCAAAGTGACCTCCACCCTTGCAACGACGACATATAACTCATGTGTTTGCCCTGTGGATGCAATAGATGAAGAAGAGCTCTGTGCAGGCCCAGAAAGTGTGCTCTTCGCAGAGAGTGGATCAGAAGCCTGTTTCCTGGTATCGCGGTTGGAGTTGGAGGTGGGAGTAGGTGGCGTTGCAGCAGGACGTTCGGAAGTAGAGGAGGTACGTGGCGTCCATGATGAAGTGCGACCTGCAGAAAAAGGAGTTCTCGCCATTGCCTGTCGATCCTGCGCTTCATGTTCAGCTTTACAAGCAAGATGAAATAAACGAGTGATAGTGTTATACTCCTTATACTCTAGAATAGTCTGAATCTCTCTGTTTAATCCATCCATAAAACGTGCAAGCATAGCTTCATTCTCCTCAACAATACCACATCTAATCATGCCAGTTTGTAATTCCTGATAATATTCTTCTAGAATTTTTTCCTTATCTTAAACGCTGCAAATTTTGAAGCAATTCACATTGATAATAAGGTGGCACCCAACGATTACGCATAGCAGTTTTCAAAGCAGCCCAAGTAGTTGGAATATTCGCTTGGTGTATTCTACAATGTTCTGACCACCAAACACAAGCAAAGCTTGTGAATGAACAAACAGCAGCAGCAACACGTCTATCCTCAGGAAATTGTAAGCATGTAAAACGTTGTTCTGTTTCTAACTCCCATGTAAGATATATATCAGGAACATATCTACCCTCAAACATCGGAATATTCAATTTAAGTTTAGGGAGATGGTCATGATCCCGTACCTGAAGGGCGGGTGCAGCCCTACCGTTACGGTTGTAGCCATGTGGTCGACTTGGTGCGTATGGTGGTGGTTGCCCCTGAGGCTGATCTGGAGCAACCTCTCCCTCATCATCATAATCACCATCATAACCGTCAACCTGCTCAATGACAGTAGCAGCAGGAGCCACATAAGTAGCATCAGTATCAACAGTACCAGTATGCGCCACTTGGCCAAGAGGCACACGTCGTGCTCGTCGTTCAAAAGGGATAGGAGCTGCAGCTGGTGGTGGTAGATGGGCAAGCACCTCATTGAACTTGGCGTCTATCTTGGTGTCGAATGTCTTCTCCAAACCATCGAGCTTCTCCATGGCCTCTCCAAAGTTGGTCACGAAATCTTGTACCTGGTCAGCCATCATTTGCTGAAATTTATCATAGAGCGCATTGTTGGCCATGCTCTCCCAGTCGCTCCCATCATCGTGTGATCCTGACATGGTTAGCAGCAATAGGAAACACACAAGAATATGAAACCTACAAACTACTGGGACGTGGTGGTGATGGTGATGATGTGTCACAAATCCTTTAAGCGAATCTCAAATTCTTACCAGTTCTTACCCAGCAGCAGGCGGTGATCGGCAACCGTTGTAGTCAAACTCTCAAAGCTTGGATAGAGCGATTGTCAGGTGGTGTCAAACACACAACGTAGATGTATGTGGAGCTGGGATGGCTTATAGTATGGTAACAAAAAGGGTTAGCTATAATCAATTCAGAGATGCAAGGTTGAATAAACGCTCAACGATGGTACTGGGCTGGTCCTAGGCTAGATTGTACTAGAGACGCGAGCCTAAAACACCAACAAAATCACGACGCTACACGTAATCAAGGGAAAAGCACACTCTGATTTTTTTTGGTTTTTTTTTGCGCCTCTTTTTTTGCGCTCTTTTTTTTGCTCAAAAAATCATTACAATGGCGAGTGTCTCAAAACTCTTCCCACGTCGTATAAGCAAGATGGGCACGAAATTTGTTGGACTATTTTTTTTCTTTTTCTGGAGCAATTCGGGGGCTGCGACGACCAAAAATTTCGACAAAAATCACTATGATGGCAAGTGTCCCAAAACGCTCCGAAGAACCTAAAACCAAGATAGGGAAAAATATTTTCAGCCGAATTTTTGTTGGGCCAAAACATGCTCTGCAAAGCGTGCCAGACTCTTATTATTTTTTCCGACACCTACGCAGGTAGCAAAACACGGATCCAAAATCAAAAGGATCTCGAAACTAAACCTAAAACGAGCTGGACTCGGATTGGTGGAGGATTTGTGGTGGTATATATGGACACCAGTGGATAATGATGGTGGATGGTGATATATGGCAGCGGTGATGATGGTGGTGGTATATGGCAACTATGAAGACAATGCGGTGGCGGCGTGACAACCTATGAAAAGAACTCGAAACTGTAAAGGACTAGACACTAAGACCAGCAACTCGACACGACCATGTAACCGCAAATTCAACAAAGCAAAATACTAAAAAGACTATGCAAAGGCTCAGATTGGTTCGGATATGATGATCTAACCCTAATTTCGGCCGAAAATATTTTTTCCCTATCTTGATTTTAGGTTCCCCGGAGCGTTTTGAGACACTTGCTATCATAGTGATTTTTGTCGAAATTTTTGGGTCGTCGCAGCCTCGGATTGCTCCAGAAAAAAAAAATAGTCCAAAAGAAAAATTCGTGCCCATCTTGCTTATACGACGTGGCAAGAGTTTTGAGACACTCGCCATTGTAGTGAGTTTTTGAAAAGAAAAAAAAAAAAAAGGCGCCGAAAAAAAAAACGAAAAAAAAAATCCGAGTGTGCTTTTCCCTTGCTTACGTGTATCGTCGTGTTTTTGTTGGTGTTTTAGGCTCGCGTCTCTAGCACGGTCTAGCCTAGGACCAGCACAGTACCGTCGTTGAGCGTTTATTCAACCTTGCATCTCTGAATTGATTATTGCTAACCCTTTTTGCTACCATATTATAAGCCATCCCAGCTCCACATACTTCTACGCCGTGTGCTTGACATCACCTGGCAATCGCTCTATCCAAGCTTTGAGAGTTTTGGCTACAACGGTTGCCGATCACCGCCTGCTACTGGGTAAGAACTGGTAAGAAATTGAGATTCGCTTAAAGGATTTGTGCCACACCACCACCACCACCACGTCCCAGCAGTCTGTAGGTTTCATATTGTGTGTTTCCTATTTCTGCTAACCATGCCAGGATCACACGATGACGAGATCGATTGGGAGAGCATGACCAACAAAGCGCTCTATGATAAATTTCAGCAAATGATGGCTGAGCAGGTACAGGACTTCGTGAACAACTTTGGAGTGGCCATGGAGAAGCTAGATGGTTTGGAGAAGACATTCGACACCAAGATGGACGCCAAGTTCAATGAGGTGCTTGCCCGTCTACCTCCACCAGCTGCAGTTCCTATTCCTTTCGAACGACGAGCGCGACGTGTGCCTCTCGGCCACGCCCAACATCCTGGTACTGTTGATACTGCTGCTACTTCGGTGGCTCGTGCGGCTACTGTCGTTGAGCAGGTTGAAGATTATGATGGTGATTTCGATGATGAGGGAGAGGTTGCTCCAGCTCCGCCCCATGGGCAACCACCACCATACGCACCAGGTCGACCACATGGCTACAACCGTAACGGTAGGGCTGCACCACCCCCGCAGGTACGGGATCATGACCATCTCCCTAAACTTAAATTGAATATTCCGACGTTTGAGGGTAGATATGTTCCTGATATATATCTTACATGGGAGTTAGAAACAGAACAACGTTTTACATGCTTACAATTTCCAGAGGATCGACGTGTTGCTGCTGCTGTTTGTTCATTCACTAGTTTTGCTTGTGTTTGGTGGTCAGAACATTGTAGAATACACCCTGATAATATTCCAACTACTTGGGCTGCTTTGAAAACTGCTATGCGAAATCGTTGGGTGCCACCTTATTATCAACGTGAATTGCTTCAAAATTTGCAGCGTTTAAGACAAGGAAAAAATTCTGTAGAAGAATATTATCAGGAATTACAAACTGGTATGATTAGATGTGGTATTGTTGAGGAGAATGAAGCTATGCTTGCACGTTTTATGGGTGGATTAAATAGAGAGATTCAGACTATTCTAGAGTATAAGGAGTATAACACTATCACTCGTTTATTTCATCTTGCTTGCAAAGCTGAACGTGAAGTGCAGGATCGACAGGCAATGGCGAGAACTACTAATTTTGCAGGCCGTACTTCATCATGGACGCCACGTACCTCCTCTGCTTCCGCACGTCCTGCTGCAACACCACCTCCTTCAACCTCCAACTCTAATCGCGATACCAGGAAACAGGCTCCTACTGCACCCTCTGCGAAGAGCTCACCTTTTGGGCCTGCATAGAGTTCTTCTTCATCTATTGCATCCACAGGGCAAACACATGAGGTTATATGTCGTCGTTGCAAGGGTGGAGGTCACTATGCGAGAGAATGCCCTTCCAAGCGTGTAATGATTGTTACTGAGGATGGTGGATATGCGTCCGCTAGTGATTATGATGAGGAGACTTTGGCACTTATTGCAAGTGACGAACAGGGTGGCGAGGATGCAGAACCAGAAACACAATACATGGCTGCTGATTACGCTGACAGGTATGAAAGTTTAGTTGCTCAACGTGTTCTCAGTGTGCAGGTTACACACGCTGAGCCAAATCAGAGGCACAACTTGTTCCACACAAAGGGAGTTGTGAAAGAGCGTTCTGTTCGCATCATCATCGATGGAGGGAGTTGCAATAACTTGGCTAGCATGGAGATGGTGGAGAAGCTGTCTCTATCCACCAGACCACATCCTCATCCTTATTACATCCAATGGTTCAACAATAGTGGCAAGGTTAAGGTAACACGTACTGTTCGTGTGCATTTTAGCATTGCTACATATTCTGATTATGTGGATTGTGATGTGGTACCCATGCAAGCATGTTCTGTTTTACTTGGTAGACCATGGCAGTTTGATAAAAATTCTGTACACCATGGTAGGACAAATCAGTATACTCTTGTTCATAAGGATCATAATATCACTTTGCTTCCTATGTCTCCCGAACATATTATGAAAGATGACATTGCTAGAGCTAGTAAAGCAAAACAGGAGAAAAATAAGAGTGAAAATCAGATTGTAGCACAGGAATTTGAGCAACACCATAAGCATAATAAACCATCATCTACTGTTGCATCTGAAATAAAATTGAAGAGTGGATGTTTACTTGCTACTAAATCTGATATTAATGATTTGGATGTTGCTACATATGTTTGCTATGCTTTTGTCTGTAAAGAGCTATTATTTTCATTCGAGGACATGCCTCCCTCTTTGCCTCCTGCTGTCATTAACATTTTGCAGGAGTTCGCTGATGTCTTTCCACAAGACGTGCCACCGGGATTACCGCCTATTCGCGGGATTGAGCATCAGATTGACTTAATTCCCGGTGCATCCCTACCCAACCGTGCGCCCTACCGTACCAATCCAGAGGAGACAAAGGAGATTATGCGTCAAGTACAGGAGCTGCTTGACAAAGGTTATATACGTGAATCCCTTAGTCCTTGTGCTGTTCCTATTATTCTAGTGCCTAAAAAGGATGGTACATCGCGCATGTGTGTGGATTGTAGAGGCATTAATAATATTATTATTCGTTATCGTCATCCTATTCCTAGACTAGATGATATGCTTGATGAATTAAGTGGCTCTACAATTTTCTCCAAAGTTGATTTGCGTAGTGGATACCATCAAATTCGTATGAAATTGGGCGATGAATGGAAAACAGCATTTAAAACTAAGTTTGGATTATAAGAGTGGCTAGTCATGCCTTTTGGGTTAACTAATGCACCTAGCACTTTCATGAGATTAATGAACGAGGTTTTACGTGCTTTCATTGGACGATTTGTGGTAGTCTATTTTGATGATATATTGATTTTTAGTAGATCTTTGGAGGAACATTTGGAACATTTACGTGCTGTTTTTACTGCGCTACGTGATGCACGTTTGTTTGGTAACCTTGGGAAGTGCACCTTTTGCACTGACCGAGTATCTTTTCTTGGCTATGTTGTTACTCCACAGGGAATTGAAGTTGATACAGCCAAGATCGAAGCTATTGAGAGTTGGCCGCAGCCCAAAACGGTCACACAAGTCAGGAGTTTTCTTGGCCTCGCTGGTTTCTATAGGCGTTTTGTGAGAAATTTCAGCACCATTGCTGCGCCTCTCAATGAGCTTACAAAGAAGGACGTGCCTTTTTCTTAGGGTACCGCACAGGAAGAAGCCTTCACGGTCTTGAAAGATAAGTTAACACATGCTCCTTTACTCCAACTTCCTGATTTTAATAAGACTTTCGAGCTTGAATGTGATGCTAGTGGAATTGGGTTGGGAGGTGTGTTACTACAAGATGGTAAACCTGTTGCGTACTTTTCTGAAAAATTAAGTGGGCCTAGTCTGAATTATTCTACTTATGATAAGGAATTATATGCTCTTGTTCGGACTTTGGAAACATGGCAACATTATTTATGGCCCAAAGAATTTGTTATACATTCTGATCATGAATCTTTGAAACATATTAAAAGTCAAGCAAAACTGAACCGTAGACATGCTAAATGGGTTGAATTCATTGAGACTTTCCCTTATGTCATTAAACACAAGAAGGGTAAAGACAATGTTATTGCTGATGCTTTGTCTCGTCGTTATACTATGCTTTCACAACTTGACTTTAAAATATTTGGTTTGGAGACCATCAAAGATCAATATGTGCATGATGCTGAATTTAGAGACGTGTTGCAGAATTGTAAAGAAGGGAGAACATGGAACAAGTTCGTTATTAATAATGGATTTGTGTTTCGTGCTAACAAGCTATGCATTCCAGCTAGCTCCGTTCGTCTTTTGTTGTTACAGGAGGCGCACGGAGGAGGATTAATGGGACACTTTGGCGTGAAGAAGACGGAAGACGTACTTGCTACACATTTCTTTTGGCCAAAGATGAGACGGGATGTTGAGCGTTTTGTTGCTCGCTGCACTACATGTCAAAAAGCTAAGTCACGACTCAATCCTCATGGTTTATATATGCCTTTACCTGTACCTAGTGTTCCTTGGGAGGATATATCTACGGACTTTGTTTTAGGTTTACCTCGAACAAAGAAGGGGAGGGATAGCATATTTGTTGTCGTGGATAGATTTTCTAAAATGGCACACTTTATACCATGTCATAAAAGTGATGATGCTGCTCATGTTGCTGATTTGTTCTTTCGTGAAATTATTCGGTTGCATGGTGTGCCAAATACAATTGTTTCCGATCGTGATGCTAAATTTCTTAGCCACTTTTGGAGATGTTTATGGGCTAAGTTGGGGACTAAACTGCTTTTTAGTACTACATGTCACCCCCAAACTGATGGCCAAACTGAAGTAGTCAATAGATCATTGTCTACTATGCTTAGGGCTGTTTTGAAGAATAACCTGAAAATGTGGGAAGAATGCTTGCCTCATATTGAATTTGCTTATAATCGTTCGCTACATTCTACCACTAAGATGTGCCCTTTTGAAGTTGTGTATGGTTTCTTACCTCGTGCACCTATTGATTTGTTGCCTCTTCCGTCTTCGGAGAAGGTTAATTTTGATGCTAAAGAACGTGCTGAATTGATATTAAAGATTCATGAGTTAACTAAGGAAAACATTGAGCGTATGAATGCTAAATACAAACTTGCTGGAGATAAGGGTAGAAAACATGTTGTCTTTGCACCTGGAGATCTTGTTTGGTTACATTTGCGTAAGGATAGATTTCCTGATTTGCGCAAGTCAAAGCTAATGCCACGTGCTGATGGTCCTTTTAAGGTGTTAGAGAAAGTAAATGATAATGCATATAAACTTGAGCTGCCTGCAGAGTTTGGGGTTAGCCCCACTTTTAACATTGCAGATTTGAAGCCTTATTTGGGTGAGGAAGATGAGCTTCCGTCGAGGACGACGTCAGTTCAAGAAGGGGAGGATGATGAGGACATCCCTACTAATGTTACACCCACCCCGACTGCTATACATACAGGACCAATTACTAGAGCTCGCGCACGTCAATTGAATTACCAGGTACTTTCGTTTCTTGGAAATCCTTCTAATATTCATGAACATATGATGCTGCCTAAATTGGATACTTTTGTTTTACTTATGAATGAAGGACCTAGCATGGATAAGAAGGATGACCATTGGAGCGGGATCAAGCATGGAGGAGAAGGTGCGCGTGCGGGGAAGAACAATGGAGCTTCCAGTGATGATTTTCGCACATTGAAGCCACCATAATGGGAGCGGGAAGCCTTGGACGAAATATGCATGATGCCACTTTATAAAATTCGTCCATAGGCTAATATAGGTGCTGCGCCACCTTATTTTTGGGCCAGGCCCATGTAATTTCGAAATACCATATTTTAGGCTGTTTTTAGAGTCCGTATATATGGGGAAACTGACTTAGGGTCGGTTTCGGACCCCTCCTCCAAGGGGCCACGAAATTCCCTTCTATTCCCCCATATATACAGCCCTTAGGGCTTCGTTTTAGGGTGGGTTTTGTTTAGATTACAAGTTTGCCATAGCAGCAACTTCGCGTTCTTCGTTTGTGTTCCACGACCAGACAAAGGCGTCACAGAACCCCACTTCATCAATAAAGCTTTCCTCTCATATTCACAATATCCAGATTGCAATCTTAGTTTCTTGCTTGTTCTTCGTTTGCCTGCAGGAAACAGACCCTCGTGGTCAGGTTGATCGTGCTCCGGCGTGGTCAATAACCTCTCGGAGTTGGTTTAGCGATTGCTAAGGCACGGCGTCATCACACGTTCGTAGTCGGATCGTCAAAGTCTACTCCACCAAAAACGATAGCCACCATCTCATCGAAAGACAGGGACAACTTCGCCTTTATCAAGGAGGCTGCCAAGCAGGCGGCCGACGCCAACCAGCGGGCCACCGTCCTCCAGGACGAGGTGGCTCACCTCGGGGGCGAACTTGAGAAGTGTGGCGCCGCCCTCGGCCAGTCGGAGAAGGCGTTGGAGGAGGAGCGGAACCTGAGCCTTAAGTTTAGGATTGAAGTGGAAGACGCCTTTCAGCGTGAGTATTTTTTTCCTTTGAGTCTTTTTCTTTACTGGCTGCCTTGCCATGTTTCCTGATCCTCTTCTTCTTCTTAGATCGGTTCCTGGATACCCGATACCGTGTCGAGCGGGCCATGACGGAGCACCGACAGTCCTTCCGGCGTCGCGGGCAGGAGGTTGGTGTGCACGAGGGCTGGAGCCTGCCGGAGATCGCGCTGGCTACCGAGAACCGACTGATCTTGCTACAACGCTGCATGGACCGGTTCCACATGGCCGGCCTGGGGGTTATTTCGTCCCTCTGGCCGGGCCAGGAGATCCCTGGCAACAACGTGGCACTGTGGCTTGAGCACACGGTGGCGCGACTCAATTCTTCGAAAGCCTCGCTGGCCCGGTCTAGGGCGCAGATGGCCCTCCGGTTTGCCCTATCGTGGTAACCTAGCGTCAACCTATACCGTATGGCCACGATACAAAGAATCCCTGAGACGGAACGAGCCACCCGTGAGAATGCCCTTGTTCAGCGGGCCAACGAGCTGGCCACCTATGTCGACCTGGACGAGTTCTTGCCGGCTCTTGGTTAGGATGGAGAGTCGGTCGCAGAGGACTCCTTCGGCACTCCCGAAGGGCCCGGGGGCGGGGAGATGGCTGATGAGAGCATCGACTCCAGCACTCAGAGGGCACGGTGGCGACGGAGGCGGATCTGAAGACGGCGGCCATCCCTGGGCAATCTACCGAACTGGCTGGCGACATGCCTGAGGCCTAAGCGGCCCTATATTTATCTTTTCTTTTCATGTAGGCTTTGTTAGGACGCATTTCCACCCACTGGGGGTGTTAGAAATATGCCCTAGAGGCAATAATAAATTAGTTATTATCATATTTCCTTGTTCATGATAATCATTTATTATCCATGCTAGAATTATATTGATCGGAAACTCAGATACATGTGTGGATACATAGATAACACCATGTCCCTAGTATGCCTCTAATAGACTAGCTCGTTGATCAAATATGGTCAAGGTTTCCAGCCATAAACATGAGTTGTCATTTGATAATGCGATCACATCATTAGGAGAATGATGTGATGGACAAGACCCAAACTATAAACATAGCATATGACCGTGTGAGTTTATTGCTATAGTTTTATGCATGTCAAGTATATGTTCCTATGACCATGAGATCATGCAACTCGTTGACACCGAAGGAATACCTTGTTGTATCAAACGTCGCAACGTAACTGGGTGACTATAAAAATGCTCTACAGGTATCTCCGAAGGTGTCTGTTGAGTGGGCATGGATCAAGACTGGGATTTGTTACTCCCTGTGATGGAGAGGCATCTCAGCGCCCACTCGGTAATACAACATCACAACAAGCCTGGCAAGCATAGTGCCTAAAGTGTTATCCATGGGATCTTGTATTACAGAACGAGTAAAGAGACTTGCCGGTAACAAGATTGAACTAGGTATGGAGATACCGACGATGGAATCTCGGGCAAGTAACATAACAATAAACAAAGGGAACAGTGTACGTGATTAACTGAATCCTTGACATAGAGGTTCAACCAATAAAGATATTTGTAGAATATGTAGGAGCCAATATGGGTATCCAGGTCCGGCTATTGGTTATTGACCGGAGAGGTGTCTCGGCCATGTCTACATACTTCTGGAACCCGCAGGGTCTACACACTTAACGTTTGGTGACGATATAAGTATAGTTGAGTTATTATGTTGGTGACCGAAAGTTGTTCGGAGTCCTAGATGAGATCCCGAACATGATGAGTATCTTCGAAATAGTCCGGAGTTAAAGATTGATATATGGGATAATAGTGTTTGGTCTCCAAAAGGGTTCCGGAATTCACCGGAAGGGGTTTCAGATGTTTCCCAAAATGTTCGAGGTACAAGAACACATTATTTTTGCCAAGGGGTAAAGCCCACGAGGCTTTAGGAAGGTGCAAAAGGAGTTTTGTGGAGGCCAGGGGCCAGACGCCAGGAACCCTGGCGTCTAGGACCAGACGCCGAGGACCCTGGTGTCTAGTCTTGGAGTCCGAGGAGGACTCTGGCCTTACGGGCCAAACGGATTTGAGGAGGCTCTTTCTCCAAGTTTCGACCCCAGGGCTTAACATATAGATAGAGGGGCAAGGCTAGCACCCAGAACACATCAAGAATTCCCCAAGCCGTGTGCCAGCAACTGATAGAGGCGAAGTTGTCCCTGTCTTTTGATGAGATGATGGCTATCGTTTTGGTGGAGTAGACTTTGACGATCCGACTACGAACGTGTGATGACGTTGCGCCTTAGCAATCGCTAAACCAACTCCGAGAGGTTATTGACCACGCCGGAGCACGATCAACGTGACCACGAGGGTCTGTTTCCTGCACGCAAACGAAGAACAAGCAAGAAACTAAGATTGCAATCTGGATATTGCGAATATAAGAGGAAAGCTTTATTGATGAAGTGGGGTTCTGGGACACCTTTGTCTGGTCGTGAAACACAAACGAAAAACGCGAAGTTGCAGCTATGGCGAACTTGTAATCTAAACAAAACCCAACCCTAAAACGACGCCCTAAGGGCTGTATAGTTGGGGGAACAGAGGGGAATTTCGTGGCCCCTTGGAGGAGGGGTCCGAAACCGACCCTAACTCAGTTTCCGCATACATACGGACTCTAAAAATAGCCTATAATATGGTATTTTGAAATTACATGGGACTGGCTCAAAAATAAGGTGGCGCAACACCTATATTAGCCTAGGGACGAATTTTATAAAGTGGCATCATGCATATTTCGTCCAAGGCTTCCCGCTTCCACGACCAGACAAAGGCGTCACAGAACCCCACTTCATCAATAAAGCTTTCCTCTTATATTCGCAATATCCAGATTGCAATCTTAGTTTCTTGCTTGTTCTTCATTTGCGTGCAGGAAACAGACCCTCGTGGTCAGGTTGATCGTGCTCTGGCGTGGTCAATAACCTCTCGGAGTTGGTTTAGCGATTGCTAAGGTGCGGCGTCATCCCACGTTCGTAGTCGGATCGTCAAAGTCTACTCCACCAAAACGATAGCCACCATCTCATTGAAAGACAGGGACAACTTCGCCTCTATCACATTATAAGGTGATCCCTCACTAAAATTTCAAGATAAAATTGTGTTCTCCCTGAGTGTGCACCGTTGCGAAAGTTCGTCATTTCCAGACACTACGTGATGATCGGGTGTGATAGACTCTACGTTCACATACAACGGGTGCAAGCCAGTGTTGCACGTGCAGAACACTCGGGTTAAACTTGACGAGCCTAGCATGTATAGACATGGCCTCGGAACACAAGAGACTGAAAGGTCGAACATGAGTCATATAGTAGATATGATCAACATGGAGATGTTCACCATTTACACCACCTCATCTCACGTGATGATCGGACTTGGGTTGGTGAATTTGGATCATGTAGCACTCGGATGCCCGGAGGGATGTCAATTTGAGTGGGAGTTTTTAAGTAATATGATTAACTAAACTCCTTATCATGAACATAGTCTAAAGTTGTCTTTGCAAAATTATATTGTAGATCAATAGCTCACGTGGTAGCTCCCCTGTGTTTTTTGATACATTCTTAGAGAAAATAGAGCTCAAAGATGATGCTAGAAATTATGCGGACTGGGTACGTAAACTGAGGATTGTCCTCATTGTTGCACACAAGGCTTGTGTCCTTGATGCACCGCTCGGTGCACCACTCCCTCTAGCGCCATCTGTGGATGTTGTAAACATCTGACAGGCACGTTGTGATGACTACTTGATAGTTTAGTGTGTCATGCATTACGTCTTAGAGTTGAGGCTCCAAAGATGTTTTAAATGTCATGGAGCATATGAGATGTTCCAAGAGATGGAATTGAGATTTCAGACTCGTGTCCGTTGTCGGTGTCAAAACCGGCGGATCTCGGGTAGGGGGTCCCGAATTGTGAGACTAGAATCGGCGATAACAGGTGACGAAGGGGACAAAGATTTACCCAAGTTCGGGCCCTCCTATGAAGGTAATACCCTATGTCCTGCTTGGTTGTATTGATTATGTGGGGGGTTACAGAGTTGATCTACCTCGAGATCGAATATCTAACCCTAGATGAGTTGTTCTATGTCTATACCCTAAAACCCTCTGGCTTATATAGACGACGAGCATGCCTAGGGTTTACACATGGTCGGTTACATGCCAAAGAGATAAACATGCCTATTTGCTACATCAAACATGGAGCGCAAGCCATGCTTCCTGAAGCTTCCATCTTGGATACTGGTCCTTCAAATCGTCCAGTGTTCGGTAAGTAGCCCATATAGTCCAGCCCATAAGAATAGGTCGGCTCCCTGAGGACCCCTTAAACCAGGAGTCCATCAGTAGCCCCCGAACTTGCCTCCAACGCCAAGGGTCTTCAGCTCCTATTGCTTCATGAAAAGAGTCTTCGGCTTGCGAGCTAAGTTCCTTCCCGCCAACCATAGTTCAGCCTCCGATGATAAGTAGTTTCCCACATAATGGCACATCCGAACACTGCAAATTAGCTAGCCTTGAAGGTCAAATGTCACGGGGTAAACAATGTTCCTTTGACAACCTCTCTAACGAAAGGTCACGGCCCACCACGACCGCTAGGCCAATTACATAGACTCGATTCGCGGTTCGATGACGTTTTAATCATCACGATCTATCAATATACCGATCGTGTCCCATTTTATATGGGATATATTCAATTACGCACGTGCAACGGCTCGCACGTCTCGGGAAGTGGAGGGATTCACGGTGCAGCAAGGGGAGACCGAATCGGTAGGCCTCATAAAAGAGGAAGAAAACCCCGAAGGCTATTCACGCTCTCCATTCGACTTCTCCGCCTCCCATTCCTCTGCGCCTCCAAAGCACAGATCTAGGTCTTCCAGTCTACACCTCCGATCTCATCAATGGAGGGTTCCAACAGCCAATGGGAGGCCTCCTCGGTCACCAACCGGGACATTCTCGACCTCAAGAAGGTCGGATACCTCTCCGCTGACATCCCTCACCGCGTGGCGGAAGAGGGCCAAGTGATCCCCACCCTCAAGCCAGGCGAAAGGGTGGTGTTCATCCCCCACTTCATCAGGGGGTTGAGCTTTCCCCTCCACCCCTTTGTTAGGAAGGCCTCAACTTCCACGACCTCCTGCCGAACACCATCATGCACATCTCGACGTTCATCCTCATTTGCGAGGCCTTCCTGCGCATCGAGCCACACTTCGGGCTCTGGCTTCAGGTGTTCAATATCAAGCCCAAGTGTGTCGGCGGAAAGCACCAAGATTGCGGCGGGGCCGTCATCAGCAAGCTCACCCGTGTCGGGTGGCCATCGGGTACCCTGATTGACACCATCAAGGGGTGGCAGAAAGAGTGGTTCTATGTCACTGAACCACAAGAAGAAGGTCAGTATCCCGCCACCTCATCAGATCCGGTCCCCCCACCAGACTGGCTTCATGGCTTGAAAAGGGCCTTGTCTGGGGACCAGGCAAGGAGGTGACGACTTGCAAAAGCGCATCCACTCCATGGTCGAGGAGGGCACCAAGTTGACCGATGTGGTCCAGGTGATGCTTCGAAGATGCATCCTCCCTTGCCAACGTCGGGACACTCCCCTGTGGGCTCGTGAGCTTGATGCCAAGCCCACAGTCCGGAATCTCTTCCGCACTATGCAGGAGAAGTTGTGGAAGGTGCTCTCCAAATCAAAGAGCTAGCCATCCGAGGAGGAGGACGAGGGTCTGACACTGCCAAGCCCGAATCCGAGGTACGATACACCCTAGCTTGGTCGGCTTCATTACACAAGAAGATCTCATAACCCCTTATCCGATCTATCTTTGTAGAGATGGCTGAAGAAAGCCGTCAACATTAACAGTATGGTGTCTCAGCCCGAAGACGAGAGGACCGGTTTGTTAGCGAAAATGCTCGTGGTAAAGCCCTATGAGGCTGCCATGAAGAAAGAGAAGAAGAAGAAACCAGGATAGGCTGGCATCCGCATCAGGATAACCCCGCCTCCTCGAATCAGGAGGAGGCCGAGGAGGAGGAAGAAGAAGAAGAGGAGGAGGAGGAGGAGGAGGAGGAGGTCGACGGCGTGGGGGAAGGTAATTCCCCCGCACTAGGAAGAGAGCGGCGTCTTCGGATGCTCCGGAGCAGGTCCCTCCTTCTTCCCAGAAGAGGGCACGTTGGGAACGGGTGATTCTGTTCGACGATAGTTTGGACTCATACATTGCGTCCAAAGACCTCGAGGCGGTTCCGCGAAGGATCCTACGGGTCAAGCCCACTCCAAAAAGGTTAGGGTCTGAAGACCCTCGCATTCATTACGAATAGATTTAGAGTTTGCTAACATGGAGGTTATTGGCTTTGCAGCCCCCCGCACGTTATCCCCACCGAGGTGATATCGGATGAGGAGACCCTGCCCGTCGAACTGGCGGAGAGCGGGGATGCCTCGCATCCCACCACTCCAGGCGCCATGAGGGACGCCATGGAGGTGTCGTCCCAGCACACTCCTATGAAGGCGGAGACCGATTGCGAGGGAGACCGTATTGTGGCCGGGGCTAACACCTCGGCCACTGAAGACCGGGGGCGAAACCCCTCCCGGACACCGAGGAGGCTGGACGAGCAGGCGCTCAGTCCCCTCCAAGAACATCTCCGGAGCGCACTATGACTCCGGAGGCACCGGTTCAATCCCCGGTAGGTGATCGGGGAATCCAATCATCACCGGCACCACCGACCAATAGGTGGTCGGTCATGGCGGAGGCTCTATCGAGCGCATCCATCCATCCACCAACCAATTGGTGGTCGGTATTACAGAGCATCCAATCCGTTGACAACGGACTCAAGGAGGCCTCCGAAGGTCTCCTTACGGGTTTTCAAGTAAGTCACCCGATGTTCTTATTTGCAAAGTTTTTATTTATTTAAATTATATACATGGCAGCCCCCGAGCCCTAGGTGAGGTGAAAAAGATCACCTACGGGTCACTTCTGTATCTGATATCGAACTAGATGCACTTTAAGTGTCTGGCATGTTAGAATAACTCAACATATGATTGGATTGTCTATAATTCGGGAATTCAGAGCCCATGTAATATATCAACTGTGTGTGTAATGCAAGCTTTGTCATCGGCGGCGACAATAAATGGCGCTGAGCAGGAAAAGCTAAATCGGAAGCTTAAGCGCTCCGAAGACAAAGTTGAGGCCCTTAACCGAAGGTTCGACAAGGCTCAAGGCATGTCAAAACAGAATTCGAATGCCTTTGTCTAAACTCAATTGTCTGAATACTATCAATGCATCTTTTTCTCATTGTATAATGTACGCACAGCCTCGGCGAAGGAGATGGAGAGGCACAAGGCCGAGCTCCAGTGTGCGAAGGACGAAACAACCACCGAGAGGGCTGCTGCTAAAGAAACGGAAGTCGCCCTTTCTACCATGCGGGCCACCAGTGGCAAGAATGAGGCTCGCATGGCAGAGGTCCAGCGGGAGCTCAAGGACGCCAGTGAGATGCGAGGCCTTGGAGTAGAAGAATAAGGCGAGCTCGGTCGAACTGTCCACGTTAAAAACCAAACTCCAGAAGTAACAGATGGACAGACGGTTCTACAAGGAGCAAGTGCGCCAAGCCAAGGACATAGCAGATGGTAAGCCTTACTCACTAAAGTGCATATTCACGGATAGCAAATTCGCATTGCTTACCCGGGTGTGACGATCCTTAGGCACATCTTCCGATCTCCAGAAGAGCGTGGCGGACGCCAATCAGCTATTCGCCTCGCGGGGAGAAGGAGATGAAGCTTGTTTGTACTGGGTGATAGAGGCGAGGGTCTCGATATTTCGATGAGATGATAACTATCGATTTAGTGGAGACGACTTTGACGATCCGACTACAAACGTGCACGACGTTGCGCCTTAGCAATCGCTAAACCAATCTCCAAGAGGTTATTGACCACGTCGGAACACGATCAACCTGACCACGAAAGTCTATTCCTGCAAGCAATCAAAGAACAAGCAAGAATATGATAATGCAATCTGAATATTGCGAATATAGATGAAGTATTGATAAGGGCGGGGTTCCGAAAGCGGTCTTGGTCTGGTCGCTGGACACAAACGAAGTACACGAAGTTGCAATGGCTAACTTTTAACTAAACAAAACCCAAAGGAAAAGCTACTAGATTGATCTACTTATATAGGATCAAGGGGTGGCGGTCAAGGAGGTGGGAGGACATACCAATACACCCTAAAACCAACCCTAGGTCGTACAAGGCCCATGGGCCCAAGTGGAGGTGATGCAACACCTTTGGATTTGTAGTTTGACTCGGATTCTGCTGCAATGTCATATTGTTTCGTCGATATCTTCGCGATCCGGACGAATTTTAAGGTCATTCCAACATGGCTGGAACTCATATGAAATCTAGTTTCCATCAAAAAAAGAATCACCCAATTCCGAGTCCGTATGAAAAAGTTGTTGGCGTTTTGAGACAGGTGTGTCTGTGCAGTCCGAATCTGAGTCCATAACATGAGAGACTTGGACTTTATCTTCTCTCGGGCTAAAAGTGACGTGAGAGAACTTCTTATACAACACCTAATTGTTTCCTTTGACATTAGAGGACCTCTTGAATAGCATCCAACCATTTTGTCTTCCTTTGTCATCACACGTGGTACATACAAGTGTTCGACCATTCTGCATTTAGGCATAAAATAAAAATAGGTGAAGTATTTTTGTTCCGGATAACATAAATAAATTATTGCATAATTCTTAAAAGAAATCACCTCAAAAATATGCATGTATGCAACATTTTTGGTCGTATCGAAGTTAGTCATGTCCTCATCATCCTCCCCTTTTTGAAAACAAAGCCGTCCTCGGCGTTGCTTAATCTAAAATGTGTCTACCAAAAGAGAAAAGCCATACACATTGTATATGTATTTTTCATCCATTTTTATTGTTCTCAGTTGTGATACATGTGACACATATATGCAAGGAAACTCATCACTTGTCATGAAATATGAAGCCAAAAAATCATCACAAGAAAAAGAAGGCATGACAATATTACAAGTCAGTTTGCACATATAAGTGAAGTCCTTATTCATATCAAAAGATTCATAATGTTCATCATTATACCATCCCAATATTGGTAGATAAACGTGAATCGTTTCAAATTTAGATGCTACAACATGCTTAGATAAGCAAACATGCAACATGTCATTTGACACAGAATTATCACCAAGATTGGAGGTCATATCAAAATGATTAAACACCGACATAATTATTTTCAAACATATTTGACCCAAATTTGATTGATTTTCATATTCACACGGTTCTTGCTCATCAATAGTTAATTCAATGGGTGCACTCACAATTGCTGATATTGTAGTTATTTGATCACATGACAAAGTAAAATCATGAACATAGTCCTCTAAAATAGGTGGTGTGATCCAAGTAATGGGTAGCTCATCACAAGGTACATTGGAATTGACAAGACATTCAACATACTCATGTGGAGGTGGAAGATCAATACCTTTGCCATTACCTCTTATGATCAACTCAGATGATGTAGGCACTCTCAGTGGTGACATGTTACATGGTGTAGGTGATGTAGCCCTCACAAGAATTGATGTGGTTGTCACAGTACGCCTTGTAGTTGAAGGAACAACTGTATCCACTCTTGGAATGTGCACCTTGCACTCTATTTCCTTTTGGGCAACATGTTGATTTATTTCCTGTTCAGCTTTGCAAGCAAGATGAAACAAACAATCCATAGAATAACACTTTTCATGAATTAGTATCTCCTGAATATCATGGTTTAATCCTCCCCAAAATCTATCCATAAAATCATCTTCACTTTCTTCTAATGAGGAATGCAACAAGGTCATTTGTAAATCATCATAATATTTCATTACGGTGTCACTACCTTGTTTTAAATATTGTAACATTTTAAGCTTGTCACGAGTATAATAAGCAGGAACGAATGTGTGTCTCATGGCAAGTTTCAAATCATCCCAAGTAGTAAGTATAATATCTTTGTGTAACCGACAATATTCGCTCCACCAAACTAAAGCATAACCAGTGAAAGAACCAACTGCGAACTTAACTTTCTTATGTGCAGGAAAATTATGGGCAGCAAATATTTCATTTATTTCAAACTCCCACTCAATATATAAAGCAGGTCTAAATCGGCCATTAAATGGAGGTATAGAAACATTAACCTGATCATGTGCATTTGGATCTCTTTGCATCTCTTGTAACGGTTTTTATGGTGGCACGTCTCCCACGATCGAAGAAGCCCATGAACTGACAATTCTGGATCCTGTCATGACTAGTACAAACAAGAAACAAAGATCCAAGTATATTGTTCCTATGAACTACTGGGATGTGGTGGTAAAACGCTCACAGTAAAGCAAATATCAATGTCTTACAAATTCTTACCATGCAGCAGGTGGCGACCGGCAACCGACGGTGTCAATATCTCCGAAGATTGGGTAAAGCGATTACCAGGTGATTGTATGTATACACGATGTAGAAATATGTGGAGCTTGGAAGGCTTAATATATGATAGCAAAAGATTAGCAATAATCAATTGAAAGATGCAATGTTGAATAAAACGCTCAACGACGGTACTGTGCTGGTCCTAGGCTAGACCGTACTAGAGACGCGAGCCTAGAACACTAATGGAGTCATGGCATAGGACAAATAGCAGCTAGGGATGATATGAATTAGCTCTCGACAGCAAGATACAAGTGAAGATCACAATGGCAGTAAAGACAATGATGATAAATGACCAACAAGCAAGATATACAAAACTCTCTCTGTAGCTTTCCTCTAGAAAACATTATGTGAAATTTCTGATATTTTTTCTCAAGAATGCTACTAACTCAAGCTTTCGTATGGAAAAAGAATCACTCAATTCCGAGTTCGTATGAGGAAGATACGCTTGTTATATTGAACATTGCGCAAAACAAATTTCAATCCGAATTCACATACGAGATTGAGTCTAGGTAGATCCTAAATTTGTTTTTTTCTCTTCTCTCTATTTTTTTTTCTTCTCTTTATTTTCTTTCATTTTTTTCTCTCTCACTTTTTTTTATCCAACAAATTAGATAAGATGTAGATTGGATCAAGCGTACATGTGAACGACCTCAACTGTGATAATGACAATGAACAATGGTAGCATGTGGTGAAAATTGATGGATGGTGGTCGGTGACAATGAAAGGGATGATGCTGGCGTGGTGGTGGTATATGGCAGCAGCGATGAAGATGGTGCGACGCTGGCGTGACAAGTTGTGAATAGAACTCGAAACTCTAAAAGACTAGACGCTAAGACCAGCAACTCGACACGACGATGCAACCGATAATTCAACTATGCAAGCACTGAAAAGAAAATTGCAAAGGCTCAGACTGGCTTGGAGTAAAGATGAATAGATCTAACTTTTTTTTCTCGCTTTTTCTTGGGCAATAGGTAAGGAAAATAAATCTAATCTACGAATAACTGGAAATTCTCACCGAGCAACCTGAAAACTGATACCACTTGATAGAGGCGAGGGTCCCGATCTTTCGATGAGATGATAAATATCGATTTAGTGGAGACAACTTTAACGATCCGACTACAAACGTGCACGACGTTGCGCCTTAGAAATCGCTAAACCAATCTCCAAGAGGTTATTGACCACGTCGGAACACGATCAACCTGACCATGAAAGTCTATTCCTGCAAGCCATCGAAGAACAAGCAAGAATATGATAATGCAATCTGAATATTGCGAATATAGATGAAGTATTGATAAGGGCGGGGTTCCGAAAGCGGTCTTGGTCTGGTCGTTGGACACAAATGAAGTACACGAAGTTGCAATGGCTAACTTTTAACTAAACAAAACCCAAAGGAAAAGCTACTAGATTGATCTACTTATATAGGAGAAAGGGGTGGCGGCCAAAGAGGTGGGAGGACGTCCCAAGACACTCTAAAACCAACCCTAGGTCGTACAAGGCCCATGGGCCCAAGTGGAGGTGATGCAACACCTTTGGACTTGTAGTTTGACTCGGATTCTGCTGCAAAGTCAGATTGTTTCGTCGATATCTTCGCGATCCGGACGAATTTTAAGGTTATTCCAACTGGGCTGGAACGCATATGAAATCTAGTTTCCAGAAAAAAAAGAATCACCCAATTCCGAGTCGGTATGCAAAAGTTGTTGGCGTTTTGAGACAGGTGTGTCTGTGTAGTCTGAATCTGAGTCCATAACGTGAGAGACTTGGACTTTATCTTCTCTCGGGCTAAAAGTGACGAGAAATTGTTGAAAAACACCTAATTGTTTCCATTGACATTAGAGGACCTCTTGAATAGCATCCAACCATTTTGTCTTCCTTTGTCATGACACATGGTTCATACAAGTGTTCGACCATTCTGCATTTAGGCATAAAATAAAAATAGGTGAAGTATTTTTGTTCCGGATAACATAAATAAATTATTGCATAATTCTTAAAAGAAATCACCTCACAAATATGCATGTATGCAACATTTTTGGTCGTATCGAAGGTAGTCATGTCCCCATCATGCTCCCCTTTTTGAAAACAAAGCCGTCCTTGGCGTTGCTTAATCTGAAATGTGGCTACCAAAAGAGAAAAGCCATACACATTGTATATGTATTTTTCATCCATTTTTATTGTTCTCAATTGTGACACATGTGACACATATATGCAAGGACACTCATCACTTGTCATGAAATATGAAGCCAAAAAATCATCACAAGAAAGTAGAAGGCATGACAATATTACAACTCAGTTTGCACATATAAGTGAAGTCCTTATTCATATCAAAAGAATCATAATGTTCATCATTAAACCATCCCAATATTGATAGATAAACATGAATCGTTTCAAATTTAGGTGCTACAACATGCTTAAATAAACAAACATGCAACATGTCATTTGACACAGAATTATCACCAAGATTGGAGGTCATATCAAAATGATTAAACACCGACATAATTATTTTCAAACATATTTGACCCAAATTTGATTGATTTTCTGATTCACACGGTTCTTGCTCATCAATAGTTAATTCAATGGGTGCATTCACAATTGTTGATATTGTAGTTATTTGATCACATGATGAAGTAAAATCATGAACATAGTCCTCTAAAATAGGTGGTGTGATCAAAGTAATGGGTAGCTCATCACAAGGTACATTGGAATTGACAAGACATTCAACATACTCATGTGGAGGTGGAAGATCAATACCTTTGCCATTACCTCTTATGATCAACTCAGATGCTGTAGGCACTCTCAGTGGTGACATGTTACATGGTGTAGGTGATATAGCCCTCACAAGAATTGATGTGGTTGTCACAGTACGCCTAGTAGTTGAAGGAACAACTGTATCCACTCTTGGAATGTGCACCTTGCACTCTATTTCCTTTTGGGCAACATGTTGATTTATTTCCTGTTCAGCTTTGCAAGCAAGATGAAACAAACAATCCATAGAATAACACTTTTCATGAATTAGTATCTCCTGAATATCATGGTTTAATCCTCCCCAAAATCTATCCGTAAAATCTTCTTCACTTTCTTCTAATGAGGAATGCAACAAGGTCATTTGTAAATCATCATAATATTTCATTACGGTGTCTCTACCTTGTTTTAAATATTGTAACTTTTTAAGCTTGTCACGAGTATAATAAGCAGGAACGAATGTGTGTCTCATGGCAAGTTTCAAATCATCCCAAGTAGTAGGTATAATATCTTTGTGTAACCGACAATATTCGCTCCACCAAACTAAAGCATAACCAGTGAAAGAACCAACTGCGACCTTAACTTTCTTATGTGCAGCAAAATTATGGGAAGCAAATATTTCATTTATTTCAAACTCCCACTCAATATATAAAGCAGGTCTAAATCGGCCA
Source organism: Hordeum marinum (assembly GCA_022496015.1). NCBI lineage: Eukaryota > Viridiplantae > Streptophyta > Magnoliopsida > Poales > Poaceae > Hordeum > Hordeum marinum. The sequence goes on from CM039676.1 coordinate 150,865,845, forward strand.
TTAAATGGAGGTATAGAAACATTAACCTGATCATGTGCATTTGGATCTCTTTGCATCTCTTGTAACGGTTTTTGTGGTGGCACGTCTCCCATGATCGAAGAAGCCCATGAACTGACAACTCTGGATCCTGTCATGACTAGTAGAAACAAGAAACAAAGATCCAAGTATATTGTTCCTATGAACTACTGGGATGTGGTGGTAAAACGCTCACAGTAAAGCAAATATCAATGTCTTACAAATTCTTACCATGCAACAGGTGGCGACCGGCAACCGACGGTGTCAATATCTCTGTAGATTGGGTAAAGCGATTACCAGGTGAATGTATGTATACACGATGTAGAAATATGTGGAGCTTGGAAGGCTTAATATATGGTAGCAAAAGATTGGCAATAATCAATTCAAAACTGCAATGTTGAATAAAACGCTCAACAACGGTACTGTGCTGGTCCTAGGCTAGACCGTACTAGAGACGCGAGCCTAGAACACTAATGGAGTCATGGCATAGGACAAATAGCAGCAAGGATGATATGAATTAGCTCTCGACAGCAAGATACAAGTGAAGATCACAATGGCAATAAAGACAATGATGATAAATGATCGACAAGCAAGATATACAAAACTCTCTCTGCAGCTTTCCTCGAGAAAATATTATGTGAAATTTCTGATATTTTTTCTCAAGAATGCTACTAGCTCAAGCTTTCGTATGCAAAAAGAATCACTCAATTCTGAGTTCGTATGAGGAAGATACGCTTGTTTTACTGAACACTCCGCAAAACAAATTTCAATCCTAATTCACATACGAGATTAAATCTAGGTAGATCCAAAATTTGTTTTTTTCTCTTTTCTCTATTTTTTTCTCTTCTCTTTTTTTTTCTTTCATTTTTTTCTCTCTCACTTTTTTTTCTATCCAACAAATTAGATAAGATGTATATTGGATCAAGCGTACATGTGAACGACCTCAAGTGTGATAATGACAATGAACAATGGTAGCATGTGGTGAAAATTGATGGATGGTGGTCGGTGAGAACGAAAGAGATTATGCTGGCGTGGTGGTGGTATATGCCAGCAGCGATGAAGATGGTGCGATGCTGGCGTGACAAGTTGTGAATAGAACTCGAAACTCTAAAAGACTAGACGCTAAGACCAGCAACTCGACATGACGATGCAACCGATAATTCAACTATGCAAGCATTGAAAAGAAAATTGCAAAAGGCTCAGACTGGCTTGGAGTAAAGATGAATAGATCTAACTTTTTTTTCTGGCTTTTTCTTGGGCAATAGGTAAGGAAAATAAATCTAATCTACGAATAACTAGAAATTCTCACTGAGCAACCTGAAAACTGATACCACTCAATAGAGGCGAGTGTCCCGATCTTTCGATGAGATGATAACTATCGATTTAGTGGAGACGACTTTAACGATCCGACTACAAACATGCACGACGTTGCGCCTTAGAAATCGCTAAACCAATCTCCAAGAGGTTATTGACCACATCGGAACACGATCAACCTGACCACGAAAGTCTATTCCTGCAAGCAATCGAAGAACAAGCAAGAATATGATAATGCAATCTGAATATTGTGAATATAGATGAAGTATTGATAAGGGTGGGTTTTCAAAAGCGGTCTTGGTCTGGTCGTTGGACACAAACGAAATACACGAAGTTGCAATGGCTAACTTTTAACTAAACAAAACCCAAAGGAAAAGCTACTAGATTGATCTACTTATATAGGAGCAAGGGGTGGCGGCCAAGGAGGTGGGAGGACGTCCCAAGACACTCTAAAACCAACCCTAGGTCGTACAAGGCCCATGGGCCCAAGTGGAGGTGATGCAACACCTTTGGACTTGTAGTTTGACTTGGATTCTGCTGCAACGTCAGATTGTTTCGTCGATATCTTCGTGATCCGGACGATTTTTAAGGTGATTCCAACTGGGCTGGAACGCATATGAAATCTAGTTTCCGACAAAAAAAGAATCACCCAATTCTGATTCCGTATGAAAAAGTTGTTGGCGTTTTGAGACAGGTGTGTCTGTGCAGTCCGAATCTGAGTCCATAACCTGAGAGACTTTTACTTTATCTTCTCTCGGGCTAAAAGTGACGAGAACTTCTTGAACAACACCTAATTGTTTCCTTTGACATTAGAGGACCTCTTGAATAGCATCCAACCATTTTGTTGTCATCACACGTGGTTCATACAAGTGTTCGACCATTCTGCATTTAGGCATAAAATAAAAATAGGTGAAGTATTTTTGTTTCGGATAACATAAATAAATTATTGCATAATTCTTAAAAGAAATCACCTCACAAATATGCATGTATGCAACATTTTTGGTCTTATCGAAGGTAGTCATGTCCTCTTCACTGGGCATAGTTCGGAGCCCCCGAGCGTCCTCCTCTTCTGGTGGAGCAACTGAAACAGCTGATGGATCTGCACCAGATGGCGGAGCCGGCCATGAAGGACCTCTGCATCCGCTGACGGCCCGGCGAGCCGCTGCCAGGCAGCTAGTTTGGCCTGGTGCAGAGGTTGATTGCTGCTTCGCCCCGCCTCGACACCGTCATATCGAGGGAGTCTAGATGGCCCTCGCCAAGGCCAAGGTGCACTTGTCGGGGCTGAATCTGACGAAGGTAGCCACCGACCCGCTGCCACACGGGAAGGAGCATTGACGCCCCGAGCTATACATCGATGGAGTGATGGAGATTTCTCAGGTGATAACGTCACAGTGTTCGGGTGATAACATGTTTGAATGAGTTGTAACGCGTCCGAAGACTTGTCCAAAATTTTGATGATATTAGTATTTGTTATTATATGGATTTGCATTCCTTTATAACTCCTATGTGGCTGTTTAATACTGAAACATGCGAGTCGTCGGCTTCAGCCCCCATGTAGATACTACATGGGGTGTCTATGCCAATGCACTATGTTCCTTAGCCGAATTATGGGAACCCAAAGGCGGTAAAGTGCGGCAAACTAGGCAATCAGACTATAGTGCTTTATTTCTTTCACTTAGCCGTAGGGGCGCGAAAAGGACTACACGAAGCGTACGATTAGCCACCAAAGTGTTGTGATGTTCAGACGATTCGTGGCCAAAGCCGGTATCACAATATTTGCACAAAGGGCAAGTTCCTCGTATAACACGGAATAACCGCTTACGAGGATTGAAGTATAACACTTCTAGCTCGGGGTTCACAGGCCGGATCTTGCATACTATGACAGTCCGTTTTCGGCTTTCTCCCGTGCGGTGCTTGACTAGACTATCCGGAAACACACTCGCAGGGGTGCTCCATTTGCCCTTTTAGTCGAATGAGCGGAACATAAAGGGGCAAGCACAGGAGCCGGGCAACCCAACTTATTGACCAAAGACATAGTTCGAAACCGATGCATATAAAGCGAACACCAAGACGCCGAACACATGATAGATAAGGCGATTTGTTTTTAAACTCGAGCCCCCGATCTATTAGACGGTTACCTCGCATCATACCGAACAGGTCCACATGAAGAGGGAGAGATGAAAAAATATGCGTCGAAAAAAGGACAGATGAGGAAAACTTGTGCCACGCAGTTTACATTTTTCTCAACAACTCTTATAGCTCGGATTGCCGAACCAACTGTTTACAGGTATGTGAAAGAAAGAAAAATATACATGAGTTATTGTACCATGGGTGTTCAATTGATAACCTGACGTCCTTGATATGCCTCGTTGCTAGTTGACTCCTGCTCTTAGATGCACCTTGATGGGTGTTAGTGTTCGGCGGGCGGATTTTGCAAACAAAGTCTTGAGAGGCCGCTGAATTGTATGTGAGCTTTACGCCATAGGCAGACTCTTCAGGAGCACCTGTAGTTTGTCCAAAGACGTGTTGATGGTAGAGGTTCGGGCCAGCCGAACACTCATCCTTATTTCCCCACCGCTACCCATGGAATTTTAAGTGCGACGTTGTGCCTTCTTGGCACGTACTTTGCTGGTCTTAGGGTTGTGCGGTTGGGCACGAGTCCCTATTGAAGGGAGGAGGAAGGATCTGAGTTTTCGGCCTGAAACCGAACTCGCTTCCCAGCCTTGTGTGCCTTTATGGCGGATGGCGGAACTTGTCAATCTTCTTTGTAGCTGAATTTGGCCGCTAGGGCCAGTGCATGTTCCTCAGTTCTAAGGGAGCGCTCTGTATTGCCGTTGACAGAAATGACCCCCTTGGGGCCTGGCATCTTGAGCTTGAGGTATGCATAGTGTGGGACCGCGTTGAAACGAGCGAATGTCGTCCGACCAAGCAGCGCATGGTAGCTGCTGCGGAAGGGCACAATGTCGAAGATCTAGTCTTTGCTACGAAAGTTATCGGGCGAGCCGAACACAATTTCCAGAGTTACGGAACCCGTACATCGGGCCTCAACGTCTGGGATCACTCCTTTGAATGTAGTGCTACTGGGTTTGATCCTTGATGGATCTATGCCCATCTTTTTCACTGTATCTTAGTAAATTAGGTTGAGGCTACTTCCCCCGTCAATTAGGACTTTTGTGATGTGATACCCATTTATAATGGGGTCTAGGACGAGGGCCGCTGAACCCCCATGATGGATACTAGTCGGGTGATCGCACTGATCAAAGGTGATCGGGTATGCCGACCATGGGTTGTACTTCAAGGCTACGGGTTCCACAGCGTAGACCTCCTGAAGGGCTCGCTTCCTCTCCTTCTTGGGTATATGGGTGGCATATATCGTGTTCATCGTTTTGACTTCGGGAGGGAAATTCTTCTGTCCGCCACCAATTGGACCCCGGGGCTCATCCTCGTCGTCGTTGCAAGAGCTTTTGCCTTGGTCCTCGGGTGGTATCTTGCCGACCTATTTAAACACCTAGCATTTGGGGTGTGTGTGGTTGGCGGGCTTCTCTGAAGTCCCATGGATTTGGCAAGGTCTTTCCATGATCTTCTCCACCTGAGTGGGTTTGTCGTGATTGCCTTTAGGAGGCTTCTTCCGCTGCCCAGGTCGGGAGTTGCAGAATCTAGCGTTTAAAGCCGTGTCATCAGCATCGCTATTATTGTGCCGGCGCTTATTCTTCTGTGCTTTCGTTTTAAGTTGCCATCCCGGGCTTCAAATGCCACGGGATCCTCGGAACTGTGGTCGTGTCTTGCCAGCCAATTGTCTTCGCCTGCGCAAAAGCGGGTCATGAGGGAGGTAAGGGCAGAGATGGTCCGAGGTTTGTCCTGGCCCAGCTAGCGGGCCAGCCATTCGTCCCGAGTATTGTGCCAGAAGGAGGCTATGGCCTTAGCATCTAGACAGTCAACGATTTGGTTCTTCTTAGTCAAGAACCGATTCCAGAATTACCAAGCAGACTCATCGGGATTCTGGACGACGTTGCTGAGATCGGAAGAGTCCGGCGAGCGGACATAGGTTCCCTGGAAGTTAGAGCGGATTGCATCTTCTAGATCTTCGCAGCATCCAATGGAGTTTTCAGGGAGGTTGTTTAACTAGTGCCGAGCTAGCCCCTTAGGCTTAAGAGGTAGATATTTGATGGCATGGAGATTGTCTCCTCGCGCCATGTGGATATGGAGGAGGAAGTCCTCAATACATATGGTTGGGTCAGTGGTCCCATCATACTGTTCTATAGTCACGGGTTTAAACCCCTCGAGGGACTGATGTCGCATTACCTCATCTATGAAGCACAGTGGGTGAGCAGCGCCTCTGACCCGTGCTATGTCGCTCCTGTATTCCGCGCCTGTGTGGGTCCGGTTGCGTTCCCGGACTCTGTTGTTTTGGTCGAACCATGATCTGTATCCGCCTAGTCTGTCGGGCGAGTACTCTTTGGATCCATAGATGGATCTTGTATGGCCTGCTCTATGATCTAGGTCATCTCGTAGGTCGAACTAGTCATTAGGCTCTAATGGCTCCTTACCCCGTCTTTGGGGCACTACCGGTATATAACCGGTGTCGTCAGTCGTCCTGTCCCAACAACGAGGGGGGCGGTCCGGCTTGTCGTATGGAGTATGGTTTGGAGACGGAGTATTAGTAAGTTCATCATCGAATTGCAATAGCAGCCTTCTCCGAGGGTAGCTTTTGGGCTGGTTCGACAGACCGGTATCGTATACTTCCTCGGCTAAGAGGACTTTCGTCCATCGATCATTGATGTCGTCCTGTTCAGCTTCGAGTTACCGTTCTTTAGCCTTTAGGCTGCGAGCCGTTGCTATGAGTCGTTGCCTGATTTCTTCCTAATCTTCGAGGTTACCAAGGATGTAGAAGTCAGCGGCTTCCGGTATATCTTCGTCCTCGACAGGGGGGAAGGTAATTATCGTCTTCAGAGTTGTTGACGTTATCGGAGTTCTTTTGGTCCTCGGGCCCTTCCGAACCCTCTAACGAGTGTTCGGGGATATCAAGATTGCCATGGTTAGCGGGGGTATTACCATCCCAGTTGTTAATAATAGCTTTCCTTCCCTTTTTGCCTTTGGACCACTAATGCGGTTTCCGGTGCCTTTATGGCGCATCACCCGATTTGTCGCCATCGTTGTGAGGCATGTTGTCGCCATTAGTGGCAGGAGTATCTACCATGTAGACGTCGTATGTGGAAGTTTCGTCCCACCTCCCGGTGTTAATGGGGGTGGGAGCACGGTCTTCTTCATCCATGTATTCTGCCTCCTCGGAGGCATAGTCCAGCATGTCGGTTAAATCTTCGACAGTGGCTATCAAGTGGGTGGTGGGCGGGTCAAAAAATTCGTTCTGGCCCACACCGTAACCGGACTGAGCATAGATCAGGGCTGGATCGTCGGTGATCTTCATCGACAAGATCCGATCTATGGCCTCGTCAACCACTGAGGGCCCAATTGGATCCAGTTGTTCGGAACTTGTGGAGTTAACCTCCAAGATGTCCAGACATGGGAAGTGTTCGGCAAGAACACGTGTCCGGTCATCTGGCTTAATGGCCGGACCGGGATAGGAGATTTTCCCATCGCTATGGGTGACCCCATTGACATGTCCGTAGAAGGGGCTCGAGGTTAAAGCCTCAGAGTCCTTGGACGATACAAGTCACCTCGAAAGTCAATGGATAACTCTAAGTTTCCAAATCTGACCTCTCGATCAGGGGCGAAGCTCTCGATGCGACGTAGGTGGCCAGCGGAATCAGCATGCAGCACAACGCCGCCGAAGGCGAAGACCTGTCCGGGGACAAAAGTGTCCATGTTGCGGACCTCTTCATTGATGACAAGGCAAGACGTTGATTCCATCTTGCTCGTAGAGGAACTCTCAATGAAAGCACCAATGTCGGTGTCAAAACCGGCGGATCTCAGGTAAGGGGTCCCGAACTATGAGACTAGAATCGGCGGTAACAGGAGATGAAGGGGACACATATTTACCCAGGTTCGGGCCCTCCTATAGAGGTAATACCCCATGTCCTGCTTTGTTGTATCAATGATGTGGGGGGTTATAGAGTTGATCTACCTCGAGATTGAATAGCTAACCCTAGATGAGTTGTTCTGTGTCTATACCCTAAAACCCTCCGGATTATATAGACGCCGAGGATGCCTAGGGTTTACACATGGTCGGTTACATGCCGAAGAGATAAACATGCCTATTTGCTACATCAAACGTGGAGCACAAGACGTGCTTCTCAAAACTTCCATCTTGGAGACTGGGCCTTCAAATCTTCCAGTGTTCGGTAAGTAGCACATATAGTACGGCCCATAAGAATAGGCCGGCTCCTCGAGGACCCCTTAAACTAGGACTCCCTCACCCGTGTTGAGAGGTATGAGACCTCCAACAAAATTCTTTGCCTGCAAGATGAAGGAGAATAGCTCGATCACTGAGCATGTACTCAGATTGTCTGGGTGCTACCATCACTTGAATCGAGTGGGAGTTGATCTTCCAGATAAGATAGTGATTGATATAGTTCTCCAAGTCACTACCACCAAGCTGTTAGAGCTTCGTGATGAACTATAACATGCCAAGGATGGAGAAGATGATCCCTGATCTTTTCGCGATGTTTGACACCGCGAAGGTAGAAATAAATAAGGAGCATCAAGTGTTGATGGTTAGTAAAACCACTTGTTTCGAGAAGGGCAAGGGCAAGAAGGGAAACCTCATGAATGACAAGCCAGTTGCCACTCCAGTGAAGAAACCCAAGGTTGAACCCAAACCCGAGACTAAGTGCTTCTATTTTGAGGAGAACGGTCCCTGAAGCGGAACAACCCTAGATACATGGTTGATAAGAAGGCTGGAAATGTCAACCGAAGTATATTTGATATACCTATTATTGGTGTGTACCTTACTAGTACTCCCAGTAGCACCTGGGTATTAGATACCGGTTCAGTTGCTAAATGTTAGTAACTCAAAACAAAAGCTACGGTATAAACGAAGACTAAGGGCGAGGTGACGATGTGTGCTGGAAGTGTTTCCAAGGTTGATGTGATCACCATCGCACGCTCTCTCTACCTTCAGGGTTAGTGATGAACCTAAATAAATGTTATTTAGTGTTTGCGTTGAGCATGAACGTGATTAGATCATGTTTATTGCAATACGGTTATTCATTTAAGTTAGAGAATAATGGTTATTCTGTTTACATGAATAATACCTTCAATGGTCATGCACCCAAAGAGAATGGTTTATTGCATCTCGATCGTAATAATACACATGTTCATAATATTGATGCCAAAAGATGCAAAGTTATTAATGATAGTGCCACATACTTGTGGCACTGCCACTAAAGGTCATATTAGTGTAAATCACATGAAGAAACTCCATGTTGATGGATATTTGGACTCACTCGATTTCGAATCGGTTGAGACATGCGGACCATGCCTCTTGAGCAAGATGACTAAGACCCCGTTTTTTTGTTTGATGGAGAGGGAAAGTGACTTATTGGACTTGATACATGTTGATGTATGCGGTCCAATGAGTGTTGTAGCATGCGGTGGATATCGTTATTTTCTTACCTTCACTAATGATTTGAGTAGATATGGGCATATTTACTTATTGGAACACAAGTCTAAATGTTTGAAAAGTTCAAGCAAATTCAGAGTGAAGTTTGAGATCATCGTGACAAGAAGATAAAAAATGTCTACGATATGATCATGGAGGTGAATATCTAAGTTACGAGTTTGGTATAGAACTTAAGACAATGTGGAAGTTGTTTCAAAACTCACGCCACCTGGAACACCATAGTGTGATGGTGTGTCTGAACCTCGTAGTCGTGCTCTATTGGATATGGTGCGCGCTGTGATGTATCTTATTGTTTTGAGGTTATGCATTAGAGACAAATATATTCACTTTAAATAGGGCACCATATAAATCCGTTGAGAGGACACCGTATGAATTATGGTTTGGTAGAAACCTAACTTGTCATTTCTCAGAGTTTGGGAATATGACGCTTATGTATGATAAGCTCGAACGCAACGCGGAAAGGTGCATATTCATAGGATACCCTAAGGAAACAGTTGGGTATACCTTCTATCTCAGATCCGAGGGCAAAGTGTTTGTTTCTAAAACGGTCCTTTCTCGAGAAAGAGTTTTTGTCGAAAGAATAGAGTGGGAGGAAAGTAGAACTTGATGAGGTTGTTGAACCGTCACTTTAGTTGGATAGTAGCACGACGCAAAAAGATGTTTCTGCGACGCCTACACCAACTGAAGAGGAAGCAAATGATGATGATCATGAAGCTTCGGATCAAGTTACTACCGAACCTCGTAGGTCGACAAGGACTCGTACTGATAGAGGCGAAGTTGTCCCTGTATTTCGATGAGATGGTGGCTATCGTTTTTGGTGGAGTAGAATTTGACGATCCGACTACGAACGTGTGAGCCGTCGCGCCTTAGCAATCGCTAAACCAACTCTGAGAGGTTATTGACCACGCCGGAGCACGATCAACCTGACCACGAGGGTCTATTTCCTGCACGCAAACGAAGAACAAGCAAGAAACTAAGATTGCAATCTGGATATTGCGAATATAAGAGGAAAACTTTATTGATGAAGTGGGGTTCTGTGACGCCTTTGTCTGGTCGTGGAACACAAACGAAGAACGCGAAGTTGCTGCTATGGCAAACTTGTATTCTAAACAAAACCCAACCCTAAAACGAAGCCCTAAGGGCTGTATATATGGGGGAATAGAAGGGAATTTTGTGGCCCCTTGGAGGAGGGGTCCGAAACCGACCCTAAGTCAGTTTCCCCATATATACGGACTCTAAAAACAGCCTATAATATGGTATTTCGAAATTACATGGGCCTGGCCCAAAAATAAGGTGGCGCAACACCTATATTAGCCTATGGACGACTTTTATAAAGTGGCATCATGCATATTTCGTCCAAGGCTTCCCGCTCCCATTATGGTGGCTTCAATGTGCGAAAATCATCACTGGAAGCTCCATTGTTCTTCCCCGCGCGCGCACCTTCTCCTCCATGCTTGATCCCGCTCCAATGGTCATCCTTCTTATCCATGCTAGGTCCTTCATTCATAAGTAAAACAAAAGTATCCAATTTAGGCAGCATCATATGTTCATGAATATTAGAAGGATTTCCAAGAAACGAAAGTACCTGGTAATTCAATTGACGTGCGCGAGCTCTAGTAATTGGTCCTGTATGTATAGCAGTCGGGGTGGGTGTAACATTAGTAGGGATGTGCTCATCACGTACCACCCCTGAGTGATACGTCAATCCTGCTTTGGAGGTCATGTTGTTAGACAAGAGTGAACCTATGAGCTATGAAGAAGCGATGGTGGGCCTTGATTCCGACAAATGGCTAGGAACCATGAAATTCGAGAAAGGATCCATGTAAGAAAACTGAGTATGGATTTTGGTAGACTTGCCCGTTGAACAGTAGGTCGTTGAGTACAAATGGAACTTTAAGAAGAAGACGGACACTAATGGTAAATGTCACCATTTATAAAAGCTCAACTTGTCGCAAAGAAGTTTCCAACAAAGTTCAAGGATTTGACTATGATGAGACTTTCTCACCCGTAGCGACGCTAAAGTCTGTTGGAATTATGTTAGCAGTTGTTGCATTTTTAAATTATGAAATCTGGCGGATGGATGTCAAAACATCATTTCCTTACAGTTCTATTGAGGAAAGGTTGTATATGATATAACAAGAAGGTTTTGCCAGTCCTAAGGATGCTAAATGGTATGCAAGCTCCAGCAATCCTTCTATGGGCCGAAGCAAGCATCTCGAAGTTGGAATATACGCTTTGATGAGGTGATCAAAGTTTTTGGGTTCATACAAAGTTTATGAGAAACTTGTATTTACAAGAAAGTGAGTGGGAGCGCTATAGAATTTCTGATAAGTATATGTGGTTGACATATTGTTGATCGGAAATAATGTAGAAATTCTGGAAAGCATCAATGGTTGTTTGAAAAGAGTTTTTCAAAGGAAGACCTGGATAAAGCTACTTAATTGTTGGGCATCAAGATCTATATATATATAGATCAAGACGCTTGATAAGACTTTCAATGAGTACATACCTTGACATGATTTTGAAAGAGTTCAAAATGGATCAATCAAAGAGGAATTCTTGCCTGATTTCTAAGGTGTGAAGTTGAGTAAGACTCAAAGCTCGACCACGACAGAAGAAAGAGAAAGGACAAAGGTCGTCCTCTATGCCATAGCCATAGGATCTATATAGTATGCCATGTTGTGTAACACACTTGTGTGTGCCTTGCCATAAGTCTGTCAAGGGGTACAAGAGTGATCCAAGAGTGGATCACTGGACAACGATCATAATTATATTTAGTAACTAGAGGACTAAGGAAATATTTTTTGATTATGGAGGTGATAAAGAGTTCATCGTAAAAGGTTACGTCGATGGAAGCTTTAACACAATTCCAGATGACTCTTAGTAGCAATTCGGATACGTATAGTGTAGTAGCCATTTGGAATAGCTCCAAGTGGAGCGTGGTAGAAATATCTACAGTATGACATAGAGATTTGCAAAGTACACACGGATCTGAAAGTCGCAGACCCGTTGACTAAAACCTCTCTCACATGCAAAACATGATCGAACCCAGAACTCATTGGGTGTGACATTCATAACAATGTAAATCACATAATGATGTGAGCTAGATTATTGGCTCTAGTGCAAGTGGGAGACTGATGGAAATATGCCCTAGAGGCAATAATAAATTAGTTATTATCATAATTCCTTGTTCATGATAATCATTTGTTATCCATGCTAGAATTGTATTGATCAAAAACTCACATACATGTGTGGATACATAGACAACACCATGTAACTAGTATGCCTCTAATAGACTAGCTCATTGATCAAAGATGGTCAAGGGTTCCTAGTCAAAGACATGAGATGTCATTTGATAATGGGATCACATCATTAGGAGAATGATGTGATGGACAAGACCCAAACTATAAACATATCATATGATAGTGTCAGTTTATTCCTATAGTTTTCTGCATGACAAGTATCTGTTCCTACGACCATGAGATCATGCAACTCATTGGCACCGAAGGAATACCTTGTTTATATCAAACATTGCGATGTAACTAGGTGACTATAGAGATGCTCTACAGGTATCTCCGAAGGTGTCTGTTGAGTGGGCATGGATCAAGACTGGGATTTGTTACTCGGTGTGATGGAGAGGTATCTCAGGGCCCACTCGGTAATACAACATCACAACAAGCCTTGCAAGCAAAGTGACTAAAGTGTTAGCCACGGGATCTTGTATTACAGAACGAGTAAAGAGACTTGCCAGTAACAAGATTGAACTAGGTATGGAGGTACCGACGATCGAATCTCGGGCAAGTAACATGCCGATAAACAAAAGGAATAGTGTATTGGATTAACTGAATCCTTGACATAGAGGTTCAACCGATAAATATACTCGTAGAATATGTAGGAGCCAATATGGGCATCCAGGTCCGGCTATTGGTTATTGACCGTAGAGGTGTCTCGGCCATGTCTACATAGTTTTGGAACCCGCAGGGTCTCACACTTAACATTTGGTGACAATATAACTATAGTTGAGTTATTATGTTGGTGACCGAAAGCTGTTCGGAGTCCCGGATTAGATCCCGAACATGACGAGGAGCTTCGGAATAGTCTGGACTTAAAGATTGACATATGGGATAATAGTGTTTGGTCTCCAGAAGTGTTCCGGAATTCACCGGAAGGGTTTTCGGATGTTTCCCGAATGTTCGGGTACAAGAACACTTTATTTGTGCCAAGGGGTAAAGCCCACGAGGATTTAGGAAGGTGTAAAAGGAGTTTTGCGGAGGCCGGGGGCCAGACGCCAGGAACCCTGGCTTCTGGGGCCAGATGCCAAGGACCCTGGCGTCTGGTCCTGGAGTCCCAGGAGGACTCTTGCCTTGCGGGCCAAACCGATTTTGAGGAGGCTCTTTCTCCAAGTTTCGACCCCAGGGCTCAACATATAAATAGAGGGGCAGGGCTAGCACCCAGAACACATCAAGAATTCCCCAAGCCGTGTGCTGGCAACCCAACCCCTCTAGTTTATCCTCGGTCATAGTTTCCGTGGTGCTTCCCGAAGCCCTGCAGAGATTGTTCTGCACCACCATGTTGTTGTGCTGCTGGAACTCATCTACTACTTTGCCCCTCTTGCTAGATCAAGAAGGCCAGGACGTCATCAAGTTGTACGTGTGTTGAACGTAGAGGTGTCGTCCGTTCGGTGCTAGATCATGATTGGATCGCGAGACGGCTTTAAATTTGGATCGTGAAGACGTTCAACTACATCAACTGCGTTTCTTAAGGCTTCTGCTTAGCGAAATACAAGGGTATGTGGATCCGATCTCTCCTATCATAGATGCTCATCTCCTAGATTGATCTTGGTGAAGAGTAGGAATTTTTTTGTTTCCCATGCAACGTTCCCCAACAGGGGGTGTATTGTACAGAATCTTTTGTCGTGTGGCCTCGACCCTTTAAATTTGCTTCGAAATGGACAATGTTTGTGTGCCGGATCATCCTTCGCTTTTTTGCTTTCCGGCCATTATCTTTTGCAGAAGTTCCTTTCCGGCTTCTGCCCAGCCTGCCGGCCAGCTAGGAGCCAGCTGGGGCAGGGATGGGGCATCTTTCTTGGGGGAAAACACACAAACCTTAGGGTCATTTGTCTCAATCTAGGGTGAGCCACTAGGGGCAAGTTGGAGAACAATTGATCCGGCTAGTACTAACCGATCGCTACTATTCAAACAATGTTTCGTGTGGTAAGTTTTCCTGCCCTAAAGACCCGCCAGCCGGAGAGCAAAGATCCGGTCTGTAGTCGGATGGGGGAGGGTTTTTATTATCCACGTTACATGAATGGCTCGGAGAGGAAGGGATTTAGGCTAGCCGGCAAGCCCCGGGGTCAGGGGAGCCGGCAAGCACCTAGGTTAGGGGAGCCGGACCGAGGTGCTCGCTTTGAGAAGCGGTGTGATTTTAGTGAAATCGAAAGGGCGTGCCCCAAGTCGGGGCTTGGGACACCCGTTGCATTCATTGAGTCCCAAAAGAGGTCGGGAGATACATACATACATTGTTTCTTTTCTAGCTGTAGAACGGACGAAGGAGCGCCTCGTTCCACAGGCGCTCTGACTCCTCACCGGAGGCGTCTCTCTTGCGCTTCTGTGGCTTCTGCGCATCTATCAAATAGTACGCGTTGTTGTGTAGCGCCTTGCTGACTATGAACAGGCCCTCCCACGGGGAAGACAGCTTGTGCTGGCCGGCTATTCGCGGGATCTGCCTGAGCACCAGGTCCCCCTTGCGGAAGGAGAGGGGCTAGATCCGCTTGGTGTGGTAGTGCTGGAGCACATGTTGGTAGATGGACGTCCGGCTAAAGGCCAGCTCACTTGCATCTTCGAGTAAGTTAACGCCATCTTCCCTTGCCTCCTTCGCGTCTATCTCCGTGTACAAGGTGACGCGTGGCAAGTCGAACTCGACATCCATGGGGATGACCGCCTCGGACCGGTACACGAGAAAGAAAGAAGTGAAGCCTGTTGACCGGTTGGGCGTGGTCCTGAGGCTCCATAGGACAGTTGGGAGCTCTTTGATCTAGTAGCCGGCAGAGCGCGCGAGGGGCGCCACGAGTCGGGGCTTGATGCTGGCAAGGATCAGTCCGTTTGCCCACTCTGCCTAGTCTTTCGACTATGGATGGGCCATTGATGCGAGGTTGAGTCGGATGCCATTTTGGTGCAGAAACCCGCCATCATGCCCTTGGCGAAATTGGTACCGTTTTCAGTGATGAAGCTGTGGTGAATGTTATGGTGGACCATGATGTCCTCGATGAACCGGACGGTCATGGGGCCGTCCAATTGCTTGATGAGCCTCGCCTCAATCCACTTGGTCAATTTGTCGACGACCACCAGTAGATAAGTCATACCGCTTCGTGCGGTCTTGAATGCACCATGTCTAGCCCCCAGATGGCAAAGGGCCACGATAGTGGGATAGTCTGGAGGGCCGTAGCAGGTAGGTGGCTCTATGTGTTGAAGTGTTGGCACCCCGCACTTGTCGACCAGCTCCTTTGCTTCCTCCAAGGCCGTCGGCCAGTAGAAACCATGGAGGAACGCCTTGGCTACCAGGGTCCTCGAGGCGGTGTGATGCCCGCACTTGCCCTGGTGAATGTCTCGGAGGATTTCTTGGCCCTTCTCCGGCTCGACGCAGCGATCGAACACGTCGGTTGTGCTGTGATGGACTAGCTCGTGGTTGATGATGCTATAGGCGGGAGACCGGCGCTGAATCTGCCGAGCCTTGTCTTCATCAGGGGGGAGCTCGTCGTCGAGGAGGGAAGCGAAGATTGGCTGGCTATCGGGACCCCGATCATAAGCCATATGAATCCAACATGTAACATGTCACACCACTTTGCGGCCTCACACACGGTAACCCATGGATTCAACCATACCTTGGACGGGACCATTTGCGCATTTTGGCTTGTGGATATGAACATGTCACTAGCATCCACACATCAAAGAACCAGGGTCGACATGTCTAGTTATAGACCCAAGTGGCACATCCGTACAGGGACATGCATACGTAACCCAGCAATGCAGGTGTCGGTCATCAGCATGTGCAGACGAGTCATAGCAAGCTAAAAGGACTCCATTATGTCGTGGGACATTAATGTCATCACTGCACATAGACGAGTCATAGCAGACCACAGGTACTTGTTAGTGCATCTAGTGCCCCTTAGTGATTTTGGTGTATTGAAGACTTATAGGTTAAGGAACTAATGTGTTTGTGACTGTACACAAGCTTTATAAGTCGATGAGGAGTTTGATATATTTGGAGATTATCGACCCCTAAAAATGTATGTCTTCAACTGAAGACTTTGGTGAAGACTTTGGTATTCCCTGAAGACTTTGAAAATGAAGAAGTTGGTGTGACCTTGAAGATATGAATGAGGACTATGAAGCGTGAAGACTTTTGTTTTCGTAGTTTCATTTCCTTTCTTTGAGTCATAGGAAACACCGTACTGTTAAAGGGGGCCAAGGTAATACTAAGGAAAATTTCCAACTAATGCTCAACTCAAAATCCTCAACCTATCCAATCCTTCGAGTGAAGCCTTTCGAAATCTCTTGCAGTTCAGTCAAGTTCTTCAGTGATAGAGACGATGTTCTTCTAGTCTCTAATGACATTGATCTGACTGAGGAGTTAGGATTTCACCAGTGCGAATTGCCTACAAGTGAGGAAGATGATTTGTCTGAGGACTTTCATAGTTCGAAATTCCGACCGTTGCTGTGCTTAGCGCCGGCTGTCCCCAATCGTAACATCCACATAACGGTCATATCATTGGGGGCATTTATGTCTTATCATGTCAAGTTGCACCCTGGCTATAAATAGCCACCCCCCCCACAACCACTAGTTGGGTGGCTGCTCTGAGTGAGAACTGACACTTGTCATTTGAGAGCAACCCATCCTCCGAGGACTTTGAGAGAAAATCATCAGTGAGGAAAAACCTACAACCAAACCACCAAACCCATAGTGATTGAGCATCACTGAAGAAATTCATGTGTGGAACCGACGCTTGTTACCTTTGAGGAATGTGCATCCTCCAGACGGTTAGGCATCATGGTCTAGTGCATCCTGCAGTCAATTGGGGATCACGAAGTGACCTTGGTCTAGAGCATCCATCGGTAAATTGTGGATCGCCGGGTGACCAGTTTGTGAGGGTTTTGGAAGTCTACCCTGAAGTCTTACCACGAGTGTTGGGTGAGGACTGTGTGACCTTAGCTCAAGGAGAACACGGTAAGGACTATGTGTCCTGGGACTGTGTGTCCTCTGGTTTAAATACCAGGCCGCTCCAAACCAGACGTACGACCGTCACAGCAGTTGGAACTGGATCATCAAACCATTGTCTTCATCGAGCTACCTGGTTCTATTTCCTCAACCCCTCTATTCCTCGTATACTTGTTGATGAAATTGATCTTTACTGCTTGAAGAATTTGACTGAAGAATTTCACAATTTCCTCACCTCAAATTCTTCAAGTTACCTTGTTCATCACTGCTTATCCTGTATCACGCTACATGTAATCTGTGCATGTTTCATTTCATCATGATGACTATGTTGTTACTATGTTCCTCATGCACTTGAGTACTCATTCCGCTGCTAGTTATTCATCACATTTAAAATTCCTCAAAGTTGAGATTCCTCAAGTGATGAATTTGTAAAAATCGCCTATTCACCCCCCTCTACTCGATATAACGCACTTTCAATTGGTATCAGAGCAAGGTACGCCCTTGTTCTGTGTGATTTTGGTTTAACCACCTGGAGTTCTAGTTATGTCGACTACAGTATGATCAAGGTTTCCGCGAGATGTCCTACCTTAGATGGAACGGACTACCCCTACTGGAAGAACAAGATGTGTATGCACCTTGAAGCTATTGACAACGATCTCTGGTACGTTGTGGAAAATGGTGTACCCTCTGTAACTCCCACTGTTATTGCTGCTGATGTGAAGAGATTCCAGCAACTCGACTCTAAAGCGAAGAGTATCATCTATGGCAATATGAGCGAAGGTCAGTATGGCAGAGTGAGTGCTTTGGAGACTGCTAAGCTTATTTGGGATAGGCTGTCCAAAGTCAACGAAGGTGTTTCCACTCAACTTGACTCTCGTGTTAATGTTTTTTGCAATCTCTTCAACTGCTTCAAGAGACTTGACAATGAAAATGTTCAGCAAACTTTTGATCGTATTACTGATATCTCCAATGAGCTTCAAGCATTGGGTGCCACCAATATAACTAACCATGAAGTGGTGAAGAAACTGCTAAGATCTTGATTCCTCATTCGATACTCTGGCCTTAATGATCCAAGAACATGGAGACTACAAGTCACTTGATCCTACTGATATTCTTGAGAGACTCAATGATAGAGGCGAAGTTGTCCCTGTCTTTCGATGAGATGGTGGCTATCGTTTTGGTGGAGTAGACTTTGACTATCCGACTATGAATGGGTGATGACGTCGTGCCTTAGCAATCGCTAAACCAACTCCGAGAGGTTATTGACCATGCCAGAGCACGATCAACCTGACCACGAGGGTCTATTTCCTGCACGCAAACGAAGAACAAGCAAGAAACTAAGATTGCAATCTGGATATTGCGAATATAAGAGGAAAGCTTTATTGATGAAGTGGGGTTCTGTGACGCCTTTGTCTGGTCGTGGAACACAAACGAAGAACGCGAAGTTGCAGCTATGGCGAACTTATAATCTAAACAAAACCCAAACCTAATACGACGCCCTAAGGGCTGTATATATGGGGGAATAGAGGGGAATTTCATGGCCCCTTGGAGGAGGGGTCCGAAACCGACCCTAACTCAGTTTCCCCATACATACGGACTCTAAAAATAGCCTATAATATGGTATTTCGAAATTACATGGGCCTGCCCCAAAAATAAGGTGGCGCAACACCTATATTAGCCTAGGGACGAATTTTATAAAGTGGCATCATGCATATTTCGTCCAAGGCTTCTTGCTCCCATTATGGTGGCTTCAAAGTGCGAAAATCATCACTGGAAGCTCCATTGTTCTTTCCCATGCGCGCACCTTCTTCTCCATGCTTGATCCCGCTCCAATGGTCATCCTTCTTGTCCATGCCAGGTCCTTCATTCACAAGTAAAACAAAAGTATCTAATTTAGGCAGCATCATATGTTCATGAACATTAGAAGGATTTGCAAGAAACGAAAGTACATGGTAATTCAATTGACATGCGCGAGCTCTAGTAATTGGTCTTGTATGTATAGCAGTCGGAGTTGTGGGTGTAGCATTAGTAGGGATGTCCTCATCATCCTCCCCTTCTTGAATTGAAGTTAAAGCATTGATAGAAGGCAGCTACTTTTTCATCATGGTTTTCAATAGTCATACCATTTGGCAGTAACAAGGAGGATATGGTATTCCTCCTATATCTTTCTGTTGCCCTTGCCTGGATACTTAGTGTTTTCCTCCCCCTCGACCGCCCATCTGTAAGTACATCTTTTTTTCCAGTACGCGCTTTTGTATTTGAGTAGTTTTATCAACTGATTTTTCAGAATGAACCTAAAATTAGATTCAGGTAGGGATAAAGTACGAAGGTCCTCCAAACTGTCTAAATGGAGCAGTTGTTTATTGAAGTTTTCAATCAATAGCTTCAACTTGGAAAGATGCTTACTCCATTGTTTAAGGGCGTATCTTAATCTTTTCAGTTTAGCCAAGATGTGAGTGGCAGAAGATGTTGCTTTGATGGGCTTATTCCAAGAGTTCTGCACCATCTCCATAAAACCCGGACATTTTGGCCAGTAATTCTCAAATCTAACGAGCTTGCATCGTGGAATAGATGTTTGAATCTGCATGACACATGGAATATGATCTGAAACTGGTTTAGCGAGAGGTTTCACCATAGTATTGGGGAATATAGTCCATTTAGGGGATGTAAAGAACCAGTCCAGTTGCTCTAGTAATGGGTTTTCCTGCATATTGCTCCAAGTGTATTTTCTGCCTTTGATTGGGATCTTGATCAGGGCCAGAGAGCTGAGAATTTCATTAAATTTAATAATATCATAAATGTTACCTCCGGGGAGGTTGCGATTCTATAGTGATCGAATGAAATTGAAATCCCCCATGAAAGCCCATAAATCATCAGTTTCAACATTGAGACCCTCAAACCATTGTTTGGCTATGTTACCGCTTGCTCAGCCCTTCTTATAGTGTTTCTAGCTGTAGGTGCAATTCCTTCCATGTGACAACATGGACATTCTTTTGTTATCACAATATTTTTTTTATTTGATTTAATGCACTTATATACTTGGTAAAGGGTGGAAGGCTTGGCCTTTTTCTCGGTGTTTTGTTCCACTCTTGCCGCCCTAGTTACTTGTGAACCGGTCTTATGTTCCATATTGAGCACTCCTAACATGCTCAGGGTTGTTATGGGGACCCCCCTGATTTTCGGTTTAAAATAAAGCTTGTCTGGCAAGGGCCAACATTGGTACTACATTCGCCTAATAAATAATAAACCTGCATAGGGAGTAATTAACCCGAGGATCTTAATCAACAACCCGGGCCAGTGCTCCTCATGAGTGTTGGTTCAAACTAGAGCACTGTGCGGGGCCACCCCAGGGCAACTTGGGGGATTTCTGATGAGGACATCCCTACTAATGTTACACCCACCCCGACTGCTATACATACAGGACCAATTACTAGAGCTCGCGCACGTCAATTGAATTACCAGGTACTTTCGTTTCTTGGAAATCCTTCTAATATTCATGAACATATGATGCTGCCTAAATTAGATACTTTTGTTTTACTTATGAATGAAGGACCTATCATGGATAAGAAGGATGACCATTGGAGCGGGATCAAGCATGGAGGAGAAGGTGCGCGCGCGGGGAAGAACATTGGAGCTTCCAGTGATGATTTTCGCACATTGAAGCCACCATAATGGGAGTGGGAAGCTTTGGACGAAATATGCATGATGCCACTTTATAAAATTCGTCCATAGGCTAATATAGGTGCTGCGCCACCTTAATTTTGGGCCAGGCCCATGTAATTTCGAAATACCATATTGTAGGCTGTTTTTAGAGTCCGTATGTATGGGGAAACTGACTTAGGGTCGGTTTCGGACCCCTCCTCCAAGGGGCCACGAAATTCCCTTCTATTCCCCCATATATACAGCCCTTAGGGCTTCGTTTTAGGTTTGGGTTTTGTTTAGATTACAAGTTCGCCATAGCAGCAACTTCGCGTTCTTCGTTTGTGTTCCGCGACCAGACAAAGGCGTCACAGAACCCCACTTCATCAATAAAGCTTTCCTCTTATATTCGCAATATCCAGATTGCAATCTTAGTTTCTTGCTTGTTCTTCGTTTGCGTGCAGGAAATAGACCCTCGTGGTCAGGTTGATCGTGCTCCGGCGTGGTCAATAACCTCTCAGAGTTGGTTTAGCGATTGCTAAGGCGCGACGTCTCACACGTTCGTAGTCGGATCGTCAAAGTCTACTCCACCAAAAACGATAGCCACCATCTCATCGAAAGACAGGGACAACTTCGCCTATATCAAGTGGTATCAGATTTCCAGGTTGCTCGGTGAGATTTTACCAGTTTTCGTAGTTTAGATCGCATCTGTTCTTCATACCTTTAGTCCACGAAAAAGCCAAAAAAAAAAAATTAGGGTTAGATCATCATATCCGAACCAATCTGAGCCTTTGCATAGTCTTTTCAGTATTTTGCTTTGTTGAATTGGCGGTTACATCGTTGTGTCGAGTTGCTGGTCTTAGTGTCTAGTCCTTTAGAGTTTCGAGTTCTTTTCACAGGTTGTCACGCCGCCACCGCATCATCTTCATAGTTGCCATATACCACCACCATCATCGCCGCTGCCATATCTCATCATCCATCATCACTCTCCATTGGTGTCCATATATACCACCACAAATCCTCCACCAATCCAAGTCCAGTTCGTTTTAGGTTTAGTTTCGAGATCCTTTTGATTTCGGATCCGTGTTTTGCTACCTGCGCAGGTGTCGGAAAAAAAAAAAAAAAAAAAAAAAAATTTCGACTGAAAATATTTTTTCCCTATCTTGATTTTAGGTTCCCAGGAGCGTTTTGAGACACTTGCTATCATAGTGATTTTTGTCGAAATTTTTGGGTCGTCGCAGCCCCCGGATTGCTCCAGAAAAAAAAAAAATAGTCCAAAAGAAAAATTCGTGCCCATCTTGCTTATACGACGTGGCAAGAGTTTTGAGACACTCGCCATTGTACTGAGTTTTTTGAAAAAAAAAAAAAAAAAAAAAAGAGGCACCGAAAAAAAAAAAAAAAAAAAAAAAAAAGAGGCGCCGAAAAAAAAAAAAAAACGAAAAAAAAAATCCGATTGTGCTTTTCCCTTGCTTAGGTGTATCGTCGTGTTTTTGTTGGTGTTTTAGGCTCGCGTCTCTAGCACGGTCTAGCCTAGGACCAGCACAGTACCGTCGTTGAGCGTTTATTCAACCTTGCATCTCTGAATTGATTATTGCTGACCCTTTTTGCTACCATATTATAAGCCATCCCAGCTCCACATACTCCTACGCCGTGTGCTTGACACCACCTGGCAATCGCTCTATCCAAGCTTTGAGAGTTTTGGCTACAACGGTTGCCGATCACCGCCTGCTACTGGGTAAGAACTGGTAAGAAATTGAGATTCGCTTAAAGGATTTGTGCCACACCACCACCACCACCACGTCCCAGCAGTCTGTAGGCTTCATATTGTGTGTTTCCTATTTCTGCTAACCATGCCAGGATCACACAATGACGAGATCGACTGGGAGAGCATGACCAACAAAGCGCTCTATGATAAATTTCAGCAAATGATGGCCGAGCAGGTACAGGACTTCGTGAACAACTTTGGAGTTGCCATGGAGAAGCTAGATGGTTTGGAGAAGACATTCGACTCCAAGATGGACGCCAAGTTCAATGAGGTGCTTGCCCGTCTACCTCCACCAGCTGCAGTTCCTATTCCTTTCGAACGACGAGCGCGACGTGTGCCTCTCGGCCACGCCCAACATCCTGGTACTGTTGATACTGCTGCTACTTCGGTGGCTCGTGCGGCTACTGTCGTTGAGCAGGTTGAAGATTATGATGGTGATTTCGATGATGAGGGAGAGGTTGCTCCAGATCCGCCCCATGGGCAACCACCACCATACGCACCAGGTCGACCACATGGCTACAACCGTAACGGTAGGGCTGCACCACCCCCGCAGGTACGGGATCATGACCATCTCCCTAAACTTAAATTGAATATTCCGACGTTTGAGGGTAGATATGTTCCTGATATATATCTTACATGGGAGTTAGAAACAGAACAACGTTTTACATGCTTACAATTTCCAGAGGATCGACGTGTTGCTGCTGCTGTTTGTTCATTCACTAGTTTTGCTTGTGTTTGGTGGTCAGAACATTGTAGAATACACCCTAATAATATTCCAACTACTTGGGCTGCTTTGAAAACTGCTATGCGAAATCGTTGGGTGCCACCTTATTATCAACGTGAATTGCTTCAAAATTTGCAGCGTTTAAGACAAGGAAAAAATTCTGTAGAAGAATATTATCAGGAATTACAAACTGGTATGATTAGATGTGGTATTGTTGAGGAGAATGAAGCTATGCTTGCACGTTTTATGGGTGGATTAAATAGAGAGATTCAGACTATTCTAGAGTATAAGGAGTATAACACTATCACTCGTTTATTTCATCTTGCTTGCAAAGCTGAACGTGAAGTGCAGGATCGACAGGCAATGGCGAGAACTACTAATTTTGCAGGCCGTACTTCATCATGGACGCCACGTACCTCCTCTGCTTCCGCACGTCCTGCTGCAACACCACCTCCTTCAACCTCCAACTCTAATCGCGATACCAGGCAACAGGCTCCTACTGCACCCTCTACGAAGAGCACACCTTTTGGGCCTGCACAGAGTTCTTCTTCATCTATTGCATCCACAGGGCAAACACATGAGGTTATATGTCGTCGTTGCAAGGGTGGAGGTCACTATGCGAGAGAATGCCCTTCCAAGCGTGTAATGATTGTTACTCAGGATGGTGGATATGCGTCCGCTAGTGATTATGATGAGGAGACTTTGGCACTTATTGCAAGTGACGAACAGGGTGGCGAGGATGCAGAACCAGAAACACAATACATGGCTGCTGATTACGCTGACAGGTATGAAAGTTTAGTTGCTCAACGTGTTCTCAGTGTGCAGGTTACACACGCTGAGCAAAATCAGAGGCACAACTTGTTCCACACAAAGGGAGTTGTGAAAGAGCGTTCTGTTCGCATCATCATCGATGGAGGGAGTTGCAATAACTTGGCTAGCATGGAGATGGTGGAGAAGCTGTCTCTATCCACCAGACCACATCCTCATCCTTATTACATCCAATGGTTCAACAATAGTGGCAAGGTTAAGGTAACACGTACTGTTCGTGTGCATTTTAGCATTGCTACATATTCTGATTATGTGGATTGTGATGTGGTACCCATGCAAGCATGTTCTGTTTTACTTGGTAGACCATGGCAGTTTGATAAAAATTCTGTACACCATGGTAGGACAAATCAGTATACTCTTGTTCATAAGGATCATAATATCACTTTGCTTCCTATGTCTCCCGAACATATTATGAAAGATGACATTGCTAGAGCTAGTAAAGCAAAACAGGAGAAAAATAAGAGTGAAAATCAGATTGTAGCACAGGAATTTGAGCAACACCATAAGCATAATAAACCATCATCTAGTGTTGCATCTGAAATAAAATTGAAGAGTGGATGTTTACTTGCTACTAAATCTGATATTAATGATTTGGATGTTGCTACATATGTTTGCTATGCTTTTGTATGTAAAGAGGTATTATTTTCATTCGAGGACATGCCTCCCTTTTTGCCTCCTACTGTCATTAACATTTTGCAGGAGTTCGCTGACGTCTTTCCACAAGACGTGCCACCGGGATTACCGCCTATTCGCGGGATTGAGCATCAGATTGACTTAATTCCCGGTGCATCCCTACCCAACCGTGCGCCCTACCGTACCAATCCAGAGGAGACAAAGGAGATTATGCGTCAAGTACAGGAGCTGCTTGACAAAGGTTATATACGTGAATCCCTTAGTCCTTGTGCTGTTCCTATTATTCTAGTGCCTAAAAAGGATGGTACATCGCGCATGTGTGTGGATTGTAGAGGCATTAATAATATTACTATTCGTTATCGTCATCCTATTCCTAGACTAGATGATATGCTTGATGAATTAAGTGGCTCTACAATTTTCTCCAAAGTTGATTTGCGTAGTGGATACCATCAAATTCGTATGAAATTGGGCGATGAATGGAAAACAGCATTTAAAACTAAGTTTGGATTATATGAGTGGCTAGTCATGCCTTTTGGGTTAACTAATGCACCTAGCACTTTCATGAGATTAATGAACGAGGTTTTACGTGCTTTCATTGGACGATTTGTGGTAGTCTATTTTGATGATATATTGATTTTTAGTAGATCTTTGGAGGAACATTTGGAACATTTACGTGCTGTTTTTACTGCGCTACGTGATGCACGTTTGTTTGGTAACCTTGGGAAGTGCACCTTTTGCACCGACCGAGTATCTTTTCTTGGCTATGTTGTTACTCCACAGGGAATTGAAGTTGATACAGCCAAGATCGAAGCTATTGAGAGTTGGCCGCAGCCCAAAACGGTCACACAAGTAAGGAGTTTTCTTGGCCTCGCTGGTTTCTATAGGCGTTTTGTGAGAAATTTCAGCACCATTGCTGCGCCTCTCAATGAGCTTACAAAGAAGGACGTGCCTTTTTCTTGGGGTACCGCACAGGAAGAAGCCTTCACGGTCTTGAAAGATAAGTTAACACATGCTCCTTTACTCCAACTTCCTGATTTTAATAAGACTTTCGAGCTTGAATGTGATGCTAGTGGAATTGGGTTAGGAGGTGTGTTACTACAAGATGGTAAACCTGTTGCGTACTTTTCTGAAAAATTAAGTGGGCCTAGTCTGAATTATTCTACTTATGATAAGGAATTATATGCTCTTGTTCGGACTTTGGAAACATGGCAACATTATTTATGGCCCAAAGAATTTGTTATACATTCTGATCATGAATCTTTGAAACATATTAAAAGTCAAGCAAAACTGAACCGTAGACATGCTAAATGGGTTGAATTCATTGAGACTTTCCCTTATGTCATTAAACACAAGAAGGGTAAAGACAATGTTATTGCTGATGCTTTGTCTCGTCGTTATACTATGCTTTCACAACTTGACTTTAAAATATTTGGTTTGGAGACCATCAAAGATCAATATGTGCATGATGCTGAATTTAGAGACGTGTTGCAGAATTGTAAAGAAGGGAGAACATGGAACAAGTTCGTTATTAATAATGGATTTGTGTTTCGTGCTAACAAGCTATGCATTCCAGCTAGTTCCGTTCGTCTTTTGTTGTTACAGGAGGCGCACGGAGGAGGATTAATGGGACACTTTGGCGTGAAGAAGACGGAGGACGTACTTGCTACACATTTCTTTTGGCCAAAGATGAGACGGGATGTTGAGCGTTTTGTTGCTCGCTGCACTACATGTCAAAAAGCTAAGTCACGACTCAATCCTCATGGTTTATATATGCCTTTACCTGTACCTAGTGTTCCTTGGGAGGATATATCTATGGACTTTGTTTTAGGTTTACCTCGAACAAAGAAGGGGAGGGATAGCATATTTGTTGTCGTGGATAGATTTTCTAAAATGGCACACTTTATACCATGTCATAAAAGTGATGATGCTGCTCATGTTGCTGATTTGTTCTTTCGTGAAATTATTCGGTTGCATGGTGTGCCAAATACAATTGTTTCCGATCGTGATGCTAAATTTCTTAGCCACTTTTGGAGATGTTTATGGGCTAAGTTGGGGACTAAACTGCTTTTTAGTACTACATGTCACCCCCAAACTGATGGCCAAACTGAAGTAGTCAATAGATCATTGTCTACTATGCTTAGGGCTGTTTTGAAGAATAACCTGAAAATGTGGGAAGAATGCTTGCCTCATATTGAATTTGCTTATAATCGTTCGCTACATTCTACCACTAAGATGTGCCCTTTTGAAGTTGTGTATGGTTTCTTACCTCGTGCACCTATTGATTTGTTGCCTCTTCCGTCTTCGGAGAAGGTTAATTTTGATGCTAAAGAACGTGCTGAATTGATATTAAAGATTCATGAGTTAACTAAGGAAAACATTGAGCGTATGAATGCTAAATACAAACTTGCTGGAGATAAGGGTAGAAAACATGTTGTCTTTGCACCTGGAGATCTTGTTTGGTTACATTTGCGTAAGGATAGATTTCCTGATTTGCGCAAGTCAAAGCTAATGCCACGTGCTGATGGTCCTTTTAAGGTGTTAGAGAAAGTAAATGATAATGCATATAAACTTGAGCTGCCTGCAGAGTTTGGGGTTAGCCCCACTTTTAACATTGCAGATTTGAAGCCTTATTTGGGTGAGGAAGATGAGCTTCCGTCGAGGACGACGTCAGTTCAAGAAGGGGAGGATGATGAGGACATCCCTACTAATGTTACACCCACCCCGACTGCTATACATACAGGACCAATTACTAGAGCTCGCGCACGTCAATTGAATTACCAGGTACTTTCGTTTCTTGGAAATCCTTCTAATATTCATGAACATATGATGCTGCCTAAATTAGATACTTTTGTTTTACTTATGAATGAAGGACCTATCATGGATAAGAAGGATGACCATTGGAGCGGGATCAAGCATGGAGGAGAAGGTGCGCGCGCGGGGAAGAACATTGGAGCTTCCAGTGATGATTTTCGCACATTGAAGCCACCATAATGGGAGTGGGAAGCTTTGGACGAAATATGCATGATGCCACTTTATAAAATTCGTCCATAGGCTAATATAGGTGCTGCGCCACCTTAATTTTGGGCCAGGCCCATGTAATTTCGAAATACCATATTGTAGGCTGTTTTTAGAGTCCGTATGTATGGGGAAACTGACTTAGGGTCGGTTTCGGACCCCTCCTCCAAGGGGCCACGAAATTCCCTTCTATTCCCCCATATATACAGCCCTTAGGGCTTCGTTTTAGGTTTGGGTTTTGTTTAGATTACAAGTTCGCCATAGCAGCAACTTCGCGTTCTTCGTTTGTGTTCCGCGACCAGACAAAGGCGTCACAGAACCCCACTTCATCAATAAAGCTTTCCTCTTATATTCGCAATATCCAGATTGCAATCTTAGTTTCTTGCTTGTTCTTCGTTTGCGTGCAGGAAATAGACCCTCGTGGTCAGGTTGATCGTGCTCCGGCGTGGTCAATAACCTCTCAGAGTTGGTTTAGCGATTGCTAAGGCGCGACGTCTCACACGTTCGTAGTCGGATCGTCAAAGTCTACTCCACCAAAAACGATAGCCACCATCTCATCGAAAGACAGGGACAACTTCGCCTATATCAATTTCTATCAGGCCACTGTATGCGTAGCTTATCCGCCGTGTCCTGAGAAGGAGATACGCAGCTCCTATCGGGATCGTCGACACGTCGGGAGGCCTTGCTGGAATTATTTTACCTTTCTCGAATGTCTTGCGTGAGGAACTCTGATCTTCTTCAGGCTATCTCGAGGTGTCGGATTTCCTTTGGAATTACCTAAGATGATCACGAGATCTGTGGTCGAGGTTATTCCCGCAGCATGTGGTTATTTTGTGATGGATGAGTTGGAGCACCCCTGCAGGGTTAAATCTTTCAGAAAGCCGTGCCCGCGGTTATGTGGTAACATGGATATTTTGTTTAACACCCAGTCATAGCAAACTTGAAGTAAACTCTAATAAAATACACCAACTGTGTGCATAACCGTGACTGTGTCTTCTCTTGAGTCCTTATCCAAGAGAGAACATGGTGGGGTTATGTTTGACGTAAGTAGGTGTTCAGGGTCAGTTAGTGATCATTACTAGTTCACATCCATTATGCGTAGACCACCATACTTTACTTTCTATATTCGTAAGTTAGCCACACAAATAAATGCTTAGTCGCTTGTTGCAGCCTCACCACTTAACCATACCTCCCCCTTTAAGCTTTAATAGTCTTGATACCCTTGGAAATGAGATTGTTGAGTCCTTGTGGCTCATAGATTACTATAACAATAGTTGTAGGTACAGGTAATGCGATGATTTGATGAGAGCGTGTTGCTTGTTTGATTTGGAGTTCTTGTCCATCTTCTTCATTGATCTAGGATGGGTTCCAAGCGGCAGCCTGGGATAGCAAGGATGGACGTCATTTTATCGTTTATTTTGTCCGTAGTCAAACCCTGCTCTTTTGTATGATGTTTGAATATGTTCATGTATTGATATGATATTAAGCTAGCTTGTGGCGAGTGTAAGACAATTCCATATACTCATCTCTTCTATACATGTACTTGTAATGATATCCATTCTTGCAACACGACGAGATGCGCTTCTTTCCCTGTCGAGGCCCTCGTGACAAAATAAGGATAGGATCGCATCTTGGGCATGACAAGTTGGTAGCAGAGCCTGTACCGACCTAGGAGCCCCCTTGATTGATCGAACCTTGGCCGAGTCGAGTCTAGAGAAAAACTATTTTGAGTCTAGTTATATCGGAGAGTAGGATTCTTTTTACTTCTTTCTATACTCTAGTGAGAAATTATGACTTAGGAATTTTGATTCTACCCTCTTCTCGCTCAAAATTTTTTAGGATCACGCGGGTATTTTGGAAACTATATGATGGTATTTTGGAAACTATATGATGCCAATGTGACAGAGTTCTGTCTTTGTGCCTCCTGTCTGACTTGATTTCTTCCGGGGAGTTGAGCTCCAGGGGATTCTTGACACATCGTTATCGTTCAGTTTCCTTAGTATCTCAGGACGAAGGATGTTCAGAATTGCTTCAATACTAACCGTGGTGAGATAAGGTCGGAGTCATCCAGTACTGGGGAGGCATCCGGGGTACCGCGATGTTTGGTATCGTTGTGCTTTCGAGGATCCGAGATAGATGGAGTTCCGAAGCTTCTGGTTATATGTTGAAGGATGGATATAGTTGGGGTGTAGGGCTTGTTAGTTGTGTGAGATATTTCCTCCTTGTATCCCCAACACCAGATTGCATAACCAGAAAGATTTCGAGAGTTCTTAGGTGGGAATTCAAGTAGTTACCTAGGTTATCTTCCAACAGATCATCATGTGAGGTTGGGGTTCGACATCTAGTGGATTCGTTTGTTCACGGTCGTTCTTAGAGCAGTTCTCGTTGTGTCTTAAAGAGTCCTTGTAGCTTGCTACGACTCGAGGACGCTTAGTATGTCATGTGCACTGCCTTGTACATGATGGCTACTATAAGATCGAGCCCGTGCGAACCTTACCATGAAAATATCGAGCGAAATCTCTGTTATGCATTTGTTTCCGGCTTGTTTCTTAAGCCTCATCCTTTGTTTGTTTTCGAATATAGTAATTCGAGTTGCTTTGATGTCAAGTGGTGAGTTCATATCTTTTCTAAGTAGTGTTCTCATATTCTACGGGAATGCTAATCCTTCTGTTCAACATGAGTTGTCTTGAAACTGTTTTCAACCGGTGCGCTCCTCTTCAAGATATTCAATCATCTCCAATATTTGCAAGATCAATCCTCATGTTTCTTACCGGAGTTATTTTCATCCGTCCTAAGTTGTATTTGTTTTCCCCACCCTCCCACCCTTTTTCTTCAATGATTAAATCTCATCCAAGTGCCTTTCTCTTCATTGATGCTTCACTATCATTTCTTCTGTATTGTATCGGGTGACTTCTTGTGGAGATTCACAAGAATTTGAATTTTGATGAGGACATGACTACCTTGGATATGACCAAAAATGTTGCATACATGCATATTTGTAAGGTGATTTCTTATAATAATTATGCAATAATTTATTTATGTTATCCGGAACAAAAATACTTCACCTATTTTTATTTTATGCCTAAACGCAGAATGGTCGAACACTTGTATGAACCACGTGTGATGACAAAGAAAGAGGAAATGGTTGGGTGCTATTCAAGAGGTCCTCTAATGTCAAAGGAAACAATTAGGTGTTGTTCAAGAAGTTCTCTCACGTCACTTTTAGCCCAAGAGAAGATAGAGTCCAAGTCTCTCACGTTCTGGACTCAGATTCGGACTGCACAGACACACCTGTCTCAAAACGAAACAACTTTTTCATACGGACTCGGAATTGGGTGATTCTTTTTTTGGTGGAAACTAGATTTCATATGCGTTCCAGCACAGTTGGAATCACCTTAAAATTCCTCCGGATCGCGAAGTTATCGACAAAACAATCTGACGTTGCATCAGAATCCGAGTCAAACTACAAGTCCAAAGGTGTTGCATCACCTCCACTTGGGCCCATGGGCCTTGTACGACCTAGGGTTTGTTTTAGGGTGTCTTGGGACGTCCTCCCACCTCCTTGGCCACCACCCCTTGCTCCTATATAAGTAGATCAATCTAGTAGCTTTTCCTTTGGGTTTTGTTTAGTTAAAAGTTAGCCATTGCAACTTCGTGTACTTCGTTTGTGTCCAACGACCAGACCAAGAACGCGTTCGGAACCCCACCCTTATCAATACTTCATATATATTCGCAATATTCAGATTGCATTATCATATTCTTGCTTGTTCTTTGATTGCTTGCAGGAATAGACCTTCGTGGTCAGGTTGATCGTGCTCCGACGTGGTCAATAACCTCTTGGAGATTGGTTTAGCGATTGCTAAGGCGCAACGTCGTGCACGTTTGTAGTCGGATCGTCAAAGTCTTCTCCACCAAATAGATAGTTATCATCTCATCGAAAGATCGGGACCCTCGCCTCCATCAAGTGGTATCAGTTTTCAGGTTGCTCGGTGAGAATTTCCAGTTATTCGTAGATTAGATTTATTTTTCTTACCTATTGCCCAAGAAAAAGCCAGAAAAAAAAGTTAGATCTATTCATCTTTACTCCAAGCCAGTCTGAGCCTTTGCAATTTTCTTTTCAGTGCTTGCATAGTTGAATTATCGGTTGCATCGTCGTGTCAAGTTGCTGGTCTTAGCGTCTAGTCTTTTAGAGTTTCGAGTTCTATTCACAACTTGTCACGCCGGCATCGCACCATCTTCATCTCTGCTGCCATATACCACCACCACGCCACTGTCATCCCTTTCATTATCACCCACTACCATCTATCAATTTTCATCACATGCTACCCATTGTTCATTGTCATTATCATACTTGAGGTCGTTCACATCTATGCTTGATCCAATCTGCTTCTTATTTGGTTGAGAGAAAAAAAGTGAGAGAGAAAAAAAAATAAAAAAGCAAAAAGCAAAAAAAAAGTGAGAAAAAAGAGAAGAAAAATAAATAGAGAGAAGAGAAAAAAACACATTTCGGATCTACCTAGACTCAATCCCATATGTGAATTCGGATTGAAATCTGTTTTGCGCAGTGTTCAGTAAAACAAGCGTCTCTTCCTCATACGAACTCGGAATTGAGTGATTCTTTTTGCATACGAAAGCTTGAGTTAGTAGCATTCTTGAGAAAAAATATCAGAAATTTCACATAATATTTTCTAGAGGAAAGCTGCAGAGAGAATTTTGTATATCTTGCATGTCGATCATTTATCATCATTGTCTTTACTGCCATTGTGATCTTCACTTATATCTTGCTGTCGAGAGCTAATTCATATCATACCTTGCTGCTATTTGTCCTACGTCGTGACTCCATTAGTGTTCTAGGCTCGCGTCTCTAGTACAGTATAGCCTAGGACCAGCACAGTACCGTCGTTGAGCGTTTATTCAATATTGCATCTCTGAATTGATTATTGCTAATCTTTTGCTACCATATATTAAGCCTTCCAAGCTCCACATATTTCTACATCGTGTATACATACGTTCACCTGGTAATCGCTTTACCCAATCTTCAGAGAGATTGACACCGTCGGTTGCCGGTCGCCACCTGCTGCATGATAAGAATTTGTGAGACATTGATATTTGCTTTATTCTGAGCATTTTACCACCACATCCCAGTAGTTCATAGGAACAATATACTTGGATCTTTGTTTCTTGTTTCTACTAGTCATGACAGGATCCAGGGTTGTCAATTCATGGGCTTCTTCGCTCGTGGGAGACGTGCCACCACAAAAACCGATACGAGAGATGCAAAGAGATCCAAATGCACATGATGAGGTTAATGTTTCTATACCTCCATTTAATGGCCGATTTAGACCTGCTTTATATATCGAGTGGGAGTTTGAAATAAATGAAATATTTGAATCCCATAATTTAACTGCACATAAGAAAGTTAAGGTCGCAGTTGGTTCTTTCACTGGTTATGCTTTAGTTTGGTGGAGCGAATATTGTCGGTTACACAAAGATATTATACCTATTACTTGGGATGATTTGAAACTTGCCATGAGACACACGTTCGTTCCTGCTTATTATACTCGTGACAAGCTTAAAAAGTTACAATATTTGAAACAAGGTAGTGACACCGTAATGAAATATTATGATGATTTACAAATGACCTTGTTGCATTCCTCATTAGAAGAAAGTGAAGAAGATTTTATGGATAGATTTTGGGGAGGATTAAACCTTGATATTCAGGAGATACTAATTCATGAAAAGTGTTATTCTATGGATCGTTTGTTTCGTCTTGCTTCCAAAGCTGAACAGGAAATAAATCAACGTATTGCCCAAAAGGAAATAGAGCGCAAGGTGCACATTCCAAGAGTTGATACCGTTGTTCCTTCAACTACTAGGCATACTGTGACAACCACATCAAATCTTGTGAGGGCTACATCGCCTTCACCATGTAACACGTCACCACCGAGAGTGCCTACATCATCTGAGTTGATCATAAGAGGTAATGCCAAAGGTATTGATCTTCCACCTCCACATGAGTATGATGAATGCCTTGTCACTTCCACTGTACCCTATGATGAGCTACCCATTACTTTGATCACACCACCTATTTTAGAGGACTATGTTCATGATTATACTTCCTCATGTGATCAAATAACTACAATATCAACAATTGTGAGTGCACCCATTGAATTAACTATTGATGAGCAAGAACCGTGTGAATCAGTAAATAAATCTAATTTGGGTCAAATATGTTTGAAAATAATTCTGCCGGTGTTTAATCATTTTGATATGACCTCCAATCTTGGTGATAATTCTGTGTCAAATGACATGTTGCATGTTTGCTTATTTAAGCATGTTGTAGCATCTATATTGGAAACGATTCACGCTTATTTACCAATATTGGGATGGTTTAACGATGAACATCATGAATCTTTTGATATGAATAAGGACTTCACTTATATGTGGAAACTGAGTTGCAATATTGTGATGCCTTCTACTTCTTGTCATAATCTTTTGGCTTTATATTTCATGACATGTGATGAGTGCCCTTGTATATATATGTCACATGTGTCACAACTGAGAACAATAAAAATGGATGACATATACATATACAATGTGTATGCCTTTTCTCTTTTGGTAGCCACATTTCAGATTAAGCAACGCCGAGGACGGCTTTGTTTTCAAAAAGGGGAGGATGATGAGGACATGACTACCTTGGATACGACCAAAAATGTTGCATACATGCATATTTGTAAGGTGATTTCTTATAATAATTATGCAATAATTTATTTATGTTATCCGGAACAAAAATACTTCATCTATTTTTATTTTATGCCTAAACGCAGAATGGTCGAACACTTGTATGAACCACGTGTGATGACAAAGAAAGAGGAAATGGTGGGTGCTATTCAAGAGGTACTCTAATGTCAAAGGAAACAATTAGGTGTTGTTCAAGAAGTTCTCTCACGTCACTTTTAGCCCAAGAGAAGATAGAGTCCAAGTCTCTCACGTTCTGGACTCAGATTCGGACTGCACAGACACACCTGTCTCAAAACGAAACAACTTTTTCATACGGACTCGGAATTGGGTGATTCTTTTCTTGGTGGAAACTAGATTTCATATGCGTTCCAGCACAGTTGGAATCACCTTAAAATTCCTCCGGATCGCGAAGTTATCGACAAAACAATCTGACGTTGCATCAGAATCCGAGTCAAACTACAAGTCCAAAGGTGTTGCATCACCTCCACTTGGGCCCATGGGCCTTGTACGACCTAGGGTTTGTTTTAGGGTGTCTTGGGACGTCCTCCCACCTCCTTGGCCACCACCCCTTGCTCCTATATAAGTAGATCAATCTAGTAGCTTTTCCTTTGGGTTTTGTTTAGTTAAAAGTTAGCCATTGCAACTTCGTGTACTTCGTTTGTGTCCAACGACCAGACCAAGACCGCTTTCGGAACCCCACCCTTATCAATACTTCATATATATTCGCAATATTCAGATTGCATTATCATATTCTTGCTTGTTCTTTGATTGCTTGCAGGAATAGACCTTCGTGGTCAGGTTGATCGTGCTCCGACGTGGTCAATAACCTCTTGGAGATTGGTTTAGCGATTGCTAAGGCGCAACGTCGTGCACGTTTGTAGTCGGATCGTCAAAGTCTTCTCCACCAAATAGATAGTTATCATCTCATCGAAAGATCGGGACCCTCGCCTCCATCAAATTTCAAGATCTATCCTCATATTCCTTGTTCTCGTTGTTATTCTTCTCCGGTGAATTCAATTCAAGCTCTCGGTGTTCATCATATCCTTTCTCATTCGTTCAATGATTGCCCATGTTCGAAATTCTTATCCAAGTATCTCTTGTTTAGTCATCTCTCTTTTCTATCCGGAGTGCTGAAGATATCTCAGAAGTTTCGTGTTTGCATTCAATTCCTTTCAATTATTTCGAGGGTTCTCACCTCATCAAGTTTTCATTTGTACCGGTGCAATCTCTCTTTCTAAGCATTCATCTCAATGGTGGTTTCTTTCGAGTGGGACCATAACCCACAGGTTTTCCCCAAGATATTTGATGGAGGCGAGGGTCCCGATCTTTCGATGAGATGATAACTATCTATTTGGTGGAGAAGACTTTGATGATCCGACTACAAACGTGCACGACGTTGCGCCTTAGCAATCGCTAAACCAATCTCCAAGAGGTTATTGACCACGTCGGAGCACGATCAACCTGACCACGAAGGTCTATTCCTGCAAGCAATCAAAGAACAAGCAAGAATATGATAATGCAATCTGAATATTGCGAATATATATGAAGTATTGATAAGGGTGGGGTTCCGAAAGCGGTCTTGGTCTGGTCGTTGGACACAAACGAAGTACACGAAGTTGCAATGGCTAACTTTTAACTAAACAAAACCCAAAGGAAAAGCTACTAGATTGATCTACTTATATAGGAGCAAGGGGTGGTGGCCAAGGAGGTGGGAGGACGTCCCAAGACACCCTAAAACAAACCCTAGGTCGTACAAGGCCCATGGGCCCAAGTGGAGGTGATGCAACACCTTTGGACTTGTAGTTTGACTCGGATTCTGATGCAACGTCAGATTGTTTTGTCGATAACTTCGCGATCCGGAGGAATTTTAAGGTGATTCCAACTGTGCTGGAACGCATATGAAATCTAGTTTCCAACAAAAAAGGAATCACCCAATTCCGAGTCCGTATGAAAAAGTTGTTTCGTTTTGAGACAGGTGTGTCTGTGCAGTCCGAATCTGAGTCCAGAACGTGAGAGACTTGGACTCTATCTTCTCTTGGGCTAAAAGTGACGTGAGAGAACTTCTTGAACAACACCTAATTGTTTCCTTTGACATTAGAGGACCTCTTGAATAGCACCCAACCATTTCCTCTTTCTTTGTCATCACACGTGGTTCATACAAGTGTTCGACCATTCTGCGTTTAGGCATAAAATAAAAATAGGTGAAGTATTTTTGTTCCGGATAACATAAATAAATTATTGCATAATTATTATAAGAAATCACCTTAAAAATATGCATGTATGCAACATTTTTGGTCGTATCCAAGGTAGTCATGTCCTCATCAATATTACCTGGCTCTTCTAATCTTTGTAGAGGTGTCCTCAAGTTCTATTTAAATATGACGTAAGAATGAGTTTCATCAGTCATATTCCTTCTCCAAGATCGCGTCTAAATATTATTCATCGTTGGCTCAACCTTTCCATATTCATTCCTCCGGAGTATTTCAGTAATTCATGGTGTTCTTTCTCGTCATCATTCTCAGCATTGAAGGCCGAAGGAGTGGTTCTCTTAAATCTATGCTCATTCACTTGAAGGTTCATGGTCTTAGCCTCATGCTATCCTCTCAAATTGTTTCCATTCATGAGAAATTCCTCCCATATCTATCCGAAGCATTTTGAAGTGGTATTCATTTCTCGATCCTCCGAAAGCCATCATTTTAGAAGATTTCTTCGTTCTCAGCTTTCAGCTATCATTCTCAAATTCTTCTCAATTGTTGTCCCTTCGTTCATATCTCAATTATTCCGGTGTCTTGTGAAGTTTTCCATTAGGTGGATCGTGATCTCTTTGCTCCCATGTATCTTTGTTCAATCGTTGTACCCTCATTCGATTCTGAATTCTTACCGGTGTTCTCGTTCAAGACTTCTTCAAGTTTGTGTTCTATCTCTCTCTCTCTCTTCAATCTTTTCAAAAGAATAAGTGGTATGCCAAATCTGTTGCTTGTCATGAATTGAACTTGATGAAGGATAAGCATAACATAATTCTTATTCTTGTGATTTCAGTCCTTCTTCCGGAGTGTTCTTGGCATCAATTTATTGGTTATAAGTTGTTCATCTTCTCTTTCCAAAATTCCAAGTTTTCTCAAATATCTCATCGCGAAGCTTCATCTAAATCATGGCAAGGCATCAATCTTGTTCTTTTGCATCCTTCACTTCTTTTCTATCATCCTTTCAATCTGGAGTTCATCCCGATGGTTCTTCATGGTGGGTGTTAAGGATGTAATTCTTCTCAAATTGTTCTTCAAGATTCTTGTTGGAGGTGCTCAAGTGTTCTTTATATTGGATTTCTATGTTTAATTCCTTATCCATTGTATTTTGAGATGGTATTATTAAATTCTTGGTTATGAGGAGTCTCGAAGAAAAATTGTCAAGAATATAAGTAAACCCATCATGTCTTCTCGGAGTTATCTTGGGTTGGATTTCACCTAAAGCATTTCCTAAGGATTGTTGTGATCATGGTGTCATAAGTGGTCCAAGTTTTCTCCTTGTACTCTTGGTGAAAGAAGTTTTGCATATCTTGTGGCTCTCAAGAATCAATTGTTTGTATTGTGGCAGGTTGTCACCTCATAATTTTGAAATGTGTTTCATAAGTCCACAACTAGTTGTTTCTTTACGTTGTTGGTTTGCCAATAGCTCCGTTCAATCCTCCCTTCCAAGGGTGCTTTCAAATTCAATTGTGGTAGTTATTGGCATTTTCTTCTCCGTTCGTTTCATTCCAATGATCTAGCTTCTAATTCTTCGTTCTGGAGGAATTGTGACGTTGCTCTCTTCAATCTATCATCTCGTTGTCAAAGATCATGTTCCTTCTTTGCTTATTCGATTAACCAGAGTATTGTGTTGTGTTTTTTTTCACTTCTCCCATCTCATTAAATTTTGCCCCTCTATCCTATTGAAGTGCTGTTGAAATTTCTTGTGAATTCTTGTTGTTCCTCATGTCATTCTTCATCTCTTTGCATCCTTCAAGATTCATTGGTTTCACTCGTTTGTCAAAGAACCACTAAGTTTTACCTCTTTCTCTTTCTCTTCCCCTTCTCATTCTAGATCTCGAGACGAGATCCTCGTGTAGTGGAGGAGAGTTGTAACAGCCCGAGACCGACGCTCCAAAAGATTCCCCTTTTATTTCCATTCTCGTTTGTGTTTCTTTTGGTTGTTGCATTCATCATCGCATCATTCGCATCATCTGCATTGCATCATCACTCGTTTTCGAAAACTTGCGTTCGCTCGCGTCCACCGGTTCTCTTCGTTCTTGTCATTGCCCATTTCGAGCCCAAACACACATGCACGCGCTCGCGGTATTGATAAAATATTGTTTTAAAAAGTGCATATGAAATATCCTCAGATTGAGTCGGAACTTGGCGTGTGGTCTTGTTATAGAATAGGTAGGCCGCCTGCCAAATTTCGTCGCATTCCGAGTTCGTTTGATACCCGAAATATTAACCGTAGCAGTGTGGTCATCGGTTATTCGTCAGACGTTTTTGGTTTATAAAACTCGTGTCACGGGCCTCAGTCTTCCCTCTCATCTTGGCCCAAACCCCTCTTCACAGCCCAACACCAGCCCACCTAGCCTACCCCGTGCCCGGAGCCATCCGATCGCGATCGGAGGGTCCGAGAACGGGCTAAATCCCCCTAACCTAGCCCCATTTCCTAGTTAAACCCCCTCCCCTGCCTAATTGGACAAACCCTAACCCTGCCTCGATTCCTGCGCCTCCTCTCTCCTCCCAGTCGCCAGCCTCCTCCCACCTCCCAGCAGGCCCGCCGAATCCCATCTGGTGGCCCGCTCGGGCCGGAACTGCCGTCGTCGCCCGATCTCCCCTATGCCCGATCCCACAGCCACTCGAGGGGAGGAGCCCTGCGATCCAACCCCGCCGACGCCTTGACCATGCCGCCGATCGTCGAAGCCCTGTCGCCGGCGAGCCACGAGGCCGGACCTCCTGTCCCTTCCCTCTGCTTCTTCCCTCTCCCTCTCCCTCTCTCTAACCCCCCTCTCTTCTCTCTGTTCATGCATGGCCAGGAGCTGCAGCCGTCGCCTGATCCCCGCACTCGCACCGCCCCAAGCTTCAGCGTCGATGGGAATGGACTCCGAGAGCCCGGGTCCATCCATCCCTGTCGCCTCCGTCCCAGCCCCGTCCCCGGAGTGACGCGTCGCTGCCGGAGTTCGTGAGCGTCCTTGCCGTTTGTTTCTTCTCTCGTTCCAGCGGGAGCAAACACCGATGCTCGCGTTGATCGCGTGCGTGCCGCGTGGGCCGCCTCTAGCGCCAAGGCCCAGCCTCTCCCCGCACGTGGGCCGCGCTCCGCCCAGGCACAGCCGCGTCGCCCAGTGGCCCAGCCGCCACCTCGCCCGCGATCCACCTCGCCTCCAAGCCAACCCACCAGGCCCAAGGTGAGCGACAGACCCGTAATGCCCGCCCCGTGCACCGATTAGTTAAGCTACGCCCGCTGCTTTCGGGTCGTTACCCTTTTTTTCATGTTAACGAATTTGTCTAATTTCCAGGGTTTTCAGAATTGCAGAAAAAAACCCTAAGTTCATGCATTAATAACTTTTCAACCGTGCATCGGATAAAAACAATATATAATAAAGTGCTTAGAATTTCGTGTAGATTCACAATAACCAACTCTCACATGTGTTTAAAATGTTTAACCTGCTGTTTTCATGTAATTTGCATAAATGCCATGTAAAATATGATTTATTTCATAACTAATAAACCATAGCTCCGATGCAAATGTTTTATATATGTAACTTGACTAGAAAAACGTGTAGAATCTCATGGTGACATTTATTTTGATGTTTAACAACTCTAAAATATGGTTAGTTCAGATCTGGTCCAAACTTAAAATATGCATACGAGGTCGTTCTGGAATTGTTATTCATTCCTTCTGGCCTCATTTAAAATGCCTAGATAGTGTAGTTTATTTATGCTTCACCTCTTGCCATGTTTAACAACATTTAATATTGATGAGTACCTAAATGGGAGTGAACTAAATAATTCGAACGTGGAGTTTTGTCAATATGCAACTCGTTGCATATTGAACTTCACTTAATGTGTAGTAGTTGTTTGTTGTTCTTGCCATGCCATGTCATAATTAAATGGACATGCATCATATTTGTTTGTGCATCATGTCATGCATATGTTGTGGTGTACCGTGTGTTGATTGTTGTTTCGGATTGTTCCTTCTTGATAGAGTACCAAAAGCATTCAGAATGTGAAGATTCGTTCGACTACGTTGGCTGGTCTTCTTCATGGATCCGTTCTTCTTCCAAGCAAGATCTCAGGCAAGATGACACATTTCCCTGGATACCACTACTATCATTGCCATGCTAGATGTCTCGTTTTATGTCGCTGTGTCACGCTACCTACCACTTGTTTGTCCAGCCTCCCAACGTTGCCATGAAAAGCCTCTAACCCTCCACCTTCCTAGCAAACCTTTGTTTGGCTATGTTACCGCTTGCTCAACCCTTCTTATAGCGTTTCTAGCTGCAGGTGAAATTGCTTCCATGTGACAGCATGGACATTCTTTTGTTATCACAATATAATTATTATTTGATTTAGTGCACTTATATACTTGGTAAAGGGTGGAAGGCTTGGGCTTTTACTCTGTGTTTTGTTCCACTCTTGCCGCCCTAGTTACTTGTGAACCGGTGTTATGTTCCATATTGTGCGCTCCTAACATGCTCGGGGTTGTTATGGGGACCCCCCTGATTTTTGTTTTAGGATAAAGCTTGTCTGGCAAGGGCCAACATTGGTACTACATTTTCCTAATAACAAATAAACCTACATAAGGAGTAATTAACCCGAGGATCTAAATCAACAACCCGGGCCAGTGCTCCTCATGAGTGTTAGTCCAAACTAGAGCACCGTGTGGGGCCACCCCAGGGCAACTTGGGGATTTCTATCAGGCCACTGTACGTGTAGCTTA
Organism: Hordeum marinum; assembly: GCA_022496015.1. Lineage (NCBI taxonomy): Eukaryota > Viridiplantae > Streptophyta > Magnoliopsida > Poales > Poaceae > Hordeum > Hordeum marinum. Next base: position 150,907,263 of record CM039676.1, read on the forward strand.
TCCGCCGTCTCATGAGAACGAGATACGCGGCTCCTATCGGGGTCGTCGACACGTCAGGAGGCCTTGCCAGACTTGTTTTACCTTTCTCGAATGTCTTGCGTGAGGAACTCTGATCTTCTTCGGGCTATCTCGAGGTGTCAGATTTCCTTTGGAATTGCCTAGGATGATCACGAGATCCGTGGTCGAGGTTATTCCCATGGTGTGTGGTTAATTTGTGATGGATGAGTTGGAGCACCCCTGTAGGCTTAAATCTTTTGAAAAGCCGTGCCCGCGGTTATGTGGCAACTTGGATATTTTGTTTAACACCCGGTCATAGCAAACTTGAAGTGAACTCTAATAAAATACACCAACTGTGTGTGTAACCGTGACTGTCTCTTCTCGTGATTCCTTATCCGAGAGAGAACACGATGGGGTTATGTTTGACGTAAGTAGGTGTTCAGGATCAGTTAGTGATCATTACTAGTTCACGTCCGTTATGCGTAGACCACCATAATTTACTTTTAGTATTCGTAAGTTAGCCACTCAAATAAATGCTTAGTCACTTGCTGCAGCCTCACCACTTAACCATACCTCACCCATTAAGCTTTAATAGTCTTGATACCCTTGGAAATGAGATTGCTGAGTCCCTGTGGCTCACAGATTACTACAACAACAGTTGCAGGTATAGGTAATGCGATGATTTGATGAGAGAATGTTGCTTGTTTGATTTGGAGTTCTTCTCCTTTTTCTTCATCGATCTAGGATGGGTTCCAGGCGGCAGCTTGGGATAGGAATGATGGATGTCATTTTATCATTTGATTTCGTGTGTAGTCATACCCTCCTCTTCTGTATGATGTTTGCATATGTTGATGTATTGATGTGATATTGAGGTAACTTCTGGCGAGTATAAGCCAATTCCATATACTCATCTCTTATGTACATGTACTTGTAATGATATCCATTCTTGCAACACGACGAGATGCACTTCTTTCCCTGTCGAGGCCCTCATGCCAAAATAAGGATAGGATCGCATCTTGGGCGTGACACCCTATAAGATGGCACCCTTAGAACTAGCCGAGCTTAAGAAACAACTCAATGAGGCTCTGAAGAAAGGTTTCATCCATCCTAGTTCTTCTCCTTGGGCTTGCCCCGTCCTCTTCGTCAAGAAGAAGGATGGATCGAACAGGATGGTTGTAGATTACCAGCTAGTGAACCTGGTCACCATAAAGAACAAGTATCCGCTCCCCGGGATCAACGACTTGTATGTCAACTCGCTGGATCCTCAGCCTTGTCCAAAATGGATTTGAGGTTGGGATACCATCAAAACAGAATTAGAAACGGGGACATTCCAAAAACGGCTTTTGTTACTCGTTATGTCCAATACGAGTACACTGTCATGTCCTTCGGTTTAACCAATGCCCCGACCAGTTTCTCTCGCTTGATGAATTCGATCTTCGTGGAGTACCTGGACAAATTTGTCATGGTTTGCCTCGATGATATACTCATCTACTCAAAGAACGAACGGGAACATGCTAAGCATCTAAGGCCGGTATTGATGAAACTTCGAGAGCATCATCTGTATGCCAAATTCTCCAAGTGTGAATTTTGGTTACTAGAAGTGACCTATCTAGGCAATGTGATCTCTGGTAAAGGTATTGTTGTCAATCCCGAAAGAGTTCAGGCCGTCCTTGATTGGAATCAGCCTGAATCGGTTAAGCAAGTTCGGAGTTTCCTTGGCTTAGTGAGATATTGTCGCCGCTTTGTCGAGAACTTCTCCAAGGTTGCGAAGCCTCTGGCTGAACTCCTCAAGAAAGATAAAAAGTTCGAGTGGACTCAAAATGCGAGCACAATTTTCAGGAACTGAAAAGACGCCTGACCTCTGCTCCCGTTCTGGTGCGACCAGATTTCTCAAAGGACTTTGTTATCTATTGTGACGCCTCACGGCAAGGATTAGGTTGCATTCTCATGCAAGATCGTCATGTGATTGCATACGCATCTCGACAGTTGCGTCCACATGAGGATAATTATCCAACACATGATCTTGAGCTTCCAGATGTAGTCCATGCACTGAAAACCTGGCAACATTACCTTCTAGGTAATCGTTGCGAAATATACACTGATCACCAAAGTCTAAAATATATCTTCACCCAGCCAGATTTGAATCTCAGGCAAAGACGGTGGGTCGAGTTGATTACAAATTATGACTTAGGGATAACTTACACCCCGGGGAAAGGCAATGTCATGCCTGATGCACTAAGTCATAAGTATTGTAACAACCTGATGTTACAATAAAGTCAACCACTTCTCTATGAAGAATTTCGGAAGTTGAACCTTCACATTGTTCCTCAAGGATTCCTTTCCAACTTGGTGGCTAAACCTACTCTTAGGGATCAAATTGTAGATGTTCAGAGGTATGTATGATAAGGGTATATCTCGAATCAAGGAGAACATCGCTAGCGGAAACACTAAAGATTTCTCCAAAGACGATTAGGGTGTTGTGTTCTTTCAGAACCGCTTGGTGGTTCCTAAGAGCAAATGCTTACGACAGCTGATCCTTAAGGAGGCTCATGACTCTCCTCTCACGATTCATCCCGGTAGTACCAAGATGTATCAGGACCTACGGCAAAGGTTCTGGTGGACTAGGATGAAGAAAGAAATTGCTCGGTTCATTGCTAACTGCGATGTTTGTCATCGCGTTAAGGTAGAACATCAAAGGCCTGCTGGCACCCTTCAACCCTTAGCTATTCCTGAGTGGAAATGGGATAAGGTCGGTATGGATTTCATCACCGGATTTCCCAAGACCAAGAGAGGGAATAATGCTATCTTTGTGGTCATTAACCGTCTTTCCAAAGTGGCTCATTTTCTTCCTGTTCGAGAGAGTATAACTGCTAGCCAGCTAGCGGAGTTATATGTTTCTCGAATAGTTTCTCTTCATGGTGTTCCTTTGGAGATTAACTCAGACCGTGGAAGTAACTTTACTTCCCGATTCTAGGAAAGCTTCCAAAATGCTATGGGGACTCATTTATCCTTTAATACTACTTTCCATCCTCAGTCAAGTGGTCAAGTGGAGCGAGTCAATCAAATTCTGGAAGACATGCTCAGAGCTTGTGTTATATCTTTCGGTATGAATTGGGAGAAATGTCTTCCATTTGCCGAATTCGCTTATAAAAATAGTTATCAGTCAAGCTTGGGCAAAGCCCCTTTTGAAGTTCTCTATGGACGAAGGTGTTGAACACCTCTTAACTGGTCAGAAACCGGAGAGAGGCAACTCTTTGGCCCGGATATGATCTAGGATGCAGAGGAGCAAGTTCACATTATTCGTGAAAAGTTGAAAACAGCCCAATCTCGTCAAAAGAGCCAATATGATTGCCATCGTAAGGATGTGACCTATGAAGTTGACGAGAAGGCTTACCTTCGGGTTATACCTCTAAAGGGTACCCAACGATTCGGTATCACGGGCAAGTTGGCTCCTCGTTACATTGGTCCTTTCCGCATTCTTGCCAAACGAGGAGAAGTTGCTTACCAATTGGAACTTCCACCGCATCTTTCCAAGGTTCATGATATCTTCCACATGTCACTGGTCAGGCGTTGCTTCTCGGACCCTGACTGCGAAGTAGACCACGAAACGCTTGATCTCCAAGATAACCTTACATATCGAGAATACCCTGTTCGTATTCTTGATCAAGCTGAGCGTACCACTCAACGTCAAAACATCAAGTTTCTCAAGGTTCAGTGGTCATACCATTCCGAAAAGGAAGCCACATGGGAAAGAGAGGATCATCTTCGACTAGAGTACCCCGCGCTCTTTCCGACAACTTCCAAATGTTGGGACGAGATTCTTTTAAGTGGGGGTGAGTTGTCACATCCCTAGTTAGTGATAGAGGCGAGGGTCCCGATCTTTTGATAAGATGATAACTATCGATTTGGTGGAGATGACTTTGACGATCTGACTACGAACGTGCATGACGTTGCGCCTTAGCAATCGCTAAACCAATCTCCAAGAGGTTATTGACCATGCCGGAGCACGATCAACCTGACCACGAAGGTCTATTCCTACAAACAATCGAAGAACAAGCAAGAATATGATAATGCAATAGGTGAAGTCCTTATTCACATCAAAAGATTCATAATGTTCATCATTAAACCATCCCAATATTGGTAAATAAACGTTAATCGTTTCAAATTTAGATGCTACAACATGCTTAAATAAGCAAACATGCAACATGTCATTTGACACAGAATTATCACCAAGATTGGAGGTCATATCAAAATGATTAAACACCGGTTGAATTATTTGCAAACATATTTGACCCAAATTTGACTTATTTCCTGATTCACATGGTTCTTGCTCATCAATAGTTAATTCAATGGGTGCACTCACAATTGTTGATATTGTAGTTATTTGATCACATGACGAAGTAAAATCATGAACATAGTCCTCTAAAATAGGTGGTCTGATCAAAGTAATGGGTAGCTCATCACAGGGTACATTGGAATTGACAAGGCATTCATCATACTCATGTGGAGGTGGAAGATCAATACCTTTGCCACTACCTCTTACGATCAACTCAGATGATGTAGGCACTCTCGATGGTGACGTATTACATGGTGAAGGTGATGTAGCCCTCACAAGAATTGATGTGGTTGTCATAGTATGCCTAGTATTTGAAGGAACAAATGTATCAACTCTTGGAATGTGCACCTTGTGCTCTATCTCCTTGTGGGCAGCACGTTGTTTTATTTCCTGTTCAGCTTTGCAAGCAAGACGAAACAAACGATCCATAGAATAACACTTTTCATGAATTAGTATCTCCTGAATATCATGGTTTAATCCTCCCCAAAATCTATCCATAAAATCTGCTTCACTTTCTTCTAATGAGGAATGCAACAAGGTCGTTTGTAAATCATCATAATATTTCGTTACGGTGTCACTACCTTGTTTTAGATATTGTAACTTTTTAAGCTTGTCACGAGTATAATAAGTAGGAACAAATGTGTGTCTCATGGCAAGTTTTAAATCATCCCAAATAGTAGGTATAATATCATGGTGTAACCGACAATATTCGCTCCACCAAACTAAAGCATAACCAGTGAAAGAACCAACCGCGACCTTAACTTTCTTATGTTCAGCAAAATTATGGGAAGCAAATATTTCATTTATTTCAAACTCCCATTCAATATATAAAGCAGGTCTAAAACGGCCATTAAATGGAGGTATATAAACATTAACCTGATCATGTGCATTTGGATCTCTTTGCAGCTCTCGTGTCGGTTTTTGTGGTGGCACGTCTCCCACGATCGAAGAAGCCCATGAACTGACAATTCTCGATCCTGTCATGACTAGTAGAAACAAGAAACAAAGATAGAAGAATATTGTTCCTATGAACTACGGGATGTGGTGGTAAAACGCTCAGAGTAAAGCAAATATCAACGTCTTACAAATTCTTACCACGCAGCAGGTGGCGACCGGCAACCGACGGTGTCAATATCTCCGAAGATTGGGTAAAGCGATTACCAGGTGAACATATGTATACACGGTATAGAAATATGTGGAGCTTGGAAGGCTTAATATATGGTAGCAAAAGATTAGCAATAATCAATTCAAAGATGCAATATTGAATAAACGCTCAACGACGGTACTGTGCTGGTTCTAGGCTAGACTGTACTAGAGACGCGAGCCTAGAACACTAATGGAGTCACGGCGTAGGACAAATAGCAGCAAGGTATGATATGAATTAGCTCTCGACAGCAAGATATAAGTGAGGATCACAATGGCAGTAAAGACAATGATGATAAATGATCGACAAGCAAGATATACAAAACTCTCTCTACATCTTTCCTCTAGAAAATTTTATGTGAAATTACTGATATTTTTTCTCAATAATGCTACTCACTCAAGCTTTCGTATGCAAAAAGAATCACTCAATTCCGAGTTCGTATGAGGAGATACGCTTGTTTTACTGAATACTGCGCAAAACAGATTTCAATCTGAATTCACATACGAGATTGAGTCTAGGTAGATCCGAAATTTGTTTTTTTTTCTTCTCTCTATTTTTTTCTCTTTTTTTTCTCTCACTTTTTTTTCTTTTTTCTTTTTTTTCTCTCTCACTTTTTTCTCTCAACCAAATAAGAAGCAGATTGGATCAAGCATAGATGTGAACGACCTCAAGTATGATAATGACAATGAACAATGGGTAGCATGTGGTGAAAATTGATAGATGGTAGTGGGTGACAACGAAAGGGATGACAGTGGCGTGGTGGTGGTATATGGCAGCAGAGATGAACATGGTGCGACGCCGGCGTGACAAGTTGTGAATAGAACTCGAAACTCTAAAAGACTAGACGCTAAGACCAGCAACTCGACACGACGATGCAACCGATAATTCAACTATGCAAGCACTGAAAAGAAAATTGCAAAGGCTCAGAATGGCTTGGAGTAAAGATGAATAGATCTAACTTTTTTTCTAGCTTTTTCTTGGGCAATAGGTAAGGAAAATAAATCTAATCTACGAATAACTGGAAATGCTCACCGAGCAACCTGAAAACTGATACCACTTGATAGAGGCGAGGGTCCCGATCTTTCGATGAGATGGTAACTATCGATTTGGTGGAAATGACTTTGATGATCCAACTACGAACGTGCACGACGTTGCGCCTTAGCAATCGCTAAACCAATCTCCAAGAGGTTATTGACCACGCCGAAGCACGATCAACCTGACTACGAAGGTCAATTCCTGCAAGCAATCGAAGAACAAGCAAGAATATGATAATGCAATCTAAATATTGCGAATATAGATGAAGTATTGATAATGGTTGGGTTCCGAAAGCGGTCTTAGTCTGGTCGTTGGACAGAAACGAAGTACACGAAGTTGCAATGGCTAACTTTTAACTAAACAAAACCCTAAGGAAAAGCTACTAGATTGATCTACTTATATAGGAGCAAGGGGTGGCGGCCAAGGAGGTGGGAGGACGTCCCAAGACACCCTAAAACCAACCTTAGGTCGTACAAGGCCCATGGGCCCAAGTGGAGGTGATGCAACACCTTTGGACTTGTAGTTTGACTCGGATTATGATGCAACGTCAGATTGTTTCGTCAATATCTTCGCGCTCTGGACGAAGTTTAAGGTGATTCCAACTGGGCTGGAACGCATAGGAAATCTAGTTTCCAGCAAAAAAGGAATCACTCAATTCCGAGTCCGTATGAAAAAGTTGTTAGCGTTTTGAGACAGGTGTGTCTGTGCAGTCCGAATCTGAGTCCACAACGTGAGAGACTTGGACTCTATCTTCTCTTGGGCTAAAAGTGACGTGAGAGAACTTCTTGAACAACACCTAATTTTTTCCTTTGACATTAGAGGACCTCTTGAATAGCACCCAACTATTTCGTCTTCTTTTGTCATCACACGTGGTTCATACAAGTGTTCGACCATTCTGCATTTAGGCATAAAATAAAAATAGGTGAAGTATTTTTGTTCCGGATAACATAAATAAATTATTGCATAATTCTTATAGGAAATCACCTCACAAATATGCATGTATGCAACATTTATGGTCGTATCGAAGGTAGTCATGTCCTCATCAGTTAGCATTGCTCTGGTTAGCATGTGTGTGTGCATTATGTTTTGATTTTGCATCAATATGAAATGGGGATCAATAAAAACGCTAGCAACTCACCTGAATTAAACCAATTTAAAGGTTGTGAAAATTCAACAAATCCAAAATGCCCATCAAAAATGCCCCCCATGTTTGATAAATATTGACGTCATTATATTAGGGGACATTTTAATTTTCAGAACATATATGTCATTTTCCAAATAAATCATAAAGCTACTGAAAAGGCCAAATAAAGCATTATAAATATTTTAGCCATTCAAAAATGTTGAAACTTGTTGTGGAGGTTTGAAATCTTCAAACTAAGCTCTCCAAAATATTTCAACAATTTTGTGCTAGGATTTGAGGCCAAACAAGAATAAAACAAATAATAAAAAATGAAAACAGGAGCAGAAATGGGAAAAAAGAAAAAGATTAAACCTGCTCCACCCTGGCCCAGGAGGAAGAAGATCCAGCCCAGCTCACCAAGGGCATGGGGTCTTCTTCCACCTCCTGCCAGGAGGACTAGGCAGCTGCGTGTCGAGCTCACCGCCGCTCCTGGCCAGCTCCTGCCTGCCTACCTGTCGTGGAGGCCTCCTGAAGCTCCCCAAGGCCGCCCCGGCCGCTCTCCTCTCTCTCAGTCTCCCCTCTCCCTCGCTCTCCTCTCCCCTCTGTCGCCATGGCTGCCACTCCCTCGCAGCTGTAGCCGCCACTCCAGCTGCTCCCCCTTGCTCCCGAGCCGCTCTCCCTTTCCGCCATGACCTGCTGCTACTCCCTGCTGAGCCAAGCCTCGTCGGAAGCCCCCATTGCCACCATAGCCGTCATCTTCAACCTCCGCCTGCCGGCAAGGACTCGAAGGTCGCCGCCGCTCCGGACCATCTTCGAGCAAGCTAACACCGGCATCGAACCCCCTATGAGCCCTCACATCGAACCTCTCTCTTCCCCGACCATTTTGTGTCCTAGTTCGACGAGCCCATGCTCGGCCGAGCTCCAGCACCCGCCGAGCTCGTCGTCGGCCGTGCTCCGGGCCATCCCCGCCACTAGGATGTGTCTCGTTAGACATGCGCGAGTGCGGGCGCTCGTTTGAGCCACTCCGTCATTGATTTGGTAGCCGGAGGGCGATTCTCGAGCCCCCTTCATCGTCCCTGGCGTCACCAGCGGCTCAACGCCGGCGAGTCAGCCCACTTTGACCACGGGGTTGACCCCTTGGGTCATTGGTAGGTGGGGCCCAGCCCCTGTTAGTTTAGGCTAATTAAAAAATTAAATTAATTAATTAATTAAGTTAATTACCCACTGATAGGTGGGCCCATCCCCAATAACTAGCAATTAGTAATTTAATTTAATTATTTTACTACCTGGTTCACTGACCAGTGGACCGCACTGGTCAGGTTTGACCTGGCAACGGCCAGTTGACCTGTTGATGCGATAATGGAATTACTAATTTAATTTAATTCCAGAAAATGCTAAAAACTTTAGAAAATCGTAGAAATTAATCTATAACTCAGATTAAAATAAATTATATATGAAAATTTATCAGGAAAATCCAATGAATCCAATGGTGCTGTTATAATGCATGTTAGAGCAACCTATGTAGATGAACATTGACATTTAGCAATAGGTCAATGTATACAATATCATATGGAGAACGATTTTGAACCTATATTCAAATCCACTCCATCTAACTCTAATGATAGATGCATTAGCTCATCCAATCATGTTGCCATGTCATGATCTTGCATCATATTGTTGCACTTGCCATGTATTGATTGTTTCCTATCTCCATTGCGGTAGGTCCTGCTTCCGAGCATACCTCCGAGTATCCCATCGAAGGAGAGTACCTTCCCGCTCCCCAGCAAGGAAAGCAACCCGATTGATCATTCCGATATCATCCCATTCTCTCGCTCCTGCTCTTGTTTATTGCATTAGGACAAACGTTCAATTGTCTGTCATTTGCAGGAGTTGAACCCATTTCTTTGTGTGACCTGTCATTGTCACAGTAAATAGCTAAACCTTGCAACCTAGCATACCTGGTTGATGCTTGGGACATGATGTGCTTTACCTACTTTGGTTGCTATGCTTGCTATGCTTAGAGTTGTGTCAGGTCTGATTCATCTGGGTGATGAACTGCAGTGAAATAGTATTGTTCTGATGTGATGAGCTAAATGATGAACCCGATTTGGTAAAGATAGCGATGAGAGGCTATGTAGGGGTACATAGCGGGTTGTCTCATTGGGACCGCTCTTAGGAACCGACTTCCGTGTTTGTGATCCAAGACTAGTTACTACCGCATGTTGGGATACTTAATTGACCCTCTCGACTTATCAACCGCCTAGTCCTTGGTCTAGGTGTTGCAAGTAGTTTCTGGTGTTCATAGCAATGCTGGAGGACGTGTGTAGCGCTGACCCTCGGGGTGGGCTATGACACGGTAGGCAGTGGCACGGTGTACCAAGGGTCAACCAAATGGTGGGCTTGGGAACCCTCCACACATCGTTTGGGGCCGTAGCGGAAACTTCGGCCGGACTTCCTTGCGGGTTCAGTCTCAAATAGGTGATAGCCTGGACTAGAGGTTTTGTGTGCTTGACGGTCGTGGCCGACTCCCTTGCTGTGCTTCTGCTTGAAGGTTGCCGAGGTGCCTAGATTTCATGATCACACAACGATAAGTGGAAAGAGCGTGTGTGAAGGAGTACACCCCTGCAGGGTATGAATCTGTTTGAATAGACGCGTCCTCGGATATGGACTACTTGGAGAACTTATGTTGTTCATAGATAACTTGATGGTTACTCATAAAAATTATCAAGACAAGTGTGAGTATTGTGGATGGCACTCTCGTAGGTGATGGAAGTGAATCCATGGTGGTGTATTGATGTGGTGTTAGTGGACTCATGTGCGATATCTAAAATTTGAACAAAGAATTAATATGTGTAGTATAGGTTAGCCAAGAGTCAAAGATGGCATTCCTGCATGAACTCCACCACTCCCCTTGTTGATACATGCGCGTAAATAGACTAGGTCTGCTGTAAAGACTTGTTGAGTACGTTTGTACTCATGTTTGCTTAATAAATGTTGCAGATGAGACTCAGGACCCATCCGGTGGGTTCTATCTGGATGTCAATGACACCGAATAGCTCGTATCCCAGCTACGACTCTATGCCATGTGGTGGGCTATAGATAGTCAGACCATGTGCCTTTTTACCCTTTCATCTATCTGTACTCAGATAGCTTTAAGCTTCCGCTTGGTTTGTATGAGCTTGCTTGTATGACTTGAGTGTCGGGTCATGTGACCCCTACCTGTAAGAACATATTATGCAAGGCTCCTCTGAGCCTCCTAAATAAAAGTTGTGTTGTTGTATGGTCATGTTGTGATGCCATAGTTGTATCCATGCATATCGGGCATGTCGTGCATACGTGTGACGTGCAATGGTATGTGTGGGATCCGACACCTACTCGTGTGCCTCTAGTAGTACTCTTTACGGGGAACTACCTCTTTGTGTTTCCACCGAGCCTTGGAAGCTTGCTACTGCTCATGACACATTGATTGACCGGCATGTATCCTTCTTTGCTGCTGTCTCCGTCCCTTCGGGGAAATGTCTCGCAGTGTAATGGAGTCCCTGTAGCCTACTACGACTCGTCTACGTGCAGTGATGACATTTATGTCCCACTGAGTAATGGAGTCCTTGTAGCTTGCTATGACTCGTCTACACACGCTTGAGGCCGACACCTGCATTGTTGTGTTATGTATGCCCGTCCCTATACGGATGTGCCATTTGGGTTTGATGACTAGTCATGTCGGCCCGGGTTTTCTATTGTTTGAATGCTAGCGACATATTCACATACGTGAGCCGAAAGATGCAAACGGTCCCGGCCAAAGTAAGGCTGCAGCCGTGGAGTTTACCATGCATGAGACCGCAAACTGATGTGATGTGTTACAGGCTGGATTCTTTTGACTTAGGATCAGGGTCCCGACAGCTAATCATACGCTTCATGTAGTCCTTTTCGCGCCCCTACGGCTAAGTGAAAGAAATAAAGCATTATAGTCTGATTGCCTAGTCTGCCGCACTGTACCGCCTTTGGGTTCCGCTAATTCAGCTAAGGGACATAGTGCATTGGCATAGACACCCCATGTAGTATCTACATGGGGGCTAAAGCCGACGACTCGCATCTTTCAGTATTAAACGGCCACATAGGAGTTATAAAGGAATGCAAAACCATACAAGAACAATAACTAATATCATCAAAAGTTTGGACAAGTCTTCGAACGTGATGATATAGGCGAAGTTGTCCCTGTCTTTCGATGAGATGGTGGCTATCGTTTTTGGTGGAGTAGACTTTGACGATCCGACTACGAACGTGTGAGACGTCGCGCCTTAGCAATCGCTAAACCAACTCTGAGAGGTTATTGACCACGCCGGAGCACGATCAACCTGACCACGAGGGTCTATTTCCTGCACGCAAACGAAGAACAAGCAAGAAACTAAGATTGCAATCTGGATATTGCGAATATAAGAGGAAAGCTTTATTGATGAAGTGGGGTTCTGTGACGCCTTTGTCTGGTCGCGGAACACAAACGAAGAACGCGAAGTTGCTGCTATGGCGAACTTGTAATCTAAACAAAACCCAAACCTAAAACGAAGCCCTAAGGGCTGTATATATGGGGGAATAGAAGGGAATTTCGTGGCCCCTTGGAGGAGGGGTCCGAAACCGACCCTAAGTCAGTTTCCCCATACATACGGACTCTAAAAACAGCCTATAATATGGTATTTCGAAATTACATGGGCCTGGCCCAAAATTAAGGTGGCGCAGCACCTATATTAGCCTATGGACGAATTTTATAAAGTGGCATCATGCATATTTCGTCCACAGCTTCCCACTCCCATTATGGTGGCTTCAATGTGCGAAAATCATCACTGGAAGCTCCAATGTTCTTCCCCGCGCGCGCACCTTCTCCTCCATGCTTGATCCCGCTCCAATGGTCATCCTTCTTATCCATGATAGGTCCTTCATTCATAAGTAAAACAAAAGTATCTAATTTAGGCAGCATCATATGTTCATGAATATTAGAAGGATTTCCAAGAAACGAAAGTACCTGGTAATTCAATTGACGTGCGCGAGCTCTAGTAATTGGTCATGTATGTATAGCAGTCGGGGTGGGTGTAACATTAGTAGGGATGTCCTCATCATCCTCCCCTTCTTGAACTGACGTCGTCCTCGACGGAAGCTCATCTTCCTCACCCAAATAAGGCTTCAAATCTGCAATGTTAAAAGTGGGGCTAACCCCAAACTCTGCAGGCAGCTCAAGTTTATATGCATTATCATTTACTTTCTCTAACACCTTAAAAGGACCATCAGCACGTGGCATTAGCTTTGACTTGCGCAAATCAGGAAATCTATCCTTACGCAAATGTAACCAAACAAGATCTCCAGGTGCAAAGACAACATGTTTTCTACCCTTATCTCCAGCAAGTTTGTATTTAGCATTCATACGCTCAATGTTTTCCTTAGTTAACTCATGAATCTTTAATATCAATTCAGCACGTTCTTTAGCATCAAAATTAACCTTCTCCGAAGACGGAGATGCGATCTAAACTACGAAAACTGGTAAAATCTCACCGAGCAACCTGGAAATCTGATACCACTTGATATAGGCGAAGTTGTCCCTGTCTTTCGATGAGATGGTGGCTATCGTTTTTGGTGGAGTAGACTTTGACGATCCGACTACGAACGTGTGAGACGTCGCGCCTTAGCAATCGCTAAACCAACTCTGAGAGGTTATTGACCACGCCGGAGCACGATCAACCTGACCACGAGGGTCTATTTCCTGCACGCAAACGAAGAACAAGCAAGAAACTAAGATTGCAATCTGGATATTGCGAATATAAGAGGAAAGCTTTATTGATGAAGTGGGGTTCTGTGACGCCTTTGTCTGGTCGCGGAACACAAACGAAGAACGCGAAGTTGCTGCTATGGCGAACTTGTAATCTAAACAAAACCCAAACCTAAAACGAAGCCCTAAGGGCTGTATATATGGGGGAATAGAAGGGAATTTCGTGGCCCCTTGGAGGAGGGGTCCGAAACCGACCCTAAGTCAGTTTCCCCATACATACGGACTCTAAAAACAGCCTATAATATGGTATTTCGAAATTACATGGGCCTGGCCCAAAATTAAGGTGGCGCAGCACCTATATTAGCCTATGGACGAATTTTATAAAGTGGCATCATGCATATTTCGTCCACAGCTTCCCACTCCCATTATGGTGGCTTCAATGTGCGAAAATCATCACTGGAAGCTCCAATGTTCTTCCCCGCGCGCGCACCTTCTCCTCCATGCTTGATCCCGCTCCAATGGTCATCCTTCTTATCCATGATAGGTCCTTCATTCATAAGTAAAACAAAAGTATCTAATTTAGGCAGCATCATATGTTCATGAATATTAGAAGGATTTCCAAGAAACGAAAGTACCTGGTAATTCAATTGACGTGCGCGAGCTCTAGTAATTGGTCCTGTATGTATAGCAGTCGGGGTGGGTGTAACATTAGTAGGGATGTCCTCATCACGTGATAAAGGCGAAGTTGTCCCTGTCTTTCGATGAGATGGTGGCTATCGTTTTTGGTGGAGTAGACTTTGACGATCCAACTACGAACGTGTGAAGACGTCGCGCCTTAGCAATCGCTAAACCAACTCCGAGAGGTTATTGACCACGCCGGAGCACGATCAACCTGACCACGAGGGTCTGTTTCCTGCACGCAAACGAAGAACAAGCAAGAAACTAAGATTGCAATCTGGATATTGCGAATATAAGAGGAAAGCTTTATTGATGAAGTGGGGTTCTGTGACGCCTTTGTCTAGTCGTGGAACACAAACGGAGAACGCGAAGTTGCAGCTATGGCGAACTTCTAATCTAAACAAAACCCAACCCTAAAACGACGCCCTAAGGGCTGTATATATGGGGAATAGAGGGGAATTTCGTGGCCCCTTGGAGGAGGGGTCCGAAACAGACCTTATCTCAGTTTCCCCATACATACGGACTCTAGAAACAGCCTATAATATGGTATTTCGAAATTACATGGGCCTGGCCCAACAATAAGGTGGTGCAGCACCTATATTAGCCTAGGGACGAATTTTGTACGTAGCATCATGCATATTTCATCCAAGGCTTCTTGCTCCCATTATGGTGGATTCAAAGTGCGAAAATCATCACTGGAAGCTCCATTGTTCTTTCCCGCACGCGCACCTTCTTCTCCATGCGTGATCCCGCTCCCATGGTCATCCTTCTTATCCATGCTAGGTCCTTCATTCATAAGTAAAACAAAAGTATCTTTCATGAACATTAGAAGGATTCGCAAGAAACGAAAGTACCTGGTAATTCAATTGACGTGCGCGAGCTCTAGTAATTGGTCCTGTATGTATAGCACTCGGAGTTGTGGATGTAGCAATAGCAGGGATGTCCTCATCATCCTCCCCTTCTTGAACTGAAGTCGTCCTCGACGGAAGCTCATCTTCCTCACCCAAATAAGGCTTCAAATGTGCAATGTTAAAAGTGGGGCTAACCCCAAACTGTATAGGCAGCTCAAGTTTATATGCATTATCATTTATTTTCTCTAACACCTTAAAAGGACCATCAGCACGTGGCATTAGCTTTGAGTTGCGCAAATCAGGAAATCTATCCTTACACAAATGTAACCAAACAAGATCTCCAGGTGCAAAGACAACATGTTTTCTACCCTTATCTCCAGCAATTTTGTATTTAGCATTCATACGCTCAATGTTTTCCTTCGTTAACTCATGCATCTTTAATATCAATTCAGCACGTTCTTTAGCATCAAAATGAACCTTCTCCGAAGATGTAAGAGGCAACAAATCAATAGGTGCACGAGGTAAGAAACCATACACAACTTCGAAAGGGCACATCTTGGTGGTAGAATGTAGCGAACGATTATAAGCAAATTCAACATGAGGCAAGCATTCTTCCCACATTTTGAGGTTATTCTTCAAAACAGCCCTAAGCATAGTAGACAATGATCTATTGACTACTTCAGTTTGGCCATCAGTTTGGGGATGACATGTAGTACTAAAAAGTAGTTTTAAACATCTCCAAAAGTGGCTACGAAATTTAGCATCACGATCTGAAACAATTTTATTTGGCACACCATGCAACCGAATAATTTCACGAAAGAACAAATCAGCAACATGAGCAGCAGCATCACTTTTATGACATGGTATAAAGTATGCCATTTTCGAAAATCTATCCACGACAACAAATATGCTATCCCTCCCCTTCTTAGTTCGAGGTAAACCTAAAACAAAGTCCATAGATATATCCTCCCAAGGAACACTAGGTACAGGCAAAGGCATATATAAACCATGAGGATTGAGTCGTGACTTAGCTTTTTGACATGTAGTGCAACGAGCAACAAAATGCTCAACATCCCGTCTCATCTTTGGCCAAAAGAAATGTGTAGAAAGTATGTCCTCCGTTTTCTTCATGCCAAAGTGTCCCATTAATCCTCCTCCATGTGCCTCCTGTAACAACAAAAGACGAACGGAGCTAGCTGGAATGCATAGCTTGTTAGCACGGAACACAAATCCATCATTAATAACGAACTTGTTCCATGTTCTCCCTTCTTTACAATGCTGCAACACATCTCTAAATTCAGCATCATGCACATATTGATCTTTGATGGTCCCCAAACCAAATATTTTAAAGTCAAGTTGGGAAAGCATAGTATATCGACGAGACAAAGCATCAGCAATAACATTTTCTTTACCCTTCTTGTGTTTAATGACATAAGGAAAAGTCTCAATGAATTCAACCCATTTAGCATGTCTACGATTCAGTTTTGCTTGACTTTTAATATGTTTCAAAGATTCATGATCAGAAAGTATAATAAATTCTTTGGGCCATAAATAATGTTGCCATGTTTCCAAAGTCCGAACAAGAGCATATAATTCCTTATCATAAGTAGAATAATTCAGACTAGGCCCACTCAGTTTTTCAGAAAAGTACGCAACAGGTTCACCATCTTGTAATAATACACCTCCTAACCCAATTCCACTAGCATCACATTCAAGCTCAAAAGTCTTATTAAAATCAGGAAGTTGGAGTAAAGGAGCATGTGTTAACTTATCTTTCAAAACCTTGAAGGCTTCATCCTGTGCGGTTCCCCAAGAAAAAGGCACGTCCTTCTTTGTAAGCTCATTGAGAGGCGCAGCAATGGTGTTGAAATCTCTCACAAAACGCCTATAGAAACCAGCGAGGCCAAGAAAACTCCTCACTTGTGTGACCGTTTTGGGCTGCGGCCAACTCTCAATGGCTTCAATCTTGGCTTTATCAACTTCAATTCCCTGTGGAGTAACAACATAGCCAAGAAAAGATACTCGATCGGTGCAAAAGGTGCACTTCCCAAGGTTACCAAACAAACGTGCATCACGTAGCGCAGTAAAAACATCACGTAAATGTTCCAAATGTTCCTCCAAAGATCTACTAAAAATCAATATATCATCAAAATAGACTACCACAAATCGTCCAATGAAAGCACGTAAAACCTCGTTCATTAATCTCATGAAAGTGCTAGGTGCATTAGTTAACCCAAAAGGCATGACTAACCACTCATATAATCCAAACTTAGTTTTAAATGCTGTTTTCCATTCATCTCCCAGTTTCATACGAATTTGATGGTATCCACTACGCAAATCAACTTTGGAGAAAATTGTAGAACCACTTAATTCATCAAGCATATCATGTAGTCTAGGAATAGGATGACGATAACGAATAGTAATATTATTAATGCCTCTACAATCCACACACATGCGTGATGTACCATCCTTTTTAGGCACTAGAATAATAGGAACAGCACAAGGACTAAGGGATTCGCGTATATAACCTTTGTCAAGCAGCTCCTGTACTTGACGCATAATCTCCTTTGTCTCCTCTGGATTGGTATGGTATGGCGCACGGTTGGGTAGGGATGCACCGGGAATTAAGTCAATCTGATGCTCAATCCCGCGAATAGGTGGTAATCCCGGTGGCACGTCTTGTGGGAAGACGTCAGCGAACTCCTGCAAAATGTTAATGACCGCAGGAGGCAAAGAGGGAGGCATCTCCTCGAATGAAAATAATACCTCTTTACGTACAAAAGCATAGAAAACAGATGTAGCAACATCCAAATCATTAATATAAAATTTAGTAGCAAGTAAACATCCACTCTTCAATTTTATTTCGGATGCAACATTAGATGATGGTTTATTATGCTTATGGTGTTGCTCAAATTCCTGTGCTACAATCTGATTTTCACTCTTATTTGTTTCCTGTTTTGCTTTACTAGCTCTAGCAATGTCATCTTTCATAATATGTTCCGGAGACATAGGAAGCAAAGTGATATTTTGATCCTTATGAACAAGAGTATACTGATTTGTCCTACCATGGTGTACAGAATTTTTATCAAACTACCATGGCCTACCAAGTAAAACATAACATGCTTGCATGGGTACCACATCACAATCCACATAATCAGAATATGTAGCAATGCTAAAATGCACACGAATAGTACGTGTTACCTTAACCTTACCACTATTGTTGAACCATTGGATGTAATAAGGATGAGGATGTGGTCTGGTGGTTAGAGACACCTTCTCCACCATCTCCATGCTAGCCAAGTTATTGCAACTCCCTCCATCGATGATGACACGAACAGAACGCTCCTTCACAACTCCCTTTGTGTGGAACAAGTTGTGCCTCTGATTTTGCTCAGCCTGTGTAACCTGCACACTGAGAACACGTTGAGCAACTAAACTTTCATACCTATCAGCGTAATCAGCAGCCATGTAGTGTGTCTCTGGTTCTACATCCTCGCCACCCTGTTCTTCACTTGCAATGAGAGCCAAAGTCTCCTCATCATAATCACTAGCGGACGCATATCCACCATCCTCAGTAACAATCATTACACGTTTGGAAGGGCATTCTCTCGCAAAGTGACCTCCACCCTTGCAACGACGGCATATAACCTCATGTGTCTGTGGATGCAATAGATGAAGAAGAGCTCTGTGCAGGCCCAGAAAGTGTGCTCTTCGCAGAGGGTGGATTAGGAGCCTGTTTCCTGGTATCGCGGTTGGAGTTGGAGGTGGGAGTAGGTGGCGTTGCAGCAGGATGTGCGGAAGTAGAGGAGGTACGTGGCGTCCATGATAAGTGCGACCTGCAGACAAAGGAGTTCTCGCCATTGCCTGTCGATCCTGCACTTCACGTTCAGCTTTGCAAGCAAGATGAAACAAACGAGTGATAGTGTTATACTCCTTATACTCTAGAATAGTCTGAATCTCTCTATTTAATCCACCCATAAAACGTGCAAGCGTAGCTTCACTCTCCTCAACAATACCACATCTAATCATGCCAGTTTGTAATTCTTGATAATATTCTTCTACAGAATTTTTTCCTTGTCTTAAACGCTGCAAATTTTGAAGGAATTCACGTTGATAATAAGGTGGCACCCAACGATTACGCATAGCAGTTTTCAAAGCAGCCCAACTAGTTGGAATATTCGCATGGTGTATTCTACAATGTTCTGACCACCAAACACAAGCAAAGCTAGTGAATGAACAAACAGCAGCAGCAACACGTCTATCCTCAGGAAATTGTAAGCATGTAAAACGGCGTTCTATTTCTAACTCCCATGTAAGATATATATCAGGAACTGATAAAGGCGAAGTTGTCCCTGTCTTTCGATGAGATGGTGGCTATCGTTTTTGGTGGAGTAGACTTTGACGATCCGACTACGAACGTGTGAGCCGTCGCGCCTTAGCAATCGCTAAACCAACTCTGAGAGGTTATTGACCACGCCGGAGCACGATCAACCTGACCACGAGGGTCTATTTCCTGCACGCAAACGAAGAACAAGCAAGAAACTAAGATTGCAATCTGGATATTGCGAATATAAGAGGAAAACTTTATTGATGAAGTGGGGTTCTGTGACGCCTTTGTCTGGTCGTGGAACACAAACGAAGAACGCGAAGTTGCTGCTATGGCAAACTTGTAATCTAAACAAAACCCAACCCTAAAACGAAGCCCTAAGGGCTGTATATATGGGGGAATAGAAGGGAATTTCGTGGCCCCTTGGAGGAGGGGTCCGAAACCGACCCTAAGTCAGTTTCCCCATATATACGGACTCTAAAAACAGCTTATAATATGGTATTTCGAAATTACATGGGCCTGGCCCAAAAATACGGTGGCGCAGCACCTATATTAGACTATGGACGAATTTTATAAAGTGGCATCATGCATATTTCGTCCAAGGCTTCCCGCTCCCATTATGGTGGCTTCAATGTGCGAAAATCATCACTGGAAGCTCCATTGTTCTTCCCCGCACGCGCACCTTCTCCTCCATGCTTGATCCCGCTCCAATGGTCATCCTTCTTATCCATGCTAGGTCCTTCATTCATAAGTAAAACAAAAGTATCCAATTTAGGCAGCATCATATGTTCATGAATATTAGAAGGATTTCCAAGAAATGAAAGTACCTGGTAATTCAATTGACGTGCGCGAGCTCTAGTAATTGGTCCTGTATGTATAGCAGTCGGGGTGGGTGTAACATTAGTAGGGATGTCCTCATCAGGAACATATCTACCCTCAAACGTCAGAATATTCAATTTAAGTTTAGGGAGATGGTCATGATCCCGTACCTGAGGGGGTGGTGCAGTCCTACCGTTACGGTTGTAGCCATGTGGTCGACCGGGTGCGTATCATGGTGGTTGCCCCTGAGGCTGATCTGGTGCAACCTCTCCCTCATTATCATAATCACCATCATAATCGTCAACCTGCTCAATGACAGTAGCAGCAGGAGCCACAGAAGTAGCAGCAGTATCAATAGTACCAGTATGCTGGCCTTGGCCGAAAGGCACACGTCGCGCTCGTCGTTTGAAAGGGATAGGAGCTGTAGCTGGTGGTGGTAGACGGGCAAGCACCTCATTGAACTTGGCGTCCATCTTGGTGTCGAATGTCTTCTCCAAACCATCGAGCTTCTCCATGGCTTCTCCAAAGTTGGTCACGAAATCTTGTACCTGGTCAGCCATCATTTGCTGAAATTTATCATAGAGCGCTTTGTTGGTCATGCTCTCCCAGTAGCTCCCGTCGTCGTGTGATCCTGACATGGTTAGCAGAAATAGGAAACACACAAGAATATGAAACCTACAGACTACTGGGACGTGGTGGTGATGGTGGTGGTGTGTCACAAATCCTTTAAGCGAATCTCAAATTCTTACCAGTTCTTACCCAGCAGCAGGCGGTGATCGGCAACCGTTGTAGTCAAACTCTCAAAGCTTGGATAGAGCGATTGCCAGGTGGTGTCAAACACACGACGTAGATGTATGTGGAGCTAGGATGGCTTATAGTATGGTAGCAAAAAGGGTTAGCAATAATCAATTCAGAGATGCAAGGTTGAATAAACGCTCAACGACGGTACTGTGCTGGTCCTAGGCTAGACTATACTAGAGACGCGAGCCTAAAACACCAACAAAATCACGACGCTACACGTAATCAAGGGAAAAGCACACTCTGAAAAAAATTGTTTTTTTTTCCGACACCTACGCAGGTAGCAAAACACGAATCCGAAATCAAAAGGATCTCGAAACTAAACCTAAAACGAGCTGGACTTGGATTGGTGGAGGATTTGTGGTGGTATATATGGACACCAATGGATAGTGATGATGGATGGTGATATATGGCAGCGGTGATGATGGTGGTGGTATATGGCAACTATGAAGACGATGCGGTGGCGGCGTGACAACCTGTGAAAAGAACTCGAAACTCTAAAGGACTAGACACTAAGACCAGCAACTCGACACGACGATGCAACCGCAAATTCAACAAAGCAAAATACTGAAAAGACTATGCAAAGGCTCAGATTGGTTCGGATATGATGATCTAACCCTAATCTTTTTTTGTGGCTTTTTCGTGGACTAAAGGTATGAAGAACAGATGCGATCTAAACTACGAAAACTGGTAAAATCTCCCGAGCAACCTGGAAATCTGATACCACTTGATAAAGGCGAAGTTGTCCCTATCTTTCGATGAGATGGTGGCTATCGTTTTTGGTGGAGTAGACTTTTACGATCCGACTACGAACGTGTGAAGACGTCACGCCTTAGCAATCGCTAAACCAACTCCGAGAGGTTATTGACCATGCCGGAGCACGATCAACCTAACCATGAGGGTCTGTTTCCTGCGCACAAACGAAGAACAAGCAAGAAACTAAGATTGCAATCTGGATATTGCGAATATAAGAGGAAAGCTTTATTGATGAAGTGGGGTTCTGTGACGCCTTTGTCT
Organism: Hordeum marinum; assembly: GCA_022496015.1. Taxonomy (NCBI): domain Eukaryota; kingdom Viridiplantae; phylum Streptophyta; class Magnoliopsida; order Poales; family Poaceae; genus Hordeum; species Hordeum marinum. The sequence continues at coordinate 150,929,140 of CM039676.1, forward strand.
GGTCGTGGAACACAAACGAAGAACGCGAAGTTGCAGCTATGGCGAACTTGTAATCTAAACAAAAACCAACCCTAAAACGACGCCCTAAGGGCTGTATATATGGGGGAATAGAGGGGAATTTCGTGGCCCCTTGGAGGAGGGGTCCGAAACAGACCTTATCTCAGTTTCCCCATACATACGGACTCTAGAAACAACCTATAATATGGTATTTCGAAATTACATGGGCCTGGCCCAACAATAAGGTGGTGCAGCACCTATATTAGCCTAGGGACGAATTTTGTAAGTAGCATCATGCATATTTCGTCCAAGGCTTCTTGCTCCCATTATGGTGGCTTCAAAGTGCGAAAATCATCACTGGAAGCTCCATTGTTGTTTCCCGCGCGCGCACCTTCTTCTCCATGCGTGATCCCGCTCCCATGGTCATCCTTCTTATCCATGCTAGGTCCTTCATTCATTAGTAAAACAAAAGTATCTAATTTAGGCAGCATCATATGTTCATGAACATTAGAAGGATTTGCAAGAAACGAAAGTACCTGGTAATTCAATTGACGTGCGCGAGCTGTAGTAATTGGTCCTGTATGTATAGCATTCGGAGTTGTGAATGTAGCAATAGCAGGGATGTCCTCATCAGAACGTGTTACAGTTCATTCAAATAAATGATCGCCCGAACACTAGGACGCTATCACCCGAGCACTCTCCATCACTCCATCAAATTATATCTCAGGTCATCTATGCTCCTTCCCGGGAGGTGGCGGGGCGGTGGCTACCTTCATTGGATCTAGCCCCGGCCAGTGCACCTTCGCTCTTGCAGGGGCCATCCAGTCTCCCTTGATGCAGGAGGAGCGTTTGACGGTGTCGAGGCGAGGCACAGCAGCAATCAATCTCTACACCAGGCCAAAGTAGCCGCCTGACAGCGGCTTGCTGGTCCATAAGCGGATGCAAAGGTCCTTCATGCCTGGCTCCACCATATGGTGCAGCTCCATCAGCTGTTTTAGATGCTCCACTAGAAGAGGAGGAGGCTCGGGGGCTCCAAACTGTGGCCAGAACAGCCGAGCTTCATGTCCTTCTCCCCGCGAGGCGAACAGCTGATTGGCGTCCGCCATGCTCTTCTGGAGATCGGAGGAGGCGCCTGAGGAACGCCACACCAGGGCAACAAATTTGAATTTTCTATCCCAGAATACGCACTTTAGTGAGTATGGCTTACCATCCGTTATGTTTTTGGCTTGGCACAGTTGCTCCTCGTAGAGCCATCTGTCCACCCGCTCCTTCTAGAGTTCGGCTGTTAAAGTGGACAGTTCGACTGAGCTCTCCTTATTCTTCTGCTCCAAGGCCTCCCATCTTTCACTGGCGTCCTTAAGCTCTTGCTAGACCTCTACCACGCGAGCCTCATGCTTGCCACTGGTGGCTCGCATGGCGGAGAGGATGACAGTCGTTTCTTTAGCAGCCGCCCTCTCGGTGGCCGCTTCGTCCTTCACGTGTTGGAGCTCGGCCTTGAGCCTCTCCATCTCTTTCGCCGAAGTTGCGCGTAACATCATACAATGTGAAAAGGCCGCATTGAAAATATTCGGACGATGGAGTTCAGACAAAGGTATTCGGAATTTGATTTGACATACCTTGGGCCTCGTCGAATCTTCGGTTAAGGGCCTCAACTTCGTCTTCGGAGCGCTTAAGCTTCCGATTTAGCTCGTCTAGCTCGACGCCATTTATTGCCGTCGCCGATGACGAAGCCTGCATTACACATACAGTTTATATATTACATGGGTTCTCCATTCCCGAATTATAGTCAATCCGATCATATGTTGAGTTATCCTAACATGACGGATACTTAAAGTGTATCTAGTCCGATATCGGATACAGGAGTAACCCCTAGGTGAGTTTTCTCACCTCACCTAGGGCTCCGGGCTGCCATGTATATAATAGAAATAAATGAAAACTTTGCAAATAAGAACATCAGGTGACTTACTTGAAAACCCGTAAGGAGACCTTTGAAGGCGTCCTTCAGTCCGTTGTCAACAGACTGGATGCTCTGCAATACCACACCCATAAGGGTGCGGTGATCCTCGGGGATGGAGGCGCTCGATAGAGCCTCCTCCATGACCGACCACCTATCGGACAATGGTGCCAGTGATGATCGCACATTTCGATCACCTATCGGCAATGAACCGTTGCATCCGGAGGCATAGTGTGCTCCGGAGATGTTTTTGGAGGGGACTGAGCATCGGCTCGTCCTGCCTCCTCAGTATCCGGGAGGGGTATCGCCCCCCGGTCTTCAATGGACGAAGAATTAGCCTCGGCCGTGGTGTTATCCTCCCCGCCACCGGTGTCTGGCTCCATAGGAGTGTGCTAGGACGACACCTCCATGGCATCCCTCGTGGCGCCCGGAGTGGTGGGATGCGATGCATCCCCGCTCTTCACCAGTTCGGCTAGTAGGGTCTCCCCATCCGATATAACGTTGGTGGGGATGACGTGTGAGGGGTGCAAAGCCAACAACCCGCATGCTAGCAATCTCTAAATCTATTTTGTAATGAATGGAAGGGTCTTCGGATCATAACCTTTTTGGAGGGGGCTTGACCCATAGGCTCCTTCGCGGAACCTCCTCGAGGTCTTCGGACACGGTGTCTGAGTCCGAACTACCATCGGTCAGAATCACCTGCGCTCGACACGCCCTCTTCTGGACAGGAGGAGGGACCTGCTCTGGAGCGTCTGAAGACGTCACTCTCTTCATGGCACGGGGGAATTGCCTTCTCCCTTGCCCTCGACCTCGGCCTCCTCCTCTTCCTCATCTTCTTCCTCTTCCTCCTCCTCAGCCTCCTCCTGATTCGAGGAGGCGGGGTTATCCACGGATGCAGCGTCAGTTTGGTCCCTGATGAGGATACCAGCATGGCCTAGTTTCTTCTTCTTCTCTTTTTTCGTGGGAGCTTCACAAGGCTTTACCACGAGCATTTTTGCTAACAACTTGGTCCTCAAGTCTTCGGGCTGAGGCGACGGACTATTAATTTTGATGGCTTTCTCCAGCCATCTCTGCAAAGGCAGATCAGAAAAGGGTTATGAAATCTCCTTATGTAATGGAGCCGACCAAGCTAGGATGTATCGTACCTCGGATTCGGGATTGGCGGCATGCAGACCCTTGTCCTCCTTCTCGGTTGGCCAGCTCTTCTATGATTTGAAGAGCGCCTTCCACAACTTCTCCTGCGTAGTGCGGAAGAGATTCCAGACTGTGGGCTCAGCGTCGAGCTGACGAGCCCACAAGGGAGTGTCCTGGTGCTGGCAAGGGAGGATGCGTCTTCGGAGCATCACCTGGACCACATTAGTCAACTTGGTTCCCTCCTCAATCATGGAGCCGATGCACTTCTATAGGTCGCTCGCCTCCTTGCTTGGTCCCTAGACAAGGCCCTTTTCGAGCCATGAAGCTAGTCTGGTAGGGGGACCGGATCTGAATGCGTTAGGGGGATGCTGACCTTCTTCTTACACTTCGGTGATGTAGAACCACTCCTTCTGTCACCCTTTGATGGTCTCGATGAGGGTGCCCAACGGCCATACAATGCGGGTGAGCTTAATGATGACGTGCCCGCTGCAATTTGCGTGCTTGCCACCGACGCACTTGGGCTTGATGTTGAACACCTGAAGCCAAAGCCCGAAGTGGGCTCGATGCGCAGGAAGGCCTCACAAACGAGGATAAACACCAAGATGTGCATGATAGAGTTCGGTGGGAGGTCGTGGAAGTCGAGGCCGTAGAAGAACATCAACCCCCTGACAAAGGGGTGGAGAGGAAAGCTCAACCCCTTGATGATGTGGTGGATGAACACCACCCTCTTGCCTGGCTTGGGGGTGGGGACCACTTGGCCCTCCTCTGCCGCGCGGTGGGGGATATCAGCGGGGAGGTATCCGGCCTTCATGAGGTCTTGGATGTCCTCATCGGTCAGGATGAAGGCTTCCCACTTTCCATTGGAGCCAGAGCCCGCCATTGGTGAGCTCAAAGATGGGGGCGGAAGATTTAGATCTGGGCGTCGGAGGCTCAAAGGATGACAGCGGAAGCGGATGGGGAGCATGAATAGCCGCAGGGGTTTTCTTTCCCTTTGATGAGGCTTATCGTTTGAGCCCCTCTGCCACGCCGCAAATCCCTCCACTTCCCAAGACGTGTGCACAGTTGCACATGCATGATTAAACATATCCAGTGTGAAACGGAGCACGATCTGCGCGTTGATAGATCATGCTGATGAAACGGCCTCGAACCGCGCATCGAGTTCCTGGAACTGGCCTAGCGATCGTGGTGGGCTATGACTTTTCATCAAAGAGGTCGTCAGGGAACGTTATCTTTACCCCCTGATATTTGGCCTTCAAAGCCAACTTATTTCATAGTATTTGGACACATTGCAATTCGGAAGGTGTTTGTCATCGGAGGCCAAACTTTGTTCGGCGAAAGGAACTTACCTCGCAAGCCAAAGACTTCGTTCATGAAGCAATTGAAGCTGAAGACCCTTGGCGTTGGAGGCATGTTCGGGGGCTACTGAGGGAGTCCTGGATTAAGGGGTCCTCGAGAAACCGACCTATTCTTATGGGCCGGAATATGTGGGCTACATACCGGGCACAGGAATATTTGAAGAACCAGTCTCCAAGATGGAAGCTATAGGAAGACCGGCTTGCACTCCACGTCTGATGTAGCAAATAGGCATGTTTATCTCTTTGGCTTGTAACCGACCATGTGTAAACCTTAGGCATCATTGGCGTCTATATAAGCCGGAGGGTTTCAGGGTATAGGGACGGAATAACTCATCTAGGGTTAGCTATTCGATCTCGAGGTAGATCAACTATGTAACCCTCCATACCATCAATACAACCAAGCAGGACGTAGGGTATTACCTCCATAGGAGGGCCCGAACCTGGGTAAATCTGTGTCCCCTTTGACTCCTGTTACCATCGATTCTAGCCTCACAGTTTGGGCCCCCCTACCCGAGATCCGCCGGTTTTAACACCGATAGTTGGATTTTTGGAGATGCCTGATGAGGACATCCCTACTAATGTTACACCCACCCCGACTGCTATACATACAGGACCAATTACTAGAGCTCGCGCACGTCAATTGAATTACCAGGTACTTTCGTTTCTTGGAAATCCTTCTAATATTCATGAACATATGATGCTGCCTAAATTAGATACTTTTGTTTTACTTATGAATGAAGGACCTATCATGGATAAGAAGGATGACCATTGGAGCGGGATCAAGCATGGAGGAGAAGGTGCGCGCGCGGGGAAGAACATTGGAGCTTCCAGTGATGATTTTCGCACATTGAAGCCACCATAATGGGAGTGGGAAGCTTTGGACGATATATGCATGATGCCACTTTATAAAATTCGTCCATAGGCTAATATAGGTGCTGCGCCACCTTAATTTTGGGCCAGGCCCATGTAATTTCGAAATACCATATTATAGGCTGTTTTTAGAGTCCGTATGTATGGGGAAACTGACTTAGGGTCGGTTTCGGACCCCTCCTCCAAGGGGCCACGAAATTCCCCTCTATTCCCCCATATATACAGCCCTTAGGGCTTCGTTTTAGGTTTGGGTTTTGTTTAGATTACAAGTTCGCCATAGCAGCAACTTCGCGTTCTTCGTTTGTGTTCCACGACCAGACAAAGGCGTCACAGAACCCCACTTCATCAATAAAGCTTTCCTCTTATATTCGCAATATCCAGATTGCAATCTTAGTTTCTTGCTTGTTCTTCGTTTGCGTGCAGGAAATAGACCCTCGTGGTCAGGTTGATCGTGCTCCGGCGTGGTCAATAACCTCTCAGAGTTGGTTTAGCGATTGCTAAGGCGCGACGTCTCACACGTTCGTAGTCGGATCGTCAAAGTCTACTCCACCAAAAACGATAGCCACCATCTCATCGAAAGACAGGGACAACTTCGCCTATATCAAGTGGTATCAGATTTCCAGGTTGCTCGGTGAGATTTTACCAGTTTTCGTAGTTTAGATCGCATCTGTTCTTCATACCTTTAGTCCACGAAAAAGCCAAAAAAAAAATTAGGGTTAGATCATCATATCCGAACCAATCTGAGCCTTTGCATAGTCTTTTCAGTATTTTGCTTTGTTGAATTGGCGGTTACATCGTTGTGTCGAGTTGCTGGTCTTAGTGTCTAGTCCTTTAGAGTTTCGAGTTCTTTTCACAGGTTGTCACGCCGCCACCGCATCATCTTCATAGTTGCGATATACCACCACCATCATCGCCGCTGCCATATCTCATCATCCATCATCACTCTCCATTGGTGTCCATATATACCACCACAAATCCTCCACCAATCCAAGTCCAGTTCGTTTTAGGTTTAGTTTCGAGATCCTTTTGATTTCGGATCCGTGTTTTGCTACCTGCGCAGGTGTCGGAAAAAAAAAAGAGTCTGGCACGCTTTGCAGAGCACGTTTTGGCCCAAAAAAAATTTCGGCTGAAAATATTTTTTCCCTATCTTGATTTTAGGTTCCCCGGAGCGTTTTGAGACACTTGCTATCATAGTGATTTTTGTCGAAATTTTTGGGTCGTCGCAGCCCCCGGATTGCTCCAGAAAAAAAAAATAGTCCAAAAGAAAAATTCGTGCCCATCTTGCTTATACGACGTGGCAAGAGTTTTGAGACACTCGCCATTGTAGTGAGTTTTTGAAAAAAAAAAAAAAAGAGGCGCAGAAAAAAAAAAAAAAAGAGGCGCCGAAAAAAAAAACGAAAAAAAAAATCCGATTGTGCTTTTCCCTTGCTTAGGTGTATCGTCGTGTTTTTGTTGGTGTTTTAGGCTCGCGTCTCTAGCACGGTCTAGCCTAGGACCAGCACAGTACCGTCGTTGAGCGTTTATTCAACCTTGCATCTCTGAATTGATTATTGCTGACCCTTTTTGCTACCATATTATAAGCCATCCCAGCTCCACATACTTCTACGCCGTGTGCTTGACACCACCTGGCAATCGCTCTATCCAAGCTTTGAGAGTTTTGGCTACAACGGTTGCCGATCACCGCCTGCTACTGGGTAAGAACTGGTAAGAAATTGAGATTCGCTTAAAGGATTTGTGCCACACCACCACCACCGCCACGTCCCAGCAGTCTGTAGGTTTCATATTGTGTGTTTCCTATTTCTGCTAACCATGCCAGGATCACACGATGACGAGATCGACTGGGAGAGCATGACCAACAAAGCGCTCTATGATAAATTTCAGCAAATGATGGCTGAGCAGGTACAGGACTTCGTGAACAACTTTGGAGTTGCCATGGAGAAGCTAGATGGTTTGGAGAAGACATTCGACTCCAAGATGGACGCCAAGTTCAATGAGGTGCTTGCCCGTCTACCTCCACCAGCTGCAGTTCCTATTCCTTTCGAACGACGAGCGCGACGTGTGCCTCTCGGCCACGCCCAACATCCTGGTACTGTTGATACTGCTGCTACTTCGGTGGCTCGTGCGGCTACTGTCGTTGAGCAGGTTGAAGATTATGATGGTGATTTCGATGATGAGGGAGAGGTTGCTCCAGATCCGCCCCATGGGCAACCACCACCATACGCACCAGGTCGACCACATGGCTACAACCGTAACGGTAGGGCTGCACCACCCCCGCAGGTACGGGATCATGACCATCTCCCTAAACTTAAATTGAATATTCCGACGTTTGAGGGTAGATATGTTCCTGATATATATCTTACATGGGAGTTAGAAACAGAACAACGTTTTACATGCTTACAATTTCCAGAGGATCGACGTGTTGCTGCTGCTGTTTGTTCATTCACTAGTTTTGCTTGTGTTTGGTGGTCAGAACATTGTAGAATACACCCTGATAATATCCCAACTACTTGGGCTGCTTTGAAAACTGCTATGCGAAATCGTTGGGTGCCACCTTATTATCAACGTGAATTGCTTCAAAATTTGCAGCGTTTAAGACAAGGAAAAAATTCTGTAGAAGAATATTATCAGGAATTACAAACTGGTATGATTAGATGTGGTATTGTTGAGGAGAATGAAGCTATGCTTGCACGTTTTATGGGTGGATTAAATAGAGAGATTCAGACTATTCTAGAGTATAAGGAGTATAACACTATCACTCGTTTATTTCATCTTGCTTGCAAAGCTGAACGTGAAGTGCAGGATCGACAGGCAATGGCGAGAACTACTAATTTTGCAGGCCGTACTTCATCATGGACGCCACGTACCTCCTCTGCTTCCGCACGTCCTGCTGCAACACCACCTCCTTCAACCTCCAACTCTAATCGCGATACCAGGAAACAGGCTCCTACTGCACCCTCTGCGAAGAGCACACCTTTTGGGCCTGCACAGAGTTCTTCTTCATCTATTGCATCCACAGGGCAAACACATGAGGTTATATGTCGTCGTTGCAAGGGTGGAGGTCACTATGCGAGAGAATGCCCTTCCAAGCGTGTAATGATTGTTACTGAGGATGGTGGATATGCGTCCGCTAGTGATTATGATGAGGAGACTTTGGCACTTATTGCAAGTGACGAACAGGGTGGCGAGGATGCAGAACCAGAAACACAATACATGGCTGCTGATTACGCTGACAGGTATGAAAGTTTAGTTGCTCAACGTGTTCTCAGTGTGCAGGTTACACACGCTGAGCAAAATCAGAGGCACAACTTGTTCCACACAAAGGGAGTTGTGAAAGAGCGTTCTGTTCGCATCATCATCGATGGAGGGAGTTGCAATAACTTGGCTAGCATGGAGATGGTGGAGAAGCTGTCTCTATCCACCAGACCACATCCTCATCCTTATTACATCCAATGGTTCAACAATAGTGGCAAGGTTAAGGTAACACGTACTGTTCGTGTGCATTTTAGCATTGCTACATATTCTGATTATGTGGTTTGTGATGTGGTACCCATGCAAGCATGTTCTGTTTTACTTGGTAGACCATGGCAGTTTGATAAAAATTCTGTACACCATGGTAGGACAAATCAGTATACTCTTGTTCATAAGGATCATAATATCACTTTGCTTCCTATGTCTCCCGAACATATTATGAAAGATGACATTGCTAGAGCTAGTAAAGCAAAACAGGAGAAAAATAAGAGTGAAAATCAGATTGTAGCACAGGAATTTGAGCAACACCATAAGCATAATAAACCATCATCTACTGTTGCATCTGAAATAAAATTGAAGAGTGGATGTTTACTTGCTACTAAATCTGATATTAATGATTTGGATGTTGGTACATATGTTTGCTATGCTTTTGTATGTAAAGAGGTATTATTTTCATTCGAGGACATGCCTCCCACTTTGCCTCCTGCTGTCATTAACATTTTGTAGGAGTTCGCTGACGTCTTTCCACAAGACGTGCCACCGGGATTACCGCCTATTCGCGGGATTGAGCATCAGATTGACTTAATTCCCGGTGCATCCCTACCCAACCGTGCGCCCTACCGTACCAATCCAGAGGAGACAAAGGAGATTATGCGTCAAGTACAGGAGCTGCTTGACAAAGGTTATATACGTGAATCCCTTAGTCCTTGTGCTGTTCCTATTATTCTAGTGCCTAAAAAGGATGGTACATCGCGCATGTGTGTGGATTGTAGAGGCATTAATAATATTACTATTCGTTATCGTCATCCTATTCCTAGACTAGATGATATGCTTGATGAATTAAGTGGCTCTACAATTTTCTCCAAAGTTGATTTGCGTAGTGGATACCATCAAATTCGTATGAAATTGGGCGATGAATGGAAAACAGCATTTAAAACTAAGTTTGGATTATATGAGTGGCTAGTCATGCCTTTTGGGTTAACTAATGCACCTAGCACTTTCATGAGATTAATGAACGAGGTTTTACGTGCTTTCATTGGACGATTTGTGGTAGTCTATTTTGATGATATATTGATTTTTAGTAGATCTTTGGAGGAACATTTGGAACATTTACGTGCTGTTTTTACTGCGCTACGTGATGCACGTTTGTTTGGTAACCTTGGGAAGTGCACCTTTTGCACCGACCGAGTATCTTTTCTTGGCTATGTTGTTACTCCACAGGGAATTGAAGTTGATACAGCCAAGATCGAAGCTATTGAGAGTTGGCCGCAGCCCAAAACGGTCACACAAGTAAGGAGTTTTCTTGGCCTCGCTGGTTTCTATAGGCGTTTTGTGAGAAATTTCAGCACCATTGCTGCGCCTCTCAATGAGCTTACAAAGAAGGACGTGCCTTTTTCTTGGGGTACCGCACAGGAAGAAGCCTTCACGGTCTTGAAAGATAAGTTAACACATGCTCCTTTACTCCAACTTCCTGATTTTAATAAGACTTTCGAGCTTGAATGTGATGCTAGTGGAATTGGGTTAGGAGGTGTGTTACTACAAGATGGTAAACCTGTTGCGTACTTTTCTGAAAAATTAAGTGGGCCTAGTCTGAATTATTCTACTTATGATAAGGAATTATATGCTCTTGTTCGGACTTTGGAAACATGGCAACATTATTTATGGCCCAAAGAATTTGTTATACATTCTGATCATGAATCTTTGAAACATATTAAAAGTCAAGCAAAACTGAACCGTAGACATGCTAAATGGGTTGAATTCATTGAGACTTTCCCTTATGTCATTAAACACAAGAAGGGTAAAGACAATGTTATTGCTGATGCTTTGTCTCGTCGTTATACTATGCTTTCACAACTTGACTTTAAAATATTTGGTTTGGAGACCATCAAAGATCAATATGTGCATGATGCTGAATTTAGAGACGTGTTGCAGAATTGTAAAGAAGGGAGAACATGGAACAAGTTCGTTATTAATAATGGATTTGTGTTTCGTGCTAACAAGCTATGCATTCCAGCTAGCTCCGTTCGTCTTTTGTTGTTACAGGAGGCGCACGGAGGAGGATTAATGGGACACTTTGGCGTGAAGAAGACGGAGGACGTACTTGCTACACATTTCTTTTGGCCAAAGATGAGACGGGATGTTGAGCGTTTTGTTGCTCGCTGCACTACATGTCAAAAAGCTAAGTCACGACTCAATCCTCATGGTTTATATATGCCTTTACCTGTACCTAGTGTTCCTTGGGAGGATATATCTATGGACTTTGTTTTAGGTTTACCTCGAACAAAGAAGGGGAGGGATAGCATATTTGTTGTCGTGGATAGATTTTCTAAAATGGCACACTTTATACCATGTCATAAAAGTGATGATGCTGCTCATGTTGCTGATTTGTTCTTTCGTGAAATTATTCGGTTGCATGGTGTGCCAAATACAATTGTTTCCGATCGTGATGCTAAATTTCTTAGCCACTTTTGGAGATGTTTATGGGCTAAGTTGGGGACTAAACTGCTTTTTAGTACTACATGTCACCCCCAAACTGATGGCCAAACTGAAGTAGTCAATAGATCATTGTCTACTATGCTTAGGGCTGTTTTGAAGAATAACCTGAAAATGTGGGAAGAATGCTTGCCTCATATTGAATTTGCTTATAATCGTTCGATACATTCTACCACTAAGATGTGCCCTTTTGAAGTTGTGTATGGTTTCTTACCTCGTGCACCTATTGATTTGTTGCCTCTTCCGTCTTCGGAGAAGGTTAATTTTGATGCTACAGAACGTGCTGAATTGATATTAAAGATTCATGAGTTAACTAAGGAAAACATTGAGCGTATGAATGCTAAATACAAACTTGCTGGAGATAAGGGTAGAAAACATGTTGTCTTTGCACCTAGAGATCTTGTTTGGTTACATTTGCGTAAGGATAGATTTCCTGATTTGCGCAAGTCAAAGCTAATGCCACGTGCTGATGGTCCTTTTAAGGTGTTAGAGAAAGTAAATGATAATGCATATAAACTTGAGCTGCCTGCAGAGTTTGGGGTTAGCCCCACTTTTAACATTGCAGATTTGAAGCCTTATTTGGGTGAGGAAGATGAGCTTCCGTCGAGGACGACGTCAGTTCAAGAAGGGGAGGATGATGAGGACATCCCTACTAATGTTACACCCACCCCGACTGCTATACATACAGGACCAATTACTAGAGCTCGCGCACGTCAATTGAATTACCAGGTACTTTCGTTTCTTGGAAATCCTTCTAATATTCATGAACATATGATGCTGCCTAAATTAGATACTTTTGTTTTACTTATGAATGAAGGACCTATCATGGATAAGAAGGATGACCATTGGAGCGGGATCAAGCATGGAGGAGAAGGTGCGCGCGCGGGGAAGAACATTGGAGCTTCCAGTGATGATTTTCGCACATTGAAGCCACCATAATGGGAGTGGGAAGCTTTGGACGAAATATGCATGATGCCACTTTATAAAATTCGTCCATAGGCTAATATAGGTGCTGCGCCACCTTAATTTTGGGCCAGGCCCATGTAATTTCGAAATACCATATTATAGGCTGTTTTTAGAGTCCGTATGTATGGGGAAACTGACTTAGGGTCGGTTTCGGACCCCTCCTCCAAGGGGCCACGAAATTCCCTTCTATTCCCCCATATATACAGCCCTTAGGGCTTCGTTTTAGGTTTGGGTTTTGTTTAGATTACAAGTTCGCCATAGCAGCAACTTCGCGTTCTTCGTTTGTGTTCCACGACCAGACAAAGGCGTCACAGAACCCCACTTCATCAATAAAGCTTTCCTCTTATATTCGCAATATCCAGATTGCAATCTTAGTTTCTTGCTTGTTCTTCGTTTGCGTGCAGGAAATAGACCCTCGTGGTCAGGTTGATCGTGCTCCGGCGTGGTCAATAACCTCTCAGAGTTGGTTTAGCGATTGCTAAGGCGCGACGTCTCACACGTTCGTAGTCGGATCGTCAAAGTCTACTCCACCAAAAACGATAGCCACCATCTCATCGAAAGACAGGGACAACTTCGCCTATATCAATGCCTCCACCACCAGTCACTCGTAAGAGAAGCACTCAGAACAGTTCCCCACTTATCCCATCTGATTTTACGACAAAGAGCCACCTACTCATGTGTTGAGATCAAGCCATTCCAGTCCAACCAGATGAATCTTGATCTCTAGCCTCCCCAAGTTGCTTTCAACCTAATCAATCTCTTCCACCAAAGCCAAATATGTGAGAGAGTGATTGAGTGTTGAGGAGTCCATCATCTTGAAGCACAAGAGCAAGGAGTTCATCATCATTATCGAGCCTGTTACCTTTTGGAGGGTGGTGCCTCCTGCATTGGTTAGGTGTCGCTTGGTAGCCTCCTACTTCGTGTTGTGGAGTTGAACCAAGAAGTTTGTAAAGGCAAGGAGATTGCCTACTTCATGAAGATCTACCCCAAGTAAGGCTAGTCCTTCATGGACGTAGGCCATCATGAAATAGACAAGGTTGCTTCTTCGTGGAACCCTCTGTGGGTAGAGCCCTCCCTGGACTCTCGCGGCCGTCACCGTCTGTGGGTTGAAGTCTCCATAAACGTGGATGTATGATAGCATCACCTATCAGAACCACGGGAAAAATCTTTGTGTCCCTCTTGCATTTGAGCTCCCTATCTCAACTCCTTACTTCCATGTGCAATGTCTTTATCTTCCGCTGCCATACTTGTTGACTTGCATGTGTAGGGTGTTCTAGACTTGCTAAAATTGCTAAAATCTGCCAACCATTAACTTTGGAAATAGTGTAGGTTTTAATTTGTGCTAGTAGTCTATTTCCCCCCATCTAGACACACACTTCTAGTGATCCCTCACCATGACATTAGCCTTGCCAGGGGGATAAGAAATCTCGTAGTCATAATCAGTAATAGCTTCCATCCATCGTCGCTGGCAGAGATTCAGGTCTGGCTGAGTAAACAAATACTTCAGACTTTGATCGGTGTAGATCTCGCAAAGATTATCAAGGAGGTAATGTCACCACTATAACAGTGCATAGATAACTGCAGCAAGTTCGAGGTCATGAACTGGATAGTTCTCTTCATGAGGATGCAACTATCGTGATCCATAATCAATCACTCTGCGTTGTGCATTAGGACATAGCCTAATCCTTGATGGGATGTGTTGCAATAAATGACGAAGTCCTTGCGAGTATATGGAGGGGCGAGGAGTAGAGCGGTTGTGAACTTGTACTTGAGTGCCGGGAAACTTTCCTGGGATTTGTATGTCTGATACGTTTCCAACGTATCTATAATTTATGAAGTATTCATGCCATGTTTACAATAATTCTGTATGATTTTGGTATGATTTTATTAGAACTAACCCGGACTGACATTGTTTTCAGCAAAACTACCGTAGTGCTGTTTTTGTGCAGAAATAAAAGTTCTCGGAATGGGCTGAAAATTTATGGAGAATATTTTTGGAAAATATAAAAAATACTAGAGCAAAAAGATACTAGAGAGGAGTCGCAAGGGACCAACAAGCCACCAGGGCGCGCCCACAGCCCTGGCCGCACCTAGCAGGCTTGTGGGCCCCTCGGGAGTCCCCTTGACGTGATTCCAACGCCAAGTGCTCCTATAAATCAAGAAACCCCTAGAAAGAAACCTAGATCTGGAGTTCTGCCGCCTCAAGCCTCCAGATCCATGAAAAAACAATCGGGAGCCCGTTCTGGCACCCTGCAGGAGGGGTAAATCATCACCGGAGGCCATCTTCATCATCCTGGCAGTCTCCGTGATGAGGAGGGAGTAGTTCACCCTCGGGGCTGCGGGTATGTACCAGTAGCTATGTGTTTGATCTCTCTCTCTCTCTCGTGTTCTTGAGATGACACAATCTTGATGTATCGCAAGCTTTATTAATATAGATGAATCATATGGAGTTTTCCCCTCTCTATCTTCTTGTGATGAATCGAGTTTTCCCTTTAAAGTTTTCTTATCGGATTGAGTCTTTAAGGATTTGAGAACACTTGATGTATGTCTTGCGATGGGATATCAGTGGTGACGATGGGATGTTCTATTGATCCACTTGATGTATGTCTTGGTGATCAACTTGCGGGTTCCGTGACCTTGGGAATCTACGCATAGGGGTTGGCACATGTTTTCGTCTTGAATCTCTGGTAGAAACATTGGGGCACTCTTTAAAGTTCTTTGTGTTGGATTGAACATGATGAATCTAAAATTGTGTGATGCATATCCTATAATCAAGCCCATGTGTACTCATGGTGACATTGGAGTATCTACGTGACATTAGGGTTTTGGTTGATGTGTATCTTAAGGTGTTATTTTCGTACGAACTCTAAGGTTGTTCGTGACACTTATAGGGATAGCTCATAAGATTGGTCGGAAAAGGTAACTTTGAGGTGGTTTCGTACCCTATAATAATTTCTTCCTTTGTTCTCCACTATTTGTGACTTTGGAGTGAACTCTTTGTCACACATGAGAGATTTACATATGATTCAACTATGTTAGTATTGTTGAGAGAAATTGCACTAGTGAAAGTAGGAACCCTGGGCCTTGTTTCTAAGCATTGCAATACTGTTTGTGCTCAATTTTATCATTAGTTTCCTTGTTGTTTATATATTTTCAGATTACAAAAACCTATATCTACCATCCATATTACACTTGTATCACCATCTCTTCGCCGAACAAGTGCACCTATACAATTTACCAATGTATTGGGTGTGTTGGGGGTACAAGAGACTCTCTGTTATTTGGTTGCAAGGTTGTTTGAGAGAGACCTTCTTCATCCTACGCCTCCCATGGATTGATAAACCTTAGGTCATCCACTTCAGATAAAATTGCTACTGTCCTACAAAACTCTGCGCTTGGAGGCCCAACACGAGTCTACAAGAAGAAGGTTGTGTAGTAGACATCAAGCTCTTTTCTAGCGTTGTTGCCGGGGAGGTGAGTGCTTGAACGTATATCTTTAGATCTTGCAAAGAAATCGTTTAGTGTCTTGTTTTTCACTAGTTTGTTTTTATAAAACAAAACTGCAAAAAATGGAATTGAGGTTGCCTCATATGCTTCATCTTTTTAAAATCTTTCGTGAAAATGGTGGAAAGGAAATTTGTGATCAAGTGTTAGAAGAAGAAGTTATTAAAAAATTTGGCACTAAATCTTTGAGTGATGAGCAAGATTTCAATGTTGTTGGTATGAATTCTCTGAATATCCATGATGCTAATGATAGGCAAAGCCACAAGCTTGGGGATGATATGTTTGATGAAGATGATATTTTTAGTCCCCCATGTTTTGATGAGCAAAACTATTATGATGATAACATGCCTCCTATGCATGATGATTATTGTGATAACATGTATGCTATAAAGAGTGATAATAACCATAAAAATTGTAATCATGATTTTAATATTGAATGTGGGTAGGTCAACCAAGTGTCTCGTGATAGTTATTTTGTTGAGTTTGCTCACACTATTACGAACGAGAAGAAATTTGCTTGTGTGGAGAGTAGTAAAATTTCTCTATGATTGTAGATCATGAAAAGAATGCTTTATGTGATGGTTATATTGTGTAATTCCTTCATGATGCTACTGAAAATTATTATGATGGAGGAACATATGCTTGTAGGAATTGCAATAATATCTAGTTTCATCTCTATGTGTTCAAGGTTTTGAAGTTATGCTTGTTTTGCCTTCCTATGATAGTTGATTCTTGCCACCGTAAATTGTTTTCTCACAAAATCCTTATGCATAGGAAGTGGGTTATACTTAAATGTGCTTTTCATGAGATTCATGATGCTCTTTTGCATGTTTCAATTATTATTCCTATACGAGCATCGTTGAAACATCATGCCTAGCTAAAAGGCATTAAAGAAAAGCGCTTGTTGGGAAACAACCCAACATTTTTACCTTCTGTTTTGATGTGTTCACATCATTAATATACTGTATTAATCATGTTTTGTGTATTTTATTTCAGTAAAGTGCCAAGTAAATCCTTTGGGATAGTGTGGATACTTGCATGTTTGATTTTGTGCAAAAACATAAAGTTTTGTGTCCAGTATATGAATTATGTGATTTTACTAGTGCATCACCAAATTATGAAAATTTTAAAGAACATTTATATGGAATTTTTTTGAGTTTTCATAATTTGTAAGAATTTTTAGAGTCAGGAAAGTATGGTGATCATTCTAATCTTTACAGACTATTCTGTTTTGACAGATTCTGTTTTGCATGCATATTTTGCTTGTTTCAAGTGTTCCTATAACTTATATTGAGTAATACAAATTGTTGGAATGATGTAATGAAGTATTTATCATGTGGGAATAATTATTAATCTTGTCTTGACAATACCTAAGTGAATGATCTATCTTCATTACACTAACCCTTCTCACAAAGTTCCGTTAAGTTTTGTGTGAGACACCGATATGAGGAGAATAAGGAGTAACAAGAACCTAAGCTTGGGTATTCCCAAGGAACCCCAAAAGTAATATCCAAGGAAGACTCAATCGTATAAGCTTGGGGATGCCCCGGAAGGCATCCCCTCTTTCGTCTTCAACACTATCGGTATATCTTACTTGGAGCTATATTTTTATTCGTCACATAATATGAGTTTTTCTTGGAGAGTAATTTTATTTGGTTTTTAGGTATTATTTATAATCTTGTTTTTCAATAAAAAGTTCCAAGAATTGCCTTAGGATGCTTACATTGCATGTTTGATGTGTGCTGCGTAAATAACAGAAACTTCTGCTGTAGTGTTCGAATTTTCATATTTTACTGGAAAATGGAAAGTTTCTGAAATTTTTACAAAGTATTGTAATATAAATTATTTATCATTTCCTAAATTTTAATAATTTTTAGAGTTACATAAGTACACTGGATTAATAAATTGCTACAGACTGTTCTGTTTAGACAGATTGCTATCATAGTTTTGGTACCTACTTATCCTATAGTTTCCATAGCCTATATTGGTAGATATAAATTGTGGAAATGATAGTATATAGTACATAATGTTTGGAAATTATTGTGAAACTTGTCTTGGCAGTACATGAAGTGTTGATTTGTTCTTATGTGTACTAACCTATCTCACGAGTTCTTTTTGAGTTTTGTGTGGATGAAGTTTTTGGGAATAGGTGAAATCGGGATATGAGAGGATTCAACAAGATACAAAAGCTCAATATTGGGGATGCACAAGGCACCCCAAGTAAATATTTCAAGAAGTCTCAAGAATGTAAGCTTGGGGATGTACGCATCCCACCTCTCTTCTCTTCGTCAACTATCGGTTAGCCTATGTTGAGCCTAATTTTTTTTATTCCTTCACATGATGCAGTCTATTCTTGGAGTGATATTTTTGTTTTGCTTGATGTTTAAATAAAATACTCAGATCTTAAAATATTTATTGAGAGAGAGAGATAAAGTCCTCACATAGCTACTTAATTGTTTGACTACTCATTGATCTTCACTTATATGTTTTGGAGTAGTTTTGTCATTTACGAGAGTGCTTCACTTATATCCTATGAGTAAATGGTTGAATGAATTGAATATCATAAATCTGAAATTATACATCTTTTATATGCTTATCCCATGTGGAGTAATGACTTCACATATAAGAAATATAGGTGGTAAAATTTATTGAAAGTTAGCAAACACCGCATTGGTCACTTGAACAATTCATGAAAGAATATTGAAGGGAGAGAGATTTCACATGTAAATATACTATCTTGGACATCTTATATGATTGTGAATACCCATTAATTATTTTCAAACTTGAGCAAATTAGTAGAAGTTGGACAAGGAAGATAACATAATGAGTTATGCTTGGGTATATTTGTATAGAAGTTATATTGTTATGGATCTTCCAACATGTGGTGCTTGCTTCCACATCATACTAGCCAAAACTTCCGCACCAAGTAAAATACTACTTGTGCCTCCAAACACCCTTAAACCCAAAGTTGTTCCATATGAGTCCACCATACCTACCTATATGCGGTATTTACCTGTCGTTCCAAGTAAATTTGCATGTGCCAACCTCTAAACCTTCAAATAATATTCTGTTTTGTATGCCCGAATCGCTCATATTTTGACTAGGGGATGTCAATATGTTCCATGCTAGGTGGGCTATTCTCATGATATGTGTTGATTAACTATCATTCACAAGAAAGTGGCTGGTATTCGGGATGCCCAGTTCCATGCTCAATAATCAAATCAAAATATAATGAAACGAAACTCCCCCATGATTGTTATTTGTATGGACGGTACCCGTGGATTCGGCTCGCCATGGAGTGTTATTGATTGGTGGAGGGGGAGTAAAAAACTTTACCATTCTATTTGGGAACCGCCATAATGTATCTAGCACGGAAGATACCGAGATCTCTTGGTTGTTATGTTGGCAATGAAAGCATACCGCTCAAATTATTATTCATCTTGGTTTTAAAAGCTCGAGCTCTGGCACCTCTGAAAATCAATGCTTCCCTCTACAAAGGGCCTATCTTTTACTTTATAGTACTTACCTTTATGCAAGAGTCATGGTGACTGATGAGGACATGACTACCTTCGATACGACCAAAAATATTGCATACGTGCATATTTGTGAGGTGATTTCTTATAATAATAATGCAATAATTTATTTATGTTATCTGGAACAAAAATACTTCAACTATTTTTATTTTATGCCTAAATGCAGAATGGCTGAACATTTGTATGAACCGCGTGTGATGACAAAGGGAGAGGAAATGGTTGGATGCTATTCAAGAGGTCCTCTCATATTAAAGGAAATAATTAGGTGCTGTTCAAGAAGTTCTATCACGTCACTTTTAGCCCAAGAGAAGATAGAGTCCAAATCTCTCACGTTCTGGACTCATATTCGGACTGCACAGACACACCTGTCTCAAAATGCCAACAACTTTTTCATACGGACTCGGAATTGGGTGATTCTTTTTTTGGTGGAAACTAGATGTTATATACGTTCCAGCCCAGTTGGAATCACCTTAAAATTTGTCCGAATCGTGAAGATATCGATGAAACAATCTGACGTTGCAGCAGAATCCGAGTCAAACTACAAGTTCAAAGGTGTTGCATCACCTCCACTTGGGCCCATGTGCCTTGTACGACCTAGGGTTGGTTTTAGGGTGTCTTGGGACGTCCTCCCACCTCCTTGGCCGCCACCCCTTGCTCCTATATAAGTAGATCAATCTAGTAGCTTTTCCTTTTGGTTTTGTTTAGTTAAAAGTTAGCCATTGCAACTTCGTGTACTTCGTTTGTGTCCAACGACCAGACTAAGACCGTTTTCGGAACCCCACCATTATCAATACTTCATCTATATTCGCAATATTTAGATTGCATTATCATATTCTTGCTTGTTCTTCGATTGCTTGCAGGAATAGACCTTCGTGGTCAGGTTGATCGTGCTCCGGCGTGGTCAATAACCTCTTGGAGATTGGTTTAGCGA
This sequence comes from Hordeum marinum, assembly GCA_022496015.1. Taxonomy (NCBI): domain Eukaryota; kingdom Viridiplantae; phylum Streptophyta; class Magnoliopsida; order Poales; family Poaceae; genus Hordeum; species Hordeum marinum. The sequence continues at coordinate 150,949,345 of CM039676.1, forward strand.
TTGCTAAGGCGCAACGTCGTGCACGTTCGTAGTCGGATCGTCAAAGTCATCTCCACCAAATCGATAGTTATCATCTCACTGAAAGATCGGGACCCTCGCCTCTATCAAGTGGTATCAGTTTTCAGGTTGCTCGGTGAGAATTTCCAGTTATTCGGAGATTAGATTTATTTTTCTTACCTATTGCCCAAGAAAAAGCCAGAAATTTTTTTAGATCTATTCATCTTTACTCCAAGACAGTCTGAGCCTTTGCAATTTTCTTTTTAGTGCTTGCATAGTTGAATTATCGGTTGCATCGTCGCGTCGAGTTGCTGGTCTTAGCGTCTAGTCTTTTAGAGTTTCGAGTTCTATTCACAACTTGTCACGCCGGCGTCACACCATCTTCATCTCTGCTGCCATATACCACCACCACGCCACTGTCATCTCTTTCGTTGTCACCCACTACCATCTATCAATTTTCGCCACATGCTACCCATTGTTCATTGTCATTATCATACTTGAGGTCGTTATCTATGCTTGATCCAATCTGCTTCTTATTTGGTTGAGAAAAAAAGTGAGAGAGAATAAAAAAGAAAAAAATTGAGAGAAAAAAAAGAGAAGAAAAAAATAGAGAGAAGAGAAAAAAACAAATTTCGGATCTACTTAGACTCAATCTCGTATGTGAATTCGGATTGAAATCTCTTTTGCGCAGTGTTCAGTAAACAAGTGTATCTTCCTCATACGAACTCGGAATTGAGTGATTCTTTTTGCATACGAAAGCTTGAGTCAGTAGCATTCTTGAGAAAAAATATCAGAAATTTCACATGATATTTTCTAGAGGAAAGCTGTAGAGAGAGTTTTGTATATCTTGCATGTCGGTCATTTATCATCATTGTCTTTACTTCCATTGTGATCTTCACTTATATCTTGCTGTCGAGAGCTAATTCATATCATACCTTGCTGCTATTTGTCCTACGTTGTGACTCCATTAGTGTTTTAGGCTCGCGTCTCTAGTACAGTCTAGCCTAGGACCAGCACAGAACCGTCGTTGAGCGTTTATTCAATATTGCATCTCTGAATTGATTATTGCTAATCTTTTGCTACCATATATTAAGCCTTCCAAGCTCCACATATTTCTACATCGTGTATATATACATTCACCTGGTAATCGCTTTACCCAATCTTCGGAGTTATTGACACCGTCGGTTGCCGGTCATCACCTGTTGCATGGTAAGAATTTGTAAGACATTGATATTTGCTTTATTGTGAGCATTTTACCATCACATCCCAGTAGTTCATAGGAACAATATACTTGGATCTTTGTTTCTTGTTTCTACTAGTCATGACAGGATCGAGAGTTGTCAGTTCATGGGCTTCTTCGATCGTGGGAGACGTGCCACCACAAAAACCGATACGAGAGATGCAAAGAGATCCAAATGCACATGATCAGGTTAATGTTTCTATACCTCCATTTAATGGCCGATTTAGACCTGCTTTATATATCGAGTGGGAGTTTGAAATAAATGAAATATTTGCATCCCATAATTTTGCTGCACATAAGAAAGTTAAGGTCGTAGTTGGTTCTTTCACTGGTTATGCTTTAGTTTGGTGGAGCGAATATCATCGGTTACACAAAGATATTATACCTACTACTTGGGATGATTTGAAACTTGCCATGAGACACACATTCGTTCCTGCTTATTATACTCATGACAAGCTTAAAAAGTTACAAAATTTAAAACAAGGTAGTGACACCGTAATGAAATATTATGATGATTCACAAATGACCTTGTTGCATTCCTCATTAGAAGAAAGTGAAGAAGATTTTATGGATAGATTTTGGGGAGGATTAAACCGTGATATTCAGGAGATACTAATTCATGAAAAGTGTTATTCTATGGATCTTTTGTTTCGTCTTGCTTGCAAAGCTGAACAGGAAATAAATCAACGCGTTGCTCAAAAGGAAATAGAGTGCAAGGTGCTCATTCCAAGAGTGGATACAGTTGTTCCTTCAACTGCTAGGCGTACTGTGACAACCACATCAATTCTTGTGAGGGCTACATCACCTACACCATGTAACACGTCACCACCGAGAGTGCCTACATCATCTGAGTTGATCATAAAAGGTAATGGCAAAGGTATTCATCTTCCACCTCCACATGAGTATGTTGAATGCCTTGTCAATTCCAATGTACCTTGTGATGAGCTACCCATTACTTTGATCACACCACCTATTTTAGAGGACTATGTTCATGATTTTACTTCGTCATGTGATCAAATAACTACAATATCAGCAATTGTGAGTGCACCCATTGAATTAACTATTGATGAGCAAGAACCGTGTGAATCAGAAAATCAATCAAATTTGGGTCAAATATGTTTGAAAATAATTCTGTCGGTGTTTAATCATTTTGATATGACCTCCAATCTTGGTGATAATTTTGTGTCAAATGACATGTTGCATGTTTGCTTATTTACGCATATTGTAGCATCTAAGTTTGAAACGATTCATGTTTATCTACCAATATTGGGACGGTTTAATGATGAACATTATGAATCTTTTGATATGAATAAGGACTTCACTTATATATGCAAACTGAGTTGTAATATTGTCATGCCTTCTACTTCTTGTGATGATTTTTTGGCTTCATATTTCATGACTTGTGATGAGTGCCCTTGCATATATGTGTCACATGTGTCACAACTGAGAATAATAAAAATGGATGACAAATACATATACAATGTGTACGCCTTTTCTCTTTTGGTAGCCACATTTCAGATTAAGCAACGCCGAGGACGGCTTTGTTTTCAAAAAGGGGAGGATGATAAGGACATGACTACTTTTGATACGACCAAAAATATTGCATATGTGCATATTTTTGAGGTGATTTCTTATAATAATTATGCAATAATTTATTTATGTTATCTGGAACAAAAATACTTCACCTATTTTTATTTTATGCCTAAATGCAGAATGGCCGAACATTTGTATGAACCACGTGTGATGACAAAGGGAGAGGAAATGGTTGGATGCTATTCAAGAGGTCCTCTCACATTAAAGGAAATAATTAGGTGTTGTTCAAGAAGTTCTATCACGTCACTTTTAGCCCAAGAGAAGATAGAGTCCAAATCTCTCACGTTCTGGACTCAGATTCGTACTGCACAGACACACCTGTCTCAAAACGCCAACAACTTTTTCATACGGACTCGGAATTGGGTATTTTTTTGGGTGGAAACTAGATTTTATATACATTCCAACCGAGTTGGAATCACCTTAAAATTCGTTTGGATCGTGAAGATAGCGACGAAACAATCTGACGTTGCAGCAGAATCTGAGTCAAACTACAAGTTCAAAGGTGTTGCATCACCTCCACTTGGGCCCATGGGCCTTGTACGACCTAGGGTTGGTTTTAGGGTGTCTTGGGACGTCCTCCCACCTCCTTGGCCGCCACCCCTTGCTCCTATATAAGTAGATCAATCTAGTAGCTTTTCCTTTGGGTTTTGTTTAGTTAAAAGTTAGCCATTGCAACTTCGTGTACTTCGTTTGTGTCCAATGACCAGACTAAGACCGTTTTCGGAACCCCACCATTATCAATACTTCATCTATATTCGCAATATTTAGATTGCATTATCATATTCTTGCTTGTTCTTCGATTGCTTGCAGGAATAGACCTTCGTGGTCAGGTTGATCGTGCTTCGGCGTGGTCAATAACCTCTTGGAGATTGGTTTAGTGATTGCTAAGGCGCAACGTCATGCACGTTCGTAGTCGGATCGTCAAAGTCATCTCCACCAAATCGAAAGTTATCATCTCATCGAAAGATCGGGACCCTCGCCTCTATTAGTCACCTTCACCAGTTCCTATATTTCGCCTTTTTCTCTAGGCAAGCATCATGTGGTGGGGATATCCAAGCATATAGGGCCATTCATATATATTTGATCGTGAATTATTATTGTTGACAATTATCTATACAATAAATAAGTTGGGAGGCAAAACTTTAAGCCCTATCTTTCTCTGAGTTCAACGGATGCCATTTGCTCTAAAAATATGCTTTGAGAGTTAGCAATCATGGAAGACTATACGATAGTTGAGTATGTGGAATTGTAAATCAAAGCTCTTACATATACCCTTCGTGGAAATAAGATGAATTGTAACTGTTTGGTGACTCGAAGCATAGTTTGCTAGTTTTCAAGAAGCTTTATGGTCTGCACTTTAACATGTGAATAGCTGGTTACTTCACCATGAGAAGTTTTATGAGATGAGCTACTGTTTATGACATATAATGATGCTAGAAAAAGTTTTTGGAACTATCATTGTTCAAATTTATGCACTATGCTAGCATTCACACTTCATAAATTATTTCTTTGATCATTTACCTACTCAAGGGCGAGCAGGAAGTAAGCTTAGGGATGCTGATACGTCTCCAACATATCTACAATTCATGAAGTATTCATGCCATGTTTATAATAATTCTATATGATTTTGGTATGATTTTATTAGAACTAACCCGGACTGACTCTATTCTCAGTAGAACTACCGTGGTGTTGTTTTTGTGCAAAAATACAAGTTCCCAGAATGGGTTGAAAATTTATGGAGTATTTTTGGAAAATATAAAAAATACTAGAGCAAAAATATTCCAGAGAGGTGTCCCAAGGGAGCCACAAGCCACCAGGGCGTGGCCACCCCCTGGCCGTGCCTAGCAGGCTTGTGGGGGCCCTCGGGAGTCCCCTTGACGTGATTCCAACTCCAAGTGCTCCTATAAATCAAGAAACCCCCAGAAAGAAATCTAGATCGGGAGTTCCGCCGCAGCAAGCCTCCAGAGCCACGAAAACCAATCGGGAGCCCATTCCGGCACCCTGCCAGAGGGGGAAATCATCATCGGAGGCCATCTTCATCATCCTGATGGTCTCCATGATGAGGAGGGAGTAGTTCACCCTCGGGGCTATGTGTTTGATCTCTCTCTCTCTCTCTCGTGTTCTTGAGATGACACGATCTTGATGTACCGCGAGCTTTATTAATATAGATGAATCATATGGAGTTTTTCCCTCTCTATCTTCTTGTGATGAATTGAGTTTTCCCTTTGAAGTTTTCTTATCGGATTAAGTCTTTAAGGATTTGAGAACACTGTATGTATGTATTGCGATTGGATATCCATGGTGACAGTGGGATGTTCTATTGAATCACTTGATGTATGTTTTGGTGATCAACTTGCGAGTTCCGTGACCTTGGGAATCTATGCATAGGGGTTGGCACGTGTTTTCGTCTTGAATCTCTAGTAGAAACTTTGGTGTACTCTTTGGAGTTCTTTGTGTTGGATTGAACATGATGAATCTGAAATTGTGTGATGCATATCGTATAATCAAGCTCATGGGTACTCATGGTGACATTGGAGTATCTAGGTGACATTACGGTTTTGGTTGATGTGTATCTTAAGTAGTACAACCTCTAGGGCTGTTCGTGACACTTATAGGGATAGCTCATAAGATTGATCGGAGAAGATAACTCTGAGGTGGTTTCGCACCCTACAATAATTTCTTCGTTTGTTCTCTGCTATTTTTGACTTTGGAGAGAACTCTTTATCGCATGTGAGAGATTTACATATGATTCAACCGTGTTAGTATTGTTGAGAGAAATTGCACTAGTCAAAGTATGAACCCTAGGCCTTGTTTCTAAGCATTGCAATACCGTTTGTGCTCACTTTTATCATTAGTTTCCTAGATGTTTTTATATTTTCAGATTACAAAAACCTGTATCTACCATCCATATTACACTTGTATCACCATCTCTTTGCCGAACTAGTGCACCTATACAATTTACCATTGTATTGGGTGTGTTGGGGACACAAGAGACTCTTTGTTATTTTGTTGCAGGGTTGTTTGAGAGAGACCATCTTCATCCTATGCTTCCCATGGATTGATAAACCTTAGGTCATCCACTTGAGGGAAAATTGCTATTTTCCTACAAAACTATGTGCTTGGAGGCCCAACACGAGTCTACAAGAAGAAGGTTGCATAGTAGACATCAATGTCCACTCAAACTTCACGCCTTTGTGAAGCAGATTGGTCAAAGGCTTGGAAAACCTTGGAGAAATTTTCTACAAAACGACGGAAATAGATGGCGAGTCTGAGAAAACTTCTGACTTGCTTAACATTCTACAGGGGAGTCCACTCAAGAATGGTCTGAACTCGTTCTAGGTTGAGAGGAATACTATCTTTGGTGATCACATGACCAAGTTAGGTCACTTCATCCAACCAAAACTCACACTTGGAATACTTGGCATATAGCTAATGCTCTCGAAGCTTTTCCAGTACAAGACAAAGATGTTCAGTGTGCTCTTCTTTATTCTTAGAGAATACCATGATATCATCCAGATAAACCATGACGAAATTGTCGAGGCATTCCATGAATATATAGTTCACCAGACGAGAGAAGGTTGCTGGAGCATTGATTAACCCGAAAGACATGACGGTGTACTCGTATTTTCCATAGCGAGTAACGAACACGGTCTTTGGAATGTATTCTTCATGAACTCGGATTTGATGGTAACCCAACCTCAAGTCAAGTTTAGAAAGCACCGAGGAACCAGCAAGTTGATCATATAGATCATTGATCCGAGGAAGTGGATATTTGTTCTGGGTTGTGGCTTGGTTGATTGGTTAGTAATCTTGAACAAAGTGGTTTGTACCATCCTTCTTCTTGACAAAGAGGGAAAGTGCTCCCCAAACAGAGGAACTTGGAAGAATAAAGCCTTGACGAAGTGAATTGTCGATGTCTTCCTTAAGCTCAATGATTTCATGAGGAGGCATCTTATAAGTTCGCTTGGTGAAAGGAGTGGTGCCTGGTACTAAGTCGATGACAAACTCGACAGCTCTAGAAGGGGGAATTCCTAGCGGTTCTTCTAGAAAGACATCTTGGAAATCACGCACAACTGGGATGTTTTCAATCCCCTCAAGAGGTCATGCATTCAAGGCATTCAAGGCATAAAGTCGTGCTTTGGCATCTCGAACAAGATGAGCATGGTAGCTTACTATCTCATTCTAAGGATGTTGGATGGTTTTTGTGGCACAAATGATTGATGAAGTGTGTATTTTCAACCTATCCATTCCCAGGATCAGGTCAATATTAGAAGACTTCAGCATAATGGGAGAGGCACGAAATAAAAACCCTTAAATTTCAGTGGAGAAATTGTGTATAACCATGGAGGTCCAACATTGCCCTGAGGGGGTGTTTACCACTTTTGGAATGTTCATCTCTTCGTATTTATTGTCATGAATGTATGCAAAATCTTCTAACATGAAAGAATGTGATGCTCCTGAATAAAAAAACAGAAGTCGATACTAAGTTAACAAGAAGAATACCCATCATAGTAGCAGGCTGGTCTTGAATTCAATTTAGTTCAACATTGTTAGCCTGACCACGACCATAAGAAGGCCTGGCATTGTCGTTGCGGGTCTGGTTGTTACCACTACCAGTTGAAGGCAGTGCAAGCTAATTCTGATTCTATCTACACTCTCTGGCACGGTGCCCTGGACAACCACACCTTATGCACAGCCCGTCCTCGGGACAGGAAGGAGGAACTTGGGGTGGTGGAGCTTGGAGTCTTGGTTTCCTAGGTATTGGAGGAGGCAGATGAGGTGGAGCATAGGATGACCTTGGCCAGGAGCAGGTGCATGGTACATGTTGAGGGGAATCCAAATTCGGCGCTTCTAAGTTGATGAGCCCGAAGATGAGCCCATGTCACGATTGCGCTTGTTGTCATCCTTGTATTCATGCAGACCAGTCTCAACCTAAATGGACTTGTTCACCAAGGTAGCGAAATCAGCAAAGTCCTGAACAAGGAGCGCGAGCTTGATATCGAGGCGAAGCCCTTCACAGAACTTCTCATGTCTACGAGCATCAATAGTGATATCTTCTTTAGCATAGGGGGACAAGTCCAGAAACTCCTGCTGGTAAGCATCCACAGTCTTGTTGCCTTGGGTGAGGTTGCGGAAATCTCATTTCTTCATGTCCATTATTCCTTGAGGAACGTAGCGGGCATGGAAAGCAGCTTGGAACTCTGGCCAGGTAATGATGGTTTCAACTGGCTGTGAATGCATGTGACTGTCCCACCATTGTGCGGTGGGGCCCTTCAGGAAGTATACCGCAAAGGTGACAAAGCTGCCAAGTGGGGTGTTGGTAGATTACAACTCATAAGTGATGTCACGGCGCCAGTCATCAACGTCAAGCGACTGAGTTGAGCTACTGTAGACGGCAGGGATGAGGCGCATAAAGTCCTGCAGAGTTATTGGGTGATAGAGGCGAAGTTGTCCCTGTCTTTTGATGAGATGGTGGCTATCGTTTTTGGTGGAGTAGACTTTGACGATCCGACTACAAACGTGTGAGCCGTCGCGCCTTAGCAATCGCTAAACCAACTCTGAGAGGTTATTGACCACGCCGGAGCACGATCAACCTGACCACGAGGGTCTATTTCCTGCACGCAAATGAAGAACAAGCAAGAAACTAAGATTGGAATCTGGATATTGCGAATATAAGAGGAAAACTTTATTGATGAAGTGGGGTTCTGTGACGTCTTTGTCTGGTCGTGGAACCCAAACGAAGAACGCGAAGTTGCTGCTATGGCAAACTTGTAATCTAAACAAAACCCAACCCTAAAACGAAGCCCTAAGGGCTGTATATATGGGGGAATAGAAGGGAATTTCGTGGCCCCTTGGAGGAGGGGTCCGAAACCGACCCTAAGTCAGTTTCCCCATATATACGGAATCTAAAAACAACCTATAATATGGTATTTCGAAATTACATGGGCCTGGCCCAAAAATAAGGTGGCGCAGCACCTATATTAGCCTATGGACGAATTTTATAAAGTGGCATCATGCATATTTCGTCCAAGGCTTCCCGCTCCCATTATGGTGGCTTCAATGTGCGAAAATCATCACCGGAAGCTCCATTGTTCTTCCCCGCACGCGCACCTTCTCCTCCATGCTTGATCCCGCTCCAATGGTCATCCTTCTTATCCATGCTAGGTCCTTCATTCATAAGTAAAACAAAAGTATCCAATTTAGGCAGCATCATATGTTCATGAATATTAGAAGGATTTCCAAGAAACGAAAGTACCTGGTAATTCAATTGACGTGCGCGAGCTCTAGTAATTGGTCCTGTATGTATAGCAGTCGGGGTGGGTGTAACATTAGTAGGGATGTCCTCATCATCCTCCCCTTCTTGAACTGACGTCGTCCTCGACGGAAGCTCATCTTCCTCACCCAAATAAGGCTTCAAATCTGCAATGTTAAAAGTGGGGCTAACCCCAAACTCTGCAGGCAGCTCAAGTTTATATGCATTATCATTTATTTTCTCTAACACCTTAAAAGGACCATCAGCACGTGGCATTAGCTTTGACTTGCGCAAATCAGGAAATCTATCCTTACGCAAATGTAACCAAACAAGATCTCCAGGTGCAAAGACAACATGTTTTCTACCCTTATCTCCAGCAAGTTTGTATTTAGCATTCATACGCTCAATGTTTTCCTTAGTTAACTCATGAATCTTTAATATCAATTCAGCACGTTCTTTAGCATCAAAATTAACCTTCTCCGAAGACGGAAGAGGCAACAAATCAATAGGTGCACGAGGTAAGAAACCATACACAACTTCAAAAGGGCACATCTTAGTGGTAGAATGTAGCGAACGATTATAAGCAAATTCAATATGAGGCAAGCATTCTTCGCACATTTTCAGGTTATTCTTCAAAACAGCCCTAAGCATAGTAGACAATGATCTATTGACTACTTCAGTTTGGCCATCAGTTTGGGGGTGACATGTAGTACTAAAAAGCAGTTTAGTCCCCAACTTAGCCCATAAACATCTCCAAAAGTGGCTAAGAAATTTAGCATCACGATCGGAAACAATTGTATTTGGCACACCATGCAACCGAATAATTTCACGAAAGAACAAATCAGCAACATGAGCAGCATCATCACTTTTATGACATGGTATAAAGTGTGCCATTTTAGAAAATCTATCCACGACAACAAATATGCTATCCCTCCCCTTCTTTGTTCGAGGTAAACCTAAAACAAAGTCCATAGATATATCCTCCCAAGGAACACTAGGTACAGGTAAAGGCATATATAAACCATGAGGATTGAGTCGTGACTTAGCTTTTTGACATGTAGTGCAGCGAGCAACAAAACGCTCAACATCCCGTCTCATCTTTGGCCAAAAGAAATGTGTAGCAAGTACGTCCACCGTCTTCTTCACGCCAAAGTGTCCCATTAATCCTCCTCCGTGCGCCTCCTGTAACAACAAAAGACGAACGGAGCTAGCTGGAATGCATAGCTTGTTAGCACGAAACACAAATCCATTATTAATAACGAACTTGTTCCATGTTCTCCCTTCTTTACAATTCTGCAACACGTCTCTAAATTCAGCATCATGCACATATTGATCTTTGATGGTCTCCAAACCAAATATTTTAAAGTCAAGTTGTGAAAGCATAGTATAACGACGAGACAAAGCATCAGCAATAACATTATCTTTACCCTTCTTGTGTTTAATGACATAAGGGAAAGTCTCAATGAATTCAACCCATTTAGCATGTCTACGGTTCAGTTTTGCTTGACTTTTAATATGTTTCAAAGATTCATGATCAGAATGTATAACAAATTCTTTGGGCCATAAATAATGTTGCCATGTTTCCAAAGTCCGAACAAGAGCATATAATTCCTTATCATAAGTAGAATAATTCAGACTAGGCCCACTTAATTTTTCAGAAAAGTACGAAACAGGTTTACCATCTTGTAGTAACACACCTCCTAACCCAATTCCACTAGCATCACATTCAAGCTCGAAAGTCTTATTAAAATCAGGAAGTTGGAGTAAAGGAGCATGTGTTAACTTATCTTTCAAGACCGTGAAGGCTTCTTCCTGTGCGGTACCCCAAGAAAAAGGCACGTCCTTCTTTGTAAGCTCATTGAGAGGCGCAGCAATGGTGCTGAAATCTCTCACAAAACGCCTATAGAAACCAGCGAGGCCAAGAAAACTCCTTACTTGTGTGACCGTTTTGGGCTGCGGCCAACTCTCAATAGCTTCAATCTTGGCTGTATCAACTTCAATTCCCTGTGGAGTAACAACATAGCCAAGAAAAGATACTCGGTCGGTGCAAAAGGTGCACTTCCCAAGGTTACCAAACAAACGTGCATCACGTAGCGCAGTAAAAACAGCACGTAAATGTTCCAAATGTTCCTCCAAAGATCTACTAAAAATCAATATATCATCAAAATAGACTACCACAAATCGTCCAATGAAAGCACGTAAAACCTCGTTCATTAATCTCATGAAAGTGCTAGGTGCATTAGTTAACCCAAAAGGCATGACTAGCCACTCATATAATCCAAACTTAGTTTTAAATGCTGTTTTCCATTCATCGCCCAATTTCATACGAATTTGATGGTATCCACTACGCAAATCAACTTTGGAGAAAATTGTAGAGCCACTTAATTCATCAAGCATATCATCTAGTCTAGGAATAGGATGACGATAAAGAATAGTAATATTATTAATGCCTCTACAATCCACACACATGCGCGATGTACCATCCTTTTTAGGCACTAGAATAATAGGAACAGCACAAGGACTAAGGGATTCACGTATATAACCTTTGTCAAGCAGCTCCTGTACTTGACGCATAATCTCCTTTGTCTCCTCTGGATTGGTACGGTAGGGCACACGGTTGGGTAGGGATGCACCGGGAATTAAGTCAATCTGATGCTCAATCCCGCGAATAGGCGGTAATCCCGATGGCACGTCTTGTGGAAAGACATCAGCGAACTCCTGCAAAATGTTAATGACAGCAGGAGGCAAAGAGGGAGGCATGTCCTCGAATGAAAATAATACCTCTTTACATACAAAAGCATAGCAAACATATGTAGCAACATCCAAATCATTAATATCAGATTTAGTAGCAAGTAAACATCCACTCTTCAATTTTATTTCGGATGCAACAGTAGATGATGGTTTATTATGCTTATGGTGTTGCTCAAATTCCTGTGCTACAATCTGATTTTCACTCTTATTTTTCTCCTGTTTTGCTTTACTAGCACTAGCAATGTCATCTTTCATAATATGTTCGGGAGACATAGGAAGCAAAGTGATATTATGATCCTTATGAACAAGAGTATACTGATTTGTCCTACCATGGTGTACAGAATTTTTATCAAACTGCCATGGTCTACCAAGTAAAACAGAACATGCTTGCATGGGTACCACATCACAATCCACATAATCAGAATATGTAGCAATGCTAAAATGCACACGAACAGTACGTGTTACCTTAACCTTGCCACTATTGTTGAACCATTGGATGTAATAAGGATGAGGATGTGGTCTGGTGGTTAGAGACAGCTTCTCCACCATCTCCATGCTAGCCAAGTTATTGCAACTCCCTCCATCGATGATGATGCGAACAGAACGCTCTTTCACAACTCCCTTTGTGTGGAACAAGTTGTGCCTCTGATTTTGCTCAGCGTGTGTAACCTGCACACTGAGAACACGTTGAGCAACTAAACTTTCATACCTGTCAGTGTAATCAGCAGCCATGTATTGTGTTTCTGGTTCTGCATCCTTGCCACCCTGTTCGTCACTGGCAATAAGTGCCAAAGTCTCCTCATCATAATCACTAGCGGACGCATATCCACCATCCTCAGTAACAATCATTACACGCTTGGAAGGGCATTCTCTCGCATAGTGACCTCCACCCTTGCAACGACGACATATAACCTCATGTGTTTGCCCTGTGGATGCAATAGATGAAGAAGAACTCTGTGCAGGCCCAGAAGGTGTGCTCTTCGCAGCGGGTGCAGTAGGAGCATGTTTCCTGGTATCGCGATTAGAGTTGGAGGTTGAAGGAGGTGGTGTTGCAGCAGGACGTGCGGAAGTAGAGGAGGTACGTGGCGTCCATGATGAAGTACGGCCTGCAAAATTAGTAGTTCTCGCCATTGCCTGACGATCCTGCACTTCACGTTCAGCTTTGCAAGCAAGATGAAATAAACGAGTGATAGTGTTATACTCCTTATACTCTAGAATAGTCTGAATCTCTCTATTTAATCCACCCATAAAACGTGCAAGCATAGCTTCATTCTCCTCAACAATACCACATCTAATCATACCAGTTTGTAATTCCTGATAATATTCTTCTACAGAATATTTTCCTTGTCTTAAACGCTGCAAATTTTGAAGCAATTCACGTTGATAATAAGGTGGTACCCAACGATTTCGCATAGCAGTTTTCAAAGCAGCCCAAGTAGTTGGAATATTATCAGGGTGTATTCTACAATGTTCTGACCACCAAACACAAGCAAAACTAGTGAATGAACAAACAGCAGCAGCAACACGTCGATCCTCTGGAAATTGTAAGCATGTAAAACGTTGTTCTGTTTCTAACTCCCATGTAAGATATATATCAGGAACATATCTACCCTCAAACGTCGGAATATTCAATTTAAGTTTAGGGAGATGGTCATGATCCCGTACCTGTGGGGGTGGTGCAGCCCTACCGTTACGGTTGTAGCCATGTGGTCGACCTGGTGCGTATGGCGGGGGTTGCCCCTGGGGCGGATCTGGAGCAACCTCTCCCTCATCATCGAAATCACCATCATAATCTTCAACCTGCTCAACGACAGTAGCCGCACAAGCCACCGAAGTAGCAGCAGTATCAACAGTACCAGGATGTTGGGCGTGGCCGAGAGGCACACGTCGCGCTCGTCGTTCGAAAGGAATAGGAACTGCAGCTGGTGGAGGTAGGCGGGCAAGCACCTCATTGAACTTGGCGTCCATCTTGGCGTCGAATGTCTTCTCCAAACCATCTAGCTTCTCCATGGCCACTCCAAAGTTGTTCACGAAGTCCTGTACCTGCTCAGCCATCATTTGCTGAAATTTATCATAGAGCGCTTTGTTGGTCATGCTCTCCCAGTCGATCTCGTCATCGTGTGATCCTGGCATGGTTAGCAGAAATAGGAAACACACAATATGAAACCTACAGACTACTGGGACGTGGTGGTGGTGGTGGTGTGGCACAAATCCTTTAAGCGAATCTCAATTTCTTACCAGTTCTTACCCAGTAGCAGGCGGTGATCGGCAACCGTTGTAGCCAAAACTCTCAAAGCTTGGATAGAGCGATTGCCAGGTGGTGTCAAGCACACGGTGTAGAAGTATGTGGAGCTGGGATGGCTTATAATATGGTAGCAAAAAGGGTCAGCATTAATCAATTCAGAGATGCAAGGTTGAATAAACGCTCAACGACGGTACTGTGCTGGTCCTAGGCTAGACCGTGCTAGAGACGCGAGCCTAAAACACCAACAAAAGCACGACGATACACGTAAGCAAGGGAAAAGCACACTCGGATTTTTTTTTTTTCGTTTTTTTTTTCGGCGCCTCTTTTTTTTTTTTCAAAAACTCACTACAATGGCGAGTGTCTCAAAACTCTTGCCACGTCGTATAAGCAAGATGGGCACAAATTTTTCTTTTGGACTATATATTTTTTTTTCTGGAGCAATCCGGGGGCTGCGACGACCCAAAAATTTCGACAAAAATCACTATGATAGCAAGTGTCTCAAAACGCTCCGGGGAACCTAAAATCAAGATAGGGAAAAAATATTTTCGGCCGAAATTTTTTTGGGCCAAAACGTGCTCTGCAAAGCGTGCCAGACTTTTTTTTTCCGACACCTGCGCAGGTAGCAAAACACGGATCCGAAATCAAAAGGATCTCGAAACTAAACCTAAAACGAACTGGACTTGGATTGGTGGAGGATTTGTGGTGGTATATATGGACACCAATGGATAGTGATGATTGATGATGAGATATGGCAGCGGTGATGATGGTGGTGGTATATGGCAACTATGAAGATGATGCGGTGGCGGCGTGACAACCTGTGAAAAGAACTCAAAACTCTAAAGGACTAGACACTAAGACCAGCAACTCGACACAATGATGTAACCGCCAATTCAACAAAGCAAAATACTGAAAAGACTATGCAAAGGCTCAGATTGGTTCGGATATGATGATCTAACCCTAATTTTTGTTTGTGGCTTTTTCGTGGACTAAAGGTATGAAGAACAGATGCGATCTAAACTACGAAAACTGGTAAAATCTCACCGAGCAACCTGGAAATCTGATACCACTTGATAGAGGCGAAGTTGTCCCTGTCTTTCGATGAGATGGTGGCTATCGTTTTTGGTGGAGTAGACTTTGACGATCCGACTACGAACGTGTGAGCCATCACGCCTTAGCAATCGCTAAACCAACTCTGAGAGGTTATTGACCACGCCGGAGCACGATCAACCTGACCACGAGGGTCTATTTCCTGCACGCAAACGAAGAACAAGCAAGAAACTAAGATTGCAATCTGGATATTGCGAATATAAGAGGAAAACTTTATTGATGAAGTGGGGTTCTGTGACGTCTTTGTCTGGTCGTGGAACACAAACGAAGAACGCGAAGTTGCTGCTATGGAAAACTTGTAATCTAAACAAAACCCAACCCTAAAACGAAGCCCTAAGGGCTGTATATATGGGGGAATAGAAGGGAATTTCGTGGCCCCTTGGAGGAGGGGTCCGAAACCGACCCTAAGTCAGTTTCCCCATATATACGGAATCTAAAAAGAGCCTATAATATGGTATTTCGAAATTACATGGGCCTGGCCCAAAAATAAGGTGGCGCAGCACCTATATTAGCCTATGGACGAATTTTATAAAGTGGCATCATGCATATTTCGTCCAAGGCTTCCCGCTCCCATTATGGTGGCTTCAATGTGCGAAAATCATCACTGGAAGCTCCATTGTTCTTCCCCGCACGCGCACCTTCTCCTCCATGCTTGATCCCGCTCCAATGGTCATCCTTCTTATCCATGCTAGGTCCTTCATTCATAAGTAAAACAAAAGTATCCAATTTAGGCAGCATCATATGTTCATGAATATTAGAAGGATTTCCAAGAAACGAAAGTACCTGGTAATTCAATTGACGTGCGCGAGCTCTAGTAATTGGTCCTGTATGTATAGCAGTCGGGGTGGGTGTAACATTAGTAGGGATGTCCTCATCATTGGGGTTGATTGCTGTTTCATGTTCGGCCTCCGAAACTGATCCATAAGCCCTTGCATAAATTGGCGGTTTGATGAGGACATGACTACCTTGGATACGGCCAAAAATGTTGCATACATGCATATTTGTGAGGTGATTTCTTATAAGAATTATGCAATAATTTATTTATGTTATCCGGAACAAAAATACTTCACCTATTTTTATTTTCTGCCTAAATGCAGAATGGTCGAACACTTGTATGAACCACGTGTGATGACAAAGAAAGAGAAAATGGTTGGGTGCTATTCAAGAGGTCCTCTAATGTCAAAGGAAACAATTAGGTGTGGTCCAAGAAGTTCTCTCACGCCACTTTTAGCCTAAGAGAAGATAGAGTCCAAGTCTCTCACGTTCTGGACTCAGATTCGGACTGCACAGACACACCTGTCTCAAAACGCCAACAACTTTTTCATACGGACTCAGAATTGGGTGATTCTTCTTGTGCTGGAAACTAGATTTCATATGCGTTCAATCACCTTAAAATTCGTCCGGATCGCGAAGATATCGACGAAACAATCTGACGTTGCATCAGAATCCAAGTCAAACTACAAGTCCAAAGGTGTTGCATCACCTCCACTTGTGATGAGGACATCCCTACTAATGTTACACCCACCCCGACTGCTATACATACAGGACCAATTACTAGAGCTCGCGCACGTCAATTGAATTACCAGGTACTTTCATTTCTTGGAAATCCTTCTAATATTCATGAACATATGATGCTGCCTAAATTGGATACTTTTGTTTTACTTATGAATGAAGGACCTAGCATGGATAAGAAGGATGACCATTGGAGGGGGATCAAGCATGGAGGAGAAGGTGCGCGTGCGGGGAAGAACAATGGAGCTTCCAGTGATGATTTTCGCACATTGAAGCCACCATAATGGGAGCGGGAAGCCTTGGACGAAATATGCATGATGCCACTTTATAAAATTTGTCCATAGGCTAATATAGGTGCTGCGTCACCTTATTTTTGGGCCAGGCCCATGTAATTTCGAAATACCATATTATAGGCTGTTTTTAGATTCCGTATAAGGGGCCACGAAATTCCCTTCTATTCCCCCATATATACAGCCCTTAGGGCTTCGTTTTAGGGTTGGGTTTTGTTTAGATTACAAGTTTGCCATAGCAGCAACTTCGCGTTCTTCGTTTGTGTTCCACGACCAGACAAAGACGTCACAGAACCCCACTTCATCAATAAAGTTTTCCTCTTATATTCGCAATATCCAGATTGCAATCTTAGTTTCTTGCTTGTTCTTCGTTTGCGTGCAGGAAATAGACCCTCGTGGTCAGGTTGATCGTGCTCCGGCGTGGTCAATAACCTCTCAGAGTTGGTTTAGCGATTGCTAAGGCGCGACGGCTCACACGTTCGTAGTCGGATCGTCAAAGTCTACTCCACCAAAAACGATAGCCACCATCTCATCGAAAGACAGGGACAACTTCGCCTCTATCAACTTGGGCCCATGGGCCTTGTACGACCTAGGGTTTTTTAGGGTGTCTTGGGACGTCCTCCCACCTCCTTGGCCGTCACCCCTTGGTCCTATATAAGTAGATCAATCTAGTAGCTTTTCCTTTGGGTTTTGTTTAGATTTTAAGTTCGCCATAGCTGCAACTTCGCGTTCTTCGTTTGTGTTCCACGACCAGACAAAGGCGTCACAGAACCCCACTTCATCAATAAAGCTTTCCTCTTATATTCGCAATATCCAGATTGCAATCTTAGTTTCTTGCTTGTTCTTCGTTTGCGTGCAGGAAACAGACCCTCGTCGTCAGGTTGATCGTGCTCCGGCGTGGTCAATAACCTCTCGGAGTTGGTTTAGCGATTGCTAAGGCGCAGCGTCATCACACGTTCGTAGTCGGATCGTCAAAGTCTACTCCACCAAAACGATAGCCACCATCTCATCGAAAGACAGGGACAACTTCGCCTCTATCAAGTGGTATCAGATTTCCAGGTTGCTCGGTGAGATTTTATCAGTTTTCGTAGTTTAGATCGCATTTGTTTCTTCATACCTTTAGTCCACGAAAAAGCCAAAAAAAATTAGGGTTAGATCATCATATCCGAACCAATCTGAGCCTTTGCATAGTCTTTTCAGTATTTTGCTTTGTTGAATTTGCGGTTACATCGTCGTGTCAAGTTGCTGGTCTTAGTATCTAGTCCTTTAGAGTTTCGAGTTCTATTCACAGGTTGTCACGCCGCCAACGCATCGTCTTCATAGTCGCCATATACCACCACCATCATCACCGCTGCTAGATATCACCACCCACTATCCATTGGTGTCCATATATACCACCACCAATCCGAGTCCAGCTCGTTTTAGATTTCATTTCGAGATCTTTTTGATTTCGGATTCGCGTTTTGCTACCTGCGTAGGTGTCGGGAAAAAAAAGTCTGGCACGCTTTGCAGAGCACGTTTTGGCCCAAAACTTTTTCGGCCGAAAATATTTTTCCCTATCTTGATTTTAGGTTCTCCGGAGCATTTTGAGACACTTCCTATCATAGTGATTTTGTCAAAATTTTTGGTCGTCGCAGCCCCCGGATTGCTCCAAAAGAAAATAGTCCAAAAAATTTCGTGCCCATCTTGCTTATATGACGTGGCAAGAGTTTTGAGACACTCGCCATTGTAGTGATTTTTGAGCAAAAAAAAAAGAGGCGCCGACAAAAAAATAATTCAAAGTGTGCTCTTCCCTTGATTACGTGTAGCGTCGTGATTTTGTTGGTGCTTTAGGCTCGCGTCTCTAGTACGGATCTAGCCTAGGACCAGCACAGTACCGTCGTTGAGCGTTTATTCAACCTTGCATCTCTGAATTGATTATTGCTAACCCTTTTTGCTACCATATTATAAGCCGTCCCAGGTCCACATACATCTACGTCGTGTGTTTGACACCACCTGGCAATCGCTCTATCCAAGCTTTGAGAGTTTTGACTACAACGGTTGCCGATCACCGCCTGCTGCTGGGTAAGAACTGGTAAGAATTTGAGATTCGCTTAAAGGATTTGTGACACACCACCACCACCACCACCACCACCACCATGTCCCAATAGTCCGTAGGTTTCATATTCTTGTGTGTTTCCTATTTGCTAACCATACCAGGATCACACGACAATGAGATCGACTGGGAGAGCATGACCAACAAAGCGCTATATGATAAATTTCAGCAAATGATGGCTGACCAGGTACAAGACTTCATGACCAACTTTAGAGAGGCCATGGAGAAGCTAGATGGTTTGGAGAAGACCTTTGACACCAAGATGGATGCCAAGTTCAATGAGGTGCTTACCCGTCTACCACCACCAGCTGCAGCTCCTATTCCTTTCGAACGACGAGCACGACGTGTGCCTCTCGGCCAAGCCCAACATACTGGTACTGTTGATACTGCTGCTATTTCTGTGGCTCGTGCTTCTACTGTCGTTGAGCAGGTTGACGATTATGATGGTGATTACGATGATGAGGGAGAGGTTGCTCCCGATCAGCCTCAGGGGCAACCACCACCATACGCACCAGGTCGACCACATGGCTACAACCGTAACGGTAGGACTGCCCCACCCCCTCAGGTACGGGATCATGACCATCTCCCTAAACTTAAATTGAATATTCCGACGTTTGAGGGTAGATATGTTCCTGATATATATCTTACATGGGAGTTAGAAACAGAACAACGTTTTACATGCTTACAATTTCCTGAGGATAGACGTGTTGCTGCTGCTGTTTGTTCATTCACTAGTTTTGCTTGTGTTTGGTGGTCAGAACATTGTAGAATACACCATGCTAATATTCCAACTACTTGGGCTGCTTTGAAAACTGCTATGCGTAATCGTTGGGTGCCACCTTATTATCAACGTGAATTGCTTCAAAATTTGCAGCGTTTAAGACAAGGGAAAAATTCTGTAGAAGAATATTATCAGGAATTACAAACTGGTATGATTAGATGTGGTATTGTTGAGGAGAATGAAGCTATGCTTGCACGTTTTATGGGTGGATTAAATAGAGAGATTCAGACTATTCTGGAGTATAAGGAGTATAACACTATCACTCGTTTATTTCATCTTGCTAGCAAAGCTGAACGTGAAGTGCAGGATCGACAGGCAATGGCGAGAACTACTTTTTCTGCAGGTCGCACTTCATCATGGACGCCACGTACCTCATCTACTTCCACACGTCCTACTGCAACACCACCTACTTCAACCTCCAACTCCAACCACGATACCAGGAAATAGGCTCCTACTCCACCCTCTATGAAGAGCACACCTTCTGGGCCTGCACAGAGCTCTTCTTCATCTATTGCACCCACAGGGCAAACACATGAGGTTATATGCCGTCATTGCAAGGGTGGAGGTCACTTTGCGAGAGAATGCCCTTCCAAGCGTGTCATGATTGTTACTGAGGATGGTGGATATGCGTCTGCTAGTGATTATGATGAGGAGACTTTGGCTCTCATTGCAAGTGAAGAACACGATGTCGACGATGCAGAACCAAAAACACACTACATGGCTGCTGATTACGCTGACAGGTATGAAAGTTTAGTTGCTCAACATGTTCTCAGTGTGCAGGTTACACAGGCTGAACAAAATCAGAGGCACAACTTATTCCACACAAAGGGAGTTGTGAAGGAGCGTTCTGTTCGTGTCATCATCGATGGAGGGAGTTGCAATAACTTGGCTAGCATGGAGATGGTGGAGAAGTTGTCTCTAACCACCAGACCACATCCTCATCCTTATTACATCCAATGGTTCAACAATAGTGGCAAGGTTAAGGTAACACGTACTATTCGTGTGCATTTTAGCATTGCTACATATTCTGATTATGTGGATTGTGATGTGGTACCCATGCAAGCATGTTCTGTTTTACTTGGTAGACCATGGCAGTTTGATAAAAATTCTGTACACGATGATACGACAAATCAGTATACTCTTGTTCATAAGGATCATAATATCTCTTTGCTTCCTATGTCTCCCGAACATATTATGAAAGATGACATTGCTAGAGCTAGTAAAGCAAAATAGGAGAAAAATAAGAGTGAAAATCAGATTGTAGCACAGGAATTTGAGCAACACCATAAGCATAATAAACCATCATCTACTGTTGCATCCGAAATAAAATTGAAGAGTGGATGTTTACTTGCTACTAAACCTGATATTATTGATTTGGATGTTGCTACATCTGTTTGCTATGCTTTTGTATGCAAAGAGGTATTATTTTCATTTGAGGACATGCCTCCCACTTTGCCTCTTGCTGTCATTAACATTTTGTAGGAGTTCGCTGACGTCTTTCCACAAGACGTGCCACCGGGATTACCGCCTATTCGCGGGATTGAGCATCAGATTGACTTAATTCCCGGTGCATCCCTACCCAACCGTGCGCCCTGCCGTACCAATCCCGAGGAGACAAAGGAGATTATGCGTCAAGTACAGGAGCTGCTTGACAAAGGTTATATACGTGAATCCCTTAGTCCTTCTGCTGTTCCTATTATTCTAGTTCCTAAAAGGGATGGTACTTCGCGCATGTGTGTGGATTGTAGAGGCATTAATAATATTACTATTCGTTATCGTCATCCTATTCCTAGACTAGATGATATGCTTGATGAATTAAGTGGCTCTACAATTTTCTCCAAAGTTGATTTGCGTAGTGGATACCATCAAATTCGTATGAAATTGGGAGATGAATGGAAAACAACATTTAAAAGTAAGTTTGGATTATATGAGCGGTTAGTCATGCCTTTTGGGTTAACTAATGCACCTAGCACTTTCATGAGATTAATGAACGAGGTTTTACGTGCTTTCATTGGACGATTTGTGGTAGTCTATTTTGATGATATATTGATTTTTAGTAGATCTTTGGAGGAACATTTGGAACATTTACGTGCTGTTTTTACTGCGCTACGTGATACACGTTTGTTTGGTAACCTTGGGAAGTGCACTTTTTGCACCGACCGAGTATCTCTTCTTGGCTATGTTGTTACTCCACAGGGAATTGAAGTTGATAAAGCCAAGATTGAAGCTATTGAGAGTTGGCCGCAGCCCAAAACGGTCACACAAGTAAGGAGTTTTCTTGGCCTCGCTAGTTTCTACAGGCGTTTTGTGAGAGATTTCAGCACCATTGCTGCGCCTCTCAGTGAGCTTACAAAGAAGGACGTGCCTTTTTCTTGGGGTACCGCACAGGAAGAAGCCTTCACGGTCTTGAAATATAAGTTAACACATGCTCCTTTACTCCAACTTCCTGATTTTAATAAGACTTTCGAGCTTGAATGTGATGCTAGTGGAATTGGGTTAGGAGGTGTGTTATTACAAGATGGTAATCCTGTTGCGTACTTTTCTGAAAAATTAAGTGGGCCCAGTCTGAATTATTCTACTTATGATAAGGAATTATATGCTCTTGTTCGGACTTTGGAAACATGGCAACATTATTTATGGCCCAAAGAATTTGTTATAAATTCTGATCATGAATCTTTGAAACATATTAAAAGTCAAGCAAAACTGAACCGTAGACATGCTAAATGGGTTGAATTCATTGAGACTTTCCCCTATGTCATTAAACACAAGAAGGGTAAAGAAAATGTTATTGCTGATGCTTTGTCTCGTCGTTATACTATGCTTTCACAACTTGACTTTAAAATATTTGGTTTGGAGACCATCAAAGATCAATATGTGCATGATGCTGAATTTAGAGACGTGTTACAGAATTGTAAAGAAGGGAGAACATGGAACAAGTTCGTTATTAATGATGGATTTGTGTTCCGTGCTAACAAGCTATGCATTCCAGCTAGCTCCGTTCGTCTTTTGTTGTTACAGGAGGCGCATAGAGGAGGATTAATGGGACACTTTGGCGTGAAGAAGACGGAGGACGTACTTTCTACACATTTCTTTTGGCCAAGGATGAGACGGGACGTTGAGCGTTTTGTTGCTCGCTGCACTACATGTCAAAAAGCTAAGTCACGACTCAATCCTCATGGTTTATATATGCCTTTGCCTGTACCTAGTGTTCCTTGGGAGGATATATCTATGGACTTTGTTTTAGGTTTACCTCGAACAAAGATGGGGAGGGATAGCATATTTGTTGTCGTGGATAGATTTTCCAAAATGGCACACTTTATACCATGTCATAAAAGTGATGATGCTGCTCATGTTGCTGATTTGTTCTTTCGTGAAATTATTCGATTGCATGGTGTACCAAATACAATTGTTTCAGATCGTGATGCTAAATTTCTTAGCCATTTTTGGAGATGTTTATGGGCTAAGTTGGGGACTACACTACTTTTTAGTACTACATGTCATCCACAAACTGATGGCCAAACTGAAGTAGTCAATAGATCATTGTCTACTATGCTTAGGGCTGTTTTGAAGAATAACCTGAAAATGTGGGAAGAATGCTTGCCTCATATTGAATTTGCTTATAATCGTTCGCTACATTCTACCACTAAGATGTGCCCTTTTGAAGTTGTGTATGGTTTCTTACCTCGTGCACCTATTGATTTGTTGCCTCTTCCATCTTCGGAGAAGGTTAATTTTGATGCTAAAGAACGTGATGAATTGATATTAAAGAAGCATGAGTTAACGAAGGAAAACATTGAGCGTATGAATGCTAAATACAAAATTGCGGGAGATAAGGGTAGAAAACATGTTGTCTTTGCACCTGGAGATCTTGTTTGGTTACATTTGCGTAAGGATAGATTTCCTGATTTGCGCAAGTCAAAGCTAATGCCACGTGTTGATGGTCCTTTTAAGGTGTTAGAGAAAATAAATGATAATGCATATAAACTTGAGCTGCCTGCAGAGTTTGGGGTTAGCCCCACTTTTAACATTGCAGATTTGAAGCCTTATTTGCGTGAGGAAGATGAGCTTCCGTCGAGGACGACTTCAATTCAAGAAGGGGAGGATGATGAGGACATCCCTACTAATGCTACACCCACAACTCCGACTGTTATACATACAGGACCAATTACTAGAGCTCGCGCACATCAATTGAATTACCAGGTACTTTCGTTTCTTGCAAATCCTTCTAATGTTCATGAACATATGATGCTGCCTAAATTAGATACTTTTGTTTTACTTGTGAATGAAGGACCTGGCATGGACAAGAAGGATGACCATTGGAGCGGGATCAAGCATGGAGAAGAAGGTGCGCGCGCGGGAAAGAACAAGGGAGCTTCCAGTGATGATTTTCGCACTTTGAAGCCACCATAATGGGAGCAAGAAGCCTTGGACGAAATATGCATGATGCCACTTTATAAAATTCGTCCCTAGGCTAATATAGGTGTTGCGCCACCTTATTTTTGGACCAGGCCCATGTAATTTCGAAATACCATATTATAGGCTATTTTTAGAGTCCGTATGTATGGGGAAACTGAGTTAGGGGTCCGAAATAACCCCTAACTCAGTTTCCCTAGACATACGGACCCTAAAAACAACCTAATAAGTGGTATTTCAAAATTACATGGTCCTGGCCCAAAAATAAGGTGACACATCATCTATATTAGTCTATGGACGAAATATATGAAGTGGCATCTTGTATATTTCATCCAAGCCTTCATGCTCTCCTTATGGTGGCTTCAAAGTGCGAAAATCATCACTAAAAACTCCATTGTTCTTTCCCGCGTGCGCACCTTTTCCTCCAAGCTTGATCCCGCTCCAATGGCCATCGTTCTTGTCCATGCTAGGTCCTTCATTCATAAGTAAAACAAAAATATCTAATTTAGGCAGCATCATATGTTCATGGACATTAGAAGAATTTCCAGGAAACGAAAGTATCTCGTAATTCAATTGGAATGCGTGAGCTCTAGTAATTGGTCTAGTATGTAATGCAACAGGGGTTGTGGGTGTAACAATGGTATTGATGTCCTCATCACATGGATTACTAGCAGCAAATGCTTCGGAGCATCGTGAAAACGAGCATGAGTTTCATACAAATTGAGAGCAAGAGCTCAGGCAGTACGCTCCAGAGCCTCTGTGTACCGAACCAGAACCTGCGGATCATAGCGACGTCGCACGTAAGGGGTCCATACCGCGGTATAGTGCCTAGTCTCATCCACAATGGAGACATACGGGATGTATATGAACGCGGTCTCCTCCAAACGATGATGCTCTCCATGGAGATTGACGATAGAAGCAAAGGCAGCGTCATGGACTACCATATCAAAAGTTAATCCAACACCGTGAAAGGTGTGTAGCTCAGTGATGGAGATGTTCTGTCGATCAAAGGTAACAACCACAGCATGGTACTGCTCCTGGTTGAACTCGTGGTAGTCCTCATGAACAGTGTACTCAAGGTACCAATGATCTCCCAGCCTGGTCAAGAGGTCGATCGGAATGGCCGGGAACCTAGTCGCATCGACAACATTAGTCATGCGTACGATCTACCTTGCGGAATGCATCTATAATAAGGAGGTTCAAAGATGTCAAATGATAGTGTGTCCAACATATTTCCAAAGCAAACAATTGTCGATAAAACAACTCTCCAGGTGGATGTGATCACGAGAACCTAATGTTAGAGTTAGCAAAATCTTTAACCCGAATAGAAGAGAGATCAGAACTGAGAGTATAGAAGAGATATCCTAATACCACCCAATTGAGATGTGGGCTCGTAAGCCACACAACAAAGTTAGTAAAAGCTTCTCCACTACTAGACTCAACTTTCACCAAGGAGTTGGAAAGGGGTCTACCTATAGGCAGTCGGTCTGATACCAACTTGTGACACCCTCATTTTTATCGTATGCTATTCATACACCCAAATGCACACGATCAAGATAAGGGACTCACAGGAAGATATCACAACACAACTCTAGACACAAATTAAAGTCATACAAGCTTCATATTACAAGCCAGGGGCCTCCAGGGCTCGAATACATAAGCTTGAATACAAACGAGTCAGCGAAAGCAACAATATCTGAGTACAGACATAAGTAAACAAGTTTGCCTTAAGAAGGCTAGCACAAACATAAGGAACCGATCAAAAAGGCAAGGCCTCTTGCCTGGGAGCCTCCTATCTTACTACTGGTCGGGGGCAGCCTCCACGTAGAAGTAGGCTCCGTTGGTGTAGTAGTAGTCATCGACAGGAGCAGCTGTCTCCTAGGGTCTGTCATCGGATTGCAGTAATCATATCAAGGGGGCAAGGGAGAGCAAAGCAACCATGAGTACTCATCCAAAGTACTCGCAAGACATATATCAGATCTATGCTAAGTATGCAACATTATAAAAGGAATGGTGCTATATCTTTGGACTGACTGCAGAAATGCTGGAATAGAGGGGAAGGCCTAGTCCTATCAAAGACTAGCATCTTGAGCATATTGTAGCATTAGAAGAGTGTAGATTAGCATTTTATAAGTAGGAAGTTATTTAAGTATCGCCTAGAGATTCTTCCTCAATTCCCTGCGATAAAGCAATCTCGAGCCAACAATTTCATTTCAAAGTCACCATTCTAGTTGTATTAGAATAGATATACTTCCCTATAGGGGGCACAAACTTTCCCAACATGCTCGATTAACTATGGCTGGACACAATTTCCTGGTCATGCCCGGCCTCGTCTGATCGAAACGATGTAGTCCCACCTAGGCTCAAAAAAGAGGCCACACACTAGTCTACATCATAATCGCAAAGGGGTCATGGGCCAATCTCCCTTCACAATCCTGCGCATTACGTGGACGACTGGTGTTAGTCCTGGCAGCTCTTAATACAAAGACGATACTTACGCGGGCCATTCGGGCACGTGTCGCTCAACTATGACATCTTAAGAGCTTCTTGGTGAATGTACGATGCAAAGTGCCGATACTGATTGCCGTGTGGTGGTTAGTGCAAAACATGCCTCTGTGTTTTGTTAGCTGTGGTGGCGATTAATGATCCACGATATGTGGTCCCGTCGCCCTGCCTCGAGGACTTGTGGCAAGGGCCAAGAATGCCCAGCCACTCATCGTCATTATTACACCAACACCCTCCATGTCATCCTAACCTCAACATGTTTCAGTAGTAAAGTGGCAGCCATGGGGTGGCCCGAGGGGCGCCATAGCGGCATCACCGGCGAGCAAAGCGGCGATGCAGTGCCACGGCAATGTGTGGGCTAGCTTGGGGCAGGTGCGATCGGGGCGAGGCGGTGCACGCATGCGCAGGTAGCAGCAATAGCTGGAAAGCGGCAGAGGCACTGGCCGGCGGGCAAAAGACAGTCCAGCGATGCGAGCACGCGCTGGTAGCGGAACCAAGGGCGAGAGGGGAGGGGCCGGCTGGAGCCTCACTAGCGTTGATGAGAGGAGGGTGGGCGAGGCTCTATGGAGCCGTTGGCGCAGTGGCACGACGGCGAGGGGCGCGGCGACGGCGCCGCCCGCGTCGGGCATGTCTCCGAGGTGAGGCAGAGGCGAGAGGGAGCGGCGAAGGGGAGTGGAGCGGCTAGGGTCCATGGGGAGGGTTCGTCTGTGTTTATATAGGAGGGGGCACCGAATGGCCACCACTGTGGCATGGCACGGCCACTGCAGGCCAATGGCCGCCACGATCCCCATGCCTCCCACTATAGCGGGAGGTTACAGCTAGGGGGGTTGGGCCGGCCTGGGACTAAGGCCCAGGGGGAACAGGGAGTGGGCCTTTTCTTTTATTTAAATGTTTGTTTTTAGATTTAGTTAATTTCTGTTTTGCTATTATTTTAACACTATTTGACTTATGCAATATTAGGAAGTGCCAGAAAAAGTTTGAGGGCCATTTGAATATGTTTCAAATTTTCATTATTCAAAAGGCATTCAAATTATTCTTTCGGGCTCTGTTTTCAAAAGTTTAAGGCACATAAATACTGTAAGTGTTGGGGAACGTTGCATGGGAAACAAAAAAATTCCTACGCACACACAAGATCTATCCATGGTGATGAGCGTCTACGAGAGGGAGAGTGGATCTACATACCCTTGTAGATCGCTAAGCGGGAAGCGTTAAGAAACGCGGTTGGTGTAGTCGAACGTCTTCGCGATCCAAATCGCCTAGCGTCCTGCGATCTCATCACGATCCATCCAGCGATCCAATCACAATCCGTCCTGCGAACTCATCACGATCCGTCCCGCGATCTCATCACGATCCATCTCGCGATCTTGATAATGGTCCTTCCAATCTAGCGTCGAACGGACGACACCTCCGCGTTTAGCACATGTGCAGCTTGATGACGATCTCTGCCTTCTTGATCCAGCAAGAGGGAGCGGAGAGGTAGACAAGTTCTCCGGCAGCGTGACGGTGTCGTGGTGATGGTGGTGGAACAATTCCGGCAGGGCTTCGCCTAAGCACTGCAGAAAACCGATCTAGAGGAGAAACTATGCACTAGAGGAGAGGGTAGCACGTCGCTGAAAAATCAATTGCAAAAACCCTAAAACCTCTAGTGGAAGGAGAGGAGGAATCCTCCTCCAATCCTAGTAGGACTAGGACTCCTCCTTATTTTGGCCTTTTTGCCTTGTTCCACCTTTTCTCTTTGGGCCTTTCTTCCCAGCCGCATGGGCCTTATGTGGGACTTCCACCAGCCCACTAAGGGTTGGTATTCACCCTCCTACAGCCCATGTAGCCTCTTGGGTCGAAATACCCCTCCCGATAGTCTCCCGGTACACTACCGGCACTCCCAGTACACTACCGATGAGCCCGAAACTTTTCTGGCGACAAAAATAGGACTTCCTATGTATCAATCTTTACCTCTGGACCATTCTGGAGCTCCTCGTGACGTCCGGGATCTCATCTAGGACTTTGAACAACCTTCGGTCACCACCATGCATAACTCTATACTACCGAAACGTCACCAAACCTTAAGTGTGTAGACCCTGCGGGTTCGAGAACTATGTAGACATGACCTAGACACCTCTACGGTCAATAACCAATAGCGGGACCTGGATGCCCATATTGGTTCCTACATATTCTATGAAGATCTTTATCGGTCGAATCTCTTTGTCAAGGATTCAGTTAATCCCGTATGATGTTCCTTTTGTTCTTCGGTATGTTACTTGCCCGAGATTCTATTGACGGTATCTCCATAACTAGTCCAACCTCGTTACCGGAAAGTCTCTTTACTCGTTCCGTAATACAAGATCCCGCGACTAACACTTAGTCACATTGCTTGCAAGGCTTGTTGTGATGTTGTATTACCAAGTGGGCCCTGAGATACCTCTTTGTCACTCAGAGTAACAAATCCCAGTCTTGATCCATGCCAACCCAACAGATACCCTCAGAGATACGTGCAGAGTACCTTTATAGTCACCCAGTTACGCTGCGACGTTTGATACACACAAGGCACTCCTCCGGCGTCAGTGAGTTGCATGATCTCATGGTCATAGGAACAAATACTTGACATGCAGAAAACAGTAGCAATAAACTAACACGATCATATGCTATGTTTGTAGTTTGGGTCTTGTCCATCACACCATTCTCCTAATGATGTCATCCCGTTATCAAATGATATCTCATGTCCATGGCTAGGAAACCTTAACCATCTTTGATCAATGAGCTAGTGTATTAGAGGCATACTAGGGACATGGTTTTGTCTATATATCCACACATGCATCTAAGTCTCCGATCAATACAATTATAGCATGGATAATAAACGATTATCATGAACAAGGAAATATGATAATAACTAATTTATTATTGCCTCTAGGGCATATTTCCAACAGTCTCCCACTTGCACTAGAGTCAATAATCTAGTTCACATCACCATGTGATTCGCATTGTTATGAATCTAACACCCAATTAGTTCAGGGGCTCGATCATGCTTTGCATGTGAGAGAGATCTTATAGTCAATGGGTCTACGACATTCAGATTCGTGTGTACTTTTCAAATCTCTATGTCAAACTGTAAACACTCCTACCACACTCCACTTGGTACTATTCCAAATGGCTGCTCCATTATACGTATCCGGATTGCTACTAAGAGTCATCCGGATTAGTGTTAAAGCTTGTATCGACGTAACTCTTTACGATGAACCCTTTATCACCTCCATAATCGAGAAACATTTCCTTAGTCTTTTAGTCACTAAGGATAATATTGACCGTTGTCTAGTGATCCACTCCTGGATCACTCTTGTACCCCTTGACAGACTCATGGCAAGGCACACACACGTATGGTACACAGCATGGCATACTATACAGAGCCCATGGCTAAGGCATAGGGGACGACGTTCGTCCTTTCTCTTTCTTCTGCCGTTGTCGATCTTTGAGTCTCACTCAACTTCACACCTTACAAATCAGGCAAGAACTCTTTCTCTGACTGATCCATTTTGAACTCTTTCAAAATCTTGTCAAGGTATGTACTCATTGAAAGTCTCATCAAGCATCTTGATCTATCTCTATAGATCTTGATGCTCAACAATTAGGTAGCTTTATCCAGGTCTTCCTTTGAAAATCACTTTTCAAACAACCGTAAATGCTTTCCAAAAATTCTACATTATTTCCGATCAACAATATGTAATGCACATATACTTATCAAAAATTCTATAGTGCTCCCACTCACTTTATTGTCAATACAAGTTTCGCATAAACTTTGTATAAACTACAAAACTTTGATCACCTCATCAAAGTGTATATTCCAACTCCGAGATGCTTGCTCCAGCCCTTAGATGGATTGCTGGAGCTCACACACCTTTTAGCATCCTTAGGACTGACAAAACCTTCTGGTTGTATCACATACAACCTTTCCTCAAGTAAACTGTTAAGGAAACGATGTTTTGTCATCCATCTGCCAGATTTCATAATTGAAAAATGCTGCAAATGCTAACATAATTCCAACAGACTTTAGCATCGCTACGAGTGAGAAAGTCTCATCGCAGTCAACTCCTTGAACTTTGTCGAAAACTTCTTTGCAACAAGTCGAGCTTTATAAATGGTGACATTTACCATCAGCATATGTCTTCATTTTAAAGGTCCATTTGTACTCGACGACTTGCCGTCCAACGAGCAAGTCTACCAAAGTCTATACTTGGTTTTCATACATGGATTCGTTCTCGGATTTCATGGCCTCCAACCATTTGTCAGAATCCGGGCCCATCATCGCTTCTCCATATCTCGTAGGTTCATCGTTGTCCAACAACATGACCTCCAAGACAGGGTTGCCGTACCACTCAGGAGCAGTACGCATCCTTGTCGACCTACGAGGTTCGATAGTAACTTGATCCAAAGCTTCATGATCATCATCATTTATTTCCTCTTCAACAGACGTAGGTTTTAGAGAAACATCTTTTTGCGCTGCGCTACTCTCTAGTTGAAACAAAGGTTCAACAACCTCATCAAGTTCTATCTTCCTCCCACTCAATTCTTTCGAGAGAAACCTTTTCTCGGGAAAGGACCCATTTTAGCAACAAACACTTCGCACTTGGATCTGAGATAGAAGGTATACCCAACTGTTCTTAGGGTATTCTATGAAGATGCATTTGTCCGCTTTGGGTTCGAGCTCATTAGGTGAAAACCTTTTTTCACATAAGCGTCGCGGCCCCAAACAATAAGAAATGACAGCTTAGGTTTCTATCAAACCAATTTGGACGGTGTCATCTCAACGGATTTAGGTGGTGCCCTATTGAAAGTGAATGTAGTTGTCACTAACGCATAACCCCAAAAATATAGTAGCAAAACGATAAGAGACATCATAGTATGCACCATATCCAATAGAGCATGACTATGACGTTCGGACACACCATCACACTGTGGTGTTCCAGGTGGCGTGAGTTGTGAAACAATTTTCACATGGTCTAAATTTGTATGCCAAACTCGTAACTCATATATTCATTTCCACGATCATATCGTAGACATTTTTATCTTCTTGTCACGATGATCTTAAACTTCACTCTGAATTTGCTTGAACCTTTCAAACGATTCAGACTTGTGTTTCATTAAGTAAATATACACTATATCTACTCAAATCATTAGTGAAGATAAGAAAATAACGATATCCACCGCACACTACAAGACTCATTGGATTGCATACATCAACATGTATCATTTCCAATAAATCACTTGCCCACTCCATCCATCTGGAAAATGGGGTCCTTAGTCATCTTTCCCAAGAGGCATGGTTCGCATGTCTCAACCGATTCGGAATCGAATGAGTCTAAAGATCCACAAGCATGGAGTTTGTTCATGTGCTTTATACCAATATGACATTTAGCAGCAGTGCCACAAGTATGTGGTACTATCATTATTAACTTT
The DNA here is from genome assembly GCA_022496015.1 of Hordeum marinum. Taxonomy (NCBI): domain Eukaryota; kingdom Viridiplantae; phylum Streptophyta; class Magnoliopsida; order Poales; family Poaceae; genus Hordeum; species Hordeum marinum. Next base: position 150,981,572 of record CM039676.1, read on the forward strand.
GTATCTTTTGGCATCAATGTTATGAACATGTGTATTACTACGATCAAGATTCAACAAACCATTCTTACTGGGTGCATGACCATTGAAGGTATCATTCATGTAAACAGAATAACCATTATTCTCTAACTTAAATGAATAACCGTGTTGCAATAAACACGATCTAATCACGTTCATGCTCAATGTAAAACACCAAATAACATTTATTTAGGTTCGTCACTAATCCCGAATGTAGAGAGAGCGTGCGATGTTGATCACATCAACCTTGGAAACATTTCCAACATACATCATCCCTCACCCTTAGCTAGTTATCCGTTTATTCCGTAGCTTTTATTTCGAGTTACTAACATTTAGCAACCAAACCGGTATCCAATACCTAGGTGCTACTAGGAGTACTCGCAAGGAACACATCATTAACATGTATATCAAATATACTTCTGTCGACGTTGCCAGCCTTCTTATCTACCAAGTATCTAGGGTTGTTCCGCTTCAGCGACCGCTCTCCTCATAATTGAAGCACTTACTCTCGGGTTTGGGTTCAACTTTTGGTTGCTTCACTAGAGCAGCAACTGACTTGCTATCCATGAAGTTTCCCTCCTTGCTCTTGCCCTTCTCGAAACTAGTGGTGTGACTAACCATCAATACTTGACGCTCCTTCTTGATTTCTACCTTCACGGTGTCAAACATCGTGAACAGCTCAGGGATCTTTATTTCTATCCCTGGCATTTTATAGTTCATCCCCAAGTTCTAGTAGCTTAGTGACAGTGACTTGGAGAACTATATCAATCACTATCTTATCTGGAATATCAACTCCCAACCGATTCAAGCGATTGTAGCACCCAGACAATCTGAGCACATGCTCAATGTTTGAGCTATTCTCTTTCATCTTGTAGGCAAAGAATCTTGTTGGAGATCTCATATCTCGCAACACGGGCACGAGCCTAAGATCCTAATTTCAACTCTTAGAACTTCTCATATGTTCCGTGATGTTCAAAACGTTTCGGAGCCTCAATTCTAAGCCGTAATGCATGACGCACTAAACTATCAAGTAGTCATCAAAACGTGCCTATCAGATGTTCACAACATCTATAGACGATGCTAGAGGGGTTGGCGCACCGAGCGGTGCATTAAGGACATAAGCCTTCTGTGCAGCAATGGGGACAATCCATAGATCACGGACCCAGTCCGCAATATTGCTACCATCATCTTTCAACTCTATTTCTCTAGGAACATATAAAAATTCAAGGGAGCTATAGCGGGAGTAAGTAATCAACAACATAATTTGCACAGACACTACTAACCATGTTCATGATAATGAGTTCAATTAATCATATTACTGAAGAACTCCCACTCAAATTGACATCCCTTCGGTCATTCGAGTGATACATGATCCAAATTCACCAACTCAAGTCCGATCATCACGTGATTTGAGGTGGCTTCAATGGTGAACATCATCATTTTGATCATATCTACTATATGACTCATGTTCGACCTTTCGGTCTCTTGTGTTCCGAGGCCATGTCTGTACATGCTAGGCTCGTCAAGTTTAACCCGAGTGTTCTGCATGTGCAACACTGGCTTGCACCCGTTGTATGTGAACGTAGAGTCTATCACACCCGATCATCACGTGGTGTCTCGACACGACGAACTTTCGCAACGGTGCACACTCGAGGAGAACACAATTTATCTTGAAATTAAGTGAGGGATCACCTTATAATGCTACCGTTGTCCTAAGCAAAACAACGTGCATAAAAGGATTAACATCACATGCAAATCATAAGTGACATGATATGGCCATGAACTTGTGCTTTTGATCTCCATCTTGAAAGCACTGGCATGATCTTGAAAGCACTAGCATGATCTCCATCATCTTGATCTCCATCAACGTGTCGCCATCGGGGTTGTCGCGCCCATCATGCTTCTACTACTATTGCTACCGTTTAGCAATAAAGTAAAGCATTACATAGCGCTTACACGCAGGTCATACAATAATTAAAGACAACCCTATGGCTCCTGTCGGTTGCCATACTCATCGACATGCAAGTCGTGATATTCTATACAACACATGATCATCTCATACATCACATATATCACATCATGTAATTGGCCATATCACATCACAACATACCCTACAAAACAAGTAAGACGTCCTCTAATTGTTGTTGCATGTTTTACGTGGCTGCTACGGGTATCTAGCAAGAACAATTCTCACCTACGCATAAACCACAACGGTGATACATAAGTTGCTTTTCAAACTTCTCAAGGACTGCCTTTGTCGAATCCGATCCAAGTAAAGTAGGAGAAACAGGCACCCGCCAACCATCTTTGTACAATGAGGTTACACGTCAGTTGATGGAACCGGTCTCTCGTAAGCGTACGAGTAAGGTTGTTCCGGGCCGCTTCATCCCACAATACCGCTGAACCAAAACACGACCAAGGGAGGAAGCAATCTAAGCATCAACGCCCACAAACTCTTTATGTTCTACTCGAGATCTCATCTACACATAGACCTAGCTCATGATGCCACTGTTGGGGAACGTTCCATGGGAAACAAAAAAATTCCTACGCACACGCAAGATCTATCCATGGTGATGAGCATCTACGAGAGGGAGAGTGTATCTACATACCCTTATAGATCACTAAGCAGGAAGCGTTAAGAAACGCGGGTGGTGTAGTCGAACGTCTTCGCGATCCAAATTGCCTAGCGTCCCGCGATTCCATCATGATCCGTCCCGCGATCCAATCACGATCCATCCCGCGAACTCATCACAATCCGTCCCACGATCTCATCACGATCCATCTCACGATCTTGATCACAGTCCTTCCGATCTAGCGCCGAACGGACGGCACCTCCACGTTCAGCACACGTGCAACTTGATGACGGTCTCCGCCTTCTTGATCCAACAAGAGGGAGCGGAGAGGTAGACGAGTTATCCGGCAGCGTGACGGCGCCACGACGATGGTGGTGGAGCAATTTCGGCAGGGCTTCGCCTAAGCACTGCAGAAAACCGATCTAGAGGAGAAACTATGCACTAGAGGAGAGGGTAGCACGTGGCTGAAAAATCAAGTGCAAAAACCCTGAAACCTCTAGTATATATAATAGGAAGAGAGGAGGAGGCTTGGCGCAAGGGCCAAGCCCTCTAGGCTTTGGCCGAAGTGGGAGGAGAGAAGTGGGAGGAGAGGCGGAATCCTCCTCCAATCCTAGTAGGACTAGGACTCCTCCTTATTTTGGTCTTTTTGCCTTTTTCCACCTTTTTCTCTTTAGGATTTTCTTCCCAGCCGCATGGGCTTTATGTGGGACTTCCACCAGCCCACTAAGGGCTGGTATTCACCCTCCCATAGCTCATGTAGACTCTTGGGTCGAAATACCCCTCCCGATGGTCTCCCGATACACTACCGGCACTCTCGGTACACTATCGATGAGCCCGAAACTTTTCTGACGACTAAAACAGGACTTCCTATTTATCAATCTTTACCTCCGGACCATTTCAGAGCTCCTCGTGACGTCCGGGATCTCATCCGGGACTACGAACAACCTTCGGTGACCACCATAGATAAATCTATACTACCAAAACGTCACCAAACCTTAAGTGTGCAGACCCTGCGGGTTCGAGAACTATGTAGACATGACCGAGACACCTCTACTGTCAATAACCAATAGCAGGACCTGGACTCCCATATTGGTTCCTACATATTCTACGAAGATCTTTATCGATTGAACCTCTATGTCAAGGATTCAGTTAATCCCGTATGATGTTTCTTTTGTTCTTCGGTATGTTACTTGCCCGAGATTCGACCGTCGGTATCTCCATACCTAGTTCAACCTCGTTACCGGCAAGTCTCTTTACTCATTCCGTAATACAAGATCCTGTTGCAAGGCTTGTTGTGATATTGTATTACCGAGTGGGCCCTGAGATACCTCTCCATCACACGGAGTAACAAATCCTAGTCTTGATCCATGCAAACCCAACAGACACCCTCGGAGATACCTGTAGAGTACCTTTATAGTCACCCAGTTATGTTGCAACATTTGATAAACACAAGGCACTCCTCCGGTGTCAGTGAGTTGCATGATCTCATGGTCATAGGAACAGATACTTGACATGCAGAAAACAGTAGCAATAGACTGACACGATCATATGCTACGTTTGTAGTTTGGGTCTTGTCCATCACACCATTGTCCTAATGATGTCATCCCGTTATCAAATGACATCTCATGTCCATTGCTAGGAAACCTTAACCATCTTTGATCAACGAGCTATTATATTAGAGGCATACTAGGGACCTTGTTTTGTCTATGTATCCACATATGCATCTAAGTCTCTGATCAATACAATTATAGCATGGATAATAAACGATTATCATGAACAAGGAAATATGATAATAACTAATTTATTATTGCCTATAGGGCATATTTCCAACAGTAAGTGCATCTAGTGCCCCTTAGTGATTTTTGCGTATTGAAGACTTATAGGTTAAGAGACTGATGCGTTTGTAAGTGTACACAGGCTCTATAAGATGCTGACGAGTTTGATATATTCATAGATTATCGACCCCTAAAATCGTATGTCTTCTATTGATGACTTTGGTGAAGACTTTGCTGAAGACTTTGGTATTCCCTGAAGACTTTGAAAATGAAGAAGTTGGTGTGACCTTGAAGATATGAATGAGGACTATGAAGCGTGAACACTTTTGTTTTTGTAGTTTCATTTCCTTTCTTTGAGTCATAGGAAACACTGTACTGTTAAAGGGGCCCGAGGTAATACTACTAAAAATTTCCAACTAATGCTCAACCCAAAAGCCTCAACTTATCCAATCCTTCGAGTGAAACCTCTGGAAATCTCCTACAGTTTATTCAAGTTCTTCAGTGACAAAGACGATGTTCTTCTGGTCTCTAAGGAAATTGGTCTCACTGAGGATTTAGGATTTAGTGAAAATTGCCTACAAGTGAGGAATATGATAAGCCTGAGGATTTTCATAGTTCGAAATTCCGACCGTTGTTGTGCTTAGCGCCAGCTATCCCAAATCATCCTATCCACATAACGGTCATATCATTGGGGGCATTTATGTCTTATCATGTCAGGTTGCACCCTGGCTATAAATAGCCACCCCCACAACCACTAGTTGGTTGGCTGCTCCGAGAGAGATCTTTCACTTGTCATTTGAGAGCAACCCATCCTCTGAGGACTTTGAGAGAAAATCATCAGTGAGAAAAAAACCAAATCCAAACCACCAAACCTAAAGTGATTGAGCATCACTGAAGAGATTGTTCTTGTGTGGAACCGATGCTTGTTACCTTTGAAGACTTTGTATCTTCCAAACGGTTAGGCGTCATGGTCTAGTGCATCCTGTAGTTAACTGGGGATCACGAAGTGACCTTGGTCGAGAGCATCCATCAGTCAATTGTGGATTGTCGGGTGACCAGTTTGTGAGGGTTTTTGAAGTCTACCCTGAAGACTTACCATGAGTGTTGGGAGAGGAGTGTGTGACCTTAGCTCAAGGATAATATGGTAAGGACTATGTGTGACAGCCCAAGTGTTGTCCCTACCTTTTATGGTATGTAATCTCTTGTATGAACCTTGTTGCCATGAGCTTAATGTATGATTTGCACCTTGTCATACCATGTCTTGTCTTGCATTCATGCATCATGCATCCATCATGCCATGTCTTTGCTTTTGTAGTGACCTTGTTTGTGAGTGTGGCTTGTGTTGTGAAATGTGGTTGGATCATGTGTGGTGCACCTCCTTCTCTTCCCCTATGTTTTCTTTTCAACAAAACCCAACCCTGATAGAGGCGAAGTTGTCCCTGTCTTTCGATGAGATGGTGGCTATTGTTTTGGTGGAGTAGACTTTGACGATCCGACTACGAACGTGTGATGACGCTGCGCCTTAGCAATCGCTAAACCAACTCCGAGAGGTTATTGACCACGTCGGAGCACGATCAACCTGACCACGAGGGTCTGTTTCCTACACGCAAACGAAGAACAAGCAAGAAACTAAGATTGCAATCTGGATATTGCGAACATAAGAGGAAAGCTTTATTGATGAAGTGGGGTTCTGTGACGCCTTTGTCTGGTCGTGGAACACAAACGAAGAACGCGAAGTTGCAGCTATGGCGAACTTAATCTAAACAAAACCCAAACCTAAAACGACGCCCTAAGGGCTGTATATATGGGGGAATAGAGGGGAATTTCATGGCCCCTTGGATGAGGGGTCCGAAACCGACCCTAACTCAGTTTCCCCATACATACGGACTCTAAAAATAGCCTATAATATGGTATTTCAAAATTACAATGGCCTGGCCCAAAAATAAGGTGGCGCAACACCTATATTAGCCTAGGGACGAATTTTATAAAGTGGCATCATGCATATTTCGTCCAAGGCTTCTTGCCCCCATTATGGTGGCTTCAAAGTGCGAAAATCATCACTGGAAGCTCCATTGTTCTTTCCCGCGCGCACACCTTCTTCTCCATGCTTGATCCCGCTCCAATGGTCATCCTTGTCCATGCCAGGTCCTTCATTCACAAGTAAAACAAAAGTATCTAATTTAGGCAGCATCATATGTTCATGAACATTAGAAGGATTTGCAAGAAACGAAAGTACCTGGTAATTCAATTGATGTGCGCGAGCTCTAGTAATTGGTCCTGTATGTATAGCAGTCAGAGTTGTGGGTCTAGCATTAGTAGGGATGTCCTCATCATCCTCCCCTTCTTGAACTGAAGTCGTCCTCGACGGAAGCTCATCTTCCTCACCCAAATAAGGCTTCAAATCTGCAATGTTAAAAGTGGGGCTAACCCCAAACTCTGCAGGCAGCTCAAGTTTATATGCATTATCATTTATTTTCTCTAACACCTTAAAAGGACCATCAGCACGTGGCATTAGCTTTGACTTGCGCAAATCAGGAAATCTATCCTTACGCAAATGTAACCAAACAAGATCTCCAGGTGCAAAGACAACATGTTTTCTACCCTTATCTCCCGCAATTTTGTATTTAGCATTCATACGCTCAATGTTTTCCTTCGTTAACTCATGCATCCTTAATATCAATTCGGTACGTTCTTTAGCATCAAAATTAACCTTCTCCGAAGATGGAAGAGGCAACAAATCAATAGGTGCACGAGGTAAGAAACCATACACAACTTCAAAAGGGCACATCTTAGTGGTAGAATGTAGCGAACGATTATAAGCAAATTCAATATGAGGCAAGCATTCTTCCCACATTTTCAGGTTATTCTTCAAAACAGCCCTAAGCATAGTAGACAATGATCTATTGACTACTTCAGTTTGGCCATCAGTTTGGGGATGACATGTAGTACTAAAAAGTAGTTTAGTCCCCAACTTAGCCCATAAACATCTCCAAAAATGGCTAAGAAATTTAGCATCACGATCTGAAACATTTGTATTTGGTACACCATGCAATCGAATAATTTCACGAAAGAACAAATCAGCAACATGAGCAGCAGCATCACTTTTATGACATGGTATAAAGTGTGCCATTTTGGAAAATCTATCCACGACAACAAATATGCTATCCCTCCATAGATATATCCTCCCAAGGAACACTAGGTACAGGCAAAGGCATATATAAACACCATGAGGATTGAGTCGTGACTTAGCTTTTTGACATGTAGTGCAGCGAGCAACAAAACGCTCAACGTCCCGTCTCATCTTTGGCCAAAAGAAATGTGTAGAAAGTACGTCCTCCGTCTTCTTCACGCCAAAGTGTCCCATTAATCCTCCTCCGTGCGCCTCCTGTAACAACAAAAGACGAACGGAGCTAGCTGGAATGCATAGCTTGTTAGCACGGAACACAAATCCATCATTAATAACGAACTTGTTCCATGTTCTCCCTTCTTTACAATTCTGTAACACGTCTCTAAATTCAGCATCATGCACATATTGATCTTTGATGGTCTCCAAACCAAATATTTTAAAGTCAAGTTGTGAAAGCATAGTATAACGACGAGACAAAGCATCAGCAATAACATTTTCTTTACCCTTCTTGTGTTTAATGACATAAGGGAAAGTCTCAATGAATTCAACCCATTTAGCATGTCTACGGTTCAGTTTTGCTTGACTTTTAATATGTTTCAAAGATTCATGATCAAAATGTATAACAAATTCTTTGGGCCATAAATAATGTTGCCATGTTTCCAAAGTCCGAACAAGAGCATATAATTCCTTATCATAAGTAGAATAATTCAAACTAGGCCCACTTAATTTTTCAGAAAAGTACGCAACAGGTTTACCATCTTGTAATAACACACCTCCTAACCCAATTCCACCAGCATCACATTCAAGCTCGAAAGTCTTATTAAAATGAGGAAGTTGGAGTAAAGGAGCATGTGTTAACTTATCTTTCAAGACCGTGAAGGCTTCTTCCTGTGCGGTACCCCAAGAAAAAGGCACGTCCTTCTTTGTAAGCTCATTGAGAAGCGCAGCAATGGTGCTGAAATCTCTCACAAAACGCCTATAGAAACCAGCGAGGCCAAGAAAACTCCTTACTTGTGTGACCGTTTTGGGCTGCGGCCAACTCTCAATAGCTTCAATCTTGGCTTTATCAACTTCAATTCCCTGTGGAGTAACAACATAGCCAAGAAAAGATACTCGGTCGGTGCAAAAGGTGCACTTCCCAAGGTTACCAAACAAACGTGCATCACGTAGCGTAGTAAATACAGCACGTAAATGTTCCAAATGTTCCTCCAAAGATCTACTAAAAATCAATATATCATCAAAATAGACTACCACAAATCGTCCAATGAAAGCACGTAAAACCTCGATCATTAATCTCATGAAAGTGCTAGGTGCATTAGTTAACCCAAAAGGCATGACTAACCACTCATATAATCCAAACTTAGTTTTAAATGTTGTTTTCCATTCATCTCCCAATTTCACACGAATTTGATGGTATCCACTACGCAAATCAACTTTGGAGAAAATTGTAGAGCCACTTAATTCATCAAGCATATCATCTAGTCTAGGAATAGGATGACGATAACGAATAGTAATATTATTAATGCCTCTACAATCCACACACATGCGCGAAGTACCATCCTTTTTAGGAACTAGAATAATAGGAACATCACAAGGACTACGGGATTCACGTATATAACCTTTGTCAAGCAGCTCCTGTACTTGATGCATAATCTCCTTTGTCTCCTCGGGATTGGTACGGCAGGGCGCACGGTTGGGTAGGGATGCACCGGGAATTAAGTCAATCTGATGCTCAATCCCGCGAATAGGCGGTAATCCCGGTGGCACATCTTGTGGAAAGACGTCAGCGAACTCCTGCAAAATGTTAATGACAACAGGAGGCAAAGAGGGAGGCATGTCCTCGAATGAAAATAATACCTCTTTGCATACAAAAGCATAGCAAACAGATGTAGCAACATCCAAATGCATAATATCAGGTTTAGTAGCAAGTAAACATCCACTCTTCAATTTTATTTCGGATGCAACAGTAGATGATGGTTTATTGTGCTTATGGTGTTGCTCAAATTCCTGTGCTACAATCTGATTTTCACTCTTATTTTTCTCCTGTTTTGCTTTACTAGCTCTAGCAATGTCATCTTTCATAATATGTTCGGGAGACATAGGAAGCAAAGTGATATTATGATCCTTATGAACAAGAGTATACTGATTTCTCCTACCATGGTGTACAAATTTTTTATCAAACTGCCATGGTCTACCAAGTAAAACAGAACATGCTTGCATGGGTACCACATCACAATCCACATAATCAGAATATGTAGCAATGCTAAAATGCACACGAACAGTACATGTTACCTTAACCTTGCCACTATTGTTGAACCATTGGATGTAATAAGGATGAGGATGTGGTCTAGTGGTTAGAGACAGCTTCTCCACCATCTCCATGCTAGCCAAGTTATTGCAACTCCCTCCATCGATGATGACACGAACAGAACGCTCCTTCACAACTCCCTTTGTGTGGAATAAGTTGTGCCTCTGATTTTGTTCAGCCTATGTAACCTGCACACTGAGAACACGTTGAGCAACTAAACTTTCATACCTATCAGCATAATCAGCAGCCATGTAGTGTGTTTCTGGTTCTGCATCGTCGCCATCGTGTTCTTCACTTGCAATGAGAGCCAAAGTCTCCTCATCATAATCACTAGCAGACACATATCCACCATCCTCAGTAACAATCATGACACGCTTGGAAGGGCATTCTCTCGCAAAGTGACCTCCACCCTTGCAACGACGGCATATAACCTCATGTGTTTGCCCTATGGATGCAATAGATGAAGAAGAGCTCTGTGCAGGCCCAGAAGGTGTGCTCTTCGTAGAGGGTGGAGTAGGAGCCTGTTTCCTGGTATCGCGGTTGGAGTTGGAGGTTGAAGTAGGTGGTGCAGCATGACGTGTGGAAGTAGATGAGGTACGTGGCGTCCATGATGAAGTGCGACCTACAGAAAAAGTAGTTCTCGCCATTGCCTGTCGATCCTGCACTTCACGTTCAGCTTTGCAAGCAAGATGAACTAAACGAGTGATAGTGTTATACTCCGTATACTCCAGAATAGTCTGAATCTCTCTATTTAATCCACCCATAAAACGTGCAAGCATAGCTTCATTCTCGTCAACAATACCACATCTAATCATACCAGTTTGTAATTCCTGATAATATTCTTCTACAGAATTTTTCCCTTGTCTTAAACACTGCAAATTTTGAAGCAATTAACGTTGATAATAAGGTGGCACCCAACGATTACGCATGCCCAAGTAGTTGGAATATTAGCATGGTGTATTCTACAATGTTTTGACCACCAAACACAAGCAAAACTAGTGAATGAACAAACAGCAGCAGCAACACGTCTATCCTCAGGAAATTGTAAGCATGTAAAACGTTGTTCTGTTTCTAACGCCCATGTAAGATATATATCAGGAACATATCTACCCTCAAACGTCGGAATATTCAATTTAAGTTTAGGGAGATGGTCATGATCCCGTACCTGAGGGGGTGGGGCAGCCCTACCGTTATGGTTGTAGCCATGTGGTCGACCTGGTGCGTATGGTGGTGGTTGCCCCTGAGGCTGATCGGGAGCAACCTCTCCCTCATCATCGTAATCACCATCATAATCGTCAACCTGCTCAACGACAGTAGCAGCACGAGCCACAGAAATAGCAGCAGTATCAACAGTACCAGTATGTTGGGCTTGGCCGAGAGGCACACGTCGTGCTCGTCGTTCAAAAGGAATAGGAGCTGCAGCTGGTGGTGGTAGACGGGAAAGCACCTCATTGAACTTGGCGTCCATCTTGGTGTCAAAGGTATTCTCCAAACCGTCTAGCTTCTCCATGGCCTCTCCAAAGTTGGTCACGAAGTCTTGTACCTGGTCAGCCATCATTTGCTGAAATTTATCATATAGCGCTTTGTTGGTCATGCTCTCCCAATCGATCTCATTGTCGTGTGATCCTGGCATGGTTAGCAAATAGGAAACACACAAGAATATGAAACCTACGGACTACTGGGACCTGGTGGTGGTGGTGGTGGTGTGTCACAAATCCTTTAAGCGAATCTCAAATTCTTACCAGTTCTTACCCAGCAGCAGGCGGTGATTAGCAACCGTTGTAGTCAAAACTCTCAAAGCTTGGATAGAGCGATTGCCAGGTGGTGTCAAACACACGACGTAGATGTATGTGGAGCTGGGATGGCTTATAATATGGTAGCAAAAAGGGTTAGCAATAATCAATTCAGAGATGCAAGGTCGAATAAACGCTCAACAACGGTACTGTGTTGGTCCTAGGCTAGATCCGTACTAGAGACGCGAGCCTAAAGCACCAACAAAATCACGACGCTACACGTAATCAAGGGAAGAGCACACTTTGAATTTTTTTTATTTTTTTTTGTCGGCGCCTCTTTTTTTTCCCGACACCTACGCAGGTAGCAAAACGCGAATCCGAAATCAAAAAGATCTCGAAACGAAATCTAAAACGAGCTGGACTCGGATTGGTGGTGGTATATATGGACACCAATGGATAGTGGGTGGTGATATCTAGCAGCGGTGATGATGGTGGTGGTATATGGCGACTATGAAGACGATGCGTTGGCGGCGTGACAACCTGTGAATAGAACCCGAAACTCTAAAGGACTAGACACTAAGACCAACAATTCGACACGACGATGTAACCGCAAATTCAACAAAGCAAAATACTGAAAAGACTATGCAAAGGCTCAGATTGGTTCGGATATGATGATCTAACCCTAATTCTTTTTTGGCTTTTTCATGGACTAAAGGTATGAAGAAACAGATGCGATCTAAACTACGAAAACTGATAAAATCTCACTGAGCAACCTGGAAATCTGATACCACTTGATAGAGGCGAAGTTGTCCCTGTCTTTCGATGAGATGGTGGCTATCGTGTTGGTGGAGTAGACTTTGACGATCCGACTATGAACGTGTGATGACGTTGCGCCTTAGCAATTGCTAAACCAACTCCGAGAGGTTATTGACCACGCCGGAGCACGATCAACCTGACCACGAGGGTCTGTTTCCTGCACGCAAACGAACAACAAGCAAGAAACTAAGATTGCAATCTGGATATTGAGAATATAAGAGGAAAGCTTTATTGATGAAGTGGGGTTCTGTGACGCCTTTGTCTGGTCGTGGAACACAAACGAAGAACGCGAAGTTGCAGCTATGGTGAACTTATAATCTAAACAAAACCCAAACCTAAAACGACGCCCTAAGGGCTGTATATATGGGGGAATAGAGGGGAATTTCGTGGCCCCTTGGAGGAGGGGTCCGAAACCGACCCTAACTGATATAGGCGAAGTTGTCCCTGTCTTTCGATGAGATGGTGGCTATCGTTTTTGGTGGAGTAGACTTTGACGATCCGACTACGAACGTGTGAGACGTCGCGCCTTAGCAATCGCTAAACCAACTCTGAAAGGTTATTGACCACGCCGGAGCACGATCAACGTGACCACGAGGGTCTATTTCCTGCACGCAAACGAAGAACAAGCAAGAAACTAAGATTGCAATCTGGATATTGCGAATATAAGAGGAAAGCTTTATTGATGAAGTGGGGTTCTGTGACGCCTTTGTCTGGTCGTGGAACACAAACGAAGAACGTGAAGTTGCTGCTATGGCGAACTTGTAATCTAAACAAAACCCAAACCTAAAACGAAGCCCTAAGGGCTGTATATATGGGGGAATAGAAGGGAATTTCGTGGCCCCTTGGAGGAGGGGTCCGAAACCGACCCTAAGTCAGTTTCCCCATACATACGGACTCTAAAAACAGCCTATAATATGGTATTTCGAAATTACATGGGCCTGGCCCAAAATTAAGGTGGCGCAGCAACTATATTAGCCTATGGACGAATTTTATAAAGTGGCATCATGCATATTTCGTCCAAAGCTTCCCACTCCCATTATGGTGGCTTCAATGTGCGAAAATCATCACTGGAAGCTCCAATGTTCTTCCCCGCGCGCGCACCTTCTCCTCCATGCTTGATCCCGCTCCAATGGTCATCCTTCTTATCCATGATAGGTCCTTCATTCATAAGTAAAACAAAAGTATCTAATTTAGGCAGCATCATATGTTCATGAATATTAGAAGGATTTCCAAGAAACAAAAGTACCTGGTAATTCAATTGACGTGCACGAGCTCTAGTAATTGGTCCTGTATGTATAGCAGTCGGGGTGGGTGTAACATTAGTAGGGATGTCCTCATCATCCTCCCCTTCTTGAACTGACGTCGTCCTCGACGGAAGCTCATCTTCCTCACCCAAATAAGGCTTCAAATCTGCAATGTTAAAAGTGGGGCTAACCCCAAACTCTGCAGGCAGCTCAAGTTTATATGCATTATCATTTACTTTCTCTAACACCTTAAAAGGACCATCAGCACGTGGCATTAGCTTTGACTTGCGCAAATCAGGAAATCTATCCTTACGCAAATGTAACCAAACAAGATCTCCAGGTGCAAAGACAACATGTTTTCTACCCTTATCTCCAGCAAGTTTGTATTTAGCATTCATACGCTCAATGTTTTCCTTAGTTAACTCATGAATCTTTAATATCAATTCAGCACGTTCTTTAGCATCAAAATTAACCTTCTCCGAAGACGGAAGAGGCAACAAATCAATAGGTGCACGAGGTAAGAAACCATACACAACTTCAAAAGGGCACATCTTAGTGGTAGAATGTAGCGAACGATTATAAGCAAATTCAATATGAGGCAAGCATTCTTCCCACATTTTCAGGTTATTCTTCAAAACAGCCCTAAGCATAGTAGACAATGATCTATTGACTACTTCAGTTTGGCCATCAGTTTGGGGGTGACATGTAGTACTAAAAAGCAGTTTAGTCCCCAACTTAGCCCATAAACATCTCCAAAAGTGGCTAAGAAATTTAGCATCACGATCGGAAACAATTGTATTTGGCACACCATGCAACCGAATAATTTCACGAAAGAACAAATCAGCAACATGAGCAGCATCATCACTTTTATGACATGGTATAAAGTGTGCCATTTTAGAAAATCTATCCACGACAACAAATATGCTATCCCTCCCCTTCTTTGTTCGAGGTAAACCTAAAACAAAGTCCATAGATATATCCTCCCAAGGAACACTAGGTACAGGTAAAGGCATATATAAACCATGAGGATTGAGTCGTGACTTAGCTTTTTGACATGTAGTGCAGCGAGCAACAAAACGCTCAACATCCCGTCTCATCTTTGGCCAAAAGAAATGTGTAGCAAGTACGTCCTCCGTCTTCTTCACGCCAAAGTGTCCCATTAATCCTCCTCCGTGCGCCTCCTGTAACAACAAAAGACGAACGGAGCTAGCTGGAATGCATAGCTTGTTAGCACGAAACACAAATCCATTATTAATAACGAACTTGTTCCATGTTCTCCCTTCTTTACAATTCTGCAACACGTCTCTAAATTCAGCATCATGCACATATTGATCTTTGATGGTCTCCAAACCAAATATTTTAAAGTCAAGTTGTGAAAGCATAGTATAACGACGAGACAAAGCATCAGCAATAACATTGTCTTTACCCTTCTTGTGTTTAATGACATAAGGGAAAGTCTCAATGAATTCAACCCATTTAGCATGTCTACGGTTCAGTTTTGCTTGACTTTTAATATGTTTCAAAGATACATGATCAGAATGTATAACAAATTCTTTGGGCCATAAATAATGTTGCCATGTTTCCAAAGTCCGAACAAGAGCATATAATTCCTTATCATAAGTAGAATAATTCAGACTAGGCCCACTTAATTTTTCAGAAAAGTACGCAACAGGTTTACCATCTTGTAGTAACACACCTCCTAACCCAATTCCACTAGCATCACATTCAAGCTCGAAAGTCTTATTAAAATCAGGAAGTTGGAGTAAAGGAGCATGTGTTAACTTATCTTTCAAGACCGTGAAGGCTTCTTCCTGTGCGGTACCCCAAGAAAAAGGCACGTCCTTCTTTGTAAGCTCATTGAGAGGCGCAACAATGGTGCTGAAATCTCTCACAAAACGCCTATAGAAACCAGCGAGGCCAAGAAAACTCCTTACTTGTGTGACCGTTTTGGGCTGCGGCCAACTCTCAATAGCTTCGATCTTGGCTGTATCAACTTCAATTCCCTGTGGAGTAACAACATAGCCAAGAAAAGATACTCGGTCGGTGCAAAAGGTGCACTTCCCAAGGTTACCAAACAAACGTGCATCACGTAGCGCAGTAAAAACAGCACGTAAATGTTCCAAATGTTCCTCCAAAGATCTACTAAAAATCAATATATCATCAAAATAGACTACCACAAATCGTCCAATGAAAGCACGTAAAACCTCGTTCATTAATCTCATGAAAGTGCTAGGTGCATTAGTTAACCCAAAAGGCATGACTAGCCACTCATATAATCCAAACTTAGTTTTAAATGCTGTTTTCCATTCATCGCCCAATTTCATACGAATTTGATGGTATCCACTACGCAAATCAACTTTGGAGAAAATTGTAGAGCCACTTAATTCATCAAGCATATCATCTAGTCTAGGAATAGGATGACGATAACGAATAGTAATATTATTAATGCCTCTACAATCCACACACATGCGCGATGTACCATCCTTTTTAGGCACTAGAATAATAGGAACAGCACAAGGACTAAGGGATTCACGTATATAACCTTTGTCAAGCAGCTCCTGTACTTGACGCATAATCTCCTTTGTCTCCTCTGGATTGGTACGGTAGGGCGCACGGTTGGGTAGGGATGCACCGGGAATTAAGTCAATCTGATGCTCAATCCCGCGAATAGGCGGTAATCCCGGTGGCACGTCTTGTGGAAAGACGTCAGCGAACTCCTGCAAAATGTTAATGACAGCAGGAGGCAAAGAGGGAGGCATGTCCTCGAATGAAAATAATACCTCTTTACATACAAAAGCATAGCAAACATATGTACCAACATCCAAATCATTAATATCAGATTTAGTAGCAAGTAAACATCCACTCTTCAATTTTATTTCAGATGCAACAGTAGATGATGGTTTATTATGCTTATGGTGTTGCTCAAATTCCTGTGCTACAATCTGATTTTCACTCTTATTTTTCTCCTGTTTTGCTTTACTAGCTCTAGCAATGTCATCTTTCATAATATGTTCGGGAGACATAGGAAGCAAAGTGATATTATGATCCTTATGAACAAGAGTATACTGATTTGTCCTACCATGGTGTACAGAATTTTTATCAAACTGCCATGGTCTACCAAGTAAAACAGAACATGCTTGCATGGGTACCACATCACAATCCACATAATCAGAATATGTAGCAATGCTAAAATGCACACGAACAGTACGTGTTACCTTAACCTTGCCACTATTGTTGAACCATTGGATGTAATAAGGATGAGGATGTGGTCTGGTGGATAGAGACAGCTTCTCCACCATCTCCATGCTAGCCAAGTTATTGCAACTCCCTCCATCGATGATGATGCGAACAGAACGCTCTTTCACAACTCCCTTTGTGTGGAACAAGTTGTGCCTCTGATTTTGCTCAGCGTGTGTAACCTGCACACTGAGAACACGTTGAGCAACTAAACTTTCATACCTGTCAGCGTAATCAGCAGCCATGTATTGTGTTTCTGGTTCTGCATCCTCGCCACCCTGTTCGTCACTTGCAATAAGTGCCAAAGTCTCCTCATCATAATCACTAGCGGACGCATATCCACCATCCTCAGTAACAATCATTACACGCTTGGAAGGGCATTCTCTCGCATAGTGACCTCCACCCTTGCAACAACGACATATAACCTCATGTGTTTGCCCTGTGGATGCAATAGATGAAGAAGAACTCTGTGCAGGCCCAAAAGGTGTGCTCTTCGCAGAGGGTCCAGTAGGAGCCTGTTTCCTGGTATCGCGATTAGAGTTGGAGGTTGAAGGAGGTGGTGTTGCAGCAGGACGTGCGGAAGCAGAGGAGGTACGTGGCGTCCATGATGAAGTACGGCCTGCAAAATTAGTAGTTCTCGCCATTGCCTGTCGATCCTGCACTTCACGTTCAGCTTTGCAAGCAAGATGAAATAAACGAGTGATAGTGTTATACTCCTTATACTCTAGAATAGTCTGAATCTCTCTATTTAATCCACCCATAAAACGTGCAAGCATAGCTTCATTCTCCTCAACAATACCACATCTAATCATACGAGTTTGTAATTCCTGATAATATTCTTCTACAGAATTTTTTCCTTGTCTTAAACGCTGCAAATTTTGAAGCAATTCACGTTGATAATAAGGTGGCACCCAACGATTTCGCATAGCAGTTTTCAAAGCAGCCCAAGTAGTTGGGATATTATCAGGGTGTATTCTACAATGTTCTGACCACCAAACACAAGCAAAACTAGTGAATGAACAAACAGCAGCAGCAACACGTCGATCCTCTGGAAATTGTAAGCATGTAAAACGTTGTTCTGTTTCTAACTCCCATGTAAGATATATATCAGGAACATATCTACCCTCAAACGTCGGAATATTCAATTTAAGTTTAGGGAGATGGTCATGATCCCGTACCTGCGGGGGTGGTGCAGCCCTACCGTTACGGTTGTAGCCATGTGGTCGACCTGGTGCGTATGGTGGTGGTTGCCCATGGGGCGGATCTGGAGCAACCTCTCCCTCATCATCGAAATCACCATCATAATCTTCAACCTGCTCAACGACAGTAGCCGCACGAGCCACCGAAGTAGCAGCAGTATCAACAGTACCAGGATGTTGGGCGTGGCCGAGAGGCACACGTCGCGCTCGTCGTTCGAAAGGAATAGGAACTGCAGCTGGTGGAGGTAGACGGGCAAGCACCTCATTGAACTTGGCGTCCATCTTGGAGTCGAATGTCTTCTCCAAACCATCTAGCTTCTCCATGGCAACTCCAAAGTTGTTCACGAAGTCCTGTACCTGCTCAGCCATCATTTGCTGAAATTTATCATAGAGCGCTTTGTTGGTCATGCTCTCCCAGTCGATCTCGTCCTCGTGTGATCCTGGCATGGTTAGCAGAAATAGGAAACACACAATATGAAACCTACAGACTGCTGGGACGTGGTGGTGGTGGTGGTGGTGTGGCACAAATCCTTTAAGCGAATCTCAATTTCTTACCAGTTCTTACCCAGTAGCAGGCGGTGATCGGCAACCGTTGTAGCCAAAACTCTCAAAGCTTGGATAGAGCGATTGCCAGGTGGTGTCAAGCACACGGCGTAGAAGTATGTGGAGCGGGGATGGCTTATAATATGGTAGCAAAAAGGGTCAGCAATAATCAATTCAGAGATGCAAGGTTGAATAAACGCTCAACGACGGTACTGTGCTGGTCCTAGGCTAGACCGTGCTAGAGACGCGAGCCTAAAACACCAACAAAAACACGACGATACACCTAAGCAAGGGAAAAACACAATCGGATTTTTTTTTTTCGTTTTTTTTTTTCGGCGCCTCTTTTTTTTTCTTTTTTTTTTCGGCGCCTCTTTTTTTTTTTTTTTTTTCAAAAACTCACTACAATGGCGAGTGTCTCAAAACTCTTGCCACGTCGTATAAGCAAGATGGCAATATTTTTCTTTTGGACTATATTTTTTTTTTCTGGAGCAATCCGGGGGCTGCGACGACCCAAAAATTTCGACAAAAATCACTATGATAGCAAGTGTCTCAAAACGCTCCGGGGAACCTAAAATCAAGATATGGAAAAAATATTTTCAGCCGAAATTTTTTTGGGCCAAAACGTGCTCTGCAAAGCGTGCCAGACTCTTTTTTTTTTTTCCGACACCTGCGCAGGTAGCAAAACACGGATCCGAAATCAAAAGGATCTCGAAACTAAACCTAAAACGAACTGGACTTGGATTGGTGGAGGATTTGTGGTGGTATATATGGACACCAATGGAGAGTGATGATGGATGATGAGATATGGCAGCGGCGATGATGGTGGTGGTATATGGCAACTATGAAGATGATGCGGTGGCGGCGTGACAACCTGTGAAAAGAACTCGAAACTCTAAAGGACTAGACACTAAGACCAGCAACTCGACACAACGATGTAACCGCCAATTCAACAAAGCAAAATACTGAAAAGACTATGCAAAGGCTCAGATTGGTTCGGATATGATGATCTAACCCTAATTTTTTTTGGCTTTTTCGTGGACTAAAGGTATGAAGAACAGATGCGATCTAAACTACGAAAACTGGTAAAATCTCACCGAGCAACCTGGAAATCTGATACCACTTGATATAGGCGAAGTTGTCCCTGTCTTTCGATGAGATGGTGGCTATCGTTTTTGGTGGAGTAGACTTTGACGATCCGACTACGAACGTGTGAGCCGTCGCGCCTTAGCAATCGCTAAACCAACTCTGAGAGGTTATTGACCACGCCGGAGCACGATCAACCTGACCACGAGGGTCTATTTCCTGCACGCAAACGAAGAACAAGCAAGAAACTAAGATTGCAATCTGGATATTGCGAATATAAGAGGAAAGCTTTATTGATGAAGTGGGGTTCTGTGACGCCTTTGTCTGGTCGTGGAACACAAACGAAGAACGCGAAGTTGCTGCTATGGCGAACTTGTAATCTAAACAAAACCCAAACCTAAAACGAAGCCCTAAGGGCTGTATATATGGGGGAATAGAAGGGAATTTCGTGGCCCCTTGGAGGAGGGGTCCGAAACCGACCCTAAGTCAGTTTCCCCATACATACGGACTCTAAAAACAGCCTATAATATGGTATTTCGAAATTACATGGGCCTGGCCCAAAATTAAGGTGGCGCAGCACCTATATTAGCCTATGGACGAATTTTATAAAGTGGCATCATGCATATTTCGTCCAAAGCTTCCCACTCCCATTATGGTGGCTTCAATGTGCGAAAATCATCACTGGAAGCTCCAATGTTCTTCCCCGCGCGCGCACCTTCTCCTCCATGCTTGATCCCGCTCCAATGGTCATCCTTCTTATCCATGATAGGTCCTTCATTCATAAGTAAAACAAAAGTATCTAATTTAGGCAGCATCATATGTTCATGAATATTAGAAGGATTTCCAAGAAACGAAAGTACCTGGTAATTCAATTGACGTGCGCGAGCTCTAGTAATTGGTCCTGTATGTATAGCAGTCGGGGTGGGTGTAACATTAGTAGGGATGTCCTCATCACTAACTCAGTTTCCCCATACATACGGACTATAAAAATAGCCTATAATATGGTATTTCGAAATTACATGGGCCTGGCCCAAAAATAAGGTGGCGCAACACCTATATTAGCCTAGGGACGAATTTTATAAAGTGGCATCATGCATATTTCGTCCAAGGCTTCTTGATCCCATTATGGTGGCTTCAAAGTGCGAAAGTCCCACACCAATGGTTATCCTTCTTGTCCATGCCAGGTCCTTCATTCACAAGTAAAACAAAAGTATCTAATTTAGGCAGCATCATATGTTCATGAACATTAGAAGGATTTGCAAGAAACGAAAGTACCTGGTAATTCAATTGATGTGCGCGAGCTCTAGTAATTGGTCCTGTATGTATAGCAGTCGGAGTTGTGGGTGTAGCATTAGTAGGGATGTCCTCATCAAACCCAATGCCTTTATTTTCCCATGTCATTTTAGCAGCAGTTTTAAGTTGTTATTTAAATTGTTTAAGTGCTAGCCTAAAGTGTTTTAAGAGTGTGGGTGTGGTTATTTTGTTGATTTGAGCCTTATGTGTTTGGAGTTTTTAAATAACAGGGGGCTGTCTATTTTTAAAATAATTAAATTACTTGTCCTAAAAATCATCTTGATATTTTAGCGAATAGTGCATTTTATTTTCATTGCAAAAGTATTTTTGTTCTGCCCAAAAGTCCTTTATATTTTCTCTGGGTGTTTTTCTTGTGTTGCTGTGTTTAAAAAAAATAAAAACTTCTCTGTTTTAATTGTTTTGTGAGTGAGTGCCAGGATGGGCCTTTCCTTCCCCGCGGCCCAGCCCGCAAGGGAACGGCCACCTACTCCGCCTGTCGTCTCCGTCAGGTTTAGAGAGAGAGCGCGCTTCGCCATCCCCTTTTCCATCGCCCGTCGCCGTCAGCCTCGGGGGTATTTAAACCACCTCGACATGTGTGCCCCCTCCGCTAGGGTTCCTCTCTCCCCTCGCGCTGCCGCAGCTCCCTTCTCCCTCTCCATCTCTCTCCCTCCTCTCTTCTTCCCCTCGGTCAGGTAAGAAATTCAGTGAGAGCTGAGAGTTTAGAGAGTTTCAAAGAGCCCGCCGGTCGTCTTTGCCGCCGTCGCCGCGTCTCCGGTGGGCCTTGTTCCCGATGGTGATGGCGTGGAGCTCGGGGATCCTCCCCACGTTCCATTCCCACCGCTAGGAGGTGAGGAGCGCCTCCCTGCGGTGCCAATTGCCGTCAACGTCGTCTGCAAGGGAGCGGGTCATTGCCGGTCTTCTTCCTCCTTGTCGCCGCCGCGTCTCCGCCTCTTCTTCCCCGTCGTTGCGATCAGGGTTGCCGTCGTCCTCCCCTAGGTGAGCAGTCGATGCGTAGTCCTCCTCCCCTTTTAGCCAGAGCATCGCCGTCGTGTTTGTTGCTGCCGTGCCCCTGTTCGAGCTCGAGGTGCTCTGTTGCCGGTGCCTTCTCCGCGCCTGAGTGCGGGAATGGAGTCCCCGTACTCCCCACGTGCCCCACGTCCTTCCTGTCGCTCCGCTAGTGTCGTAGATCGCCGTAGTTGCTCGTCGTAGTGCCGCTGTCGCCGTGGGCGTTCTACGGTTCAGTTTCGTCAGTGAGTTGTGCGTGCGTGTGTGTATTAGTGCAGCCGAGGGCCTCCTCTGTTAACGTTCGCGGTCGTAGCCGAGTGGCAACCGGCTCGAGGGTCGACCAGGAGGTCGCTGGTTCGAGCCCGAACCTCCCCCTTTTTTGTTTTTGTTTTCTTTCTTTTGTTTTTCTTTGTTTTCTTCTTTGTTGTTTGTATATGTGTATGTGCAGACCTGTATGAGTGTGTGTGTGTGTGTGTGAGTAATTATATTTGCTACATGTGTGTGTGTGTGCTTGATGTATACTCACATGTTTGTAGGGTGTATATGTGTGTGTGCACATATGCATGTGCTTGTGAGTGAGTGTGTAGTCCTATGCATATGTATAGGCATATATGCACTTGTGCATATGTGTGTGTGCACATGTGTGTGGATGAACACCCACACATATGGGCTTGTGTTGTGCCAGTTTATGTGCCATGTGCACTTGTGCATGTGAGTGGTGTGAGTGCCTTATGCATTGTGCATATGTGGTGCTTGAGTGTGTGTGTGTGTGGATGAACCCCCCCCCCCTCATGGGTGGTATGTTCATGAGTGGGCTTGTGCTCATATGCCCTTAGGCATATGGAGCATGTGTGTGTATGCTTTGTAGTGGTGTGTGTAGAGAGAGAGTGTGTGTAGGTGGCTAGTGCGTTTTCCCCCACTTGCCATATATGCTTTGTTGGTATATGCTTGTTTGTAGGTATTATTAGTGACTTGCCATGTTAAACTAAGTTTCCAAATCTGCTTATGTCCATTTATGATCATGTCCATTTAGAGTAATTTTTAACTTATAAGAGAGTGGATGGTTGCTTGCTAGTATATTGTGCCATGTTGCTTCACATGAACATATGAGTATGACACATGTTTTTGGGGTAGAAAGAGCCAAGGAATTCATTGGTGCTTTCAGATTTCACTTTTGGCAAGTTTATAAAACTGTCATTTTTTGCTATGATGCTACTTTGTCATTTTTGCATGATTTAATCCATGCTTGCTTTGGGGCATGTGCCAACATGGAAGTTCTAGTGTTTTAGGTCTATTATGCCATGGTATTTTTGTTTAACATGAGAATTACCCACATAAGTGGGAAACTTGCTGCAAAGTAGCTAACTTGATGTTACTGTTTTCACCATGCTAAATATTTCTAAATCTGAGAATCTGCTGGTATTTTTATGCCATGAAGAGTGGTTGACATCTTGTGATATGTTGAGAATTAGCTCATGCTCAGTGTTAGTATTTTGAAGTAGATGTTGTCTGTGCATCCTTTGCAGTTTGTGTAGTTGGATAAGTTAACAAGCAGGTTATGTAGTTTCTGTAAATGCCTTGTTTGTGGTGATAGGATTCCTGTAGCTCAAGTTGTGGGTTGTGAAAGTTGCTATGTTGTTGTTTTGTGGTAGATTGTTGTTTTATTGTTTTGTGAGTTGTGGGAGCTATACTCCATGGAATTGCTTGATCTTTGAGTCTATTGTGGTTGTTTTTTCATTGCCTACCAGTGGCTACCTTGGAATGCCAAGAATTAGCCCATGGCCTTGTTGACTTGTGTTTTGCCTTCGTACCTTGTCGTGAGCGTATCGTGAGAAACGTAACTCCGTTTCTTGCGTTCTTTATATGCATTTCTATCGATTTTGCATGATGCATCCATATTTGCCATGTTCATGCATGTCTAAATAACTTACCATGAGGTTCCGTCCAGATTCATTAATAACCAATCCTTGCATCTGAAACATGACTAGTTTTGGATTGCCATGTTTAATTCTTCATAAATGAATCATGCATCATCTTGGTTGTGCATTGCACCTTGGTTGGAGGTTTATTGTTGCTATTTCTATTGGGTAGATGCGAGTGTTGATACTGAGTACGAGGCAAGATGATCGTACCCGGATCCCGATACTATTTCTATTGAGGAGAGTACCACTACGTGGATCCCGCTACTTGTTCCGCTAAAGAACCAATAGGCAAGATGATCGTACCCGGATCCCGATACTATTTTCGCCTGC
Organism: Hordeum marinum; assembly: GCA_022496015.1. Classification (NCBI taxonomy): domain Eukaryota; kingdom Viridiplantae; phylum Streptophyta; class Magnoliopsida; order Poales; family Poaceae; genus Hordeum; species Hordeum marinum. The sequence continues at coordinate 151,005,775 of CM039676.1, forward strand.
TAGTATCTCGCCCTTATCGTTACAATTGCGCTACCTACCACTTGAATGTCAACCTCCTAATTGCCATGATAGCCTCTAACCCTCCACATCCTAGCAAGCCTTTGATTGGCTAAGTTATCGCTGCTCAGCCCCTCTTATATAGCATTCTTAGTTGTAGGTGCAGGTTGTTCCATGTGATAACATGGATTTGGCATATCACAATATTATCTGTTATTTAAGTTAATGCACATAGGTGGAAGGCTTGGCCTTTTGCTATGTGGTTTGTTCCGTTGTTACTGCCATAGTTTCTTGTTACCGATGTTATGTTTTCCATATTTTGTGCTCCTTACATGCTCGGGGTTGTTATGGGGACCCCTTGTTTATTCGTTTGAGATTAAAACTTGTCTGGCAAGACCCAACATTGGCACTATATTTTCTTAATAACTTAATAAAATCTGCATAGGGCTTTGCAACCCCGTGGATAATTAATCAACCCCCGGGCCAGTGCTCCTCATGAGTGTTGGTCCAAACTAGAGCATCGTGTGGGGCCAACCCGGGGCAACTCGGGAGATTTCTATCAGGCCATCGTATGCTTCGCTTATCCGTCATGTCCTGAGAACGAGATACGTGGCTCTTATCAGGTTCGTCGACACGTCGGGTGGTCTTGCTGGATTTGTTTTACCTTTATCGAATGTCTTGCGTGTGGACTCTGACTTTCTTCGGGTTATCTCGAGGTGTTGGAATTCCTTTGGAGTTACCTATGACGATCACGAGATCCGTGGTCGAGGCTATTCTCGCGGAGTGTGGTTAATTTGTGATGGACTAGTTGGAGCACCCTTGCAGGGTTAAATCTTTTCGAGAAACTGTGCCCGTGGTTATGTGGCAACTTGGATATTTGTTTAACACCCGGTTATAGTCAAGTTGAAGTAAACTCTAATAAAATACACCAACTGTGTGAGTAACCGTGATCGTCTCTGCTCGTGAACATGATCTGAGAGAGAACATGGTGGGGTTATGATTGACGTAAGTAAGTGTTCAGGATCTCATAGAGGTCATTTTAGATTTGATCGTTCATCGTAGGCCGTTCACATTTATGTTCATGTTACGTAAGTTTAGCCACCATAAATGCTTAGCGCTGCTGCAAACTAAACACATACCACATCCCAACCTTTAAGCTTGAATAGTCTCGGTACCCGGGCGCATGATTGCTGAGTCCTTGTGGCTCACAGATTACTACAACACTCCAGGTATAGGTACAGATGAGTACGTGCAGGATGATCTGACGCAGCTCCAGTGGGAATATGATGAGGAAAGAGGCAGGATGTACGTGACTTACCCGGATGAGTAGAGGACCATGGTCGTGATCTTTGGGATAGAGAGATAGTATCATTTGCATCTGTTTTATCGTTTGATTTCGTCCGTAGTCAGACCCTGTCTTCATCTTGATGATTTGAACTCTGTGTGGAATTGTAATTTAGTATGTGGCGAGTGTAAGACAAACTTGTATACTCTTCTCTTTTGTAAAATATGATGCAATGTTACTATACTTGCGATGGCAAGATGCGCATATATCCCTTGCGAGGCTCCCGTGCCTTAAAATGGATAGGTGCGCATCTTGGGCATGACACTATGTGTCTTGGGACTGTGTGTCCTCTGGTTTCAACACCAGGCCGCTCCGAACCAGGCGTACGACTATCACAATAGTTGGAACCGGGTCATCAAATCATTGTACTCATCGAGCTGCCTGGTTCCATTTCCTCAACCCTTTCATTTCCTCATATACTTGTTGATCGAATTGATCATTACTATTTGAAGAATTTGACTGAAGACTTTCTCAAATTCCTCACCTCAAATTCTTCAAGTTACCTTGTTCCTCACCTGCTTATCCTGTATCACGGTACCTGTAATCTGTGCATGCTCTATTTAATCATGATGACTATGCTACTGTTATGTTTCTCATGCACTTGAGTACTTATTCCGCTGCAAGTTATTGATCACATTTCAAATTCCTCAAGTTGAAATTCCTCAGTGATGAATTTGTAAAACTCGCCTATTCACCCCCCCTCAAGTCGATATAATGGAATTTCAATTGGTATCAGAGCAAGGTACTCCCTTGTTCTGTGTGATTTTGGTTTAACCACCTGGAGTTCTAGTTATGTCAACTGCAGATATGATCAAGGTTTACGCAGGATGTCCTACCTTCGATGGGTTGGACTATCCCTACTGGAAGAACAAGATGCGCATGCATCTTGAGGCTATTGACAACGATCTTTGGTATGTTGTGGAAAAAGGTATTCCCTCTGTTACTCCCACGGTCACTGCTACTGATGTGAAGAGATTCAAGCAACTTGATTCTCAAGCGAAGAATATCATTTGTGGCCATCTGAGAAAAGGCCAGTATGGCAGAGTGAGTGCTTTGGAGTCTGCTAAGCTAATCTAGGATAGGCTGTCCAGAGTCAACGAAGGTGTTTCCACTCAACGTGACTCCCGTGTTGATGTACTTCGCAATCTCTTCAACCGCTTCAAAAGACTGGACAATGAGAACGTTCAGCAAACTTTTGATCGTCTCACTGATATCTCCAACGAGCTTGAAGCACTGGGTGCCACTGACATCACTGACCACGAGGTGGTGAAGAAACTGCTAATAATCTCTTGATTCCTCATTCGATACACTGGCTTTGATGATTCAAGAGCGTGGAGACTACAAGTCACTTGATCCCGCTGATATACTTGAGAGACTCAATACTCATGAATTCAAACAAGCTGAGAAGAGAGACCTCTACGGGCCAAGCTATGGAAGATCTCGTGCTCTGAAGGCAAAAGCAATTTCCTCATCCGAAGGCAAAGATTCTAATAGTAGCCTTGGTGATCCTAAAGAACTAAGTCAGGAGTTGGCAATGATCATGAGGAAATTCTAGAAATTCTCAAGGAGAGTCCGATTTGGAAAGTCATCAAAAAGTCGTTTGAGGAAATCAGATTCCTCAAGCGACTACAAGAATAGAACTTGTCACAAATGCAAGAAGTCTGGTCACTTTATCTCTGACTGTCCTCTCTAGGAAAAAGAATCAAAGAAGAAGAAGTACAAGGATGACAGTTATGATGACTCAAAGAAAAAGAAGAAACCTTCAAAGTCCTCATCTGCAAAGTCCTCATCGCACTAGAAGAATGGTTCCAGAAAGGCTCGGGCTTTCATTGTCAAGGAAATGGACTCTGAAGAAGAATCTAAAGAATATGAAGAAGAGGAAGAATCTGAGGTGGAGTCTTACTCTAGTGTTGCAAGCCTTGCTCTCGCTACTTCTTTCGTCAGCAAGTCCATCTTCAATGATGAAGAAAATGACCACTCAAACGACTCTGACGTCAGCATGATGAGTATGCTCCCACTTACAGCTTCATGATGAAAGGCATCAAGTCATTCACAGAATGTCCCGATCTTGATGACATTAAATATCCTAGGTGGAAGGTTCTGATGAAGAAGCACCTCATATCAATGAACAGTGAGCCATGGACTGTTACTAAACTTGGACTGCTGAACTCTGCAAGATGGCAAATGCTAAGGAAATTCGTAAGTACACTCAATTTGATGCTCAGTGAGGAACATCATCTGCTCAACCCTATCAAGCGTCATGTTCAAGGGCATCTGTCATCTCCAAAACGCCAAGCTCATCTAGGATAGGATCATGGAAATCAATGAAGCCTATCACACTCGTCAACACCCCATGTTCATCGAACTCAACAAAATCCTCAAAACCAAGGAATCAGATCCTGGTTCATCTTCTTCACTTTGTCTTATGGCAAAAGGTTCCAAGGTACACAAGCATGATTCCTCTTCTGAATCAAGTGAAGGTGAATCTGATGAATATGTGAAACCTAGATATGCCAAACTTGCTAATATTGCCACTAAGCAACAAAGTGCACTTGAAAGGCTTCAGAATCTGTTAGACAAAAGCGATGATCTATTGAATGAGGAAGTGAATCAAACTCAAACTCTAACTGATGATCTCAAAAGTCTTCAGTTAAAGTACGATAACCTTCAGAGTCATCATAATGCTCTCTTAGTCGATCATGAGAAGCTTTCTTATGAATTTCTTCAAAGAAAGCAAGATCTTGAGAAACTAAGAGTGACTCATGAGGATCTCCAAAGGGAAAATGATTCCTTACTAGCTCAACAGATCAGTACCGCTCAAGAAGAATTTGTTCCACCTTGTTTGAAATGCATCGAATGTGAAACTACTAATTCTTGACCTGAATGTTCAAATGCCTCTATTGCTGCAAATTCACTATTCACGTGGTCACAAATTCCTCATCTGAGGATACCACAAGTACACTAACGAAAATGCAGGGTTGAAGGAATTGTATGTGACAGGTATGTACAAAAGTCTCTAAGGGGCATCAAACCCTTTGCGATGTGCTCAAAAAGAAGATCCTGAACAGTAACCCTAGGAAAGAGGGTATTGCATTTGAAAGGAAACTCAATGCTGATGGATCCTACTAGACACCTAAGTAGTACCCCAAAACCTCATGGGTTGCTGCAAAAGGACCTCATGTAGATCCATCCACTTTATATGACTTTACTTGTGAAACTTCATATTCCTCTGATGAGTCACTTGAGTCCAACTACAAATTCTTCAAAAATCAGAAAGGTGAAGTCTTTGCTAGATTTGTTGGAACTAACTACAAGAACGGTTCACCTATGAGGAAAATCTGTGTTCCTAAGAGCTGCTTGGAAAATCTTCAAGTGAATGTCCTCATGACACCACCCATGAATAAAAGGAACCCCAGCTCAAATTCCTCATATGGACCAAAGTCTTCACTTGGACCAAATTCATCAAATGGTCAAAAGTATCGTTCTCGTGCTAATGCATATGTCTCGCAGGGAAAATCTAAGAGTTCTGAATATGTGCATTATTATTCAAATCATTATGTTCATAAGTCCTCGAAAAATTTCTCTGCTTATTCATATGAGTACTCTAACCCTCGTCTTGTGAAAGAAAGTGCACTAGCTTCAATGCCTCCCTTCTCATATGGAGCTCGTAGAATTATGAACTCTTTGCCACCCCTCCAGATGTGGGTGGTGAAGAAATTGAACTAACTTCTTATGCATGATCAGGTCTCCAAACGAACTTGAACGTCTGATGAATTTGCTGGAGACCTGAGGAAATGCTTGAAAGGACGCAAGCTAATCATGTAGAAATGAATTCTTCATTTTTCACGTCCTCACACTGCTTTACTAACCATGTTGTGTGATGAAATTCTGCCTGATGAATTTGTTATCATATTTTTCACTCTGAAGCATATGAGTTTGTAAGTTGTACTAATTCATCTGCAGGATGAAACTCCAAAAACTACTAAGTGGGTCCTCGACAGTGGATGCACCAACCACATGACTGGTCACAAGAATCTACTGATGAATATACCACTTGCCCCATCTCATTTGAAGCATATCACCTATGCTGACAAAGGAAAAAAGCAAGGTATTGGGTCTAGGTAAGGTTGCAATGTCAAAGGACCGATACATGGATAAGGTGATGCTTGTCGAATCCCTCGGGTTCAACCTTATGTATGTCTCAATGCTTTATGATCTTGATATGGTTGTCATATTTGAAAATATCATTGTG